>JAZKLR010000187.1:0-722438 GCA_037103525.1 Ganaspis brasiliensis
CTTCCCACGATGAAAAAATTATTGCCACGCGAGGACAAGTCCTCTCAGGACAAGTCTCCCCGGGACAAGTCTCCCCAGGAACATCTCTTCCCACGATGAAAAAATTATTGCCACGCGAGGACAAGTCTTCCCAGAACAAGTCTCCCGAGGACAAGTCTCTCAAGGGACATCTCTTCCCACGATGAAAAAATTATTGCCACGCGAGGACAAGTCCTCTCAGGACAAGTCTCCCCGGGGACAAGTCTCCCCAGGAACATCTCTTCCCACGATGAAAAAATTATTGCCACGAGAGGACAAGTCTTCCCAGGACAAGTCTCCCCGAGGACAAGTCTTCCCAGGACAAGTCTCCCCCAAGGACAAGTCTTCCCAGGACAAGTCTCCCCAAGGACATCTCTTCCCACGATGAAAAAATTGTTGCCACGAGAGAACAAGTCTTCCCAGGACAAGTATCCCGAGGACAACTCTCCCCGGGGACATCTCTTCCCACGATGAAAAAATTATTGCTACGCGAGGACAAGTTTCCCCGGGGACATCTCTTCCCACGATGAAAAAATTATTGCCACGCGAGGACAAGTCTTCCCAGAACAAGTCTCCCCGAGGACAAGTCTCTCAAGGGACATCTCTTCCCACGATGAAAAAATTATTGCCACGCGAGGACAAGTCTTCCCAGGACAAGTCTCCCCGGGGACAAGTCTTCCCAGGACAAGTCTCCCCGAGGACAAGTCTTCCCAGGACAAGCCTCCCCAAGGACATCTCTTCCCACGATGAAAAAATTGTTGCCACGCGAGGACAATTCTTCCCAGGACAAGTCTCCCGAGGACAAGTCTCCCTAGGGACATCTCTTCCCACGATGAAAAAATTATTGCCACGAGAGGACAAGTCTTCCCAGGACAAGTCTTTCCAGGACAAGTCTCCCCGAGGACAACTCTCCCCGGGGACATCACTTCCCACGATGAAAAAATTATTGCCACGCGAGGACAAGTCTCCCCGGGGACATTTCTTCCCACGATGAAAAAATTATTGCCACGCGAGGACAAGTCTTCCCAGAACAAGTCTCCCGAGGACAAGTCTCTCAAGGGACATCTCTTCCCACGATGAAAAAATTATTGCCACGCGAGGACAAGTCTTCCCAGGACAAGTCTCCCCGGGGACAAGTCTTCCCAGGACAAGTCTCCCCGAGGACAAGTCTTCCCAGGACAAGCCTCCCCAAGGACATCTCTTCCCACGATGAAAAAATTGTTGCCACGCGAGGACAATTCTTCCCAGGACAAGTCTCCCCGAGGACAAGTCTCCCTGGGGACATCTCTTCCCACGATGAAAAAATTATTGCCACGAGAGGACAAGTCTTCCCAGGACAAGTCTTTCCAGGACAAGTCTCCCCGAGGACAACTCTCCCCGGGGACATCACTTCCCACGATGAAAAAATTATTGCCACGCGAGGACAAGTCTCCCCGGGGACATTTCTTCCCACGATGAAAAAATTATTGCCACGCGAGGACAAGTCTTCCCAGGACAAGTCTCCCCGAGGACAAGTTTTCCCAGGACAAGTCTCCCCGAGGACAAGCCTCCCCGGGGACATCTCTTCCCACGATGAAAAAATTATTGCCAAGCGAGGACAAGTCTCCCCGGGGACATCTCTTCCCACGATGAAAAAATTATTGCCACGCGAGGACAAGTCTTCCCAGGACAAGTCTCCCCGAGGACAAGTTTTCCCAGGACAAGTCTCCCCAAGGACATCTCTTCCCACGATGAAAAAATTGTTGCCACGCGAGGACAATTCTTCCCAGGACAAGTCTCCCCGAGGACAAGTCTCCCTGGGGACATCTTTTCCCACGATGAAAAAATTATTGCCACGAGAGGACAAGTCTTCCCAGGAGAAGTCTTCCCAGGACAAGTCTCCCCGAGGACAAGCCTCCCCGGGGACATCTCTTCCCACGATGAAAAAATTATTGCCAAGCGAGGACAAGTCTCCCCGGGGACATCTCTTCCCACGATGAAAAAATTATTGCCACGCGAGGACAAGTCTTCCCAGGACAAGTCTCCCCGAGGACAAGTTTTCCAGGACAAGTCTCCCCAAGGACATCTCTTCCCACGATGAAAAAATTATTGCCACGCGAGGACAAGTCCTCCCAGGACAAGTCTCCCCGGGGACAAGTCTCCCCAGGAACATCTCTTCCCACGATGAAAAATTATTGCCACGAGAGGACAAGTCTTCCAGGACAAGTCTCCCGAGGACAAGTCTCTCAAGGAACATCTCTTCCCACGATGAAAAAATTATTGCCACGCGAGGACAAGTCTTCCCAGGACAAGTCTCCCCCAAGGACAATTCTTCCCAGGACAAGTCTCCCCCAAGGACAATTCTTCCCAGGACAAGTCTCCCCAAGGACATCTCTTCCCACGATGAAAAAATTATTGCCACGAGAGGACAAGTCTTCCCAGGACAAGTATCCCCGAGGACAACTCTCCCCGGGGACATCTCTTCCCACGATGAAAAAATTATTGCCACGCGAGGACAAGTCTTCCCAGAACAAGTCTCCCCGAGGACAAGTCTCTCAAGATACATCTCTTACCACGATGAAAAAATTATTGCCACGCGAGGACAAGTCTTCCCAGGACAAGTCTCCTCGGGGACAAGTCTTCCCAGGACAAGTCTCCCCGAGGACAAGTCTCCCCGAGGACAAGTCTCCCCGGGGACATCTCTTCCCACGATGAAAAAATTATTGCCACGCGAGGACAAGTCTCCCCAGGGACATTTCTTCCCACGATGAAAAAATTATTGCCACGCGAGGACAAGTCTTCCCAGAACAAGTCTCCCAAGGGACATCTCTTCCCACGATGAAAAAATTATTGCCACGCGAGGACAAGTCTTCCCAGGACAAGTCTCCCCAAGGACATCTCTTCCCACAATGAAAAAATTGTTGCCACGCGAGGACAATTCTTCCCAGGACAAGTCTCCCCGAGGACAAGTCTCTCAAGGGACATCTCTTACCACGATGAAAAAATTATTGCCACGAGAGGACAAGTCTTCCCAGGACAAGTCTTCCCAGGACAAGTCTCCCCGAGGACAAGTCTCCCCGGGGACATCTCTTCCCACGATGAAAAAATTATTGCCACGCGAGGACAAGTCTCCCCGGGGACATTTCTTCCCACGATGAAAAAATTATTGCCACGCGAGGACAAGTCTTCCCAGGACAAGTCTCCCCGAGGACAAGTCTTCCCAGGACAAGTCTCGCCAAGGACATCTCTTCCCACGATGAAAAAATTGTTGCCACGCGAGGACAATTCTTTCCAGGACAAGTTTCCCCGAGGACAAGTCTCCCCGGGGACATCTCTTCCCACGATGAAAAAATTATTGCCACGCGAGGACAAGTCTTCCCAGAACAAGTCTCCCCGAGGACAAGTCTCCCAAGGGACATCTCTTCCCACGATGAAAAAATTATTGCCACGAGAGGACAAGTCTTCCCAGGACAAATCTCCCCAAGGACATCTCTTCCCACGATGAAAAAATTATTGCCACGAGAGGACAAGTCTTCCCAGGACAAGTCTCCCCGAGGACAAGTCTCCCCGGGGACATCTCTTCCCACCATGAAAAAATTATTGCCACGCGAGGACAAGTCTTCCCAAGGACATCTCTTCCCACGATGAAAAAATTATTGCCACGAGAGGACAAGTCTTCCCAGGACAAGTATCCCCGAGGACAACTCTCCCCAAGGACATCTCTTCCCACGATGAAAAAATTATTGCTACGCGAGGACAAGTTTCCCCGGGGACACCTCTTTCCACGATGAAAAAATTATTGCCACGCGAGGACAAGTCTTCCCAGAACAAGTCTCCCCGAGGACAAGTCTCTCAAGGGACATCTCTTCCCACGATGAAAAAATTATTGCCACGCGAGGACAAGTCTTCCCAGGACAAGTCTCCCCGGGGACAAGTCTTCCCAGGACAAGTCTCCCCGAGGACAAGTCTTCCCAGGGCAAGTCTCCCCGGGGACATCTCTTCCCACGATGAAAAAATTATTGCCACGCGAGGACAATTCTTCCCAGGACAAGTCTCCCCGAGGACAAGTCTCCCTGGGGACATCTCTTTCCACGATGAAAAAATTATTGCCACGAGAGGACAAGTCTTCCTAGGAGAAGTCTTCCCAGGACAATTCTCCCCAAGGACAAGTCTCCCCGGGGACATCTCTTCCCACGATGAAAAAATTATTGCCACGCGAGGACAAGTCTTCCCAGATAATTATCCCCGAGGACAACTCTCCCCGGGGACATCTCTTCCCACGATGAAAAAATTATTGCCACGCGAGGACAAGTTTCCCCGGGGACATCTCTTCCCACGATGAAAAAAATTATTGCCAAGCGAGGACAAGTCTTCCTAGAACAAGTCTCCCCGAGGACAAGTCTCTCAAGGGACATCTCTTCCCACGATGAAAAAATTATTGCCACGCGAGGACAAGTCTTCCCAGGAGAAGTCTTCCCAGGACAAGTCTCCCCAAGGACAAGTCTCCCCGGGGACATCTCTTCCTACGATGAAAAAATTATTGCCACGCGAGGACAAGTCTTCCCAGACAATTATCCCCGAGGACAACTCTCCCCGGGGACATCTCTTCCCACGATGAAAAAATTATTGCCACGCGAGGACAAGTTTCCCCGGGGACATCTCTTCCCACGATGAAAAAAATTATTGCCAAGCGAGGACAAGTCTTCCTAGAACAAGTCTCCCCGAGGACAAGTCTCTCAAGGGACATCTCTTCCCACAAAGAAAAAATTATTGCCACGCGAGGACAAGTCTTCCCAGGACAAGTCTCCCCGGGGACAAGTCTTCCCAGGACAAGTCTTCCCAGGACAAGTCTCCCCGGGGACATTTCTTCCCACGATAAAAAAATTATTGCCACGCGAGGACAAGTCTTCCCAGAACAAGTCTCCTCGAGGACAAGTCTCCCAAGGGACATCTCTTCCCACGATGAAAAACTTATTGCCACGCGAGGACAAGTCTTCCCAGGACAAGTCTTTCCGAAGACAAGTCTTCCCAGGACAAGTCTCCCCAAGGACATCTCTTCCCACGATGAAAAAATTATTGCCACAAGAGGACAAGTCTTCCCAGGACAAGTCTCCCCGAGGACAAGTCTCCCCGAGGACATCTCTTCCCACGATGAAAAAATTATTGCCACGCGAGGACAAGTCTTCCCAGGACAAGTCTCCCCAAGGACATCTCTTCCCACGATGAAAAAATTGTTGCCACGCGAGGACAATTCTTTCCAGGATAAGTCTCCCCGAGGACAAGTCTCCCTGGGGACATCTCTTCCCACGATGAAAAAATTATTGCCACGAGAGGACAAGTCTTCCCAGGACAAGTCTTTCCAGGACAAGTCTCCCCGAGGACAAGTCTCCCCGGGGACATCTCTTCCTACGATGAAAAAATTATTGCTACGCGAGGACAAGTCTCCCCGGGGACATTTCTTCCCACGATGAAAAAATTATTGCCACGCGAGGACAAGTCTTCCCAGAACAAGTCTCCCCGAGGACAAGTCTCTCAAGGGACATCTCTTCCCACGATGAAAAAATTATTGCCACGCGAGGACAAGTCTTCCCAGGACAAGTCTCCCCGGGGACAAGTCTTCCCAAGGACAAGCCTCCCCGGGGACATCTCTTCCCACGATGAAAAAATTATTGCCAAGCGAGGACAAGTCTCCCCGGGGACATCTCTTCCCACGATGAAAAAATTATTGCCACGCGAGGACAAGTCTTCCCAGGACAAGTCTCCCCGAGGACAAGTTTTCCCAGGACAAGTCTCCCCAAGGACATCTCTTCCCACGATGAAAAAATTATTGCCACGCGAGGACAAGTCTTCCCAGGACAAGTCTCCCCAAGGACATCTCTTCCCACGATGAAAAAATTATTGCCACGAGAGGACAAGTCTTCCCAGGACAAGTCTCCCCGAGGACAAGCCTCCCCGGGGACATCTCTTCCCACGATGAAAAAATTATTGCCAAGCGAGGACAAGTCTCCCCGGGGACATCTCTTCCCACGATGAAAAAATTATTGCCACGCGAGGACAAGTCTTCCCAGGACAAGTCTCCCCGAGGACAAGTTTTCCCAGGACAAGTCTCCCCAAGGACATCTCTTCCCACGATGAAAAAATTATTGCCACGCGAGGACAAGTCCTCCCAGGACAAGTCTCCCCGGGGACAAGTCTCCCCAGGAACATCTCTTCCCACGATGAAAAAATTATTGCCACGAGAGGACAAGTCTTCCCAGGACAAGTCTCCCCGAGGACAAGTCTCCCCGGGGACATCTCTTCCCACGATGAAAAAATTATTGCCACGCGAGGACAAGTCTCCCCAGGGACATCTCTTTCCACGATGAAAAAATTATTGCCACGCGAGGACAAGTCTTCCCAGAACAAGTCTCCCCGAGGACAAGTCTCTCAAGGAACATCTCTTCCCACGATGAAAAAATTATTGCCACGCGAGGACAAGTCTTCCCAGGACAAGTCTCCCCGAGGACAAGTCTTCCCAGGACAAGTCTCCCCCAAGGACAATTCTTCCCAGGACAAGTCTCCCCAAGGACATCTCTTCCCACGATGAAAAAATTATTGCCACGAGAGGACAAGTCTTCCCAGGACAAGTATCCCCGAGGACAACTCTCCCCGGGGACATCTCTTCCCACGATGAAAAAATTATTGCCACGCGAGGACAAGTCTTCCCAGAACAAGTCTCCCCGAGGACAAGTCTCTCAAGATACATCTCTTACCACGATGAAAAAATTATTGCCACGCGAGGACAAGTCTTCCCAGGACAAGTCTCCTCGGGGACAAGTCTTCCCAGGACAAGTCTCCCCGAGGACAAGTCTTCCCAGGACAAGTCTCCCCAAGGACATCTCTTCCCACGATGAAAAAATTGTTGCCACGCGAGGACAATTCTTCCCAGGACAAGTCTCCCCGAGGACAAGTCTCTCAAGGGACATCTCTTACCACGATGAAAAAATTATTGCCACGAGAGGACAAGTCTTCCCAGGACAAGTCTTCCCAGGACAAGTCTCCCCGAGGACAAGTCTCCCCGGGGACATCTCTTCCCACGATGAAAAAATTATTGCCACGCGAGGACAAGTCTCCCCGGGGACATTTCTTCCCACGATGAAAAAATTATTGCCACGCGAGGACAAGTCCTCCCAGGACAAGTCTCCCCGGGGACAAGTCTCCGCAGGAACATCTCTTCCCACGATGAAAAAATTATTGTCACGAGAGGACAAGTCTTCCCAGGACAAGTCTCCCCGAGGACAAGTCTCCCCGGGGACATCTCTTCCCACAATGAAAAAATTATTGCCACGCGAGGACAAGTCTCCCCGGGGACATCTCTTCCCACGATGAAAAAATTATTGCCACGCGAGGACAAGTCTTCCCAGAACAAGTCTCCCCGAGGACAAGTCTCTCAAGGGACATCTCTTCCCACCATGAAAAAATTATTGCCACGCGAGGACAAGTCTCCCCGGGGACATCTCTTCCCACGATGAAAAAATTATTGCCACGCGAGGACAAGTCTTCCCAGAACAAGTCTCCCCGAGGACAAGTCTCTCAAGGGACATATCTTCCCACGATGAAAAAATTATTGCCACGCGAGGACAAGTCTTCCTAGGACAAGTCTCCCCGAGGACAAGTCTCCCCCAAGGACAAGTCTTCCCAGGACAAGTCTTCCCAGGACAAGTCTCCCCGAGGACAAGTCTCCCCGGGGACATCTCTTCCCACGATGAAAAAATTATTGCCACGCGAGGACAAGTCTCCCCGGGGACATTTCTTCCCACGATGAAAAAATTATTGCCACGCGAGGACAAGTCCTCCCAGGACAAGTCTCCCCGGGGACAAGTCTCCGCAGGAACATCTCTTCCCACGATGAAAAAATTATTGTCACGAGAGGACAAGTCTTCCCAGGACAAGTCTCCCCGAGGACAAGTCTCCCCGGGGACATCTCTTCCCACAATGAAAAAATTATTGCCACGCGAGGACAAGTCTCCCCGGGGACATCTCTTCCCACGATGAAAAAATTATTGCCACGCGAGGACAAGTCTTCCCAGAACAAGTCTCCCCGAGGACAAGTCTCTCAAGGGACATCTCTTCCCACCATGAAAAAATTATTGCCACGCGAGGACAAGTCCTCCCAGGACAAGTCTCCCCGGGGACAAGTCTCCGCAGGAACATCTCTTCCCACGATGAAAAAATTATTGTCACGAGAGGACAAGTCTTCCCAGGACAAGTCTCCCCGAGGACAAGTCTCCCCGGGGACATCTCTTCCCACAATGAAAAAATTATTGCCACGCGAGGACAAGTCTCCCCGGGGACATCTCTTCCCACGATGAAAAAATTATTGCCACGCGAGGACAAGTCTTCCCAGAACAAGTCTCCCCGAGGACAAGTCTCTCAAGGGACATATCTTCCCACGATGAAAAAATTATTGCCACGCGAGGACAAGTCTTCCTAGGACAAGTCTCCCCGAGGACAAGTCTCCCCCAAGGACAAGTCTTCCCAGGACAAGTCTCCCCAAGGACATCTCTTCCCACGATGAAAAAATTATTGCCACGAGAGGACAAGTCTTCCCAGAACAAGTCTCCCCGAGGACAAGTCTTCCCAGGACAAGTCTCCCCAAGGACATCTCTTCCCACGATGAAAAAATTATTGCCACGAGAGGACAATTCTTCCCAGGACAAGTCTCCCCGAGGACAAGTCTCTCAAGGGACATCTCTTCCCACGATGAAAAAATTATTGCCACGCGAGGACAAGTCTTCCCGGGGACATCTCTTCCCACGATGAAAAAATTATTGCCACGCGAGGACAAGTCTTCCCAGGACAAGTCTCCCCGGGGACAAGTCTTCCCAAGGACAAGTCTCCCCGGGGACATCTCTTCCCACGATGATAAAATTATTGCCACGCGAGGACAAGTCTTCCCAGGACAAGTCTCCCCGAGGACAAGCCTCCCCGGGGACATCTCTTCCCACGATGAAAAAATTATTGCCAAGCGAGGACAAGTCTCCCCGGGGACATCTCTTCCCACGATGAAAAAATTATTGCCACGCGAGGACAAGTCTTCCCAGGACAAGTCTCCCCCAAGGACAAGTCTTCCCAGGACAAGTCTCCCCAAGGACATCTCTTCCCACGATGAAAAAATTATTGCCACGAGAGGACAAGTCTACCCAGGACAAGTATCCCTGAGGACAACTCTCCCCGGGGACATCTCTTCCCACGATGAAAAAATTATTGCCACGCAAGGACAAGTTTCCCCGGGGACATCTCTTCCCACGATGAAAAAATTATTGCCACGCGAGGACAAGTCTTCCCAGAACAAGTCTCCCCGAGGACAAGTCTCTCAAAGGACATCTCTTCCCACGATGAAAAAATTATTGCCACGCGAGGACAAGTCTTCCCAGGACAAGTCTCCCCAAGGACATCTCTTCCCACGATGAAAAAATTGTTGCCACGCGAGGACAATTCTTCCCAGGACAAGTCTCCCCGAGGACAAGTCTCCCTGGGGACATCTCTTCCCACGATGAAAAAATTATTGCCACGAGAGGACAAGTCTTCCCAGGACAAGTCTTTCCAGGACAAGTCTCCCCGAGGACAAGTCTCCCCGGGGACATCTCTTCCTGCGATGAAAAAATTATTGCCACGCGAGGACAAGTCTCCCCGGGGACATCTCTTTCCACGATGAAAAAATTATTGCCACGCGAGGACAAGTCCTCCCAGGACAAGTCTCCCCGGGGACAAGTCTCCCCAGGAACATCTCTTCCCACGATGAAAAAATTATTGCCACGAGAGGACAAGTCTTCCCAGTTTAAGTCTCCCCGAGGACAAGTCTCCCCGGGGACATCTCTTCCCACGATGAAAAAATTATTGCCACGCGAGGACAAGTCTCCCCGGGGACATCTCTTTCCACGATGAAAAAATTATTGCCACGCGAGGACAAGTCTTCCCAGAACAAGTCTCCCCGAGGACAAGTCTCTCAAGGAACATCTCTTCCCACGATGAAAAAATTATTGCCACGCGAGGACAAGTCTTCCCAGGACAAGTCTCCCCGAGGACAAGTCTTCCCAGGACAAGTCTCCCCCAAGGACAATTCTTCCCAGGACAAGTCTCCCCAAGGACATCTCTTCCCACGATGAAAAAATTATTGCCACGAGAGGACAAGTCTTCCCAGGACAAGTATCCCCGAGGACAACTCTCCCCGGGGACATCTCTTCCCACGATGAAAAAATTATTGCCACGCGAGGACAAGTCTTCCCAGAACAAGTCTCCCCGAGGACAAGTCTCTCAAGATACATCTCTTACCACGATGAAAAAATTATTGCCACGCGAGGACAAGTCTTCCCAGGACAAGTCTCCTCGGGGACAAGTCTTCCCAGGACAAGTCTCCCCGAGGACAAGTCTTCCCAGGACAAGTCTCCCCAAGGACATCTCTTCCCACGATGAAAAAATTGTTGCCACGCGAGGACAATTCTTCCCAGGACAAGTCTCCCCGAGGACAAGTCTCTCAAGGGACATCTCTTACCACGATGAAAAAATTATTGCCACGAGAGGACAAGTCTTCCCAGGACAAGTCTTCCCAGGACAAGTCTCCCCGAGGACAAGTCTCCCCGGGGACATCTCTTCCCACGATGAAAAAATTATTGCCACGCGAGGACAAGTCTCCCCGGGGACATTTCTTCCCACGATGAAAAAATTATTGCCACGCGAGGACAAGTCTTCCAAGAACAAGTCTCCCAAGGGACATCTCTTCCCACGATGAAAAAATTATTGCCACGCGAGGACAAGTCTTCCCAGAACAAGTCTCCCCGAGGACAAGTCTCTCAAGGGACATCTCTTCCCACGATGAAAAAATTATTGCCACGCGAGGACAAGTCTTCCCAGGACAAGTCTCCCCGGGGACAAGTCTTCCCAAGGACAAGTCTCCCCGGGGACATCTCTTCCCACGATGATAAAATTATTGCCACGCGAGGACAAGTCTTCCCAGGACAAGTCTCCCCAAGGACATCTCTTCCCACGATGAAAAAATTATTGCCACGCGAGGACAAGTCTTCCAAGAACAAGTCTCCCAAGGGACATCTCTTCCCACGATGAAAAAATTATTGCCACGCGAGGACAAGTCTTCCCAGAACAAGTCTCCCCGAGGACAAGTCTCTCAAGGGACATCACTTCCCACGATCAAAAAATTATTGCCACGCGAGGCCAAGTCTTCCCAATACAAGTCTCCCCGGGGACAAGTCTCCCCAAGAACATCTCTTCCCACGATGAAAAAATTATTGCCACGCGAGGACAAGTCTTCCCAGAACAAGTCTTCCCGAGGACAAGTCTCTCAAGGGACATCTCTTCCCACGATGAAAAAATTATTGCCACGCGAGGACAAGTCTTCTCAGGACAAGTCTCCCCGAGGACAAGTCTTCCGAGGACAAGTCTTCCAAGGACAAGTCTCCCCTAGGACAAGTCTTCCCAGGACAAGTCTCCCCAAGGACATCTCTTCCCACGATGAAAAAATTATTGCCACGAGAGGACAAGTCTTCCTAGGACAAGTCTCCCCGAGGACAAGTCTTCCCAGGACAAGTCTTTCCCAAGGACAAGTCTTCCCAGGACAAGTCTCCCCAAGGACATCTCTTCCCACGATGAAAAAATTATTGCCACGAGAGGACAATTCTTCCCAGGACAAGTCTCCCCGAGGACAAGTCTCTTAAGGGACATCTCTTCCCACGATGAAAAAATTATTGCCACGCGAGGACAAGTCTTCCCAGAACAAGTCTCCCCGAGGACAAGTCTCTCAAGGGACATCTCTTCCCACGATGAAAAAATTATTGCCACGCGAGGACAAGTCCTCTCAGGACAAGTCTCCCCGGGGACAAGTCTCCCCAGGAACATCTCTTCCCACGATGAAAAAATTATTGCCACGAGAGGACAAGTCTTCCCAGGACAAGTCTCCCCGAGGACAAGTCTTCCCAGGACAAGTCTCCCCCAAGGACAAGTCTTCCCAGGACAAGTCTCCCCAAGGACATCTCTTCCCACGATGAAAAAATTATTGCCACGAGAGAACAAGTCTTCCCAGGACAAGTATCCCCGAGGACAACTCTCCCCGGGGACATCTCTTCCCACGATGAAAAAATTATTGCCACGCGAGGACAAGTTTCCCCGGGGACATCTCTTCCCACGATGAAAAAATTATTGCCACGCGAGGACAAGTCTTCCCAGAACAAGTCTCCCCGAGGACAAGTCTCTCAAGGGACATCTCTTCCCACGATGAAAAAATTATTGCCACGCGAGGACAAGTCTTCCCAGGACAAGTCTCCCCGGGGACAAGTCTTCCCAGGACAAGTCTCCCCGAGGACAAGTCTTCCCAGGACAAGTCTCCCCAAGGACATCTCTTCCCACGATGAAAAAATTGTTGCCACGCGAGGACAATTCTTCCCAGGACAAGTCTCCCCGAGGACAAGTCTCCCTGGGGACATCTCTTCCCACGATGAAAAAATTATTGCCACGAGAGGACAAGTCTTCCCAGGACAAGTCTTTCCAGGACAAGTCTCCCCGAGGACAACTCTCCCCGGGGACATCACTTCCCACGATGAAAAAATTATTGCCACGCGAGGACAAGTCTCCCCGGGGACATTTCTTCCCACGATGAAAAAATTATTGCCACGCGAGGACAAGTCTTCCCAGAACAAGTCTCCCCGAGGACAAGACTCTCAAGGGACATCTCTTCCCACGATGAAAAAATTATTGCCACGCGAGGACAAGTCTTTCCAGGACAAGTCTCCCCGGGGACAAGTCTTCCCAGGACAAGTCTCCCCGAGGACAAGTCTTCCCAGGACAAGTCTCCCCAAGGACATCTCTTCCCACGATGAAAAAATTGTTGCCACGCGAGGACAATTCTTCCCAGGACAAGTCTCCCCGAGGACAAGTCTCCCTGGGGACATCTTTTCCCACGATGAAAAAATTATTGCCACGAGAGGACAAGTCTTCCCAGGACAAGTCTTCCCAGGACAAGTCTCCCCGAGGACAAGTCTCCCCGGGGACATCTCTTCCCACGATGAAAAAATTATTGCCACGCGAGGACAAGTCTCCCCGGGGACATTTCTTCCCACGATAAAAAAATTATTGCCACGCGAGGACAAGTCTTCCCAGAACAAGTCTCCCGAGGGACATCTCTTCCCACGATGAAAAAATTATTGCCACGAGAGGACAAGTCTTCCCAGGAGAAGTCTTCCCAGGACAAGTCTCCCCAAGGACAAGTCTCCCCGGGGACATCTCTTCCCACGATGATAAAATTATTGCCACGCGAGGACAAGTCTTCCCAGGACAAGTCTCCCCAAGGACATCTCTTCTCACGATGAAAAAATTATTGCCACGAGAGGACAAGTCTTCCCAGGACAAGTCTCCCCGAGGACAAGCCTCCCCGGGGACATCTCTTCCCACGATGAAAAAATTATTGCCAAGCGAGGACAAGTCTCCCCGGGGACATCTCTTCCCACGATGAAAAAATTATTGCCACGCGAGGACAAGTCTTCCCAGGACAAGTCTCCCCGAGGACAAGTTTTCCCAGGACAAGTCTCCCCAAGGACATCTCTTCCCACGATGAAAAAATTATTGCCACGCGAGGACAAGTCCTCCCAGGACAAGTCTCCCCGGGGACAAGTCTCCCCAGGAACATCTCTTCCCACGATGAAAAAATTATTGCCACGAGAGGACAAGTCTTCCCAGGACAAGTCTCCCCGAGGACAAGTCTCCCCGGGGACATCTCTTCCCACGATGAAAAAATTATTGCCACGCGAGGACAAGTCTCCCCGGGGACATCTCTTCCCACGATGAAAAAATTATTGCCACGCGAGGACAAGTCTTCCCAGAACAAGTCTCCCCGAGGACAAGTCTCTCAAGGAACATCTCTTCCCACGATGAAAAAATTATTGCCACGCGAGGACAAGTCTTCCCAGGACAAGTCTCCCCGAGGACAAGTCTTCCCAGGACAAGTCTCCCCCAAGGACAATTCTTCCCAGGACAAGTCTCCCCAAGGACATCTCTTCCCACGATGAAAAAATTATTGCCACGAGAGGACAAGTCTTCCCAGGACAAGTATCCCCGAGGACAACTCTCCCCGGGGACATCTTTTACCACGATGAAAAAATTATTGCCACGCGAGGACAAGTCTTCCCAGAACAAGTCTCCCCGAGGACAAGTCTCTCAAGATACATCTCTTACCACGATGAAAAAATTATTGCCACGCGAGGACAAGTCTTCCCAGGACAAGTCTCCTCGGGGACAAGTCTTCCCAGGACAAGTCTCCCCGAGGACAAGTCTCCCCGAGGACAAGTCTCCCCGGGGACATCTCTTCCCACGATGAAAAAATTATTGCCACGCGAGGACAAGTCTTCCCAGAACAAGTCTCCCAAGGGACATCTCTTCCCACGATGAAAAAATTATTGCCACGCGAGGACAAGTCTTCCCAGGACAAGTCTCCCCAAGGACATCTCTTCCCACGATGAAAAAATTGTTGCCACGCGAGGACAATTCTTCCCAGGACAAGTCTCCCCGAGGACAAGTCTCTCAAGGGACATCTCTTACCACGATGAAAAAATTATTGCCACGAGAGGACAAGTCTTCCCAGGACAAGTCTTCCCAGGACAAGTCTCCCCGAGGACAAGTCTCCCCGGGGACATCTCTTCCCACGATGAAAAAATTATTGCCACGCGAGGACAAGTCTCCCCGGGGACATTTCTTCCCACGATGAAAAAATTATTGCCACGCGAGGACAAGTCTTCCCAGGACAAGTCTCCCCGAGGACAAGTCTTCCCAGGACAAGTCTCGCCAAGGACATCTCTTCCCACGATGAAAAAATTGTTGCCACGCGAGGACAATTCTTTCCAGGACAAGTTTCCCCGAGGACAAGTCTCCCCGGGGACATCTCTTCCCACGATGAAAAAATTATTGCCACGCGAGGACAAGTCTTCCCAGAACAAGTCTCCCCGAGGACAAGTCTCCCAAGGGACATCTCTTCCCACGATGAAAAAATTATTGCCACGAGAGGACAAGTCTTCCCAGGACAAATCTCCCCAAGGACATCTCTTCCCACGATGAAAAAATTATTGCCACGAGAGGACAAGTCTTCCCAGGACAAGTCTCCCCGAGGACAAGTCTCCCCGGGGACATCTCTTCCCACCATGAAAAAATTATTGCCACGCGAGGACAAGTCTTCCCAAGGACATCTCTTCCCACGATGAAAAAATTATTGCCACGAGAGGACAAGTCTTCCCAGGACAAGTATCCCCGAGGACAACTCTCCCCAAGGACATCTCTTCCCACGATGAAAAAATTATTGCTACGCGAGGACAAGTTTCCCCGGGGACATCTCTTCCCACGATGAAAAAATTATTGCCACGCGAGGACAAGTCTTCCCAGAACAAGTCTCCCCGAGGACAAGTCTCTCAAGGGACATCTCTTCCCACGATGAAAAAATTATTGCCACGCGAGGACAAGTCTTCCCAGGACAAGTCTCCCCGGGGACAAGTCTTCCCAGGACAAGTCTCCCCGAGGACAAGTCTTCCCAGGGCAAGTCTCCCCGGGGACATCTCTTCCCACGATGAAAAAATTATTGCCACGCGAGGACAATTCTTCCCAGGACAAGTCTCCCCGAGGACAAGTCTCCCTGGGGACATCTCTTTCCACGATGAAAAAATTATTGCCACGAGAGGACAAGTCTTCCTAGGAGAAGTCTTCCCAGGACAAGTCTCCCCAAGGACAAGTCTCCCCGGGGACATCTCTTCCCACGATGAAAAAATTATTGCCACGAGAGGACAAGTCTTCCCAGAACACGTCTCCCCGAGGACAAGTCTCTCAAGGGATATCTCTTCCCACGATGAAAAAATTATTGCCACGCGAGGACAAGTTTCCCCGGGGACATCTCTTCCCACGATGAAAAAAATTATTGCCAAGCGAGGACAAGTCTTCCTAGAACAAGTCTCCCCAAAGACAAGTCTCTCAAGGGACATCTCTTCCCACAAAGAAAAAATTATTGCCACGCGAGGACAAGTCTTCCCAGGACAAGTCTTCCCGGGGACAAGTCTTCCCAGGACAAGTCTTCCCAGGACAAGTCTCCCCGGGGACATTTCTTCCCACGATGAAAAAATTATTGCCACGCGAGGACAAGTCTTCCCAGAACAAGTCTCCTCGAGGACAAGTCTCCCAAGGGACATCTCTTCCCACGATGAAAAAATTATTGCCACGAGAGGACAAGTCTTCCCAGAACAAGTCTCCCCGAGGACAAGTCTCTCAAGGGATATCTCTTCCCACGATGAAAAAATTATTGCCACGCGAGGACAAGTTTCCCCGGGGACATCTCTTCCCACGATGAAAAAAATTATTGCCAAGCGAGGACAAGTCTTCCTAGAACAAGTCTCCCCGAGGACAAGTCTCTCAAGGGACATCTCTTCCCACGATGAAAAAATTATTGCCACGCGAGGACAAGTCTTCCCAGGAGAAGTCTTCCCAGGACAAGTCTCCCCAAGGACAAGTCTCCCCGGGGACATCTCTTCCCACGATGAAAAAATTATTGCCACGCGAGGACAAGTCTTCCCAGACAATTATCCCCGAGGACAACTCTCCCCGGGGACATCTCTTCCCACGATGAAAAAATTATTGCCACGCGAGGACAAGTTTCCCCGGGGACATCTCTTCCCACGATGAAAAAAATTATTGCCAAGCGAGGACAAGTCTTCCTAGAACAAGTCTCCCCGAGGACAAGTCTCTCAAGGGACATCTCTTCCCACAAAGAAAAAATTATTGCCACGCGAGGACAAGTCTTCCCAGGACAAGTCTCCCCGGGGACAAGTCTTCCCAGGACAAGTCTTCCCAGGACAAGTCTCCCCGGGGACATTTCTTCCCACGATAAAAAAATTATTGCCACGCGAGGACAAGTCTTCCCAGAACAAGTCTCCTCGAGGACAAGTCTCCCAAGGGACATCTCTTCCCACGATGAAAAACTTATTGCCACGCGAGGACAAGTCTTCCCAGGACAAGTCTCCCCGAGGACAAGTCTTCCCAGGACAAGTCTCCCGCAAGGACAAGTCTTCCCAGGACAAGTCTCCCCAAGGACATCTCTTCCCACGATGAAAAAATTATTGCCACGAGAGGACAAGTCTTCCCAGGACAAGTATCCCCGAGGACAACTCTCCCCAAGGACATCTCTTCCCACGATGAAAAAATTATTGCTACGCGAGGACAAGTCTTCCCAGAACAAGTCTCCCCAAAGACAAGTCTCCCAAGGGACATCTCTTCCCACGATGAAAAAATTATTGCCACGAGAGGACAAGTCTTCCCAGGACAAGTCTCCCCAAGGACATCTCTTCCCACGATGAAAAAATTATTGCCACGAGAGGACAAGTCTTCCCAGGACAAGTCTCCCCGAGGACAAGTCTCCCCGGGGACATCTCTTCCCACGATGAAAAAATTATTGCCACGCGAGGACAAGTCTTCCCAGGACAAGTCTCCCCGAGGACAAGTCTCCCCGAGGACAAGTTTTCCCAGGACAAGTTTCCCCAAGGACATCTCTTCCCACGATGAAAAAATTATTGCCACGAGAGGACAAGTCTTCCCAGGATAAGTCTCCCCGAGGACAAGTCTCCCCGGGGACATCTCTTCTCACGATGAAAAAATTATTGCCACGCGGGGACAAGTCCCCCCGGGGACATCTCTTCCCACCATGAAAAAATTATTGCCACGCGAGGACAAGTCTCCCCGGGGACATCTCTTCCCACGATGAAAAAATTATTGCCACGCGAGGACAAGTCTTCCCAGAACAAGTCTCCCCGAGGACAAGTCTCCCAAGGGACATCTCTTCCCACGATGAAAAACTTATTGCCACGCGAGGACAAGTCTTCCCAGGACAAGTCTTTCCGAAGACAAGTCTTCCCAGGACAAGTCTCCCCAAGGACATCTCTTCCCACGATAAAAAAATTATTGCCACGAGAGGACAAGTCTTCCCAGGACAAGTCTCCCCGAGGACAAGTCTCCCCGAGGACAAGTCTCTCAAGGGATATCTCTTCCCACGATGAAAAAATTATTGCCACGCGAGGACAAGTCTTCCCAGAACAAGTCTCCCCGAGGACAAGTCTCCCAAGGGACATCTCTTCCCACGATGAAAAAATTATTGCCACGAGAGGACAAGTCTTCCCAGGACAAGTATCCCCGAGGACAAGTCTCTCAAGGGACATCTCTTCCCACGATGAAAAAATTATTGCCACGCGAGGACAAGTCTTCCCAGAACAAGTCTCCCCGAGGACAAGTCTCTCAAGGGACATCTCTTCCCACGATGAAAAAATTATTGCCACGCGAGGACAAGTCTTCCCAGGACAAGTCTCCCCGGGGACAAGTCTTCCCAGGACAAGTCTCCCCGAGGACAAGTCTTCCCAGGACAAGTCTCCCCGGGGACATCTCTTCCCACGATGAAAAAATTATTGCCACGCGAGGACAAGTCTTCCCAGAACAAGTCTCCCCGAGGACAAGTCTCTCAAGGGACATCTCTTCCCACGATGAAAAAATTATTGCCACGCGAGGACAAGTCTTCCCAGAACAAGTCTCCTCGAGGACAAGTCTCCCAAGGGACATCTCTTCCCACGATGAAAAAATTATTGCCACGAGAGGACAAGTCTTCCCAGAACAAGTCTCCCCGACGACAAGTCTCTCAAGGGATATCTCTTCCCACGATGAAAAAATTATTGCCACGCGAGGACAAGTCTTCCCAGGACAAGTCTCCCCGAGGACAAGTCTTCCCAGGACAAGTCTCCCCCAAGGACAAGTCTTCCCAGGACAAGTCTCCCCAAGGACATCTCTTCCCACGATGAAAAAATTATTGCCACGAGAGGACAAGTCTTCCCAGGACAAGTATCCCCGAGGACAACTCTCCCCGTGGACATCTCTTCCTACGATGAAAAAATTATTGCCACGCGAGGACAAGTTTCCCCGGGGACATCTCTTCCCACGATGAAAAAATTATTGCCACGCGAGGACAAGTTTCCCCGGGGACATCTCTTCCCACGATGAAAAAATTGATGCCACGCGAGGACAATTCTTCCCAGGACAAGTCTCCCCGAGGACAAGTCTCCCTGGGGACATCTCTTCCCACGATGAAAAAATTATTGCCACGAGAGGACAAGTCTTCCCAGGACAAGTCTTCCCAGGACAAGTCTCCCCGAGGACAAGTCTCCCCGGGGACATCTCTTCCCACGATGAAAAAATTATTGCTACGCGAGGACAAGTCTCCCCGGGGACATTTCTTCCCACGATGAAAAAATTATTGCTACGCGAGGACAAGTCTTCCTAGAACAAGTCTCCCAAGGGACATCTCTTCCCACGATGAAAAAATTATTGCCACGAGAGGACAAGTCTTCCCAGGAGAAGTCTTCCCAGGACAAGTCTCCCCAAGGACAAGTCTCCCCGGGGACATCTTTTCCCACGATGAAAAAATTATTGCCACGCGAGGACAAGTCTTCCCAGGACAAGTCTCCCCGAGGACAAGTCTTCCCAGAACAAGTCTCCTCAAGGACATCTCTTCCTACGATGAAAAAATTATTGCCACGAGAGGACAAGTCTTCCCAGGACAAGTCTCCCCGAGGACAAGTCTCTCCGGGGACATCTCTTCCCACGATGAAAAAATTATTGCCACGCGAGGACAAGTCTCCCCAGGAACATCTCTTCCCACGATGAAAAAATTATTGCCACGAGAGGACAAGTCTTCCCAGGACAAGTCTCCCCGAGGACAAGTCTCCCCGGGGACATCTCTTCCCACGATGAAAAAATTATTGCCATGCGGGGACAAGTCTTCCTAGAACAAATCTCCCCGAGGACAAGTCTCTCAAGGGACATCTCTTCCCACGATGAAAAAATTATTGCCACGCGAGGACAAGTCTTCCCAGGACAAGTCTCCCCGAGGACAAGTCTTCCCAGGGCAAGTCTCCCCCAAGGACAAGTCTTCCCAGGACAAGTCTCCCCAAGGACATCTCTTCCCACGAGGAAAAAATTATTGCCACGAGAGGACAAGTCTTCCCAGGACAAGTATCCCCGAGGACAACTCTCCCCGGGGACATCTCTTCCCACGATAAAAAAATTATTGCCACGCGAGGACAAGTTTCCCCGGGGACATCTCTTCCCACGATGAAAAAATTATTGCCATGCGGGGACAAGTCTTCCTAGAACAAATCTCCCCGAGGACAAGTCTCTCAAGGGACATCTCTTCCCACGATGAAAAAATTATTGCTACGCGAGGACAAGTCTTCCTAGAACAAGTCTCCCAAGGGACATCTCTTCCCACGATGAAAAAATTATTGCCACGAGAGGACAAGTCTTCCCAGGAGAAGTCTTCCCAGGACAAGTCTCCCCAAGGACAAGTCTCCCCGGGGACATCTTTTCCCACGATGAAAAAATTATTGCCACGCGAGGACAAGTCTTCCCAGGACAAGTCTCCCCGAGGACAAGTCTTCCCAGAACAAGTCTCCTCAAGGACATCTCTTCCTACGATGAAAAAATTATTGCCACGAGAGGACAAGTCTTCCCAGGACAAGTCTCCCCGAGGACAAGTCTCTCCGGGGACATCTCTTCCCACGATGAAAAAATTATTGCCACGCGAGGACAAGTCTCCCCAGGAACATCTCTTCCCACGATGAAAAAATTATTGCCACGAGAGGACAAGTCTTCCCAGGACAAGTCTCCCCGAGGACAAGTCTCCCCGGGGACATCTCTTCCCACGATGAAAAAATTATTGCCATGCGGGGACAAGTCTTCCTAGAACAAATCTCCCCGAGGACAAGTCTCTCAAGGGACATCTCTTCCCACGATGAAAAAATTATTGCCACGCGAGGACAAGTCTTCCCAGGACAAGTCTCCCCGAGGACAAGTCTTCCCAGGGCAAGTCTCCCCCAAGGACAAGTCTTCCCAGGACAAGTCTCCCCAAGGACATCTCTTCCCACGAGGAAAAAATTATTGCCACGAGAGGACAAGTCTTCCCAGGACAAGTATCCCCGAGGACAACTCTCCCCGGGGACATCTCTTCCCACGATAAAAAAATTATTGCCACGCGAGGACAAGTTTCCCCGGGGACATCTCTTCCCACGATGAAAACATTATTGCCACGCGAGGACAAGTCTTCCCAGGACAAGTCTCCCCGAGGACAAGTCTTCCCAGGACAAGTCTCCCCCAAGGACAAGTCTTCCCAGGACAAGTCTCCCCAAGGACATCTCTTCCCACGATGAAAAAATTATTGCCACGCGAGGACAAGTCTTCCCAGGACAAGTCTCCCCGAGGACAAGTCTCCTCGAGGACAAGTCTTCCCAGGACAAGTCTCCCCAAGGACATCTCTTCCCACGATGAAAAAATTATTGCCACGAGAGGACAAGTCTTCCCAGGACAAGTCTCCCCGAGGACAAGTCTCCCCGGGGAAATCTCTTCTCACGATGAAAAAATTATTGCCACGCGAGGACAAGTCTCCACGGGGACATCTCTTCCCACGATGAAAAAATTATTGCCACGCGAGGACAAGTCTTCCCAGAACAAGTCTCCCCGAGGACAAGTTTTCCCAGGACAAGTCTTTCCAAGGACATCTCTTCCCACGATGAAAAAATTGTTGCCACGCGAGGACAATTCTTTCCAGGACAAGTTTCCCCGACGACAAGTCTCCCCGGGGACATCTCTTCCCACGATGAAAAAATTATTGCCACGCGAGGACAAGTCTTCCCAGGACAAGTCTCCCCGAGGACAAGTCTTCCCAGGACAAGTCTCCCCCAAGGACAATTCTTCCCAGGACAAGTCTCCCCAAGGACATCTCTTCCCACGATGAAAAAATTATTGCCACGAGAGGACAAGTCTTCCCAGGACAAGTATCCCCGAGGACAACTCTCCCCGGGGACATCTCTTCCCACGAAGAAAAAATTATTGCCACGCGAGGACAAGTCTTCCCAGGAGAAGTCTTCCCAGGACAAGTCTCCCCAAGGACAAGTCTGCCCGGGTACATCTCTTCCCACGATGAAAAAATTATTGCCACGCGAGGACAATTCTTCCCATGACAATTCTCCCCGAGGACAAGTCTTCCCAGGACAAGTCTTTCCAAGGACATCTCTTCCCACGATGAAAAAATTGTTGCCACGCGAGGACAATTCTTTCCAGGACAAGTTTCCCCGACGACAAGTCTCCCCGGGGACATCTCTTCCCACGATGAAAAAATTATTGCCACGCGAGGACAAGTCTTGCCAGGACAAGTCTCCCCGGGGACAAGTCTCCCCAGGACCATCTCTTCCCACGATGAAAAAATTATTGCCACGAGAGGACAAGTCTTCCCAGGACAAGTCTCCCCGAGGACAAGTCTCCCCGGGGACATCTTTTCTTACGATGAAAAAATTATT
This sequence comes from Ganaspis brasiliensis, assembly GCA_037103525.1. Lineage (NCBI taxonomy): Eukaryota > Metazoa > Arthropoda > Insecta > Hymenoptera > Figitidae > Ganaspis > Ganaspis brasiliensis. The sequence continues at coordinate 22,404 of JAZKLR010000187.1, forward strand.
GCCACGATAGGACAAGTCTTCCCAGGACAAGTCTTTCCAGGACAAGTCTCCCCGAGGACAAGTCTTCCCAGGGTCAAAACTCCCGGAGGACATCACAACAATGTGTTTTGGCCCACTGTATGTCCAAAGGGCATTTGAATTTCTGCTGCTAGTTTAGAGTGCAGTTGTTGGATTTTCGTTTTTTATCTGCATTTTTTTATTTTAAATTAATTGTTATGTAACTTAAAAGCAGTAATTCCCACGATGAAAAAATTATTGCCACGCGAGGACAAGTCTTCCCAGAACAAGTCTCCCCGAGGACAAGTCTCCCCGGGGACATCTCTTCCCACGATGAAAAAATTATTGCCACGCGAGTACAAGTCTTCCCAGGACAAGTCTCCCCGGGGACAAGTCTCCCCAGGACCATCTCTTCCCACGATGAAAAAATTATTGCCACGAGAGGACAAGTCTTCCCAGGACAAGTCTCCCCGAGGACAAGTCTCCCCGGGGACATCTCTTCCCACGATGAAAAAATTATTGCCACGCGAGGACAAGTCTCCCCGGGGACATCTCTTCCCACGATGAAAAAATTATTGCTACGCGAGGACAAGTCTTCCCAGAACAAGTCTCCCCGAGGACAAGTCTTCCCAGGACAAGTATCCCCACGGACATCTCTTCCCACGATAAAAAAATTATTGCCACGCGAGGACAAGTCTTCTTAAAACAAGTCTCCCCGAGGACAAGTCTCCCAAGGGACATCTCTTCCCACGATGAAAAAATTATTGCCACGCGAGGACAAGTCTTCCCAGGACAAGTCTCCCCAAGGACATCTTTTCCCACGATGAAAAAATTGTTGCCACGTGAGGACAATTCTTCCCAGGACAAGTTTCCCCGAGGACAAGTCTCCCCGGGGACATCTCTTCCCACGATGAAAAAATTATTGCCACGAGAGGACAAGTCTTCCCAGGACAAGTCTCCCCAGAGACATCTCTTCCCACGATAAAAACATTGTTGCCACGAGAGGACAAGTCTCCCCGGGGACATCTCTTCCCACGATGAAAAAATTATTGCCACGATAGGACAAGTCTTCCCAGGACAAGTCTCTCCGAGGACAAGTCTTCCCAGGGTCAAAACTCCCTGAGGACATCACAACAGTGTGTTTTGGCCCACTGTATGTCCAAAGGGCATTTGTATTTCTGCTGCTAGATTTGGAGAGCAGTTGTTGGATTTTAGTTTTTTATCTGCATTTTTTTATTTTAAATTAATTGTTATGTAACTTAAAAGCAGTAAGGCATTGGTACGATAGATTCTACATTTGGATAGATGCAAACTTTCTTTTAAATTTGATACAAAAGAAGCTCTTTTAGTGCAGTGCTGCTGTTTTGTTACTGTTCTCGGTTCCTTTTTTTTTAAATAACAGCTAATTTTGACGCTGAGTTTGAATGGTGATATAATTAGCTTTTAAATAATATGAAAGTAATTAAAATGTGTGATGATTTACTAAAAAACTATTTTACTCTAAAGAAAACTACAAAAAATAAAATATTTATTGCTGTTATAAGCAGGTCGGTAAATTTTTTACGAAATTAAATTCCTAATCATTTTCCGGTCACAAATTTTCTTACAGTTAAGACAGTTCTTTTAATTTTGAGAAATTCGCTTCTATATTTGAAAAAATATATTTTAAACTTAAACTCCAAAATTTGCGCATTTTTATAATCTTATTAATTATATTTGAAGCTTTAAAAATTCTATTATCACAAAATATTAATATTTAAATTTTTGGAAACTGAGTGTTTTATATAATAATTTGTCTTAAACTGTGTAAAAGAGTAACGTATTATAATTCCATTTGGGACTTATAAGTGAAATTGATTTTTGATAAACTTCTGATAAATTTCTAGAACCACGAAGAAATTCTCGGTTTAGTATAACTGAGTATAATATAGTTTAGTATAACTTTCTCTATAACAGAGAATATTTTTGTGGTCACTTCATTTTTTCATGCAATTACCTATGTACAAATAGTTCAGTTTGTGAAATACAAATTAAATTTGTGAAATACACAAATATGTTTAAGGAATACACAAATGAGTTTGTCGAATTTACAAATCAGTTTGTGACAGACACAATTGGACGAATTTATATTATCCACAAATTGGATTTGTGGACTCTACAAGACCATTTTTTTCCGTGTGAAGACTAATTATTTATCGTTTATCATTTTCAAATCAAACACGTTTCTTCCAGTAAGTTGAATCAAAAGTGCGGCAAAATGTCTAAACAAAAGTTAAATTCTTTGTCATTAAGTGAAAATTTAAAAATAATTTGTCAATTTGAAAATGGGAAGTCTCGAGAAGTACTTTTTGAAGAATTAAAAGTGCCAAAATCCAAAAAACCAGAGGCAAAAATAACAAAACATGAGGCCGAAAAAGCTTAAGAAACTTTACAGATATATTTTATTTGTCAGAAAAGGGAAATTTTTCATTGATGAAAATATTATTATTATTATTATTATTTTCATTTTATTTTTCTCATAGAATCTAAATATTACACTGAAAAAAATATCTTCTTCTTTTGAGTGAAACATTCGTATCATAAAATCCTCTTGAGTTTTTTACTCAAAATGAGCTAATTATACTACAACCATTAGTATTTTCCTTTGTTTTGAAGTGAAAAAATATTAGAAAACGACTCTCACGGTTTAATCTTATGTTAAGAGTAATCCACTACTTTTGATAGGGAACGTCCGATCAAAAGTAGATGAATATCCTCTATATCGTATTTGCACACGCGCAATAAGTAACAATTGTATTGCGTCGCGTCGTCAGCTTTAACGTTTATTTTCACCTTCAGTTTTTGATTGTGGAAGACAATTTACAGTGTGTTTTAAAAGATTTAAGTCTGGATAATAATATTTTTGTGTTCTGTGCACATAATAATATTTTTACTTCATTATTTATTTGTGTCCGAATGTGAAATTGAAGTATATGACCAATATAATCTAGCAGTGACATGTTTATTTTACTCGCGTATTTAATAAAACAACATACAAAATGTTCGAATATTGATGAATATTCCTTTCTTAATGTGAGTCAATGAAGGTAGTTAGTGATTTTAGCTTTCTTTAAATGATTTAAAGTAATTTAAGTGTAAAAGTGAAAAAGTTTACCCTATATGAGAGGAAAGTTCGTCTCATTTTGATGAGTATAACATCCTCTTAAAACGAAGGGAATCATTTTGATGCCATATTGTAGAGGAAAAACAGCATCAAAATGAGTGGATTCCGCTCAGAAAAAGAAGATATTTTTTTCGGTGTACCCCAGCATGTATTTCCACTGCAAGATACATACTAAACTTCATTGGCTTTTTATAACTTAAAAATATCATTTAATTTCAAAATAAGAAGAAAGGTTAATTTTTTTTGACAAAGAAAAAACCTAGGGGTAAAAACATGCACAGTAAAAAAATTTATATCTAATTTAGAAACATAAAAAATAATCTTTTTTCTAATTTCAACTTTTTTAATTCAAATATTTATTTGTTCATGTATGCAGATTACTATTGTAACGAAGTAATTATTATTTATATTTAAAATTTAATCTAAACCAAATAATTGGCCAATTTACTTCCTTATTAAAATTTACATAACCGAACGACAAACGACCACGACACAAATCAAATCTAAAATCCCAGGGGAGATTCCGCCGGAATTTCACCTCCGATGGCCACGAAGATGCCGACTATTCACGCGAAATTTGACACCAGACAAAACTTGACAATACTCAACTCACCAACGACGATCTGACTTTCGAGCAACCCTCGACGAGATCCTCGGACAGCACTTTGAGACGGTCACGCAGCAACTCCAAACCACTTAGTGAGGAAGTAAAAGGGTTTTACACACCAACAACAAAAACTCCAAAGTCTCAATTAATAGTCTTTAATTATCCACTCTTCGCACACATAGTCCAACAAAATCCACTCAGAAAAACTAACAAAAATAATCAATTCAACCACGACTGATTCGACACACGTCTCATCCGTAACACGCTCGATTAATAAGTGACGATGGCACGTGGCGACTTCCCTCTCGTCCCGCTCTGCGTTGCCCGACGAAAATTGGTTCCTCTCCTTCGACTTCCTATTCACTCTCCGCCCTCTTGTCCGTCTTTCGTCTAGGATTGGTTGTCCCGCTGCTTGCGGATTTGAACCTGAAACGCGAAAACTGACGACTGGCGCAGATGGGAAAGGGGAGAGGTGACTGCTGAATTCAGAATATTCAACGTCCAAGAAATTAACCAAATTTTACGAGGGAAACTACTTATTAGCAGAAAAACGTCAGTCAGGCTCGTCTCAAGAAAAGTCGAACCCTGGCGCAGATGTTTAACTAATAATTTTCCCTTATTTAACTTATTCAAAATAATACTGCAACTCTTAAGTAACGAAACACTTCGTTACACTATAAAAAACTAAAAAATTGAAAACCTAGGAAAGATCTGCATTTTTCTTTTTTTTGAGTGCGAAAAGAGTCACAAGGAAACAATAATAATTTAATTAAAAAACCTCTGAATTACAATTTCATCATTATTCCTTACTATTAATTGCATACAGATCAGTTAAATACGAAGTACAAAAAGACTGCACATTTGTAGGTGCTTCAGGTAAAAAGTTGGAAAAAATATTTTTTTGATTAAACAATGTTTTAATAATTATTATTATTCGTTTTACGGAATATTTCATTTCATTTATTAATATAACACTGACAAAAACAATTTCAATTTTCTACTCTATTAATTTAATTGCAAATTTTTGGTAGCGAGAAGGTTAAGATTCAAGAAAAAAACAAAGTTAACCTCAGCTGCTAACCAAATTTAGCATTTAGTCCTCAAGGAGACTTGTCCTGGGAAGACTTGTCCTAGCGTGGCAATAGTTTTTTCATCGTGGGAAGAGATGTCCCCGGGGAGACTTGTCCTCGGGGAGACTTGTCCTGGGAAGACTTGTCCTGGGAATACTTGTCCTCTCGTGGCAATACTTTTTTTATCGTGGGAAGAGATGTCCCTGGGAAGACTTGTCCTCGGGGAGACTTGTCCTGGGAAGACTTGTCCTCTCGTGGCAATAATTTTTTCATCGTGGGAAGAGATGTCCCCGGGTAGACTTGTCCTCGGGGAGACTTGTCCTGGGAAGACTTGTCCTCTCGTGGCAATAATTTTTTCATCGTGGGAAGAGATGTCCCCGGGTAGACTTGTCCTCGGGGAGACTTGTCCTGGGAAGAATTGTCCTCGCGTGGCAACAATTTTTTCATCGTGGGAAGAGATGTCCCCGGGGAGACTTGTCCCCGGGGAGACTTGTCCTTGGGGAGACTTGTCCTGGGAAGACTTGTCCTCTCGTGTCAATAATTTTTTTATCGTGGAAAGAGATGTCCCTGGGCAGACTTGTCCTCGGGGAGACTTGTCCTGGGAAGACTTGTCCTCTCGTGGCAATAGTTTTTTCATCGTGGGAAGAGATGTCCCTGGGGAGACTTTTCCTTGGGGAGACTTGTCCTGGGAAGACTTGTCCTCTCGTGGTAATAATTTTTTTATCGTCGGAAGAGATGTCGCTAGGAAGACTTGTCCTCGGGGAGACTTGTCCTGGGAAGACTTGTCCTTTCGTGGCAATAATTTTTTTATCGTGGGAAGAGATGTGCCAGGGGAGACTTGTCCTCAAAAAGACTTGTCCTGGGAAGACTTGTCCTCTCGTGGCAATAGTTTTTTTTTCATCGTGGGAAGAGATGTCCCTGGGGAGACATGTCCCCGGGGAGACTTGTCCCCGGGGATACTTGTCCTCGGGGAGACTTGTCCTCGGGGAGACTTGTCCTCGGGGAGACTTGTCCTCGGGGAGACTTGTCCTGGGAAGACTTGTCCTCTCGTGGCAATAATTTTTTTCATCGTGGGAAGAGATGTCCCTGGGGAGACTTGTCCTTGGGGAGACTTGTCCTGGGAAGACTTGTCCTCTCGTGGCAATAATTTTTTTATCATGGGAAGAGATGTCCCTGGGCAGACTTGTCCTCGGGGAGACTTGTCCAGGGAAGACTTGTCCTCTCGTGGCAATAGTTTTTTCATCGTGGGAAGAGATGTCCCTGGGAAGACTTGTCCTTGGGGAGACATGTCCTGGGAAGACTTGTCCTCTCGTGGCAATAATTTTAATAATGTCGGTCGAAGTGGTTTCATCTGTCTCCACAGTCTCCACCAACCTCAAAATTTCGACCGGCATTGGTTGATTGGTAACTAAAAGTTAACTAACAATTGAATATCGACGCTTACGAAAAACATCACGTGATGTCAATAGAACGTTCAACTTTTTGATTAATGAATGAATTTTTAAAAAGTATAAAAAAATGTGTTTAAAAATTAATAAATCCTTTTACTATATTAAAATGTAACCAGTTGTCCGTTCATTTTTTCGTTAGTTTGTCCATTTTATTAAGTTAACCTACTTTTTCCTATTGGTATATTAAAAAATAGTGAGTCCTTTATGTAGTGAAGCATATTTATACGCAGTTGCATATGCAAAATCGTGCTTGAATTCATAAAAATGATGTTGACTTTCGAAAATCTGAAAATTTCTTCGTTCGTTCTTTCGGTCGTTCGTTCGTTCGTTCGTTCGTTTGTTCGTTTACCACTTCTATTAAGTCTACTCGCTTTTCCTGATTAAAATATATTTTTATGCGCAGTAACACATGCGCATTAGTTCACATTAAGAGCTACATGTTCGAGATTAAAAAGAGGGAGATGGGAGGGGGGAATTAATTATTTACATAGAATAAAGAGTTTTTAATTTCTCGAAAAAGTTGTATCATAGTACATGGTAATCCTTTACTATTTTAAAATGTAACCAGTTGTCCGTCATTTTTTCGTTAGTTTGTCCATTTTATTAAGTTAACCTACTTTTTCCTATTGGTATATTAAAAAATAGTGTGTCCTTTATGTAGTGAAGCATTTTTATACGCAGTTGCATATGCAAAATCGTGCATTAATACATAAAAATGATGTTGACTTTCGAAAATCTGAAAATTTCTTCGTTCGTTCTTTCGTTCGTTCGTTCGTTCGTTTACCACTTCTATTAAGTCTACTCGCTTTTGCTGATTAAAATACATTTTTATGCGCAGTAACACATGCGCAGTAGTTCACATTGAGCGCTCCATGTAGTCATACGTTACTTCTGCACATGCGCAGTAGTTAACTAGGTCAATTTTACATGCGCAGTAGTGAAAATTAAGTGCTACATAGATGCGCAGTTGTGAATCATGAATGCTACACATGCGCTGTATTTCACTAGGAGAGTACTGTTGGATGTAAAGGTGCTTAGTAATTGCTACAATTCTTTCGAATTTTCGGAAATTCTTTATCGCTTCTCAACCCCATATATTTTGTCAAATTTATTTAAATATATGAAAATTTATATTATTTATCTTAATAAATAAATAAAATTTGTTAAATATTAATGGTTTTTTCTTCGTATAACACCTATATAATGTAATAAAATTTTTTGCAAAAGTTTTAAATTTTTATTACTTTACGCAACGTTTTTTTATTATAAAGAGGGAGGGGGGGGGGGAATTAATCAACATATTGTCTGGACATTGTTATGTTAATTATTCGTTAAAAAATTATTTGAGAAAATTTACTTATTTACATAGAATAAAGAGTTTTTAATTTCTCGAAAAAGTTGTATCATAGTACATGGTAATCCTTTTTCCTTTTACTATATTAAAATGTAACCAGTTGTCCGTTCATTTTTTCGTTAGTTTGTCCATTTTATTAAGTTAACCTACTTTTTCCTATTGGTATATTAAAAAATAGTGAGTCCTTTATGTAGTGAAGCATTTTTATACGCAGTTGCATATGCAAAATCGTGCATTAATACATAAAAATGATGTTGACTTTCGAAAATCTGAAAATTTTTTCGTTCGTTCTTTCGTTCTTTCGTTCGTTCGTTCGTTTATCACTTCTATTAAGTCTACTCGCTTATTCTGATAAAAATACATTTTTATGTGCAGTAACACATGCGCAGTAGTTCACATTAAGCGCTACATGTCCGAGATAGTTCATCGTGGGGGCCACATGTGCGCAGTAGTCATACGTTACTTCTGCACATGCGCAGTAGTTAATTAGGTCAATTTCACATGCGCAGTAGTGAAAATTGAATGCTACATAGATGCGCAGTAGTGAATCGTGAATGCTACACATGCGCTGTATTGCACTAGGAGAGTACTGTTGGTTTTAAAGGTGCTTTTTAATCGCTACAATTCTTTCGAATTTTCCGTTTTTTTTTCTTACGTCCAACAAAAATTAAATATTCATCTCTTGTTATATGTAAAATAATTTAGACTCTATTTACTTTTAAAAAATGCATATTGTACCCAATGTGTCTGAAATTTCTGTTTACATGTTTATTGAGCTTTACATGAATGAAAAATTTTCTTAACAAAATTTTTTTTGAAGTGTTTGTTACTGCGCATATTTAGCTATACAGGGATCCTTCTACGCATGAGATTTGATTTTTATTTTAAAATCTTGTTAGTGATTTTGGTTATAATTGTTTAGTTTTGTTTAAGAAACTTTTATTTTTATTTTATCATTATTTTTTGAAAATTATTATAAGAAATAACACTAACTTTAGAAAAATTATTATTGAAATTAATTAATTGTATATGTGTTTAACCCTCCAATGTTAGCCGTTGCTTATTTATTTATTGTACACTGATCGCCAGATATGCTTTAACATATTTCCATATGACCTAGGTGTTAAAATGTTAAAACATATCTGGCGATAGCTGTACAATAAATAATGAGTAATGATTAGCAACAATAAGAAAGTTAAATAACAAATTATAGAAGTACGCAAAAGGTATGCAATTAATTACGGTGCGTTACGTAGAGGGACGGAAAGATCATAATAGCTTTATAAAAGCGTTACGTATTTTTTAACCAAACACTTATAACAACTAATTTTTTTTACTTAATATTATAATATTTAAAAAATAAAAAATAAAATAAAATATATTTTGCCGCTATTTTCTACATAGAAAAATGAACTATTTATAATTTAAAATTTTTTTAATAAGATAATCGTTCTTGAGTTATCAAAAATTCAAAAATAATTACTAATTTTTTAATTTTGAATAAAAATATTTTATAAAATTGAAAAAAAAGGAATTTAAAATTTGATAAAATTGGCTATGAAATGATATAAGTGTAATTTAAGCATGATAATCTCTTAGAAAACAATATTATTTAAAAAATAAAGAAAAAAACATTACTTTTATCAAAATATTAATTATAAACATTAACAGTATATTTTTTTAGATTTTGTTTTTTATAATATTAATGATCTAGAACTAATATTAAATTGAGACATTTTTAAGCTTCGTAACATAAATAATAAACTAAATACGAAACGTTTTTTAAAACCTTTAATAGCTTAAAAGTGGGCAAAAGTTATTCGACTTGATTGTATGAGTACAAAAAGTACAAGAAAATTTAGAACCAATGTTTACTGCAATGTTTAATGCAAAGCTGAAAGCAGCAAAAAATAATTAAAATTTGTTAACATTATTTATGTATATAAATATGAATATTATAATAAATATATATACAGAAAATAAATAAACATTTTTAAATTAATAATTCTCTACCTTCGAAGAATACAGTCAAGGTTCTTGAAGGCATTACATGATGGAGAAAAAGATAAGATATTATAGTGTTATCATTTTATCTCTTAAATGATTATAAGGCTTTAAGAAGGGGGCAATTGCCCATAACCATTCTGAATCTCATAATTTTTACAATTAAAGAAAAAAATTAATTATGATGTTTAAATAATGAAAATATAAAATAAGAGAAAAAAAATTAATATAGCAAACAAATAATAAATCAATGAAAAATATTTTGTTTTATTTATTAAGGGCATGTGATGGAGAATGACGTCACTGGTACAGGCAAAATTTGTCCGTATGCTTTCTCTTAATATAATAAATATTTTGACACCAAACTTTGTAAAATTACACAAAATATCATTGAAAAGGTCTCTCTGACCCAATTTTGTTTAAATTTTGCCTTAACATAATTTTTTTTATTTTACGAAAATCAAATAAGTTTTTAAAAAATTAACTGTAAGGCAAAAATTTTAAACAAAATTGGGTTTGAGAGACCTTCTTAATGTCATTTTAGGAAATTCCACAAACTTTGGTGTCAAAATATTTATTATTTTAAGAGAAAGCTTACGGACAAATTTTGCCTATACCAGTGACGTCATTTTCCATCACATGCCCTTAATATGTAAATTTTAATATTAAATGACAGAGTTATAAAATAATTATTTATATAAATGATATTAATTTTAATTTTATTTAATTTTAAAAAATTTATATTATATAATTAATAAAATATTATTTCTTTTTAAAAAATCAGTTATTATTACTTATTTTTAGATAATTATCAAAGGATACAAGGTGGCAAAAAATACAATAAAATCAATATCTATTAACAAAAAATGCAAAAAATTTTTTGAAATAATTTATGTATATGTATAGAAATGAATGTTATATTAATTATATATACATATAATAAATTAACATTATAAAATTAATAACTCCTTAACTTTTGATGGATACAGCTAACGTTTTTAGAGTGGATAATACATGATAAAAAAAAATTGTATTAAGAAACGTTAATCATTAGCATACTATATAAAATTCAAAATAGATTGAAAAGAATTAAGATGTCCTTTGTAATCATTAAATTAATAAAATTTTTAAATTGATTAATTATAACAATATAAATTATTAAAATATAAAAACTGTTTAAAAAATTAATAAAAGTTCAATGACAAATAAGTTCACTAATTTTGTATAATATGTTCACATCAATAAGCAATTAAAAAATAATAATTATCAAGCGAGCGAGCGTTAGCGAGCGAGGTTAATATCGCTAGCTTTAATTAAATTGACTTTTTTTAAATATTTATAGGGCAGAGGACTCCAAGTTGGACACCCTTTTGATTTATTGCTATAGAATCCAAACCAAATAAAATAAATTAAAATGTTTTATACCGGATGAAAAAACAATTTATAAGGTAAGTTATGGCCACAGAGATAAATTTTTTTTTTAATATCTATCTGCGCATGTGCGCATCTTAGAACACGCACTATTTATCGTCGGTACTTTAAAGTTTATTTAAGTGAATTTTCTGAATGAAGTTGGTATTGTCTTTAAATTTATCTGTTTTCTGAACATTCCGGCTGCCTGATAATAAATTTTTTTTCGGAGTTATTCCGCAGAAAAAGTCTCATTTTACTGTTTTTATTTATCTAACCTCAATTCTCCACGTGGAGAATAAATGCTAAAATGAGTGATACCCAGGATTCTTCGAATTTGTCTGTAGAATTGATCTGTAGAGGTTGTTCTGCGGCTGTGGTGAAAAAAAAGGATGCAGTTTTTTGTAGTGTTTGTTCAGCTTCCTACCATCCTGGATGTGTTAAACGAATCAGTGTTTTACCTAATGGAGGTTTTTCTAAGTGCTGCGGTTCTCGATCATTGTCTCCTGTTGCTACCACGAGTTCTCCAGACTTTGAAAAATTGATCGATGATCTAAAGACCAAATTACTGCATGATAACAATAAAATTTTGGCTGTCGTAGAGAAAATTGACAAAAAATTTGATACACTCTCTTTGAGAGTAGCTGATAACGAGAAGAATATTGACTCTGTATCGAGTCGACTTGAAAAAGTGGAAGGTATGTTAAAGGATGTAAATAAAAGTCCTATCTTATCTAATACTTTCAATGAATTTGACTTGTATGACGAAATAGACAGACGAGACAATAAGCGTAATAATATCGTCCTTTTTGGTTTCCCCGAGAGACTCTCAGAAACAATCAATCCCGCTAATATCAATGACTCATCCTTTATTACACAATTTTTAAGTCAAATTCTTCCTCCGGTAGCTCTACCTAAAATAAAAGTTATGAGACTTGGGAAAATTAATAACAATAGTACCAAGTCAAGACCAATTAAAATCATGTGTGAAAATCCGCAGGTGGCAAAATCACTTTTAAGGGAGCTATTAACGAAAATAAAAAACAAGGAATTATTGGTATCCTTGGGCATCACAGGATTATTTATAACACCGGACAGGACAAAAGTTCAACTGGACCGTATAAAGTTATTGAAGTCGGAGTTGCAGACCCGTCAGGAAGCAGGAGAAAAGAATCTCAAAATAATCTACAGTGGCAACATTCCAAAAATAGCTGTTTTGAAGCCGATAAGTTAAATTCCTGTAGAATCTCGAACTCCTTTCATCATAGTATTCCACGTTTTTGTGCAGATGTCTCATCGAGTCCCACTTTTGAAGTGTACTACCAGAATGTAAGAGGCTTGCGCACTAAGCTTCACACTCTTCGTAAGTCTTTGTTCATTACACCTTTCGATGTATATGTATTCACTGAAACGTGACTACATTCTGATATTGCCTCGCAAGAATTGGGCTTTGATGGTTACGTAGTCTTTAGATATGACAGATGTAAACAGAGTAGTTCTTTCTCGCGCGGCGGAGGAGTTTTGATAGCAGTTAAAAAAAAAATTAACAGTGTTTTATTACCTGTATCTCAAAATTCTATTGAAGCACTTTTTGTTCGAATTAAATTAGATTTTATTTGGCACATTCTTATATCCGTCTATTTGCCGCCCAATTCTGAATTAAACAAATTTTGTGAATTTTTCTCGGCATTAAATGAAATTAGTGATTCTTTTCCAAATATGCCTATACATATATTAGGTGATTTTAACACTTCTTTTATCGAGTGGAATGATAACAATCATGTCAACAACAATAACCAGCCTAGGTTCAGTACATTATGTTCATTAAAAAATGGTTCTTCCACTTTGCAAAGTGATATTTTTAATCTTTTTTCTGAAAATTTAGAATTTCTGGATTTTTCTCAATTAAATAGTTTTTTAAACAACCATGGATCGGTTTTAGATCTAATTTTGTCTAACTTTAATAATTGTACGGTTTGTCTATCTTCTGACGCAGTAGTACCTGTTGATGGTTATCATCCCCCTCTTTTATTTGAAGTGGGAATTAATAATGTGCCGCATTTTTCTCCGGAACCAGTCACTAGACTTAATTTTAAAAAAGCTAACTTTGCTTTAATTGTTACATATTTGAATAATATTGATTGGAATCAATTATTTAAAAATGAGCTGTTGGTTTTAAACAATGTATCTGCTGAGAAGCAGTGTATTAATAATAATGACGTTCAGTGCAATTGTAAGAAACATACTCTCGATAGGATGATAATTATTTTCTACCAACATATTAATTTCGCTATTGTTAATTTTGTGCCTAAAGTTTCTAATTATGTGTCTACGTTTCCATTATGGTTCAATAATGAACTAAAAAATTTAGTTGCGGCAAAGAAGGCAGCTTATTTGAGATATAAACAAACGAAGAGCACTTCTGACTATGAGCAGTTTTCGGTATTACGTGTAAAGTGTAAAAAACTTTCGGAAAATTGTTATAACCGATATGTAAGCGATACTGAAGATAATTTGTTAAATAATCCTAAACTTTTTTGGAAATATATTAGCTCTAATAGGAAAGACTCCTCCTTGCCTAATGAAATGTCATATGGTAATTTGACGGCTAGCGATGATGCTGATGTTGCTGAATTGTTTTCCGAATTTTTTAAATCGGTATATAAATCATCTAATAATAATTTAGACTTTGATGCAGGTTTTTATGAAAATATTGATTTTAATTTGGAATCTATTTCTAGGAATGTGATCATGCAGAAAATAATGAAACTCGATAGCGGAAAGGGGGCTGGCCACGATGGAATTCCAGGGTCTTTCTTGAAATCATGTGGCCCATCAATAATTGAACCTCTTTTTATTATTTTTAACTCGTCTCTGAGGGCTGGTTATTTTCCTGATTATTGGAAATTGGGTATTATTACTCCTATCTTTAAAGAGGGCAACAAATCTGATGTTAAAAATTATAGGCCCATTACAATTCTTAGTTCTATACCTAAGCTTTTTGAAAGCATTATTTATGATATGCTGTATTCGGCATTTGATCATTACCTAATGGAAGAACAGCATGGGTTCAGGAAAAATAGATCAATTACTACGAATCTGTGTATTTATGCTCAATTTCTCTCGGATGCATTGGATAGTGGCCTGCAAGTTGATGCAGTATACACTGATTTTTCCAAGGCGTTCGATAGAGTTGACCACCGAATTTTAATTTCTAAACTAAAAGCTTATAGTATATCAGGTATAACCCTTGATTGGCTCTCCTCCTACCTCCTTGACAGGCGTCAGGTTGTTAGGGTTAATCAGGTTTTTTCGAGTGAATTTGTGTCGTCCTCGGGTGTCCCTCAGGGTTCCCATCTTGGCCCGCTCCTGTTTTTAATATTTATTAACGATCTAAAATTTTGTGGTTTTATTAATAAGTTTCTTTTATATGCTGATGATCTAAAATTTTTTAGGATTATAAAATCACTTTTTTGCTGCCTGGAATTACAAGAGGATTTAAACAACTTGTATCATTGGTCTAAAAAAAATAACCTTCCTTTAAATGTGTCAAAGTGTTCAATTATTTCTTTTCGTAAGAAAAGGAAAGTGATAAACTATTTCTATAATATTGACTTTACAGTGTTGAACAGGGTGGAGATACAGAGAGACCTGGGGGTTATTTTCGACTATAGTCTAACTTTTAGCGATCATATCTCTTTTATTTTAAAAAAGTCTAATAGAACTTTGGGCCAAGTCGTTCGATTTGGCTCAATGTTTCATAATTTAAAAGTTTTAAAGGTTTTATTTTTTTCATTGGTTAGACCTATTCTTGAAGCAGTCTCAGTAGTCTGGTCACCTCAGTACAATGTACACAAATTAAGAATAGAACGCGTGCAAAACAGATTCCTGAGATATGCAGCTAGACAGGTTGGTATGCCATATGATATATATAGTCATGATTATAGTGAACTTCGTTCTAATATGAGAGTACCAACTATTCAATCTAGATTTTTAAAATATGACCTTTGTTTTCTTTATAATATTATAAACGGTAGTATTCGCTGTCCACACCTACTCTATCAGGTCTCTTTGTCTGCCCCTATCAAATTATTGCGGAATCATACTTCGTTTAGAGTTACCTCGCACCGTACTAAACTTGGTGGAAACTCTCCTTTAATACGAATTTTCCGAGAAGCCAATAACGAGCAGAACCTTGACTTATTAAATAAAATAAAATAAATAAACATTTTTTAAAGCATTTTTTTTAATTGTTAAAATTTTTGGTCCAAAAAAAAGTGTCCCCAAGATGAACACCTTCTTAAAAGTATCTGAAAATTGTAGTAAATAAAAAATGAACATCGTGTAACAATTCTTAAACTAATTTTTAATCATTTTACGGAATTTATCAAGAAATAATATTTCTAAAAACTTCAATTTAATAGCTTAACAGTAAAAAGTAATAAAATATCGAAAAATATCGATATATCAAATTCTCTAACGATAAAATCCCATTTTATGGTGAAAAATAAAAAATTTTAAGTAATTGACTCAAAAAATTATTGAAAAAAGTGTAAAATAAATACATTGAGATTTGATTCATATTTGAGAAAAATTAATTTCTAGAATATTTTTTCAGTTTTAGAGAAGTTGAAAATAAATCAATTCAAAATTTGTAAAATTTAAAAATTATAATTCACTTTTTTTAAAAAGCGCCCGACGGATAATTGAGTTTTTGGCCTTAAAAAATTTGTAGTATGTCAGAGAACTAGAAACAATTAAAAAATCCCATATGGGGCATTCCACGTGACATTTTCATTGAAAATTTTTTTTGCTTGGAACAATTTTTTTCTGATTCTCTATAAAAAATAAGGAAACACATATTTTTTTATTTTTTTATTGAATAAAAATTGCAGAAGTTATGAATTTTTGAAATTTAACGTTTTTTTAAATAGAGCATTTTAACCTTCGTTTTTCTCCGTTATTATTAGTAAATTGAATATAATGCCCTACATAAAGTTTGTTCAATTTTTCTTAGATTTCTTAGACATGTAGTAAAAAATAATGAATTTGCAACAAAAATACATGAAAAATTGAATTTACGCCTAAAAAGTGACTTTTCTCCAAACCGAAGGTCTCGATTTTCGATTTTTTTCTTTCAATGCAGTTACTGATTAATAAAGAAATTTTTCTCGTAAGTCTAAAAGTGGTGCTCTTTAGCGTTTTAATCATATTTGCATTTATATAGTTTACTTTTACATTTTTTTAAATTTTAATCTTCTGTTACAAAACAAAAGAACTGTTACACACAGGAATTTGTAAGTTGAAGTTGTTTCATTTCTATAATTCATAATTTAAACTTTTTGCAACAAGGAATTTTTATAAATATCATTGAAACATTAAAGAGCACCACTTTTAGACTTACAAGGAAAATTTCTTTATTAATCAGTAACTGCATTGAAAGAAAAAAAACGAAAATCGAGAACTTCGATTTTGAAAAGTCACTTTTTAGGCGTAAATTCAATTTTTCACCAGGCCCGTAGCCAGAAATTTTTTTCGGGGGGGGGGCCTAAAATTCTATACCTGTAGCGCCCATAGCAAAAAAATTTTTCGCAAAAAAAAATTTTTTTTTTAACGAGTAAAGAAAATTTCGGGGGGGGCCCGGGCCCCCTGGGCTCCCCCCCTGGCTACGTGCCTGTTTTTCACGTATTTTTGTTGCAAATTCATTATTTTTTACTACATGTCTAAAAAATCTAAGAAAAATTGAACAAACTTTATGTAGGGCATTATTTTCAATTTACTAATAATAACGGAGAAAAACGAAGATTAAAAATGCTCTATTTCAAAAAACGTTAAATTTCAAAAATTCATAACTTCTGCAATTTTCATTCAATAAAAAAATAAGAAAATACGTGTTTCCTTATTTTTCATATAGAATCAGAAAAAAATTATTCCAAACAAAAAAAAAATTTGAATAAAAATGTCACGTGGAATGCCCCATATACAAAACACTTTTAATTAAAGTCGCTCTAGGCACACCGTCTGCACGTTTGTACGGCTTGAAACTCGTTACACAGTGGTTTTTGGGATTCACATTTTAATATTATATTGGATCCGCCATTTAGAATTTTAAAAACCTGATGCTAGATTCGTAATCAGCGAGCCCGAAAACCCTGGAGTAGCCAGTTTTAAGCGAATCCGATAAGTCTTTAATTTTTTTTGTCAACCATATTAGATCCGCCATTTTAAATTTTGAAAAAGTAACACTGGATTCGTATTCAGCAACTCCAAAAATCTCCGAGTAGCCAGTTTTAAGCGAATCCTATAAATTTTTAGTTTTGTCAGCCATATTGGTACGCCATTTTGATTTTTCAGAAACTAACACCGGATTAGTAATCAGCGACCCCAAGAACACACGAGCAAGGAGTTTCAAACGATTTCAATCAATTGTTTTCTTTTTTCCAGATTTTTGAAAAACACAGTTTTTTTTCACGAAAGTGCTCTTCTTTAGCTTTAGTTTTCACAAAATTTTTGACAAATTATGACTTTTTTGTTTACAGCACGTTCAAAAGCATCTGAAAATCTATCAGAATCGGCAAAAAAGTGAAAAATGATTTTGTGACACGTAAGCCCCCTTTTCACAGTCCAGGTCACATATCTTTTTATAGATTACTGTGCAACTTTCCATAAATTACCGTGTAAATTCCCATATATTTTTCCATTACTTACCGAAATAACATTTTTAACAAAAATGTTTTTAATTTTTGTTAAAATGAAATCATCACTCGGTTTTTTAATTTTCATTATAGAATCTATTTGCATACACAGTTTTTAACATACACTGAAAAAAAAAATTATTTGATTCAATTAATTCAAATTATTTGAAAAATATATACTTGGTTCAAATATTTTGTATTTAGATCTAAAAAATATATATTTGATTTAAATAACTTAAATTATTTGAATGACACTTATTTGAATGAAATAAATCGTAATTGAATCAAAAAAATAATTAATTGAATCTAATAAATGAAATTATTCAACATAAATAATAATTTATTTAAAACAATTGATATATTTATTTCCCTCAAATCTTTGGTTTTTTGATATAAATAAAAATTATTTCACACAATAATTTCATTTTATGTATTCAAGTAAACTAAATTATTTGAAACGAATAATGATTTATTTAATGCTAATACATTATTTTATAAAAACTAATCAAAAATATTTTGATCAAATAAATATTTAATTGAAACTATAATAGTGAGTTATTTGTAACCATTAATTTATTTATTTCAGCCGAATATTTGTTTGTTTAATACAAATAAAAATTATTTAAGATAATAATTTCATTTTATGGATTTAAGTAAACTTAATTATTTAATGCGAATAATGATTTATTTAATACTAATACTTTATTTTAAGAAAACAAATAAAAAATACTTCGAATCAAATAAATATTTAATTGAAACTATAATAGTGAGTTATTTGTAACCATTAATTTATTTATTTCAGCCAAATATTTTTTTGTTCAATACAAATAAAAATTATTTAATACAATAACTTCATTTTATGGATTCGAGTAAATTAAATTACTTAATGAATTGAATTGTTATTGTTCAATTTTGATTTAAATATTTAATATTCTGTTAAAGTATTTTTTATTAAATTAGTTATTTCTCATCTTTTATTGATTTCGGTCACATTAATATTAGAAAGAATTGTTTAATTTGTAAATAATAGTATTTAATGGTTACTTCATAAATTACTATTTATAAAAAGTTTAAAATGGTACTAAACATATCAGAAATTAAAAAAGGAAGCACCCCTTACAGACCTGACGTACTAGTAGAAGATTTTGATATTTCTCACCAGAGCTTGCGTGTACTAGTGCTTAAGCGTTTGATTTGCGTGCGTAGCGTTGAGGGTTCGAATCCTCTGTAGGTGCGATTTTTAATTATAAGTATATAATTGTTTATATGTGCGAAATATGTTGTGTCAAAATTGTAAAAACCTTTATAAACAATGAATTCATTCGTTTAAAGGAATAAATAACACAAATACTAGAATAATACCTTAAAAAAATAGAAAACCAGTTACAAATAAAGTAGAACTCAAGTATGAATAATAATTTTGAATTAATTTTATGATTTTAAAATTATTTTTAAATATTTTATTAGTTTCCTAACATTCTGGCACTCGAGAATTTTGAATTAAATAAGAAGTTTACTTGAATTAGATAATTTCTAATTAGTTACAAATAATTTATTTACTTAATGCAATTAGACATTTACTTGAGATAAGTAATTCTTGATTTAAGTCAAATTTAAATTTATTTGAATCTAATAATTTTTTTACTTGATGCAAATAGATTTCATATTTGGGCTTAATAAAAAAATATTTGACAGAATTAAAGGGATTTTAGTCAGAATTAAAACAATTATTCGTGATAAATAATTAAATACTTAATACAAAAAAAATGTTTAGTTCTTGCAAGAAAAACATTTTTTCCATGCAAATAAATATTTATTTGAATTAAATAACATGAATTATTGAATTAAGTAATTTTCATACTTGATTTAAACCACTATTTATTAGTTTTAAGTATTCCATTTATTTGGTTAAAGTAATTTTTATTTGATGCAAATTACTGTTTATTTTATGCGATAAAATAAAATACTTAGGACCAGTAAATATTTATTTGAGTCAAATATATATTTAATGGATAATAGACAAGTAAATGATTTACTTGGATCAAATAATTTTTTTTTCAGTGTAAGGTACATATAAGTGCTTACAAGTAATTTGTTTTAAAAAATACCAAAGTTATAAATATTTTGTCCGGCCAACCATGGACACTTCATTTTAGACCTTTTAACTTGAAGAATTTATATTAACTTTTATGATATTTATAAAAAAAATGTAACAATTACCTAGAACAATTTATGCGCTATGCGGAGGATCACCCTAATATATTTGTGACAAGCAAAACGTTTTTTCTATCTTCGAAAAATTCACGCTGCAACGGGTTAAGAGCGAGAAACGTTAACATTAGAAACAATTTAAGAGCATTTTTGTTCAGACTCGATTAGTTTTAATAAAATTTGTATTAATTTTGTGTTTTATCTATAACTTCAAAGTTGCGTCACCACCCTTCTAGAAAAACTCTACTGACCACCATTGAAAACGATAAAAACACTCTATCGTTATATTTTAATTGTTTATAAACGATTAATCCCAAATTGATTCTTTATCGCTTTTAATATCGTTGTTCATCATTTTAATTGTTTTAAATCGTTATGGATTGTTTTTAAATTTGCTCTTAATAATTGGAACGATTAAAAGATCAATTTGGAATTAATAGTGTGTTACACGATTAAAAAACACTATTCAAAACAAAAGAGATGAATATATTATTGTTCAAACTATCAAATTTAAATGTTGAAAATGCTTCATTTATGATTAAAATTTTTGTTATACAAGTCATATGATTGATATATATAAATATAAATAAATGATACAATTCAATACATAGCATATATGTGACTGTCCATGAGAAAACGTGCCTTAGCTCCCAAACGTCAACTTTACAGGGTGAGCGTTTAAAGTAGCAGCAATGCATTGAAACTAATGTAACGTTCCTATGCTTCTTGATTAATAAGATCAAAATTTCTTTAAAACAATAATTTTTTATTTTTGGAAATGAAAGAGCAAATAAAAATCTATCTATCTATCTATCATCAAAAAATGAAAATTTATTTTTTGGAGCTAAGGCACGTTTTGTCATGGACAGTCACATATATGTGTACGTCCGCATGAAAAGCGGCCCAATTTGTCGATTTTATTTTCCGAGATATTTGCATTTTTCTAAAAGAGGAACAGATTTTCGAATTTGTTTTATTGTTGAAAAACAAACTACGCAATTTTCCACGTCGAATCATGCGTTTACCATAACTTTATCGTAATTAAAAACACAAAAAAAACTTATTTTTAATTTCCAAATAGCATGGGCGCTAATGGTAATCTTGAACTTACTCGTTTTTCTCAAAACTAGGTTTTTGGCACTTGTAACTTTGAATGCTTGTAACTTTGTAAATTTTCCATCTAAAAGGGTCCAAAACCTCTCAAAATGTTTGAAATTTAATGAAAAATACTGTCATATAGATAAGTCCAATAGGGCCAAAGTGTAAGATGACCATCCGTCCCGGATTTCGCAGGACAGTCCCAGATTTGAGCCCTTTGTCCTGCGGAAACTTGTGTCCCGCAAAATGTCCTATATTTGTGTTGAAACGTCCTGCATGTCCAGTGGCGTAACTATTAAGGGGCAAAGTGAGACAGTGCCCCGGGTCCCTAAAGCTCAGGAGGCCCTCAGTCAACTCTACTAAACCTTTTTTTAGGACAAAATTTATAAAATTTTAGAATTAAAAAAAATTGCAAAAAATAATTGAAATTAAACAAAATAATTGCAAATTTAATTAAAATCAATTAAAAATTGGGGAAAATAATTTCAAAAATCGTAGAAACGTTTTAAAAATAAAAAAAATTATTTAAATTTGAGAAAATTACTTGAAAATCTTAAAAAAAAATTAAACAGAATTAAATACTGAAAAATTAGGAAAAATAATTAAAATTTGAGAAAATAATTGAAAAAATTAGATAATATATTTTAAATAAAGGAAAGTTAAAGAAAATTTCAGAAAAATACTTAAAACTTTCAGAAGTTTATTGAAAAAAAAGGAAGTAATTAAAAATTGGAGAAAATACATGAAACAATATAAACATAGTTTAAAATTAAAAAGAATATTTTTTAATTAAACAGATATAATTACATTTTTTTTGAAATTACGAAAAAGAACGAAAGTAATGGAAAATTGAAGAAAATAAAATAAAAAATTATATAAATAATGAAAGAATTGAATGAGATAATTGAAATCTGAGACAAATAGTTTAAAATTTTTGAATTTATAAAAGAAATGAAAAAAATTGAAAATAGAAGGATATAAATTTTGGAAAGTAATTGAAAAATAATTTTACAATTTGAAACTTAAAGAAAATAATTGAAATGTGATATAAACAATGATAAGTTGTAAAAAAAATTATATTTGAGTGAAATAATTGAAAAAATTAATGAATTTTTTTTATAAGTAAAAATAATTGAAATTTGAGAAAATTACATGAAGATCTTAGAAATAAATTGAAAAAAATGAGAATAACTAAAAATTGGAAAAAAGAATTGAAGAAAGCAAGAAATAAATGAAATTTACGATAATTAATTTAAAAAAATTGGAAATTATGAAAACAAATGAAACAATTAAGGGGAGGTTCTCATTGCCGTTGATTAAAAATTCGATTTTTATTTTTTCCGTATTTTGAAAGCTATATGTGTTTAGAATATGTCAGTAAAAGGGTATTTGAGTCCAAAAAATATTTTCGTTTTTAAAATGTCTGGATCGCACCAACGTCCTTTACGTATTTACGTGGTTTCAAAGGTTTAAACATGCTTTTCTCGAAACAAGATTTTTTACTAATCCATAATTTGAAAGCTATATGTGTCTAGAATATGAGGGTAAAAGGATATTTTAGTGCAACAAATAATAACGATGCACCAGAATTTTGAAAACATCAATAGCCCGTGCATTCACAAAATAAAACGCATTTTTCTCGAAACCAGGTTTCTCAAACTGGTGGGCATTCTAGCATCTAAACTTTTCAACCAATAAAATTAGCCTTTTGGGTACTTACACATAACTATTTTCTGCTGGGGTTATACCTATAATATGTTATATTTGTTAACATTGAAGATTTTTTACTGGGGGTCAAAGATAAAAAAGTGATGTGACAAACGGCTATTTGTTTGAAAGTATCCGGTATTTTATTATTTTTCTAATTTTTTACTATATTTTAGGTATAACCTATTCTTTAGGATGTCTACTTTCTAAAAACTTTTGGTTTATTGAAATAGGATAAAAATTGCAGAGTAGAGAGTGCCCACCACATGTATCATTTTGAAAAACATCGCTCAGGAGATTCGCTTTATTAGCCGCCATTTTGAAGTTTTATGAAAATAAAATATATTTTTTTAAAGTTCAAAAACACGTGTATATTTGCAAAAAAAATCTATATCTCTAAGTCTTAACTGTTCCCCGCAAAAGAATGTAAAAATTTTTGCTGTTTTTCGTCTCCGCAATGAGAACCTCCCCCTTAAAAACTGAAAAAGTGATAAAGAAAACTAAACAAAATAATTGAAATTTGAGGAAGGTACATTTAAAATTTAGCGAAACATTTTAAAAACAATTAAGAATTGTAGAAAATACAGTCAACCTTCCATACCGCGGAAAGCAATTTCACGTTTCCGTGGCAGAGAAGATCGTTAAAATGCTATTAGTGAGTGAACGTTCAGGGATGTAACAACCATTTTAAATCATAGGATCTTCAAAAATATGAAATGGAAATTATAATAATTATTACATAATATTTTATTTATTTGGACTGCAATAACAAATAAAAATGTATATAACAATTTGCACAAGTTAGTCTTGTTACGTTAAAATCTCATGTTTGAAATTACATTATTTTTATTTATTTTCAATAGTGAAAAATTATAATTATTTTACAAATTTACAACAATCCTTCTTATAATTTATTATTTTTTCAAGAATATATTCCGTATATTTTGTATTCCTTTCAGAATGACATAATTCGTTTTTCTAATTTTTAAAATTTTCTTTCTTTTGTTTTTGATATTGTTTACGGTTTTTGTTTTCCTATTTTAGAACTTTCTCTAATTTTCATAATTTTACACAAATTATTTATTATTATTATTAATTAAATAACACTAGTTTACAAACAAACAAAAATTTTTATGTACATTCAATGTCACTATTTTTTTCTTATGTACTAAGCTTCTCGTTACTTAAAAATGACATTAAGAAATTTTTCTATGGATAGGTTTCCGAAATATGAATTTTTAAAATTTTTTTACGTTCTTTTCGGAGGTGACTTCACGTTTTAGGCCGTATCTCGAGTTACAGAAGTCCAATTGAGTTTTTCTAAGTGTCAAATTAAAGGTAATAAAATTCCAAACCATCGCTTTTAACATTATTTTTCAATCGGTTAAATATTTTAAGTGATATAGTCCAAAAAAAAAATAGAAAATTTGAGTTTTTGGCCCAAAATCTGAAAAACAAATTCATTCTACCGCCATGCAAAAATAGAAAACGTCAAATTATGTCCAGTTTTAAATTTTTTACATATATGGCTCACTTTTAGGAAGAAAAAAATGTATGGATGAAAAAAATCTATGGGTAATTATTGAAGTTATAAGCCAGGGTACTGAAATTCTCGTTTTACGCCATTTCGGTATTTTACCTCCTTTTATAGTGATTATGTTGATTAATTTAATGAATACAATATCTAATTAGAAAATGGACTTTTTTCACAGATTTCAAATAATTTTCAGTGCTTTACTAATTCAAATTTGTCTGAAAATTTTTTTGGAGTTTTTGACAAAAATTTCTGGAGAGGCATAAATTGATTAAAATCTGCTTTTTTGACAAGTTGAATCAGATGCGCAGAGGTTTAATTTTTGTTTAATTTTTTTCGTTAATAGATGAAAAAGTTTCAAATTAGATATAGAAATATGAAAAATAAATGATCTTTGACTGCAAAATTTTTTGGAGTTTTTGACAAAAATATCTGAAGAGGCATAAATTGATTAAAATTAGCTTCTTTGACAAGTTGCATCAGATGCGCAGTGGTTCAATTTTTGTTGAATTTTGTTCGTTAATAGATAAAAAAGTTTGAAATTAGATTTAGAAATATAGAAAATAAAAAATATTTGTCTGAAATTTTTTTTGGAGTTTTTGACAAAAATTTCTGGAGGCATAAAATGATTAAAATCTGCTTTTTTGACAAGTTGAATCAGATGCGCAGAGATTCAATTTTTGGTGAATTTTGTTCATTAATAGATGGAAAAGTTTCAAATTAGATATAGCAATATAAAAAATAAATGATATTTGAATGAAAATTTTGGAGTTTTTGACAAAAATTTCTGAAGAGGCATAAATTGATTAAAATCTGCTTTTTTGACAAGTTGAAACAGATTTGCTGAATTTTGTTCGTTAATAGATGAAAAAGTTTGAAATTAGATATAGAAATATGAAATTAATTTTTTTTTTTAAAAAAAATATGTCCGCAGCAGCCCTCAGACGAAAGTCAATGGTTTTTCTCCTTATAAATTAAAAAAGAATTAATTTTCTTTGATTTCCCATTAAAGAAAAATATTCTTAACTACTTTGTGTAATATAATACAATTTATGTTTTTCAAAACTTTGCGCATCTGATTCAACTTGACAAAGAAGCAGATTTTAATCAATTTATGCCTCTTCAGAAATTTTTGTCAAAAACTCCAAATAATTTTTCAGTCAAATATAATTTATTTTTCATATTTCGTTATCTAATTTCAAACTTTTTCATCTATTAACGAACAAAATTTAACAAAAATTGAATCTCTGCGCATCTGATTTAACTTGTCAAAAAAGCAGATTTTAATCAATTTATGCCTCTCCAGAAATTTTTGTCAAAAACTCCAAAAAAATTTTCAGACAAATTTGAATTAATAACCCAGTGGGCAAAAATTTCCAAAAGACGTCTTAAGGACATCTTTTGGACATAAAGGCCGACATAGGGACGTCTTTCGGACATGTGTGCCCACTGGGAAAGCACTGAAAATTATTTGAAATCTGTGAAAAAAGTCCATTTTCTAATTAGATATTGTATTCATTAAATTAATCAACATAATCACTATAAAAGGAGGTAAAATACCGAAATGGCGTAAAACGAGAATTTCAGTACCCTGGCTTATAACTTCAATAATTACCCATAGATTTTTTTCATCCATACATTTTTTTCTTCCTAAAAGTGAGCCATATATGTAAAAAATTTAAAACTGGACATAATTTGACGTTTTCTATTTTTGCATGGCGGTAGAATGAATTTGTTTTTCAGATTTTGGGCCAAAAACTCAAATTTTCTATTTTTTTTTGGACTATATCACTTAAAATATTTAACCGATTGAAAAATAATGTTAAAAGCGATGGTTTGGAATTTTATTACCTTTAATTTGACACTTAGAAAAACTCAATTGGACTTCTGTAACTCGAGATACGGCCTAAAACGTGAAGTCACCTCCGAAAAGAACGTAAAAAAATTTTAAAAATTCATATTTCGGAAACCTATCCATAGAAAAATTTCTTAATGTCATTTTTAAGTTTAGAGAAACATAGTACATAAAAAAAAATTGTGGCATTAAATGTACATTTTGGCTGTAAACTAGTGTAATCAAAGTGTCTAGACGTCCGGCTAACCGGATGACAAAAACCGTCTAGACGTCCGGCTAGCCGGATAAAATAGTTTTATCCGGCTAGACGGGCGTTTAGTCAGATTTGCTTCCTCAACCTAAACGTCTGGATAGACGGACATAATATTTTATCAGGTTAGCCGTACGTATAGTCGCAGCCTTAAATAATATCTCATAATACGTTGTTTTTTTAATATTATATATCTCCAAAATAACATTACTTGAGAAATTTTTTAATCACTTCAAATTTAGTATTTTTGAAACGTAGATTAATTGAACTTTCAATGAATGAAAGTTCACATTAACTGAAATTTGAAGAAATTAAAATTGCTATAAATTTAAAATTTGAGAACATTTGAGAAAGGTAAAATATGATTTAAATTTTTATAAGAAAAAATATCTAGGAACAAATGTCAGGTGGGGACAGAATGAATAAATTAAACTTGAAAATTATTGTATATAATTGGGGACCCATTTTCCTTTTTGCCCCAGGGCCCTAGCTCTCCCAGTTACGCCACTGCGCATTTCCCGCAAAACATACGCATTTATTCTTATAACACTGTCTGTCCGTAAATTACCTGGGAGAAATATAAAAATTCTATAATTTCGTTAAAAATAACGATGAAAATTTAAAAAAAAGTTAATTATTCAGAAAAGTATATGTAATATTTTTTCAGAAAATATTACGGCTATGGAAATATGGTCACCTTAAAAGTGGGCCTTTTTCATGCCGACGTACGCATAACAAAAATTAACAGTATCAATAGAAAGATATATTGTTTACCAGTTTCTGCACGAATACGGTCAATAATGGGCAAATATTTAAATATCTCAATTAAACAATCATCATTAAGTTTTTCCATTTTAACTAAAATCAAGTAAAATAGTTCAAACTCGAATTAACAGTTTTACATTACAAAATAATTAATTTTGTAATGTAAATTTTAATTTTTTAATTTTAATAATTAATTTTGAAATTGACAGCTTGATTATAGCTTTGTATCTTGATAAATGTCAAACAGTATAAACTAAAACACGTAAACACAACAAGTGTTAGGGCGCAATTACATGTCTGCGTCGAACGCTGCGTTTTTGCGTTGAATAGTGAGAGAGAGGAAGACAGAAATATAGTCACATCTTTGTCACTCTCACCATTCAACGCAAAAACGCAACGTTCGACGCAGACATGTAATTGCGCCCTCAAGTGGTATTTTCTAGACAGGGACGGGACACTTTAAATTCTTGAATCTCACACAGGGTTGAGAACGTATAATACTCTAAGGGTCAAATCACGGGGGAGCGTCAAACGTAAAACGTTTTCTGCTTTTCATGAGAGTGTGCGTTCCTAAATGCATCCAATTGAGACCGAACAACTTTTGTGCACATTCTATCGTACATTGCTAAGTTCGTGATCTTAATTTTTGAATTCAGTTTACATATTTCGATTGATTTGCTTATATCTCAGTGTAAGAGAAATTAAAATTTATTTATTATTGACATAATGAATAAAAAAATACAAGAGATGGGGACGAAATTGCGGAGCCAGCAAGTACTTTAATTAATGTATGAAATGTAATAATAGACAATAAATAATAATGGTCAAGAACTTATCAAACCCTAATAGCACCGACTAGGCCGGGAACGTTCCTGGAATGGGCTGCTGGCCCCTTGGGTACGTTCCCTTGGACCGCTCCAATATACCTGACAAATCCGTTCCGGATTTCACTAGGCTAGGAACGTTCCCGCGGAACGTTCATGGAATGTTCCGAGGAACTTTGAATACACATTCAAAAAATCGCAGAACGGGTTGCGGAAAAAGTTGAAAATTTTTTTATTAATATTATTTAATGTTTTTAATATGATTGCTTCTATAGAACAGTGGTCACTAAAATCAACTGCGCAGCTCTAGGTGCGATAGAAAACTACTGCGCAAGATATTAACATTAATTATTTTTCAATGTGTATTTAAAGTTCCTCGGAACATTCCAGGAACGTTCCGCGGAACGTTCCTAGCCTAGTGAAATCCGGAACGTATTTGTCAGGTATATTGGAACGGTCCATGTGAACGTACCCCAGGGACCGGCGGACCATTCCAGGAACGTTCCCGGCACAGTCGGTGCTATTAGGGAAGTAAGTATTTCATGTTATTATATTGAAATGAAACATTTAATTAAACTTTCCTATTTAAGAAATAAAATGTTGTCTTTTTAAATTGCGGGAATTTGAGAAACATAAAAAACTTAGTTTTTATATACCTAGTTCAGTTAAATTTAATAAAGTGAACATTTTTTAGGTTAAATTGTGCAAAGTTAAATGTAAACTCTCGGGTGATATATTATATGACCTATAGATCAGTCCTTGTTTGCTACAAATTCTATTTCTTCTTTATTATTTTATTTATTGCAAACGATTTATGTGTTGCAAATGAAAAATAGGATAAAAATATTAGTTTCAATATAACAACTTGTGAATATGTATGGTTAAAATAAACATCCCAGTGGGCAAAAATTTCCAAAAGACATCTTAAGGACGTCTTTTAGACATAAAGGCCGACATAGGGACGTCTTTCGGACATGTGTGCCCACTGGGATGTGTGTATAATTGTACTAATTTCGGAAGTACTTATTTAAGTTTTAATAGGATCATAAATGCGTTGAACTGGAATATATGAATGCCTACCAGGATATTTTTTTCATTTATGGCTTCGGTAACCCAAAAGTTTTATGACTCAAATATTTTGCAATTTGCAAATTTGAAATTGTACACTGAGAGAAATATGATGCAATTATTGTATCAAACATAACCTCGATTAATCATATGGAAGTACTCGTGACAATTTATGCTTGAATCCAAATAAAATTTGCAAGGAATCCAACTTTTCTTAGCACTCAGTTCTGCTTATAAACGCAGGTAAGCTTGTGGGCAGGGACTCAATTGTACCTTTTCCGATTAAACATTTACCGATTGTACATTTCCTATTGTACAAAAAACCAATTATGCAAAATCCGATTATACAAATTGCCGTTTCTTCAATAACCGATTATACAAAGACCAATTCTACAAAGACCGATTCTACAAAGACCGATCCTACAAAGACCGATTCTACAAAGACCGATTCTACAAAGACCGATTCTACAAAAACCGATTCCACAAAAACCGATTCTACAAAGACCGATTCTAAAAAATAACGATTCTACCAAGACCGATTCTACAAAGTCCGATTCTACAAAAACCGATTCCACAAAGACCGATTGTACAAAGACCGATTCTACAAAGTCCGATTCTACAAAAACCGATTCCACAAAAACCGATTCTACAAAGACCGATTCTACAAAAACCGATTCTACAAATACCGATTCTACAAAGACCGATTTTACAAAAACCGATTCTACAAAGACCGTTTCTACAAAAACCGATTCTACAAATACCGATTCTACAAATACCGATTCTACAAATACCGATTCTACAAAGACCGATTCTACAAATACAGATTCTACAAAGACCGATTCTACAAAAACAGATTCTACAAAGTCCTATTCTACAAATACCGATTCTACAAAGACCGATTCTACAAATACCGATTCTACAAAGACCAATTCTACAAAAACCGATTCTACAAATACCGATTCTACAAAGACCGATTCTACAAAGACCGATTCTACAAAGACCGATTGTACAAATACCGATTCTACAAAGACTGATTCTACAAAGACCGATTCTGCAAAGACCGATTTTACAAAAGACCGATTCTACAAAGACCGATTCTAAAAAACCGATTCTACAAAGACCGATTCTACAAAAACCGATTCTACAAAAACCGATTCTACAAAAACCGATTCTACAAAGTCCGATTCTACAAAAACCGATTGTACAAATACCGATTCTACAAAGTCCGATTCTACAAATACCGATTCTACAAATACCGATTCTACAAAGACCGATTCTACAAAGACCGATTACAAATGTAGAATAAGTCTGTGTATAATCGGTCTTTGTAGAATCGGTCTTTGTCGAATTGGTCTTTGTAAAATCGGTCTTTGTAGAATCGGTCTTTGTAGAATCGGTCATTGTAGAATCGGTTTTTGTAGAATCGGTCTTTGTAGAATCGGTCTTTGTAGAATCGGTTTTTGTAGAATCGTTCTTTGTAGAATCGGTTTTTGTAGAATCGGTTTTTGTAGAATCGGTTTTTGTAGAATCGGTCTTTGTAGAATCAGACTTTGTAGAATCGGTATTGGTAGAATTGGTTTTTGTAGAATCGGTCTTTGTAGAATCGGTTTTTGTAGAATCGGTTTTTGTAGAATCGGACTTTGTAGAATCGGACTTTGTAGAATCTGTTTTTGTAGAATCGGTCTTTGTAGAATCGGTCTTTGTAGAATCGGTTTTTGTAGAATCGGTTTTTGTAGAATCGGTTTTTGTAGAATCGGACTTTGTAGAATCGGTCTTTGTAGAATCGGACTTTGTAGAATCGGTATTTGTAGAATCGGACTTTGTAGAATCGGACTTTGTAGAATCAATATTTGTTAAATCGGTTTTTGTAGAATCGATCTTTGTAGAATCGGTCTTTGTAGAATCGGTCATTGTAGAATCGGTTTTTGTAAAATCGGTTTTTGTAGAATCGGTCTTTGTAGAATCGGTCTTTGTAGAATCGGTCTTTGTAGAATCGGTATTTGTAGAATCGGTTTTTGTAGAATTGGTCTTTGTAGAATCGGTATTTGTAGAATCGGTTTCTGTAGAATCGGTTTTTGTAGAATCGGTATTTGTAGAATCGGTCTTTGTAGAATCAGACTTTGTAGAATCGGTATTGGTAGAATTGGTTTTTGTAGAATCGGTCTTTGTAGAATCGGTTTTTGTAGAATCGGTTTTTGTAGAATCGGTTTTTGTAGAATCGGTCCTTGTAGAATCAAACGTTATAGAATCAGTCTTTGTAGAATCTGTTGTTGTACAATCGGTTTTTGTAGAATCGGACTTTGTAGAATTGGTATTTGTAGAATCGGTTTTTGTATAATCGGACTTTGTCGAATCGGTCTTTGTAAAATCGGTTTTTGTAGAATCGGTTTTTGTAGAATCGGTTTTTGTAGAATCGGTCTTTGTAGAATTGGTCTTTGTAGAATCGGTATTTGTAGAATCGGTCTTTGTAGAATCGGTTTTTGTAGAATCGGTCTTTGTAGAATCGGTCTTTGTAGAATCGGTTTTTGTAGAATCGTTCTTTGTAGAATCGGTTTTTGTAGAATCGGTTTTTGCAGAATCGGTTTTTGTAGAATCGGTCTTTGTAGAATCAGACTTTGTAGAATCGGTATTGGTAGAATTGGTTTTTGTAGAATCGGTCTTTGTAGAATCGGTTTTTGTAGAATCGGTTTTTGTAGAATCGGACTTTGTAGAATCGGACTTTGTAGAATCTGTCTTTGTAGAATCGGTCTTTGTAGAATCGGTCTTTGTAGAATCGGTTTTTGTAGAATCGGTTTTTGTAGAATCGGTTTTTGTAGAATCGGACTTTGTAGAATCGGTCTTTGTAGAATCGACTTTGTAGAATCGGTATTTGTAGAATCGGACTTTGTAGAATCGGACTTTGTAGAATCAATATTTGTTGAATCGGTTTTTGTAGAATCGATCTTTGTAGAATCGGTCTTTGTAGAATCGGTCATTGTAGAATCGGTTTTTGTAGAATCGGTTTTTGTAGAATCGGTCTTTGTAGAATCGGTCTTTGTAGAATCGGTCTTTGTAGAATCGGTATTTGTAGAATCGGTTTTTGTAGAATTGGTCTTTGTAGAATCGGTATTTGTAGAATCGGTTTCTGTAGAATCGGTTTTTGTAGAATCGGTATTTGTAGAATCGGTCTTTGTAGAATCAGACTTTGTAGAATCGGTATTGGTAGAATTGGTTTTTGTAGAATCGGTCTTTGTAGAATCGGTTTTTGTAGAATCGGTTTTTGTAGAATCGGTTTTTGTAGAATCGGTCCTTGTAGAATCAAACGTTATAGAATCAGTCTTTGTAGAATCTGTTGTTGTACAATCGGTTTTTGTAGAATCGGACTTTGTAGAATTGGTATTTGTAGAATCGGTTTTTGTATAATCGGACTTTGTCGAATCGGTCTTTGTAAAATCGGTTTTTGTAGAATCGGTTTTTGTAGAATCGGTTTTTGTAGAATCGGTCTTTGTAGAATTGGTCTTTGTAGAATCGGTATTTGTAGAATCGGTCTTTGTAGAATCGGTTTTTGTAGAATCGGTTTTTGTAGAATCGGACTTTGTAGAATCGGTCTTTGTAGAATCGGTCTTTGTAGAATCGGTCTTTGTAGGATCGGTCTTTGTAGAATCGGTCTTTGTATAATCGGTTTTTGAAGAAACGGCAATTTGTATAATCGGATTTTGCATAATCGGTTTTTTGTACAATAGGAAATGTACAATCGGTAAATGTTTAATCGGAAAAGGTACAATTGAGTCCCTGCCGTACAAACCTTACAGTTTTTCACAAAACTCAGTATGTGAATATTCTTAATTTCGCTGGTGCAGATTTTTCAATTAAACTTTCAAAATTTAAAATGGCGGACAATTTTATTAAAATCTAAACATTTCACTTGAAACTTATTATTTGGGGGTCTTTGGGTTCGCTCATTACGAATCTAAAGTCACATTTTCAACATTCAAAATGGCGGATCAAATATAGCGGACGAATTTTGAAAAAGCTACTTATTTTCCTTGAAACTTGTTACTCTGAGGTTTTTGGGTTCGCTAATTAAGAATCTAAAGTCAGATTTTCTAAATTCAAAAT
This sequence comes from Ganaspis brasiliensis, assembly GCA_037103525.1. Classification (NCBI taxonomy): domain Eukaryota; kingdom Metazoa; phylum Arthropoda; class Insecta; order Hymenoptera; family Figitidae; genus Ganaspis; species Ganaspis brasiliensis. The sequence continues at coordinate 55,565 of JAZKLR010000187.1, forward strand.
GGCTGTTCCAATATGGCGGACGAATTTTAGAAAAGCTACTTTTTCTGGTTAAAGTTTAATTCTCTGGACTCCATTTACAATTGTCAAATATGAAAAGAGTAATTCATTGCGAAATTACGATGAAACGGCATGACAGTATATACATTATAACTTTCTATTTATTTATAATGTAACTGAATATTATATAGATGTTATGTAATAATAATAATAATATTTTGAATTTACCTTGTAATTAGGCATGTTTACATTCTAATTAGCTATTAAAGATTAAAAGAAAGTAAATATATTAATTCCTTCTATTGTAAGAGATAAAATTAGTTGTAATATTCTTGTATACTAAGCATTCACATTAGAAATTGAATAATTTAAAGTCCCATGTTATTTGTGAGATTCATATTCATTTAAGACAACACAAGTTAACTCAAATTTGTAGGTGAATAGCATATTATTTTTAGTCCAAATTCGATTGGAATTCATCAGATTCAAATTCTTTTAAATTGAAGGACAAGTTCAATTTTAAGTTTGGCCAAAACTTGTTTGCACTTTGGATGAAATTAGCTCAGAATTCGAATGATTAACTTTTTTTTATTTGAATCACAAGTGCAACTACAAGTGTATGCCTAAACGCGTCTGCATTTTGCACGAAACTTGTTTGCAATTCGCTCAATTCAAAATTTTTAAACTAAATTTTAAGTTCTAATGTAATTTAAATCAAAATGCCCCTTATGGAAAAATGTGACATGGAAATAATGACACAGATGCGTTTCATTATTTCGCGACCACACGAAAAAAATGACGCGAAGAAAATCACATGACAAAGAATATACCATAAAAAAAGTTATTATTACTATTAGTTTTATAATAATTTCGTATAAACATACATTATGCACCATTTAAGAGACGAAGAAATTTACTGCGCAACCGTAAGTGCTGTAGAATAAGTAGAATACGTCTGTGCATCCTGGCATTGTTATGCATGCTTTGCCGTGTCATTTTCTCCCGTGTCATTTTTTTCCTCTGATCGCGAAATGATGACACGTAGTGACACGAAAGTAATGACTCTTATCCGTGTCATTATTTTCATTTCACACTTTTCCATAAGGAGCGTCTGCATTTGTGACTAAAGTAGGACATAATTCGAGAGATTCTTTTCTTTTTATTTGAATGACATGTTCCACTATAACTTTTCCCGAAATCCATTTACTTTTAAGTGGAACTTGGATCTGAATTCATGTGTTTTAAAATTTATCAACTTAATTTTAAGTTCCAGTAGAAAAAGAAGCCAAAACTCGTGTGCATTTTTGTCGAAATTGCCAAAATGTGCCTAAATTGACTTACTCGAAATTTCTTTAACTAAAACTAAATAACGAGTTCAAATATAGTTGTACGGTGAAACTCGTCTGTATTTTAGTCAAAATTCGCTCACAATTCGACCAATTGAATTTATTTTATTTGAATCACAAGTTCAACTTTAATTCAAAGCGAAACGCGTCTGCATTTTGGACGAAATTTGATGAAAATTCGACAGACTTTTCTTATTATTCGAATCCAGGCATGACGAGAGGGGTGGGGGGGGGGGGGTAAAGGGGACTATTAACCCCGGGCCTGGGCTACTGAGGGGGGCCCGGATATCGAAGGCATGAAAAAATTATTTCCTTATTAATCTTATAAGTAATCTGTGTGGAAAATTCTCAGGTTGGTCATAATATAACAAGGTTTCTGGTGGGATACTGGTGGGGCTAATTGTATCGAAAATTTTGCTTTAAATTTTCAAAAATTTCTAATTAAGGCTAGTTTCTATTATTGATTGCGCTTAAATAAAATTATTTAAGACCCGATTTATAATAGGTAATTAAAGTGCAGGGTGTCCACCAGTCAGGGAAAACAGGGAAAGTAAGATAAAATCAGGGGATTGAAAAAAAATTCAAAAAGTCAGGGAAAGTCAGGGAAAGTCAGGGAATTTGAAAATGACAAGGTATATTTATTTTTTTTAGTGAAAAATTATGGTGTTTTTGTTAACACATAATACTAAAAATTGCAATGGACGATTCTTTTCTCCTCCATGTAATTTAATTGTAATGTAATTTGAAAAGAAAAACTTATTTTTCTTCATTGTCTACGATGTATCAGTAGGAATTCAACGATCTACCATATTTTTTATCCACCGAACATAAACTTCTTTATAGGTCTTATTATCTCAGTGGGAACGTTAAAAAGTAGAAATTTACAAGGATTAAAACATGTCAATGCGTTTTAATAATTAGCATTAAAATTAGCTATTCGATTTTACCTACCCTTAAAAAATATCACTCGCAGTTTCACGAATATCAAGTGTTGAATCGAACAGATGTTTAGCTGAAAGTGTTTATTAAGTTCAGTGTTCTATTAAAATTATAAAAATTTATTTGAGTTTTAAAAGAAAAATGTATTTATGCCGATTTATATTTATAATTAAAACAATTTAATGGTATTGAAGTACGAAAATTGAAAACTGTATTAGAAACAACTTGAACTATTTGCTCGATAAAAAAATTAATTGGCATTCGTCTTTTCAACATTTTCATCCCGGGAATAGTTTTGAACGTCACTAAAATTACTTTACTCAAAGAAAACAAGGAATAGCATTCTTCATTTTTAAAATTATCTTCTGCAAAAGGAATTAAAAAACACTTAAATTAGTATGTCAGTAAAAAGGATTGAATAGCATTTGTTTCTTTAATATATTCTCCTTGAAAAGGTATTGAAAGGTATTAAACTTTACATTCCGACGAATAGTATTTGATGACAGTGAGTTCATTCGACACTTTATCTGTATTATGGCATTGAATAGCATTCCAGTTTTTTAGAAATGAATGCAACTGTAAAATAGACATATTGAAAAAAAGTGAGAATATCGAAAAATTGAAAAATCCCAAAAGACAGTTGTAGAAGAACAAATCCAAAATATTAATACACAATTTTATTTTATTTATTGAATTTAATTTTTGTACTTTATTGCAAAATAACACTTATAAAAAGTCAGGGAAAACAATTAATTTGGTCAGGAAAAGGCAGGGAAAGTCAGGTAATTTCATAATGAAAAGGTGGTGGGCACCCTGAAATCTGATCTATTACGATTAAAATGAGCGCTCTCTAAATTTGAATAAGTGAAAATTCATTTATGGGTCAGAATTCCTGAAGTGGCCCTCTAATTTTTGTTTAGTCAAGGGATTGTTTTCATTCATATATGTTTTGATAGTTCATGATGATACTAGAAAAACCTATAAAGCGTTTTTCCAAATTTGAATATTTTCCAGTTATAAACGATCAAAGTTTTTTGCATAGTTTTTGAAAATAGGGGAGACCGGGGCTGTTTGGCGCAGGGGCTGGTTGACGCACTTGAGTTTATTCAAAAGTGAAAAGTCGAATTAATTTTTCTCTTAGGGCAATTATTGTACTTGGGAAACTGTAACTTGACACATAATTTCATTATTATTGATTGATTATTCTGGACTATAAATTCAAAAAACCAATTTTGGTACTCAAAAGTAAATTTTAACGCCTTCATTTTTTTGTTATATCTTTTTACAAAATGCAATCAGAAAAAAATCAAAATTAAGGTTTTGTGCTTTGAACAGTTGCTTTTAAGAAACAACTAAAATTTTTTGATTTATATTTACAGTTTTCATAAAAACGAAGATAATGTATAAATAGTCTCTCCGTGGCTACTTGGCGCAGTAGGGTCGGGGCTGGTTGGCGTGCTCGGAACGCTAGAAGTTTATAAGCTATATCTAGTGACTAATAAAAATTTATTAAATTCAATGTGGTAACTCTTTTATTTTATTATCAGTACCAAAAACAACCCTTTAAGATAAAAAAGTGTTTAATACATATTATTATTATTATTATAATCTCATAATTTTACGTTTCCAGATATTTGTAGTTTCTAGGTTCGTGAATTTCACTTTTTGAACAAGATGAACCTTCCATTTTGAATTAATTCACATTTTTTCAAGATAATATTTCCTTAGAAGACTTATTTTAACAATGAAACATATTGCTTGATTATTAATCACACATTTCAATTCATGCGCCAAGTAACCCCGGGTAGTGCGCCAGGCAGCCCCGGGCCGGGGCTGTTTGGCGCACTTTGGTTTTCTCCAAAAAGTCTGTTCTAAAACAAAAAGTATAACTTTTTTTGGAACTTTTATTTTTTGAAATCAAAGCTGAGATGTTAAGCAAAGTTTCTGTACAATATAGTTTTCATGTACACAAAATTGGCAGAACCAATCAACAAAGAGTGAAAAGTGCGCCAAGTAGCCCCGGTCTCCCCTAACCATTTTCTCGCGTTTGGATGTACTGATTTTGATACATTTTGGAAGAGAGACTAATAAGGAATCGTACTTGACATAAACGGTCAAAACTAAAATAAATAATGTAATTTATTTAAATAAATTAATCTTTTACTTTTTGAAGTTAGAAATAAACAATGTTCTCCATCGATTTTACCATTTTTTTTTAATCAATCTTTTGGAGAAAACTTTTAACATTTTATTTCAATAATAAAAAAGTGGGATATTCTGTCACTTTAGTAATAACAATAATTTCGTTCTTGTCAAATTTTAATAAAATAACAGAAATTTAAAACAAAACAACTGAATTGTAACAGTACGCTTTAATTCTAAAAAAAATTCTCAACTAATTTTGACAACGCGAACTTTGTAAAAACACGTAGCAGGAGCAAATTCATTTGTTTTATTTTAAATTTCTGTTATTTTATTAAAATTTGACAAGAACGAAATTATTGTTATTACTAAAGTAACAGAATATTCCACTTTTTTATTATTGAAATAAAATGTTAAAAGTTTTTTCTACAAGATTGATTAAAGAAAAATGGTAAATTGATGGAGAACATTGTTTATTGGTAACCTCAAAAACTAAAACCTTAATTTATTTCAATAAATTACATTATTTATTTTAATTTTGACCGTTTAAAATTGTTTCAAAAATTTTTTTGCAAAAAATGTATATGGTCCCGCAAAAATTTGGTCCCGGGCCCGTATTTTCTCTCGGCGGCCCTGTTTGAATCATAAGTTCAACTCTAACTTTAAACGAAACGCGTCTGTATGTTGGACGAAATTCGCCTAGAAATCGTCCAAGTCTGAATTTCTTTTTAAATAAATGACAATTTCAACTATAAATTTTACCGAAATCCATTTACTCTTTGGTTGAAATTCGCTGGAAATTCGTTTAATTCAAAACTTTTCATATAAATCACAAGTTCGACTACAATTGTATGCCGAAACTAATTCGCATTTTTTTCGAAATTCGCTCACAACTCGACCACTTCAAATTTTTTTTACTTGAATCACAAATTAAACAGTAATTCCAACCGAAACGCGTATGCATTTTGGTCGAAATTCGATAAAAAGTGTACACACTTTTCTTATTATTGAAATCACAAGTTCAACTGTAATTTCAAAAGAAACGCGTATGTATATGTGACGCCTCGCGAAGAGAAGCACCTAAGAAGGAAAAAATTGATTTACGGAATTTGATAAAATTAGGTTAATTAAATGTTACTTTTTCATTATCTAAAGTTAGAAAACATTTTCATTGAATATTTTTCACGTATTTAGGACTTAAGCATCTGCGCTTTGTACAGAATCCAATGGCGCGCACGCCGCTTCTTTTCACTCTCCTGAAAAATTGCCGTTCGGCTTCTTATGTGCTTTTCTTCGCGACGCGTCACATATGTTGGACGAAATTCGCCCAGAAATCGTACAAGTTGTAATTTCTTTTTAAATAAATGACAAGTTCAACTATAACTTTTACTGAAATTCGTTTACTTTTAAGTCTAAATTCGCTGTGAATTTGTTTAATTCAAAAATTTTCAACTAAATCACAAGTTCAACTAAAATTGTAAGCCGAAAATAATCTGTATTTTGGTCGAAATTCGATCACAATTCGACCTACTCGAAATTTTCCAAATAAATCACAAGTTCAACTATAATTGTAAGCCGGAACTCGTCTGCATTTTGGTCGAAATTCGCTCCGAATTCGACCGACTAGAAATTTTTCAAATAAATCACAAGTTTAACTATAACTGTAAGCCGAAACTCGTCTGCATTTTGGCTAAAATTCGCTCAGAAATTTTTCAAATAAATCACAAGTTCAACTATAATTGTAAGCCGAAACTCGTTTGCATTTTGGTCGAAATTCGCTCCAAATTCGACCTACTCGAAATTTTCCAAATAAATCACAAGTTCAACTATAATTGTAAGCCGAAACTCGTCTGCATTTTGGTTTAAATTCGCTCCCAATTCGACCGACTTGAATTTTTTTCAAATAAATCACAAGTTCAACTATAATTGTAAGCCGAAAATCGTCTGCATTTTGGCCGAAATTCGCTCCGAAATTTTTCAAATAAATCACAAGTTCAACTATAATTGTAAGCCGAAACTCGTCTGCATTTTGGCCGAAATTCGCTCCCAATTCGACCTACTCGAAATTTTACAAATAAATCACAAGTTCAACTACAATTGTAAGCCGAAACTCGTCTGCATTTTGGCCGAAATTCGCTCCCAATTCGACCTACTCGAAATTTTACAAATAAATCACAAGTTCAACTACAATTGTAAGCCGAAACTCGTCTGCATTTTGGCCGAAATTCGCTCAGAATTCGACCGACTCGAAATTTTCCAAATAAATCACAAGTTCAACTATAATTGTAAGCCAAAACTCGTCTGCATTTTTGTCGAAATTCAATGAAAATTCGACAGATGTTTATTTTTAATTTGAATTACAAGTTCATCTGTAACTGTAACCGAAACGCGTCTGCATTTTGGACGAAATTCACTCTTAATACGTCTAATTTGAAATTTTTTTTTTAATTACAAGTTTACTTATAATTTGGTTTAAAATTTATTTTCATTATTGTAGAAATTCTTTTAGAATTCGAATGAGTGATAAATAGTAATTTGTTGCAAATTTAAAGCTTTTCTTTCTTCAAAACGCCGCACGACATCGTAGGACATTTCGGCTGTATTTCTACTAAAATTCGGACGAATTCCGGGCACATTTCTGATCGAAATTTGGTCGAATTATTTTCACCTGGGAACAGAGAGACAAGAGAAAGGAAAGAATCTGAAACGCGGAACATGTACGTTCGCTTTCATTTTCCAGAAACAGAAACAAGGAACATAGACGTTCCCTTGTTTTCAACCGAAAATCGACTCGGAACACTAGTGTTCTTCCTTGGTTCGGGTAGGTGGCGCATACGGGCTTCCGTAGCTTAGGACTTAAGGCGGAACCGAGGCAGGTAGGCACATGATCCAACAACTTAAAGGTCTCGCCGATCTCGGTCCGAAATTTACAGCACACTGCGCTTAGGCCAACGACGGCCATTTTGAATAAGTCAGCTGACTTGGCTACGTTGAAGCTCATTGGATGCTAAGATATTGGCGGCAGCGTGTTTCAAATTTTGAAATAATATTTGCATAAATAAATAATAGGAATTAGTTTCTAAGTTTTTATACCTAATTTTTTTTACCTTGAGATTTAAAATGCATAAAGGAATGTTAAGAAGTAAGGCTTCAAAAAAATAAAGTAAAATAAATTTATAAATATTATTTTATAATGTTAGATACACAAGTATATTTATTTATTTTTATTTATTTAAATAATATTATTGAGTACTCCAAATAATAATAGTTTTGTCACACATATTGTTAAAGTCAATAATGTTAGTTACAGAATATTTTTCTAAAAAAAATGTACATTTCTAGAAACTCGAAATCATTATAGATTTTTAATTACACTAATTATACCATTATACTAATTGAGTTTAAATCATCCTATAAAAATGCAAAAGCTTTGTCCTTCTGTTTACAACAATTTAAATCAGGAAATGTAGCCTTTGCAGACTTTGAGGGGTGTGAGGAAACTAGTCGCGTGTTGCAACTTTTCAATGACTGGTTCGATCTTTTCAATGTGAGACAAAAATTTGACCGCAGTGGTACCAAAGCTTTTGGAATTGGTATAGAAGAACAGACTGCTTTTATTAATAAAATGATAAATTACATTTCATTAATGAGAGTCGGAGGTCGTTCTGAATTGCTACCATTTCAAAAAGGAATAATTCTAAATTGTTTGACCTTGCCTAGTCTCTATGAGTCGTTAAAAGAAAAATTTGGAGTTAAGTACATTCTGACTAATCGTTTAAATCAGGATGTACTTGAGAATTTCTTTTCTTTTATTCAATCTGTAGGAAGAGGACATGATCGTCCAACATGTTTGGAAGTAAAGTATCGATTGCGGTGGTATATTTTGGGCAAGCATGCAATGGTCGCACTGTCAGAAGGTTGCAACACAGAAAAAGTCTTAAATGTTGAAAGTCTGTTAAATGCTAGTGATTTATCTGACACAAGAGGGGAAAAAAACACATCAAATCACTTTTCAAATACAGAAAATGATGCAGAAGAAGAAATTCATAACACCTTCAGTGAAGATAATGACATTATTACTGTAAGAGAGATATATGAAACTCTCTTTGCTGACGTTGAGAATCATGATGATGATGCAAGTAATGTAGATGATATTACTTTGACTCTTCCGCATAATTTTATTATGCCTCAATTTGAAGAAGAGGAATGCACATCAGGTTTGTATTATATTTTAAATTCTTTCCTCACTCCTATTGTTTAATTCAATATAATAATATGATTTTGTCCACAGTTGAATGTCCAATTAACTACCAGCCAAAAAGAATGGAACTTGATCTTCTCAAGGAACTTGAAGATGAAGCGGCTATTGAAAAAATGTCTGAAGAAGGATTGAAGTATATAGCTGGATATGTTGCACATCGATTTCCAGGTGATGACACACTTGGTTCTTACACATCCAGTCTGCCAGAAATACCAGAAAACGACTGGATTTGCCACTTGTCCAGAGGATATTTTAAATATCCCTCTGACAAATTGATGACAGCCGCGAAAATCATGGAAAAAGAGTTTCAAGATTTTCATGGACAAGCATTCTCTAAAGAAAACATGATTTACAACAAAGTAGCAGAAAGAGTAAGTGGCAAGTTAGTTGATGAAATTGATATAAAAGTTTTATTATGTTTAGTACGTACAAGAACGCACATAAGATTACGAATTTGTAATAAAAAGTTGTGTGATAGTGCTCAAAGAAAAGCATTCAAACGTATGCAAAAATTCGTACATTAATATAATAAACTTTTATACAGTAATTATCAGTACAGTAATTTGCCAGTATTGCACTAGTACTGGCTACGATTAATGTACGTCACTTCACATGTCACTTTCACTTTTTATTACTAAAATCTGGAATCAGATATATACAAGGGTTTTTAAAAATAACTTAAAAATATTTTTATTGAATTTAGACTTTTTTCACAATTTGTTTCTTTCAAAAACCAATTAAAAACTTTTGAGATAAAAAAAAAATATAAAAAATTCATGTAGAATTTTTATGTATAATTTTTCATAACATAAATTATAACTTTTCAAATTCAGCACCATTTACTAATAATATGAAACATTTATTATTATTACTACATTTTTACATTTATCTTATGCATTTTTATAATAGCTGCAATCAATGTATTAAATTTATGGTTTATTTTCATTTTAATAAATTAAAATGTGTTATTTTGTACTATACAAATTTTGTTATTTCTGTTAATAATTTCCTTCTTTACTCTACATATGAATATACTAATAATAATTACACTAATAATACTAATATTATTAATATATTACGTTTCGAGCAATAATCAATTAAAACTTATTTTAATTCATCATTTTTAGTTTTTATTCTTAACATTTCTTTATGTATTTCATTCAAAAGCCAGCGCCTAAATAGCCCAACATGGCGGACGCTGGCCCTGGGGTTCTGATTGGACCACTTTTTTTTACTTGCGTGCGGCGAGACCTTCTAGTTGTTGGATCATGGGTAGGCATGTGTGTCTAGTTGCCTGCTTGCCTCCGTACGTATGCGTATGCGCAATAGGTTAATTTTTACTATCTGTCGATTTCTCTATGGTTTACTACTACTACTACCGTGAAATGACAGTTGTTGACAGCTGAAATAATGAAATTAATAATCAATTTAAAATTACCTAAAACTTACAAAAACTACAAAGAAAAATAAAAAATATGTCTAACAATAAAAAAAACTTTTAAAAAAATAAAAAGATTTACCGAAAGACTCCTTTAAAAATATGAAATTAATTCAGTTAACCTAGCAAAACAAACATGTTTAATACAGTACTCTCTCACTAAGTGCCCGCTCAGTAAGTAGCCGTTCCCCTTCACACATATTTTTACACACACATTATTTGCTCCCCACCATAGCAAACGCGGTAAAATGAAAGTCAATTTCAAATTAGCAACTTCAAGTGTTAGAAAAATGACAGATAATTAAATAACCAAAAATAGACGTAAACAAACCTAAGAGTTAACTCTATAAAGATTGTTTGCAAAGAATTAATAATTGTAGCCAATAAAAAATTTGAATTCTAAAAGAAAAAATAAAATTTATCGTTGATCAATTTTTAACTAAATTTGTAATTTTATATGTAGTGACATTTTTAATATTTTAGGCAAGTTAATAATGAAATTTTAACCCATCGAAATTTATGAGTTCCAGTGATGATAATTCTTTTTCCGGCATTAATTTGGGTTTTAAAATGAAACTAAGTTGTAAAACTAAGTTGAACAAAGTTGTAAATTAAAAAAAAACATTTTTTCTGATGGATTTTAGAATTTTTATTTTTGTAAAAAATCACAAGTTTTTAAAATCCAAAAAGTAATGTTTTCAGAATTCTAAAACAAGCCTATAAAAATTGTGGAAGAAGTTTAAATTTCAAACATTACAATTTTTTAAAGAATACAGATGCTAAGCTAGTCAAAATTATATTCCTATTTTTTTTATGATACGGTAATTTTAGATCTCTAAACTATATATATTTTAAAAAACATTATTAATACCTACAAAAAGGGTTAAAAGTTAACAAGTGACTCTCCTTAATTTTATTTTTCCTTATTCTTAATTTTCAGGAAACAAAGATATCTAAACATTTTTTAAATATTCTCTTCAGTCATTTTAAATTTGCCGCGAACCATTTCGTTTTCGAGTTTATTTACATTCAATTGTTTTACATGAAATCTACATATAATGCAATAGAGAGTGGGGGCTCTCGATAAGTAACCATTTTATTCCCCTACAGCCCCATTTTCGGTCACTTAGTGAGAGAGTACTGTATAATAAAAACATAATTGTGTTTATAATTTCTGTTTAAAGGAGAACATCCTAATTAAATAAAAACTCATAAACCAAAAACAAAATCAATAGCAAAAGAAGAAAAAAAACGTTCTTTAAGTCTGAACAAAACTGCTGTCACCTGCAACGTTGACGTTTCTTACTTTTAAAACAAAGTAAATTACTTAATGCTCATTTATTAGAAATAACAGAGTGGTGGACTTGAATTTTGTTGATATGAAAACGAGCTAAATATTACTTTTTAATCATTTTTCCAAATTTCAAAAATAATATTTAGCACTGTTTTAAAAGCAACAAAATTAAAGTTTCACCACTTTTGCCGCACTCTATTATTTCTAATAAATCAACATATTACATAATTAATTTCGTCTTTTAAAAATGAAAAACGTCAATATTGTTATAATTTTGAATAACTAAGGCATATCCTCCAACGTATGTTCCATGGATTTAGAACTTGCTAATAAATTTTCTGTGGAATACTATATATTTTTTCAGAATTATATTATTATTATTGTTAGCCAGTACTAAAACCATGAAGCATACGTAGGAGGATGTGCCCAAGTTATCAAAATCATGACAATGTTAAACCTGAAAAACTTGAAATTTAATTTAATACTATGAATAATGTATTCATGTAATTTATGTTTTATTTCTTGCTATTAGAGAATGCTAATGCTAAACAGCTGCAGTTGAGTCTTTAGTATCAAAAGCGGCGGTGCAAAGACGTGGTTTTGGTGCTTTTTGATTTTTCCGAACAATTAGAGGACCTTTCAACGTGCCGATCACAAATCCATTATTCAAATGCGCTTAATTAGATTGAAAATAGGTTTTATAGAAAATAAACAGAAAATAGTCTCTTTTCATTTTTTTATAACATATATTAGCAGCACTTATTAAATCTAGAACCTAAAGTTAGGCTGTCTGTATGATTTGAAATAAATTCAACCATGTGTCGTTGAACCATCCTATCGCTGATGGATTATAGATGTTATTTTGTTTGTATTAAACTGGAATTGTATTAATGAATTATTTCTTAAACCTCATTACTTTATTACAATATTTAATTCATTGAAGTATAAAATAACAACCTTATTTTTGTTAAAGTAATATTTTATTGTTTTTAAATAATTTTTGTATTTTGTAAAGGTTTTTTTTTATTGTCCTGTAATTTTAATTTTATTATTTTGTAGCAAATAATGATTATTTTTAGTAATATTAAAGATATGACTTCCAAAAATTTATTTAAATACATTTTTATACTCAGTAAATTTTAGAAAAATAAATTTTTTTTTATAATTTGATATATTATTTGCATTTTTCAAGTTCTTATAATGAAAATCCTTGATTTATGTCAACGCTGTTAAATATATCTGTCCATAAGGGTTGATGACAAATCTCTTGACCTGTAAACATTCTAGAAAAAAAAGAAAGGAAAAATTCTAAAACATTTATAAATTTTAAATAATATTTTTATATTATTTGCAATTTAAAAATAAAATTTCAATCATTTATGACAGTAACTACTTATTTTGCATCATTTTTTTTGTTTGCACATATTTAGAAATGGTTTTAAAGAAATAATAAAAATGCAATTATTATCATCTTTAAAAAAGATGTCATTCACCTCTTTTGACTTTTTCTTTATTTCCTACAAATAAGTAAAAATAGAATCATTTCATTCTGTGTTCCAATAAATTTAAATCACCTTAATTTAAGTCGTGATGTAATTGAAAAAGGCTTCAAAAGTGTCCGGGAATTTAGTATAGAATAAAAATATGGGAAGTTTGTAAAAAGTACCAGAAATTCGTTGATAAATCTTAAAAAATTTTAATTTTGTGCTTTTTTATAAAATTTGAATAATTAGACAAATAGAAATGATCAAACTACTATCTACAAATTTTGGAAAGGAAACAAGTAAAAAATAGTATAAAAATTTATTATCTTAAAGTAATAATAAAATTATAAAATAATAAGATAATAAAATGTATTATCTTAACCCTTAAAGTGTAACGCTGGGTCACTTCACTGAAAAAAAAAAATTATTTGGATCAAATAAAAATTATTTGATCCAATTAAATTATTTACTTGTCTATTATCCAATAAACCTGTATTTGAACCAAAAAACTATTTATTAGACCTAATTATTTTATTTGATTGTATTAAGTAAAGACTAATTTGTATCAAATACAAATTACTTGAGTCAAATAAATGGAATAATTGGAGCTAGTACATAATGTTTTAAATCAATTATGAAAATTATTTCATTCAAATAATATTTTATTCAACCTGAGTATTTTATTTTATCACATTAAATAAACAGTAATTTGTGTCAAATAAATTAAATATTTGGAGCTAGTAACTAATGTTTTAAATCAATTATTAAAATTATTCCATTCAAATAATATTTTATTCGATCTGAGTATTTTATTTTATCGCATTAAATAAACAGTAATTTGTGTCAAATAAATTAAATATTTGGAGCTAATAACTGATAATTTAAATCAATTATAAAAATTATTTCATTTATATTTTTAAAGCAAATAAATATTAGTTTGCATGAATAAAATGTAATCCCTCTTTTGTTGTTGAGTTTACTTTTATTTAATGTTATTATGAGTATGGTGATTTTCATTCATAACATTCTTATTATTTATTTAAATACTGATTATTTAACACTTATTTACTTATGTTTAGTTAACACTTATTATAACCTAACATATAAACTATGAAATAAAATTTCGCACGGATAGTGGGATTGAGCCCGCGACGTACGCAATACGAGACTTTTACGCTACCCACTAAGCCACGCTGACTTGACTTCAAAATTACAAAAACACCTATATAGCCTCACACATTAGTTACAATAAATTATTTACTTGTTCCAAATACTTTTTATTTGCTTTTAAGAAAGAAAATATTAGCATTAAATAATTTGATTTACTATGACTCATAACATCATTTAATTGTGTTAAATAATTTTTATTAACGTTAAAAACTCAAATATTTGAGTGAAATAAATAAATGAATAGTTTTAAATAACTCACAAATTTCGTTACAATAAATTATTTATTTGACTGAAATACTTTTTATTTGTTTTTATAAAATAATATATTAGCATTAAATTATAAATTATTTATATTAAATAATTTGGTTTACTTTAATCCATAAAATAAATTAATTGTGTCAAATAATTTTTATTTGTGTACAAAAACCCAAATACTTGAGTGAAATAAATAAATGAATAGTTTAAAATAATTTAGCATTTGTATTAAATATATTCGTTTATTAGATTAAATTAATTATTTACTTGATCCAAAAAAGATTTATTTGGTTTAAATAAACGTGATTCAAGTAATTCAAGTTATTTGAACCAAATACATATTTTTTAGATCCAACTAAAAAATATTTGAACGAAGTAAATATTTATCAAATAATTTGAATTAATTGAATCAAATAATTTTTTTTTCAGTGTTGTACCCCTGCCAAATTTAAAAAATTGAAATTTGTTCACTACACTGAGAAAATTCTATCTGTGATGATTACAGAACTAACCTGTACTGGAGGGACGAAATGACCATTTCTGTTTTATTTACGTATTTACCTTGTTGTTCTTAAGAATATGTCTGCTAATTTTACAAAACGTTCTGTAGTGTGTCATAAGCATGTACTATACTTCGCATCAAATTTTTGTTCTGTTATTATTACAGGATTAGGAGGAAAAAATTAACTTTTAAATACAGTGGTCTATCATAAAAGAAAGTTAAATTATTACAAAACTCATTATATAAAGCTGTAAGGTTCCTTTAGGCACAGAGTGCAGTATAGGCAAGATAATTTTACAGAACTGCTTTGTAATCATTACGTACGCAACATTAAAGAAGGTAACATTCGTCAGCTTTCGGCTTCTTCCGGCATCTTACGGCTTCACTCGGCAACAGACGACGCTACACACGACGTTGTAGTTCATATGGACGGGTCAAAACTAACTGACATGTGCTGTAATAGCTGTGGTCGTTAAGGCGTTCGTGATAGGGTCGGGTCGCGCGAGTTCGAATCTTTCACCATGCGAATTTGTTTTCAAATAGTTAAAAAAAATATTTGTAAGCAACAGGAGGGAGGGTATATCAGTAAATAAGTGTGGGTTACGTGCGAGTTGCGTACATAAATTGACTGAAAGAGAACAACTGAAAAACTGGAAGAAAAATTTTTTATATATGAACAGGTTAAATTACAGAACTGTTTTGTAACGTTTTACGGTGAGTTTATATCTTTTTCCAAGTTATAACATAAGTCTTTCTTAGACTCTTTAATACTCGTTAAGTATATTTTGTCCTGTAATTTTATCACTACGTACGATAATTTCTGTGCTTCTGTACCATTAAATAGTATGAGACAATCTCGTTTTTTTTCTAAGATCATTTTATTTACTATTTATTGAAGGTGGCGTTTCGTCCCACCAGTACCATAGCAGTTCTGTAATCGTTACAGATATAATTTTCTCAGTGTATTTTGATTTGTTTTAACAATTGTACTGCTTAAACAAATGAACAAATCGGCAATATTATAATTAGTCCTTATACTAGGATAGTTGATGTAAGACTATGAATTTTCTAAAAAATTTTCAGAGCAATTTAAAGCACTTTTTAAAGCGCAAGGCACAAGTGACCCGGCGTTACAGCTTAAGGGTGCCGAAAAACACGTTACACTTTATGAGTTAATTTTAAAAAATTGCAAACATCGATTCACTCATATTTTAATTTATTCAAAGCTCCAGATTTCGATGTAAAAATCTGATTTTAATGTTGACGTTTTTCACTTTTAAAAGACGAAATTAATTATGTAATGTTGATTTATTAGAAATAATAGAGTGCGGCAAAAGTGGTGAAACTTTAATTTTGTTGCTTTTAAAACAGTGCTAAATATTATTTTCGAAATTTGGAAAAATGATTAAAAAGTAATATTAAGCTCTTTTTTATATCAACAAAATTCAAGTCCACCACTCTGTTATTTCTAATAAATGATCATTAAGTCATTTCCCTGCCGATAGGATATACCTAAAATATATCCAAAATATGACTGGTACGACATTTTTTAGTCATTTTTACTCTAACAATGCCAGGTACCACTTTTTTCTCCGAGTAGGTACACTGTAAAAAATTTTTCGGAAATTTTTCCGAAAAAATTCGGACAGCACGGAACCCCAGACGGTGGAAATTTTTCCGAAGAAAAAATGGGATTTATTTACAACTTTTTCGGAAACTTTTCCTACCGCTGAGGAGGAATTCTTTCCCAAATTATCGGAAATTATTCCGCATATGACGTTGGACATTTTTCCGAATACGTCGGATATTTCTCCTAATATACAATCGGATTTTTTTCCGAACACGTTGGAAAGGTTTCCCAATATTCAGTCGGATTTTTTTCCGAAATTATCGGAAATTATTCCACGTATAAAATTGGCCATTTTTCCGAATATGTCGGATATTTTTCCTAATATTCAGTCGGATTTTCTTCCGAAATTATGGGAAAAAATTCCACGTATAAAATTGAACATTTTTCCGAATATGTCGGATATTTTTCCTAATATTCAGTCGGATTTTCTTCCGAAATTATTGGAAATTATTCCACGTATAAAATTGGCCATTTTTCCGAATACGTCGGATATTTCTCCTAATATACAGTCGGACTTTTTTCCGAACACGTTGAGAAGGTTTCCCAATATTCAGTCGGAATTTCCTCTGAAATTGTCGGAAATTATTCCACATATAAATTGGACATTTCTTCGCATATGTCGGATATTTTTCCTAATATATATTCCTAATATTCTCCAAAAAATACTTGTAAAATGAATGTTTTTCTTCTGGGGTTATTTACTATTTACTATCAAATTTAATGTAGTTTTTTAATTTAATTGAGGGTCCGGATTCCATAAGGTGTTACGCGTGACTTTCGTTGGCCCCTCGTTCAGTGAGTTCTCGCTGAACGCGGGGCCTATGTTAGTCACGCGTAACACCTTATGGAATCCGGACCCTCAATTTGAGTTTGAACCGATTTTTAAAAGTTTTTTATTACTTGCTTTTTTACAAAAAGTCAGTGCGGCACTTTTGACCCCACTGCGGAGCGAAAAGTGCCGATGCTAGTGCCGATCCCTTTTTTTACGTAATGTTTAATGAAAACAAATAATTTTAAACGTGAAAATAATAAAAAATTTATCATTTATAATACCTGCATTTTTTATTGAAGTAATATAAACAATTAAAAGTTAAATTAAACAAACAATGTAGATCAAAATGTACAAACACAGTTAAAAATTTTGTGTTAAATTTAACATAAATCACATGTCCCAAACGGTCCACTCAAAATTTGTATTAATTTTGAACACAGGGATTTGTGTTGTTTTTTTACCGTCTGCTCTCTAAATTTCAATCAGTGAAATATCACTAGTGAATCAGTGCACAATAAGCCACTGATTCGAATCAGTGAAAATTTAAATGGAATTTCACTGATTCTCAGTCAAAATGTAACTGATTGAATCAGTAAGGTTACTGAATCAATCAATAAGCTATTTCACTGAGAATCAGTTAAATTTGATTGATTCTTAGTCAAAGTCTCACTGATTGAAATCAGTGGCTTATTTCGCACTGATTCTTTAGTGAAATTTCACTGATTCAAATTTAGAGAGTGCTTGACAGAAGTAAAATAAAGTCGCGTCGAGTTATGGAGACAATATTATTCAATTAGTATTGAACTTTACCCCAATGAAAAATTGACAACTGGCGCGGTTCCGCGCCAGTACTGGCCAGTATTATGCGAGGCTGGCGCAGTACTGTAACCCAGTACTGGCGCAGTATTGACTTAACTCTGGGATGATAACGCCATTCAGTACTGACTGCCAGTACCAGCGCAGTACTGCCTGCCAGGGCTGGCGTAGTACAGTATCGAATGCAAATACTACTGCAGTACTGGTTGCCAGTGCTGGCGCAGTACTGACCTAACTCTGGGATGATAACGACGATCGGAACTGACTGCCATGGCTTAATAGTGAACAGTATAAGCGTATATTGTCAAGGAGAAATTCGGGCGGAAAAGTGGAATCAAATAACCCAAGGGGAAAAAAGTCACTGGCGCAGTACAATTTTGTTATTAATTTACTATTTATCATTATTATTGCTTATTTGAGCAAATAAAAAATAAAATTTATATTTTTGGAATACAACTATTATGTACAATTATTTCATTAATCGAATTAAAACTTCGTCTTGCAAATTTTATTTTGAGATTTTATTGGTTAATTTAATTTGTTTAAATAAATTTTAACATATATGATTAATATTCGCTGTACCTAAACAATTAAAACTATTTTATAAAACGAAAAATCGCACGCTGGTTGGGATCGAACCCGGGACCCTTCGGACGCAAGTTATACGCTTAAACCCCACAGCCACGCTGGCTTAGTTTAATATTTACAAAAACCAATATTTGAATTTCAGATCAGTTATGGAGAGGACCATTTACTTTTTTTAATAATTATTTTTTAAACTGTAGTAAACTCTGCCTAAATAATTAATAAAAAAAATTGTTTAAATAATATTCATAAAAATTAAACAACAAAATAATCGAAAATGAAATTCGACTGCCAAAACAGTACATCAATATTGGCGCAGTACTGAAACAGCTTTACAGCCAGTACCGTACCGACTCTGTTAAAAAATTTCTATGACAGACCTTGGCAAAAACAACACACAGAAAAAAATGTCTTGAATGAATTTCAGACTAATTTATTATTTAAACTAAAATTTATCCAAAGACTAGTTTCATGGGCAAATAGTGTTTTAAAATTAGTCCTTAAAGTCTAAGAAGAAAAACTAGTTTTTAAAATGGCTATTATCTTGTTTTCAGACAATTCCAATTTCAATTTAAGTTTAGATTTGGACTTAAAGCTTAGTTACAGTTTTCTTTAGAACTAGTTTTAAGATTTAAGTTAGATTTGTTCAAAGATTTCTATCAGCAGCTAGTTTTTATGCCGATAGGTCTATTTTATATTTCACCTAAAAAGTAGACACTTTTTGACATTGAAGTAATACTTATTTTTTTCTGTGAACAGCCGCGGTACCGCGCCAGCATTGGACTGATACTGACTGCCAATACTGGACATCAATATTGGCGCAGTACTAATGCAGCGTTACAGCCAGTACCGCGCCGACTCTGGCAAGCCAATCCTTGGCAGAAACAACAGGCGCGGTACCGCGCCAGTTGTAAGCATCGGCATAACCCAGTAATTTTTCATTGGGACCTTTTGATTATTAAAATAAATTTTCAAAACGAAATTTACGTTTTACAACAAACAATTTAATGTAAATTTCAGTGTCATTACTAAGAAATTGAGGTTATGTTCAAGAATCTAATGACAGTTATATTAAATCAACACAAGAAGAATGTTAAATTTTAACACAAAAAATTTAACAAGGACCGATTTTTACACAAATACACACAATTTTTAACTGTGTTCACTTATGCGTATGTATTAAAGTTTTTTAAAAAAGTGAAAATTACATTAGGCGAAATAAAATGGTTTGACCCTATAAATTTAAATTAGACATTTGATATCAGATTCAAGCATGGATTATCTTTGAAAACGAAAGTGAAATGTAAGTAGAACTTTAAAATCGAAATATAATACACTTATTTCAGGGTTGCCACAGACCCTGGAAAACCTTTAAAAGGTATGGGAAACCTGTAAATACAAAAAGTACAATATGAATATATAACATGGTGAATTAATCTATATGTAGTATTGATTTAGTAACGAGATCAATAAATCTGAGTAAATCTGAATAAATCTGATTAAAAATTCTTTCAGGACAAAAAATATAGACTAAGATATTCCAATTACTAAAAAAATTATTTTACTTATAACGTTTTTTTTTTCTTAAATTTTAAATAAACGAGATTTCCGACTTTAAAAATTAAAATCTTCATTTTTTTCAGATAAACAAAAAAATACGTCTAAAATTCTTTCACAAACATTTTAGATAACAAATTGAATTTCCGTTCAGACTATGCCCAGTCTGGGAGATTCCCTCGAATTCGATATGGTAAGTTGATAATATTAATTTGAAAAAAATGTTTAACTGAAATTATATACATATATATTATCTAACATTAATTTATGTATTAAAATTATTAGTTATTCTATTTATATAATTTTATAAAAGGACTAGCTGTCGTACCCGTCTTCGACGGGTTTTAGTTCCTACTGATACATTTCAACTTTCGTTTTTACATTGCTCAAAATCTTCTTTACAATTTATGAAGTTCATAAATGTTTTCTTTTATTTTGTTTTTGTTTATTTTCTACGATATTGTTTCTAAGATGTGTCACGTGAAAATAACCAATCATTCATCCTCAAAAATAATTTAAAAATCTCTTAAGAATAGTCATGTATTAAAGGATAATTTATGTTCATAAGTATAATTTACTTAAAAAGGACCAAAAAAGCAAAAATTTTACGAAAATTAATAGTTTTGTATTAATTGTTTCGTTTACATTATATTATATTTATCATAAGAGTATTTATAATATATATTAAGCAAATCTGTTTTAATTCCAACTTTAAAATAAAATGAAATTAATTTTAATTAATAAAATTTATATTGCCCATTAGTTACAAATATTAAAAGTCATGTATATTAGATAATGATGAAACTAAGAATATTTTTAGATTGTTAGAAAAATTGTTCAATCTTCTTTTTGAAATATTTTTAAAGTTCTGTCAATTAAGGAACATTGTATAAAAGCAACAAATCTAAAAATTTACACGGAAAAAAAAAGTTTATTGATATTTACAAAACTTTTTTTGGACTCTTGGATACATGAAAAAGTTTTGTGAAAACTCTTATAGCAAGGTTTGTATGAATTACTAAATTTGTTCATATATATTATACCTAAATTCCGTTAATTATACAAAATGAAGCAATAGTATTTCTATCGGGGAGTTTGTAAGAATTCTAGAGGAGTTTTGTAAAACAGAACCATGCAGAAAAGAAAATAGAATGACTCATCAGTTGTCTGATGAGACTGTGAACGCTTCCCCTTCTCTGGTTACTAGTAGGTGTGGTATTTTGACTGTTGTTGGTGAGATGCAAGGTGATTGGTCGAAAGTTGACGATTCGCAAACATACATACATACATAATTAATTTAATATTTTATTAATACCTTAAACGCAAGTAAACGCATAGAAACGAATATTTTAAAAAATCCTAGCGACGCTGAGATTCGAACCCTGATTTTCTAAACCGAACGCATATAACGAGTCAGACACACTACCACGGGGCCATTGAGGCTAATGATTTGGATTTCCAAGTACTCGGTGACCTCTAGTTCTGGCATGTGCCATTTAAATAAATTTTCACCAAACGAGGAAATGGCAATTCCTTTTGAGTATCTTTTGTTAATTACTTATTTTAGAGATAAAGATATTTTTTAGAAAAATAATATTGTAGAATCTTATAAAAATAATCAAAATAAATATCAAAATTGAAGTGAAATAATATTTGAATTCAAGAGGAATTTTTAGTTTTCATCTAATCTTTGTAAAATTATGAAATAATAAGAACTAAAAACATTTCTATTATTTAAGTTTAACATCTCATTTCAATCATGTGAAACAGTAATAACTTATTTCTGGTAAAAATTGACAAAAGTTTAGTCTAGTTAAATTTAGTATAACAATAGTTATTAGCAAATTATTAATAAAATAATTAAATAAGTTAAGTATCTCCAAAAAGTTGTTTTTCAAATAATTTTAGACTACATGTATTTTTTTGTTTGTCTGAAAAAAAAATTTTCATGAAGTTATAAAGATTTTAATTTTTGAAACTCTCGTTTACTTGAAATTTAAGAAAAAACCTTTTAAGTGTAATAACTTTTTAAATAATTTGGATATCTTTTTTTTTTTTCAGGATCGGCCTGAAATAGTTGTTAGTTGCTCCTCTTCAAAGGATGTAAAAAAAGTTGCTCTTGATATTTTTCTATATTTCTCGTTTTTTCAACAAATTCCGTTAAAACTCGATAAAAAGCTAATTTTTAGAAAACTTTCCAGTGTTTTTGGGTGAAAATAAGCAAATAATTTTAGAAAACGTGTAATTTATCAGAAACGTTTATATCTTAAACGTATCTAATTTTTATTTTAATTGAATTTTTTACATATTTTTTTAACTCCTTTCGTTAAAAATTCAAATTAAGAAATGGTTTTAGCTGAATAAAAATATTATTAAAGTTAATTTCACCAAATTTTAAATTATCAAGTTTCACATTTCTTAGAAAAAATTATGTTGTGTCAAAATTTGTTGTCAAATAATAATTATTTAACATTTTATGTTTTTTCTTTGAATCTAGTGGAAGTATGTAATTTTTATCCAATCTTGACAAATAATAGCTCATTTTTCTCTTTAAAACGTTATTTGTTGGCTTTTGTTGAATAACATTGTCTTTAAAAAGATATCTAAATCAAATCTTATTTATCCAATAACTTTTGAATAAAATATTTTAAAAAATCCAACCAATAAACCAATATTAACCAACATTACCTGTTTATCAAAAGCAAGTGACTTTTAAAAAATTAAAGATATTGTAAAGTTTCATTTTCTGTTTTTCCGTAATTTTTTTTCAGACATTCTTTGAAAATTACTTTTTATTTAAACTAAAACTAGAATATTAAACATTAAAAAACAAAATAATTAAAGAAGACATTGGATTAAAAATTGTTTGTATTGGAAGTATAAACAAATCATAATTTATATTATGAATACAAAAATTTAAAGTATTTCCCTTTTTCTATTAGTTTTAAACAGTTGCTAAAAGTTTGTTGTAACAGATACTAATAACAATAACATTTTCTATGTTGCATTGAAACATAGAAATCCTTTGAAATTCAACTGTGATAGACACACGGCACACTGTTAACTGCGCGCGCGAGCGCAGTCAAATATTTTACGAAACTCATTCGTAACTCGTACAAATGGACATTTTAATATTTAGAACGGGCAAGTTTAGAATAAATGAAAAGTATATATTTGAAATTCTGTTAAAATAATTTATCAAATTAGATTTTCCAAAGAAAATAAATCTATTTTGTACTTTCCACAAAATAATTTGATAACTTTTGCTGAATTAGTTTTATATGAATTACAGAAGTTTTTTTTACAGGCCTGTTTTATAAAATGTACAGAAAGTTTCGTAAATAGTTTAGAAAAGTTTGACATTAAGAGCAGAAAATTTAGTAAACAATACGAAACTTTGTTTTGTAAAGCGATTTATCCAAGACTACTGAAATAATTTTGTAGTATTCGAAAAACTTTTTTTTTCCGTGTACATTTTTCAAATTTATGTTGTATCTCCCATTTCAAAATTAAATTCAATTAAATACAATTTTTTATTTAAGTATTTATTTGTGTTCATTAAATAATTGAATTAAATATTTTAATCTTGTACTTCTTAATTTTACTATTAAGTAATTCTCAAATATTTGAATCTGACATTTTGAATTTGTAATTTTAAAATATATTCTTTCGACCTTAAAATCTTAATCAAAGACCTCAACAATACGACTCAATTATGCTTCAAAGTAATTCGTTAAGGTTATAATTTTTTCGATTTTTTTATTCCGATAAGAATTTTATGTTTTATCTCAGTTGTAGAATAACAGTTTTTGCAAAATTCTGTTAAAATGTGAAAAAATCACATGTAATTCGATTAATTTAATTAAATTAAATTTGGAATTTCTCAATTGTAGAAAGTTTAAAAGCAGTCCATCAAAAAATGTAGGTATAATTATAAAAATTTTGATTTTTTTAATTTTCTGAAAAAATAGTATATCTCCCGTTGTTATTAATATTTTTCAATTTTGTAAATTTATAAACCCAACTTGAGTTAAGACCTAACACTCTGAAAAATTTAGTTTCAAACAAACAAAAAATGTAAAAATTTAACATTTTTGATTTTTTGGATTTTGTAGAAATTTGAAATTCAAATTTGTAATTTATTTTTCCATTTTATTTTTAATGTTAAAATATGAATTAATTTAATTATTTTTATCAAAATAAAAGAGCTAAGTAGGGGAAAGTGGGGCAAAACCGCTAAGCGGGGCAAAGACGTTTTTCAAAATATCTTCCTTATTTCTAGACCGTTTTAACTTATGTTTAAAGTTTATCATAATTGTAACTGGAGCCATTGTTTTATAAAAAAAAATCTTGAAAATATAAAATGCTTTAGCAAATATACCAAAAAAATCGTTTTTACAAGTATGAGATGAAAATTTTATTGATCAAAACTAGTAAATTTTAAATCTAAATGTGAATTCTAAAAATTTTTAAATGTCACGTTCTAATAGAGTAATCATTTATCTACACAATCTCATTGGAATCCAGGTTTAATTTTCAATCTAAATATATAAAATTTTAAATTAAAAAAAGGTTTGTCGTTTGGGGCAAAGACGCTTGGAAAATATTTCATAAAAAACAATTGAATATTAAAAACTGCATTAAAACTTCATGCTAATCAACTGTTAACCTGCATTTTTTCATCAAAACAAATAAGTATTTTTGTCTGTTTAATTTATTGTTATTATTATTATTATTTAATCATTAAATTATTTATTAGCGTTTACTACTAATTTGAAAAAAAAAATGAATTTTGAATATTAAATAAGCATTATTATTTAATCATATTTTCGCATGGTTATTTAAAAAACATTCTATTTTTGAAAAGTCGATAAAGTAGATTTTGAAACAAAATAAAAAGCAATTAAATTGAAAATATGAGGTTAAAAATATAAGTCGTCATTATTTTTCAATAAAATCGATTAAATCTCTTAAAAAATCTGTAAAATATTTATGTTTTATAATTATTGCACCAATAAATGTTATTTAAAGTATATTTTAGATCATTTATTACATTTGCAATAATAATATTAGCAAAAACGTCTTTGCCCCAACAGTTGGGGCAAAGCCGCTAATTTGAATCTTTTTAAATACAATTAAATAATGTAATTATGATTATGATAAATGTAATAACGACTATTAAAATCTGTTACTGGTTAGTTTTAGTCGTGTAACAAATAAAAATGACTCCAATTGAATGTATAGTTAAAAATTTGTGCATCAGTAAATTTAAACCTAGCGGTTTTGCCCCACCTTCCCCTACAAAGAGTTTTAGAGTGATCCGTCAAAACATGGAAAAAATTACAATTTTTAAGTTTTAGATTTTTTTGAAAAAGTGCTATAACTTCCGTTCAAGAAAATATTTTTTAATGGGATTTGGCTAGAAATTATTATTCAATTATTAATCCCTTATCAATTATTGTCGAAATAAAAAGTTCTAAGTACAGAGAGTTTAAGAGTGTTACGTAAAAAAATAAAAAATATTAATTTTTTTGGTTTTTTGATTTTTTTGAAAAAAATGTTATAACTTCCGTTAAAATTAATATTTTTTAATGGGGTTTGGCTATAAATTTAAGTTACGCGAATACCTAACAGACTGCAAGATTTAACTTCATTCCATGGAGCCGTTTTTGAGTGATGCCCGGACAAAATATCGCGCACTGCAAAAACTGCTGTCTTCTAAGTGTCTTATTTTAAGACACAAGATATTAAGAAAGCGTCTTTTGGTTATTTCAAGCAATTTCATTGGTCAATAATTTTGAAAGACGCTTTCTCATTGGTTTAAATTTAAGACACCCTAAAACGTCTTAAAATAAGACACTTGTTTTTACAGTGCGGACATACATACATACAAACATACATACATACATACACACATACAAACTTACATAATTTTTTTAAATCGTATCTTTGGAATTGTTACTACTTGAAACCAAAAAATAAACACAAATTTCCAAGTTCTGTGCAATGTACAGACAAAACTCTGATTTTATTAATATAGATTAATGAACTTGAAAAAGTATATATTTTGACAAAAATAAATTTAGTCTGTATGAAAATGTTTATTATATTATTATTATTATTATAATATTATTATTATTCAGCTTACGACAAATCTTTAAAGTAAGATTATTTTATTGTTTTGGTTTTTTATGTTTCTTTACTAATTACGTTTCAAGCTTCTCTCTGAGGTCATATCGAACGTGTCATATTTCTAAACAAAAATACGAGCAAGTCTAGAACCGCATGGCTTTAGTTATTTCTAAGAAATGGTGTTTATCTTAAGACGCTTTGTCACTAAGGGCTTGCTGGATTATTACCAAGGTCATAACAGCTCAGTTCGTTCTTGACTTTCGTCCGATACATATAACAGGTATTAATTTATGAAACTTGTAGTTCAAATTTAATTATTCGGTACGGATATCATCAAATGGATAAATTTATTTTTTTTCTGTCGAATGGTGAGTTTTCTTGTGTTTATAATTTCATGACTTTGTTGTATATAGAATTATTAATTTGCATTTAAACTTTTTTTATTATATAGAATAGTCGGTTTTTGAATCAAAAACGTTTCATTGTGTTTTGTTTCTGGAATTGTTATCCTTAGTGGTTATTAGCAGGGCTGTAATTGATTTAAATCAAAAAAACTTCACAATTCTCAGGATAATATTGCATGTAAAAATTCGCAAACATTAAAAAACAAAAACCCAGAAATTTGTGGATAAATCTTGAAAATTTTAATATTTTATTTTTTATAAAATTCAAAAAATTGTGCTAATACAGAGGATCAAAATATAGGATAAATGGGTACGATCTTCAAATTTTTGGTACTAACATAATAAAAAATATTAAATTTTTATATCTTTAAGTCATTATCATTTAAATAAATTCGAAACGTCAATAACCCAAGCAGCACGTAATATTACATGAATATCACAGTGACATCATATTGTAATATTGGTAATATTATGGGGTGATATTACAGTGATATTGACGTAATATTGACGTGATATTGAAATGTCCGCCTCAAGGTAATATTACAAGTAATATTATAGTAATATTACAAATATTTATTTATTTAAATATTTATTTTGCATTAAATAAAATATTTTAAAAAAACCCGGCTCACACGGGGTTCGAACACGCAACGTTCGACACGACGTGAATACGCCTTGTACCTCTCGGCCATGTAGATCTTGGAATGTATTTCAGAAAGTGTTCTTCATGTAGTACCTTAAATTCTCTTTGGTACAATATGAAGAACACTTTCTGAACTATATTCCAAGAGCTAGATGGCCGAGAGGTACAAGGCGTATTCACGTCGTGTCGAACGTTGCGTGTTCGAACCCCGTGTGAGCCGGATTTTTTTAAAATATTTTATTTAATGTAAAATAAATATTGAAATAAATAAATCTTTGTAATACTACCATAATATTACTTGTAATATTACCTGGAGGCGGACATTTCAATATCACGTCAATATCACAGTAATATCACCCCGTAATATTACGAATATTACAATATGATGTCACTGTGATATTCATGTAATATTACGTGCTGCTTGGGAAACTTATATTCCAGTTTGTTTAAACTTTTAAATTTCAATTAATTCAAATTTAAATGCATATTAAGTAAGGCATAATAATTAAATAATATTAATTATTTTCCATAGTCATAATCCTTTTTTTTTAATTCTTACAATATTTCTAAGAGATTTCACTTGTTTGAAACTTTTAATTTTGTTCTTATGATTTCTTATTTATACAAAATTTTAAGATTTTTTCTTCTTTTGCTTTTGATATTTTTTGATATTTGTCTTTTAATATTTTATAAATTTATTTAATTTGTTTTCATATCTTATCTATTTTTTGCAAACATACTTATTTTTTTATAAAATTTTTAGAGTTACTTCATTTTTCTAAATTTATTATTGGACTTGTTTTAAGAGTAATATTATAAAAATATTTTTGGTTTGATTTTTCTAAACTTTTTTTTAAATGTATTTTAAAATTTTTTTTTGAAGTTTTTATCCATCTTTATATACATTTTTTAATTTTATTTTTATTAAAACTAATTTTTTAGTAGATTCTTACCATTTCTTTTTATTTTTTGTACTTTATAAATTTTTTTACAGTTTGTTAGATTAAGGAAAAATTATTTCTCCATTTTCTTCCTATTTACTTAATTTTCTTGATGTTTCACAACTTTTTAGTCCTTCCTCGCATTTAAATTATTTCTTCAATTGTTGGCATATTTTTCTAATTCCTAGAAACATTTTTCTTTTTTTTTAAATTGTTTAGTTTTTATCTTGCAATTACTAACTTTTTAAAAAATTTATTCGATCTTATCTATATTTTTTTATTTCTCAATCTTATACTTTTTCAAAGAATTTAATTCTTTTATTTTATATTATTTAAATTTAATTTTGTACTAATATTCTCGTTTTAACATTGTTCTTCTATTTCACAGAATTATTTTTCTTTTAAAATTTTCCAAAATTTTATTAATTCTTTTTATTTTAAACTTGTAAAATAATTCTCTAATTTTTCAAATTTTAAAAATTTCTTGTCTTCAGTAATAGAATTCAAGGTGTTTTTTAATTATCTTTATATATATATTTTTTTTTTAATTTAAAAACAATGTTCGTAAATAGTTTACTTTTTTGAAAATAATTTCTAATCATTTATATATTTTATGTCACTGTTTTATTCTTGTGTTGTTTCTTAAATTTTTTCTTTATTTCTTTCATAATGTCCATGACATTTTTTATTTAGAAGAATTTTCCCATTTTTTTAATAAAACTTCTTAAATGCTCTCAGTTTAAAAAATAAACATTTGGAAATGTTATGTATTAATTACCTTTAAAAAAATCAATTTTTGTTTTAAATAAAAAGATCCGATTTAGGTACTTAAATAAAAAAAATTGGATTTTTTTTAATCATGATTTTTATCAGCCTAGTTTGAATTATACATATAGAAAACATTTTTTATTATTAAATTAGAATATATTTGGTTTAATATCTATATAAATTTTGATATGTTATGAAATATTAAATAATAATAAGATTTAATTCTTATTTTTTAAAATAAATTCCTTTGAAAAATTAATATTGGTTTATGCAAATTAACATTTTCCTAAAGTTTCGAAAGTTCTCTTGAACATTTTTTATTATTTTGATTATAACGTTCAAAACTTCTACGATCAATTTTAATGTTAAAAAACTTAATTTTTTTCTCTTTGATTTCTCTTTTTTTAAAATTTTTGTTGTAAAAGTCACTTCCCTACTAAAAAATCCGGACGAAATCCGGATGAATTCCGGACGAAATCCGGACAAAATTCCGGACAAAACCGGATTAATTCCGGATCTGGAATTAGTCCGAAAGTGTCCGATTTAACGTAGGTTTTTGGCACGGAATTTAGTCCGGTCTTATCCGAAATAAATCCGGCCGTATACAATCCGGATATAGTCCGGTACAGTCTGGAACAAATCTGGTCCGAAGTGTTGTTTAAATCCGAAAGTAGTCCGGTACAGTCCGGAACAAATACGGTCCTAATCGTTGGTTAAATCCGGATGTAGTCCGGTAGAGTCCGGAACTAATCTGGTTAAACTTTTTTCGTAATCCGGATTTAGTCCGGCTTCATCCGGAATTAGTCGGAAAAGCAAAAAAAAATTTGTTTTAATTGTTTAAGTCATTTTTAAACAATGTTTGGAACTTAACATTACACAAATATTCATACATTTATTACAACGAATATATACAACAGTTATATTAAAGAAGAAAAATCGCACGCATGAGGGGAATCGAACACGGGATGTTACGCACGCAACGCAGAACCTAAACTTTTTTTTTTTTTTTTTTTTCATTTATTTTTATATTAACATGTACAAATAAATTTATGATGAAACAAATGAAACAACATCGTTAACAATAAAAGCCTTAGCTCATTGCTAAAGCGTCCATACATTTTGCCAAAACGTGCCATTTGTGGCCACTCGTCAGCTCGTTTTCGGTATTGAGAAAATCTCAACTTAGCGCATACAATTTGTCAACTCTTTTCCTAATCTGATTCGGAATTAACATTTTTCCATTATAACTTGTTTCTCCTATTGAGCCGTAGCTGTTTTTCGAAGCAGAAAGCAACCGCGGACGACGATTGTAAAACTACCTTTCTAAATTTTTCTGTAAATCTTCCCGGTACAAAATTTGGGGAGAAGGGAGTGGATATTTTGGAGGGGTCCAAATTGCATCTGACAGCGTTTAGTTGTTATACTGGCTTCATAACCCAATCTCATTTATACTTTTGTTTTACTATCCTGCATTTCACAAATTATTGACTCTCTAACTAATAATATAACTAGTTTGTCGTGAATCACGCTCTATATTAACTAGGGCTCTGATATCCCTACAAACCAACGAATATGTTATCAATCATTCAGTTTTCCTGTACAATATTTGTCAATACAATTCTAATATACAAACAATTTATTCAGTGTCGAAATTCAGGTTATTTTTACTCTCATCAAGCCACCAGTATTTATCGCTGTTTGTTCTGTAATTTTTTTCATTTTTCTCCCTAAAAAATTCCATGTCAAATCTCAGTGAGACATCTGGTTCGCTCCGGATTGCAGCCGCGTTAAATTTTATCTTTCTGTCTTGCACATGTCTAGCGACATGATACAGGATCGGCCTGTTGAAATCATCCTGCACGAATTCGCGCCTGTCCAAGTACGTAAACGTCTCGGTCGACAGGTAACCCTTTTCCACTATTTTTTTCAAACATTCATCTCCCTTTCGGAAGGGCAATGATACCAGTGAGTTTACCCGGTTTGTGCAGGCCTTCGCGATATGATCGCGAATTAGGCCTACAACAAAGCCGTCGACTCTAGACAGCCTCGCTGCATCATATAGTTTCCTATTCGAGATGAATGTTTCGTATCCAGTGTTCGGGTCCCTGTGCATCCCGAGACACGCCCTTAGACAAGCCCTCTCTAGCACTCTGAATCTCTCCATCGTGGCAGGTGCGATCCCGTACCATATCGGGCAGCCATATGTCATTATAGGTCTCACCAACAGTGCGTAGCAAATGAGTTTTACTTTTGATTTTAATTTTTTTGAATAAAATAAATTTTTATTAATTAGAAAAGCTGCTTTTGCTTTGGCCAATGCCGACTCAGCATGTGTGTTGAATTTCAACCTGTCATCTAACATAATTCCCAGATATCTCACTGATCTTTTATGTTCTACTTCGATTTCAGTTTCGTCGCTCGGCTTAATTTTAAAATCTCTCCAGACCTTTTTGAATTTTTTGCTCGTGTCATCCACGGGGGGTCTAAATAAAATAGTCTCACACTTCTCTATGTTAATTTTCAGCTTCCATGCTGCGAAAAATGCTAATATTTCTCTAAATAGCGTCTGGAGCTCCGCCTCCGCCCGAAACATACACTTGTTAATTATATAAATAATCAGGTCGTCAGCGAAGCCCAAACCCGCCTTGTTTTTTTCTTTATTTAGATTATAGGCCTTCAACAGGTCGCACATATATATATTAAATAACAATGGAGAATTTACCGCCCCCTGTTGAAGGCCGTTTTTAATCTCAAAAATTTTACTAACTGCATTTCCCGTGGATGGCACGAGCAATTTTCTTTCTGAAATCATCTTCCAGATCATTTTTATTAAATGACTAGGATACTTTTTTTTTATTAATCTAAACAATAATCCTCTCAGCCAGACCGAGTCAAACGCCTTCTCGACGTCGATGAGGCACGCAGCGACAAACTTGTTTTCGCTAAGCGCCTCAGCAACGTCGGAAGTCAGCTTTGATACTGCGTGTATTGTGGAACATTTGGCTCTAAAGCCAAATTGTTCATCCGGAATAATTTTGTTTTCTTCAGTGAATTTAGAGAGGTTTTTGTTGATCAAAATCTCGAATAGTTTTCCCACATTCGATAACAGACTTATCGGTCTATAGCTACTTATTATTTTAGGATCTTTGCCCTTTTTTAATAATGGTAATACTTTAGCAATTTTCCATCTGTTCGGGAAATGTCCCCAATTTAGTAGATTATTGAATAATATTGTTAATACGTTTATTACATTGTCCGGTATTTTTTTCAGGGCCGCATTTGGGATTTCATCCAATCCCGTTGATTTTTTGCCTTTCAAGTTTTTTATTATTGATTTTATTTTTATATTATTGCAAAAAAACTTCCTGTCCACTTCCCACTCTGGGTTAGATGCACTATTATTTTTATTAAACTCAATTATTGTATTATTCATATCTTGATTATTTACATTATTCAAAAATTCATTGGTTGTATTATTTATTATTCTTTCAAGGCTCTCACTATTGGACACTCTTTGAATATTATTAATGCTAGCAAAATATGCCGCATGTATGTTTGCTTTATCTATGGACTCTTTGATTATTATATTATTATCAACTATTGAAAAATTATTTATATCTTTATTTAAACTGTCAATTAAATTCAAATTATTTAAGGGTAAACAAATATTAGATTTAGTTTGTACTGTATTATTTCTAAAAATTGCGTTTATTTCTGTGAACATATTATCATTGCTGTGTGGGGAAATTTTACTTATTTTGTTGTACCAATATTCGTTTACTGCTTTGTTGAATTCGTTGTTTAATTCTTTTTTGGTTTTCAAAAGTTTTTTTTTAATTATGGGTAAGAGTGATTGATTTCCAAAGTTTTTATATTTTATTTTGTGAATCACTGATAATAATTTGTTCTTTTCATTTTGAAGTTTAACAATTTTTTTATTTAGGTACCTATTTACAGAGTCCGACTGAACTGGAGCTGGTGTTGCTGCCTTTAATTCCTGTCTTATATTATTACTTACTTTGTCAATATAATTTTCGATCTCATCAATATTTAAATTTCTATCATCTGGTATTTCCCATTTTATTTTACTTAATTTTTTATTAAAAGAATCCCAGTTCGTTTTAGAATAATTAATTTTTTTATTTGTAATTTCTGATTTAATTATTATTTCTTCCAAATTCTGTATTTTAATTTTTAGGCTTATCGCATTGTGATCACTGGCAAAAGGAAGTACCTTTATTTTATTATTTATTGAATTTATTATTTCTATGCGTACATCATGGATCGCTAGATCCAGATAGGAATTTCCTGACGGGAATGTTGGCAACTCCGGTCCTGTTAGTGTAGCCCTGAAATGTGCTTCGTATTCGTCCACCCATCCCTTTAAACTCGCGCCCTTACTGTTTGCTACCGTATCTCCCCACTTGGGGTGTTTTGCATTTAAGTCCCCCCCCAATAAATAGTAATTCTCATTTTGATCCAATTTTAATTCGTCGAAAATCGTTTTCAAATCGTTTGCATAATTAGCTTTCTTGTCTCCTGGCGAATACGCGCTAATTATAAAAAGATTCTCGTGTCTGTTAATCGAGATTTTGATCACTGTTGCCTCTAATTTGTCTAATTTATTGCTACAATTTAAATGAATTTGTTCGTATCATATTTCTTTTTTGATTACTATGGCTGTGCCACCACCCTTTCCTTTCTCGCGATCACTCCTAATGACTTCAAAATTTTCAAAATATACTTTATGCCTATTCTTTAACTTTGTTTCGCCAATTAACGCGACATCAAATTTGTGCTTTTTTATAAAATTTATAAGGTTAGCTCTCCGTTCGTTCGATACTATCGAATTTACGTTTATTGCTACCACTTTTAAAGTTTTTAATTTATATATCTTATAACGTTTGTGATCGAGGGTTTGTGGTTCAGCCATCATTCATATTTATTTTTTTGCATATAGTTTCTATCATTTTTTCATTTTTTCTTACAGCTTCCTTGACCTCGCCGAGCTGAGAGGACAAATAACTTTTCATCTGGTTCATAAAGCCTGACAATATTGTTTCTAAATTATCGAACGCCGAGCTGCCCCCCGGATTGCTTTCTGTGTAACTCTTTTTTTTTCCTATCCCCTACTTTTATACTATTATCTCTGTTTTGTTCTACTTTATTGTTTTCTCTTATCAATGGGGCCATTATTGGCCTGTCAACCGTTACTCTTTCGAGCTCGCTTTCGCTAACAAAATTATCATCCTGCTGTACCAATACATTTGTCTTTATTCTATTTATTTGCAGATCTAGTCTCGCTTTGTTCGCATTTTCGGATTTCCTAACTCTATTCTGGTTTGAATTTACTTTCTCAAGTACTCTATTATCTAAACTATTTACAACTTCTTTCTCCTTGACAGTTTCCGCAAAAGTCTGTCCAGGTTTTATTAGATTCTCTAAATATCTGAGTTTTTTTTCCCTTATAGTTTTGTTTAGTTCTGTTTTTTCATTAAATTTTTCCGCAACCAACATTAATTTCGGACAACCTCTATACGAGGCCGGGTGTCCAGATTCTTTGCAATTTACACAGTATGGTATATTTACTTCAACTTCGTCATTGTTTTTTTTATTATTTAAACATTCTCCCGGAGGGTGTGTTTCTGGGCATTTTACACATCTGTTAGGTCTATTACAGAACCTAGCAGAGTGTCCCACCCTTTGGCAATTAAAACACTGAATCGCATTTTTATTGTAAATTTTGTCCCACCATACTATCTGACACGCCAGCCTCGTAACAGAGGTTAATTCCGCGTTTGAACTATCGCCCGAGACTCTGACCAGGAAGGCCTCCCCCCCCCCTTTTTACTTTGAAAAATTCATTTAGCTTTATTTTTTTTATACTAATTATTTTAACATTTTTTAGCTTTAAACTTTTAAATTCTAGAGATATGTCCTCCTCGTCAAAGTCCCCGTGTACTCCCCTTAACAACCAACTGAAAACCTTCTCCTCTTGAGGGGGTTTGGCGTGGAATTCAACTTTATTTTTTTTCAGTATATCTAATGTTACTTTAAAATCATTGTAATTTAGTACATATAAGGCCAGTTTACTGTTATTTAAATTTTTACAAATAAAATTCTGTAGTGGTATCAGTTCGGATAAAATTTTTACTAGAAAAACTATTTTAACATTAAAAATTATAATCGGTGGGAGTTTTGTTTTAAATTTAGATCTACCTGATTGTTGACAGTTGGTGTTAACATTCTTACTTGTTGACAGTCCGCTGGAATCTGGATTGGTACTCTCTTCGTCTGTTGTTTTTGTCATTTCTTCTCCACAATCCGCTTCTTTGATTACCTGTCCTCTGTAGATTTTTTTCTTTTTTCTTGTAGATCCATTTACTTGCCAATCTGGTCCCAGTTCATCCTTAAGCTCCTTCACGTCCTGCTCGATGCTTCCGAGATCTTCCCTTGACAATGTCCTTTTGGCTGTATGTTTTTCGTTTTGTTGAATTTGAATTTGGTTTTGGTTTAAGTCTGCTGTTTCATCGTCCAATTCCATGTTATTCAATTCTTTTTGCGGCGAGTCTGCGTTCGCCATTTTTTCAATAGTTATATCTACTTCATTTGATAACTTATTTTTATCTTCGTCATTCGTCAACGATTTTTCTGTTGATGTGTTGTCGAGCCTTTTATTTACAATTTCAATTTGTTGTTGATCGTTTGTATTACAGTCCACTGACTCATCTTGTGTTTTCTCTTCCTCTCCCGTCTGAATTGTTTGGTCATCTGACCCTGTGAAAGTTTTGTCCTTGTGATTACTCACTAGGGCTTCGTCAATTTTTGCCGCCACAAATGTGGCTTTGTCGTTGCATACTTTTAGATTTGTAGTTTCTTCATTTTTGGTATCCCTTTCGCTCTCCTTAGATAAAGTGTTTACTCCAATTTGGGTGATGTCCGTGATTTTTGTCCGGTTTGCATTTAATGCTTTTTGTGCTACTTTAATCTTATCTTTCGCTTTTAGGTCTCTTAACAGTTTGTCGATTACTTCGGATCCTCCTTGCTTGGTAACCAGGTCCTTCAGATTTCTGGTCAATTGCAGTCTGTCCCTCTTGTCGTTTAGTTTCGTTTGGTTTGTGTTTGTGCGAAAAGTAGGGCGAATATTTCCGCTTCCTTTTCCCGACATTTTGCACTCTAAGAATGCTTTCATTAAATCGGTAGAATTATTTTCTGATTCTAACCAGACACTTTTTGCGATATATTCACTCACTTGATATTGGTTTAAATAATATTTGCTAAATGCAATATTTATAATTACACACCACAAAACACTTATAGCACAGATTTGTTTCGACTGAATTTCACTGTAATCCTTTTTATTGTCCTGGAGATTCCGTTTACCATGCCTCGATTCCACGTGCTTTGGTATTGGACGCCATCTTGCTATCTTAGCGTCCCTGCTTGTCGACCCCGTTTTTAACCGGCACTTCTCTTCGTGGTTTTTTTACTCAAAAAAAAACCACAGGAGAGCACGAAAAGATAACTTTTCACGGTTGGCGCTGTTTAGACAGATTAATTGGTGCTATTGTGACAATAGCAGCACTAACCGTACTAATAGCGGATATTGCGCGATGGAGCGCGAGTCCAGTGCGACTGTACGAGCTCTGAGGTTCAACTTGTTAAATCAAACATACATGTAATCTGTGGATTAAATCCGGAAAGAGTCCGGTAAAGTACGGATATAATCCGTCACTAATTCTTAATTCCAAATAGAACCCGGAGTATGTACGAAAATAATCTGACATTTGTTTTACAATCCGGAAAGAGTCCGGTACAGTACGGATATAATCCGGCACACGTTTCAAATCCGGAAAGAGTCTGGTTTAGTATGAAAATAATACGGCAATCGCTTTCACATTCGGATAGCGTCTGGTTTAGTATGAAAATAATCCAGCATTCTTTTTATAATTCTAAAAGAGTACGGCAAAGTACGGACATAATCGGGCACTCATTTTTAAATCCGGATAGAGTTCACTTTATTACACGGTAACAAGGGAGATATAGAAAATACAGTAGGACCCAGTATATCGGACCCTATATATCGGATTCCCGCTTATATAAGATATTTTTGCCGGTCCCTTGAATTTAAATATAATGAATTTTTACCCGAATAAATAGAATTCCTGCTTATATCGAAAAAAATTCTCAGACCCTTGGAATCCGATATGTGAGGGTTTTACTGCAAATAAAAAATGGATTCGGAATCTATTTATAGCTCAAGTGTGAAATCCGTTTTTAGACTGGTCAAGTTCGTCAACTATCCGGCACAAACTTTACAATCCATTTTAAGTCGGGTTTTATCTGGAATTAGTCCGACAATTCATTTAGATATTATTTTTAGTTAAAGTGAAGTCCGTTTTTAGTCCGGTCACGTCCGGAAACTGTCAGGTACAAATTTCACAATCCGCTTTAAGTCTGGTTTAGTCTGGAATTTATCCGGTACTTAATTCCGAATTTACTTATAGTCTAACTAAAATCCGTTTTTCGTCCGTTCACATCCGAAAATTGTACGGCAGTCAATTCCGAAATTATTAATAGTCAAACTGAAATCCGTTTTTTGTAATCTGTTTTTTTTTGTCCAAATGTTACTTTTATTTATTATCATTTTCATTACAACGACACATCACGACATGGCTAAACGACCTCAAGAAAAAATTGTTTTAATAAACACTGTAAAAAATTTTTGTGGTAAATTTTCCATACATGTACTGGACGTAAATTAACCCTTACATTACTGTAATTTTTCCATACAGTTGTATGGAAAAAAACCATACATTGTATGGTTATATTAGTATATTTTATTGTTATTTTTCCATACGATTGTATGGAAAAAAACCATACGTTGTATAGTTATATCAACATACTTTGTTGCAATTTTTCCATACGATTGTATGGAAAAAAACCCATACGTTGTATGGTCAAGTCTGTTTCCACAGAAGCAGAATCTATAATTATTTAAATTGATATTTTTAGATTGTTATTTTTATAATTTAATCTTAAGTGTACATTTAAACACTTAATTATTATAGACCTAAGACTAATTAACAATTTTAATACATATAAACACTTAACCTATGAATTAAAATATCGCACGCTCAAGGGGGGATCGAACCCACGGCCCTATAGACGAATTCGCTCGCGGTGAACGCACGCTATTAGTACCACTCGGCTATGCCGGGTAGTTGAGTGTCGATAGAAATAACTTTGGGAGGTTCAGGCCTGGATTACATGCTATTTAAATTATAATAATTCTGGAACGTATTAATTATCTAAAATAAATTAATAGAATTTATTTATCTTTTGTATATACTGATACACAGTTTATACAATCCAATCTCCTAACTTCTAAATATTTTATAAATAAATATTCTAATATAATAATTGCAATATATGTAAACAAAATTAACAAATAATTATTATTTATTAATTTTAATTTTAATTTAATATTATTATTTAAAAATAAAATATTATTTAAATAATTAATTTCAATAATACTTAATACAAAAGTAAATTATAAAAATTATTTACATATAATATATTGAGGGGGATTTTTATTTAAATAAATAGAATTTATTTAATTTATATGATTAAAGTTTTTTAGAAATAAATGATTTTACAAAATTACGCTATCTAGCACGTAATAATAGGTATATTTTCTTCCAATTATTTCATTAACTTTTTATTTTATTAACTATTGTAAAAATTATGCACTTATAATTACATATAATTTATCATTATTACTGTTTTAAAAAAATTGGAATTTTTCCAAACACGTATGAAAATATTTTGTAATGTATTGTAATTCTTCCATCCCCATGTATGGAATTTTGTCGTAAGGTAATTTTTCCATACTCAAATTGGGTATTTTACTATAAGAATGAATATTTTCCATAATGTCATGAAATTTTTCCATACTGATGTACTGAAAAACATATTTCCATACCAAGTATAGATAAAATTCGTTACTTTTGTATGGAAAATTTTCCATTATTTTTTACAGTGAATGTGTTTCCTATTTTCTAAATAAATCGTACTATAATCTAGATTTAAAAACATGTGACGGATAAAAACAGTATTTGTCTGGCTTCTTCGGATCGCAAAAAGAATGCAGGAATATTTTTGCACTAAACAGGACTCTTTCTGGATTGTAAAAAATATGCCAGACTTTTTCCGTATTCCGGTAAAAAGGTCGAAATGAAAAATAGTTAAAAAGATGGAGATGTTCTTAGAAAATGCAGCGAGCCAATTTAACTGACGAAAATTCAGAATCTTTTGAAGCGAAAGTAAAAGAAAATCATTCAGAAATTGAATTATTTTTAATGCAACTATTTTCCGACTTCCTATAATTTAAAGCAATAAAATTTTCTATTTTTCTAAGATCCATTGCAAATCTTTTTAGATGTCACCATCCAATAAACATTAGCGAATTATAAAAACAATTCAGATTCCTAATTTCCTTTAATTAGCTCAATTCGCTACTAACAGAAAATAAATGCTTTTGCAGATATTTTACTGCTTTCAGGCGGGATTAAAAAACAGAAAAGTCGCATATAAAATATAATTGAATGTTCCGCATGTTCTAAGAAAATTTCCAAATAAATGAATCTCCAAAATCACCGGAATCCGGAGGTGAGCGAACGGGGAAGGGAAAATAGGATGACTATAAATAATTTCGGAATTGACAGCCGAATTAATTACAGATATAACCAGACTTAAAACCGATTTAAAATTTATTCCTGACAACTGCCGGATGTGAACGGACTAGAATCGGATTTCACTTAGACCATAAATAATTTCGGAATTGACTGCCGGACTAATTCCAAATAAAACCAGACTTAAAACGGATTTAAAATTTATGCCGAACAACTGCCGGATGTGAACGGACTAGAATCGGCTTTCACTTAGACCATAAATACTTTCGGAATTGACTGCCGGACTAATTCCAAATAAAACCAGACTTAAAACGGATTTAAAATTTATGCCGAACAACTGCCGGATGTGAACGGACTAGAATCGGATTTCACTTAGACTATAAATAATTTCGGAATTGACTGCCGGACTAATTCCAAATAAAACCAGACTTAAAACGGATTTAAAATTTATGCGGGACAAGTGCCGGATGTAAACGGACTAGAATCAGATTTTACTTAGACTATAAATAATTTCGGAATTGACTGCTGGACTAATTCCAGATACAACCAGACTTTAAACAGATTTAAAATTTATTCCTGACAACTGCCGGATGTGAACGGACTAGAATCGGATTTCACTTAGACCATAAATAATTTCGGAATTGACTGCCGGACTAATTCCAAATAAAACCAGACTTAAAACGGATTTAAAATGTATGCCGAACAACTGCCGGATGTGAACGGACTAGAATCGGATTTCACTTAGACTATAAATAATTTCGGAATTGACTGCCGGACTAATTCCAAATAAAACCAGACTTAAAACGGATTTAAAATTTATGCGGGACAAGTGCCGGATGTAAACGGACTAGAATCAGATTTTACTTAGACTATAAATAATTTCGGAATTGACTGCTGGTCTAATTCCAGATACAACCAGACTTTAAACAGATTTAAAATTGATGCCAGACAAATGCCGGATGTGAACGGACTAGAATCGGATTTTTCTTAGACTATACATAATTCCAGATAAAATCAGACTAAAAACGGATTTTAATTTTATGCCGGACAACTGCCAGATGTGAACCAGAGATGCCAGAGACCATCCGTATGCAAATCTGCGCATGCCCCCAACAACATTTTTGATTGGTGGATCTGTTTAAAATATTTGTCCAAAGACTTTCCACCAATCAAAAATGTTGTTGGAGGCATGCGCAGATTTGCATACGGATGGTCTCTGGCAGCTCTGATGTGAACGGACTAGAATCGGATTTCACTAAGACTATACATATAATATCGGAATTGACTGCTGGTCTAATTCCAGATAAAACCAGACTTAAAACGGATTTAAAATTTATGCCGGATAACTGCCAGATGTGTATAGACTAGAATCGGATTTCACTTAGACTATAAATAATTTCGGAATTGACTTCCGGGCTAATTCCAGATAAAATCAGACTTAAAACGGATTTAAAATTTATGCCGGACAACTGCCGGATGTAAACGGACTAGAATCAGATTTTACTTAGACTATAAATAATTTCGGAATTGACTGCTGGAGTAATTTCAGATAAAACCAGACTTAAGGATGTTTATCCAAAAAACCAATTTCTACAGATTCTTATAAAATTTAAATGATATATTAAATGAATTACTTTACATGTACTGTTAGAATTTTTATTGAATTTTACCGTTCTGTTATTAAGATATAAATTTATAAAGTTGGAAATTTTACATGGAAACAGTAACAAAACGAGCAAAATGACTATATTTTAATTAATTAAAAAAACATGGTTCTACACATTTTTTTAAAAAACTAATATATTTTAAACTGTAATAGAATACAACTTTTACAACGATATTTAATTAATTTACCGTTCCGTTGTTAAGAAAATGTTATTTAAGGGTAGAAATTCTTCACTTTTTTAAAATAATCAAGAAGAAAAATTATTAAAAGCTTGAAATTTTCAACGGAAAATTTTTTTTTCAATAAAATTTGTTTATGTAATGATTTTAACTACAAAATACTATTTAGAAACTAAATTATAAGAAGAAATAAAATTAAAAAAATATTCACTATCATGGTCGGATAGAATGAGCACCGCTTGAGGG
This sequence comes from Ganaspis brasiliensis, assembly GCA_037103525.1. Classification (NCBI taxonomy): domain Eukaryota; kingdom Metazoa; phylum Arthropoda; class Insecta; order Hymenoptera; family Figitidae; genus Ganaspis; species Ganaspis brasiliensis. Next base: position 97,426 of record JAZKLR010000187.1, read on the forward strand.
TATAAGCGACCTTAAAACGAATTTTTAATTTGGTCGGGTTAATTTTCGGATGTGAACTGACGACAAACGGATTTCACTCAGACTATAAATAATTTTGTACATGACTGACAGACAAATTCCAGACTAAACCAGATTTGGAACGTATGTATTTAAAATTTATGCCGGACTAATTTCAGGTAAAACCAGACTTAAAACAGATTGTGAATTTTGTGCCGGACAGTTGCCGGACTTGACCAGTCTTAAAACGGTCTTAACTTTTACTAACATTAATTTCTAAATGGACTGTTGGACTAATTCCAGATAAATCCAGACTTAAAACGGATTGTGATTTTTGTGCTAGACAGTTTCCGGACGTGTCCGTACTAAAAACGGACTTCTCTCTAACTAAAAATAATTTCTGAATCGAACGCCGGACTAATTCCAGTTAAAACCAGACTTAAAGCGGATTTTAAATTTTGTGTCGGACAGTTTCCGGACGTGACCGGACAAAAAACGGACTTCACTTTGATTATAAATAATTTCGAAATTAATTGCCGGACAAGATTCGGACTATTCCGGATTAATTTCAGATCAAATTTTTTGTGTCAGACAAATTTCGGACTAATTCGGATCACTTCCATACGCATTTCGGATTAATTCCAGATAAGACCGGACTGTTTTGTTCGGAATTCGTCCGGAATTCGTACGGAATTAGTCCGGATTTTTTAGTAGGGTTGTAAAAATATGTAAATAAAAGTAACAAAATTTCGTTCAAATGAACAGTCAGAACTTTAAAAAAATTTATTTTGCAATATAAATTTACAAATTATGATTGTAAATTTAAATTTAACCTTTAATATTGCTTTACATGTCAAATAACAAATTCAAATTTTGAAAAAACTTAATTAACTTTTTATTTTCTGTTGTAAAATTCATTTATAAAAATATGTCAATGAAAATAAAGAAAACTTGGTTTAAATGAACTCTCAGAACTTAAGTAACATTAATTTTTACATAATTTTATAAACTAGTATTGTATTATTTTATATTTATAACTAATAATTTTTCTTAAATATACCTAATGTTTGTAACTCTCTTTATCGCTTTTCTTAATTTTGCTTCATTACACTAGTTTACAAATTTAAATGCATGTTCTGAACATTGACATTTCACAGTCGTTTCTGATGCAAAATTTGCAGCTGAATCCAAATATGAAGTTAAATAGTAAGAAAGTAGAACAGTTTTCGAGATATAGCTGAATTTCAATTTTTTGAATTTTTAAAACACGTTCATTTACTAAATTGCAATTATCTGCGCACATATGCGGCCGATTTTAAATTTTTTTTTTTAAATTGAAGGTAATTTAATTTTCTACTAAAAATCTATACAACTTTTTTTTATCAGATGATTGGTTTAGGGCGTATTTATGAATTTATTAACAATTTTGCTTCATTTTTAACAAAATTTCAGAAAAAAATTACTTTTTGTGTAAATTTTTTACAAGAAAAGCAATTTTTATTTCTGATTTCTCTTTTCGCCTCTAAATTATGATCTTTTAGAAAGAAAATAAGATCTTGCTGATCCAAATTGCATTAAAACTGCAAAAGTTATAAGTACTTAAGGAAAAGAAAGTTATTTAATGGCTAACTAATTTTTTGATTTTATTAATTTTATATGTTGCACATTAAAAATTTCAATAATTTGTAAGATTAAAAGTGGCTTAAACTTGATTTGCTTCGTCTTTTGTGGTTGTTGCTTGTCTCTCGGAGAAGAAACCAACAATAGTCACCCATCATCGCCTCGTCCCAAAATCCTTGATAACGACGTTCCATGTCCTTCATTTGTTGGTGAAAACGTTCACCGTGCTCGTCACTTTCATCGCCAAGATTTTCAGGAAAGAAATCCAAATGCGAATGCAGAAAGTGGATTTTTAATGACATGTTTACGCCTGTTTTGAATAAATGTAATCAATATAAATAAAGTTAGAAAATAGGAAATATAAAGATTTTGAAATCCATACCGATCTTTGCGTAGTTTGCAAGCAAGTCTGCAACCACTTCTTTGTAATTTGGGTTTTTGTAGTTTCCCAAAAATGATGAAACAGTCAATCCAAAGGAATCCCACGCTTTTGCTTTATTTACTGACATAATTGAGCGGAATTTGGAATCATTAAGCAGCTTTTTAATTTGTGGCCCTACAAATACACCTTCTTTAATCTTCGCATCGGATAAATTTGGAAACATGGTTTTTAAGTAGTCAAATGCCTTGATATTGCCATTCTTTTGCAAAGCCTTTACAAAGTTTTTAAAGAGCCCCAGCTTGATATGTAAAGGTGGAAGAATGATCTTGTCCTTTTCGACTAAAGGATTAAATTTGACATTTTTTGGCCAACCGTAAAATGTATTCTGTTTTGCCAATCTTGGATAAAAAAAGTGATCTTGACGTGCTCGGCTGTCCCATTTACACAAACAACAACAGTATTTTGTGTATCCTTGCTGCAGACCAGTCACCATCGCAACGACTTTAAGGTCTGCACAGATTTTCCAATTATGTTGTTTGTAATTGATTAGATCTAGCAATGTCGTCATTGATTCATACGATTCTTTCATATTAACAGCATGTGCCACTGGGATTGATGGCTTATTGTTACCTATATGCAGCAAAACAGCTTTTAAACTTAGTTTACTGCTGTCGATGAATAAACGCCATTCAGTTGGATCATATGTCTCTCCAAATTCTTTAAATAAACCGTTTATATCAGGGCAAAAGCAAACGTTATTTTTCTTCGAGTAATATTTAGCAAAGCGTTTGTGTCGGGATCTGTAATAAGATATTTTTACATCCTTAGTAACAAAGTTGCGTTCTTTCATTCGTGATGCCAACATTTCCGATTTCTCTTTGGTTAAATCTAAATCTCTTATCCAATCATTTAGTTCAGATTGCGTAAGAGGCATTGGACCTTTCTCTGGTTCAACATCAATAGAAAAATCAGTGTCATTTGAATCACTTGATTCAGATAAATCATCAACTTCATTTTTTCGTTTCGGGCAAACAGGATATGGAACTGAAGGTAATCGTAAAATTGGCTTCGTAAACGAATAAACATCAGCATACTCAATAGTTCGATGACGTCCACATTGCTTTATATTGGTCAAGCAAAAGTAACAGTCTACTTCATGACAGGTGGGTTGCCGCCAAATTGCAGGAATATCAAATGACAAGTAGCGACTACGATTAAATAAACTAATTTTAGTTACCGATTACGTAAATTATAAAAAATTACAAACAATTATACGTACTTTGCTCCTGACTTCCACATAGTTAAGCCAGTTTTACACGTATTACACAAAACATTAGGTGTCCATGATTCGTCAAGATTCTCCGGAGTAACTTTAAAATATAACTGATATGCATTTTGCAAAAATGCAGAAAAATTTGGTGGTTGTGCAAAAATATATTGACCACAGATATAACAAAATTTGTTTGGATCGTTCTTGCATTTGTATTTGCGTTTCGCAGAACTCATTTTTTAGTATCTTACAATACATTAAATCCAATGCGAAATAAACAAGATGACAGTATATGGTTATAAACAATAAGGTGAAACTAGTTTGTAAAAGTGGTACCAACATAAAAATTAGTGTCAATATAATTAGTTTTAAAACATGTTACCAATATTTATAAATTTATTATTGTATTTAAATATAAATACAGATCTTATTTTCCTTCTAAAAGATCATAATTTAGAGGCGAAAAGAGAAATCAGAAATAAAAATTGCTTTTCTTGTAAAAAATTTACACGAAAAGTAATTTTTTTCTGAAATTTTGTTAAAAATGAAGCAAAATTGTTAATAAATTCATAAATACGCCCTAAACCAATCATCTGATAAAAAAAAGTTGTATAGATTTTTAGTAGAAAATTAAATTACCTTCAATTTAAAAAAAAAATTTTAAATCGGCCGCATATGTCCGCAGATAATTGCAATTTAGTAAATGAACGTGTTTTAAAAATTCAAAAAATTGAAATTCAGCTATATCTCGAAAACTGTTCTACTTTCTTACTATTTAACTTCATATTTGGATTCAGCTGCAAATTTTGCATAAGAAACGACTGTGAAATGTCAATGGTCAGAACATGCATTTAAATTTGTAAACTAGTGTTATTAGATTGAATGAGTGACTCTTAAAATAAGAATTCCTGAAATTCTCATTTTTAATATTGTTGTTATTCCTACTAATTTATTATAAATCTTTGTAAAGATTATAAATTTTAACAGTTGTTAATTAACTGCAAATGTTTTAAGCACTTTATATCTTGTTTAATTTTGATAATATATAAAGTTAAAAACTCCGTTTATGTCTAAATATCCCATATTGACGGTGGTTGTATTTTGTTTTGTTACAGTGATATCTAGCTTGTCAATTTCATGAAGATTTTATGAAGAAAATTTTGAAAATTAAGATGGATTGGGTAAAAGTGAAAGAGGTGGTAGACGAATACACGTCGTCTTTGGCCGATCTTACAGTTAATAGTAAACCGTTGATCTCAATGCTTACATCACTTGCAGAAGAAAATATAGAATACGCTCCGGCAATAGTTGCAGCTATTGAAACTCATTTAAAAAAGGTTATCTGTTTTTTTTAATTTTACTCAAAACACAATTTCTATCTTTAATTAATTTTTAAAATGTATATTTTTTTAGTATGAAAATTTTTGCCTTATTTATCCACAAAATTTGTTTATTTGTTAATTGGGATTGACTATCGTGACGTCACAAAACATTCCATGTAATTCATTTTTTAAGATTTTTATTTTATAGAGACTCATTAGTTAACTTTTCTATTAACTGAATTTTCATGTTTTAAATTGGTTTCCAATCTAATTTAAATTTAGCTAAATTTTTACTCAAGATAATCTTTAAAGCTCTGAATTTTTTATTAACAAAATTTTAATTTTATAGAATTTCTCTTTAACGAAGGTTTTATTTAAATGTATTTTCATTCATCAAAATTATTATTGAAGACATTTTTAAGTGACTAAAATCTTTAAATGCCAGAATTTTGATTTGATTCAATTTTTATTTGCTCAAATTGATGTTTAATGGAATTCTTATAACTTTGAATTTTTAATTTTGACCGAAATTGAAAATCGCCAAACAAACATACGAAAGACAGCTTTTGGCGAGAACCTTAAATCAATCAGAAATCATTAGGAAAATTATAATTGGTAAATTTTAAAATTCGCACCAAAATATTTCTTTTATATTTTTGTTCGGTAATTTGTAATTAATTACTTAAAATTATGTTCGATAATAATTCTGATGCATAAAAACTAGGGCAAATTAAAAAATAATTTTGAATAAAAACTTGGTAATAAATAAACCAATAAAAGTTTTTGTATAAATTTTCTTTAAATAGAATGAAAATTCTGCTGATAAACAATTCAGTGCCTTAAAAAATTAGTGAAATTCTAATTATAATCGATTTCAACTTTTGACGGTAGTACATATAATAACCAATTTATACTGCTGTTCTGCTTTATTAGGTACCTAATGACTACAAACTACCAGTTGTCTATCTCATCGACTCAATCGTCAAGAATGTTAAGGGAAATTATTTAAACCTATTCTCTCAAAACATTGTTGTCACATTCACCAGTGTCTTTAAAAAGGTAATTTTTTAATTTCTTAGAAAAGACGATTTATCTTTTATGTCTATTTAATATAAATGGGATCTATATTCTTGTCAAATTAGTCCGCTTGTGATTTTGATTTGTTTTTTTTTCAATGCTGACTTTAGCATGATAGAAGAAAATACATTTTTTTAAATAATAATTTTGTAGGTGATATGGGATTCAGATGGACATTTCGTATAAAATTTAATTAGAGAAAAATTATAATTTTTTTTAATTTAAAGAAAAAAGCACATAATCTTAATAATAATTATTTTTCGTTAAAAAATTTTGATATTCTACTTTCATATTTAGCGTTTGAATCCTTTCTAAAGAAAAAAAGAAAGAGACAATTCACAAAAATTCGAAAAAAATGTCAGAAAAACCAGAATGTCTAAAATATGCATAAAATATATTAACTTGAAATGGTTAAAATCACACCAGATAAAAAAATTTGTAAAAATCTAGAAATAAATGAATTAAAACTTTACATACCGGTGCAACGTAACCTATTTAATAAATTAACTTTTTAAGTTAATTTGAAAACTTTTTTTAATATGACTTAAAAGTATAATTATTTTCTTAATTTATTTTTTTTAATTTTTGCCTTTTAAGTTAACAAGAACCTTATTTGGACAAACATTAAATATTATTATTTTTTTTAATTTACTTTTTGTCGTATAAAATCTTTATTTTAGTTAAATTCCAGAGTGTTATTTTAGAATTTATTGAATATTTGAGTAGTATTTTTCTCAAGATAATTTAGACACTCTCCTTCAAAATGACTCAAAATTTTTTTACAAATTAATGTATAATTTAAAAAATAAATTTTACCTTCTTTGTTAATCTAAATTTTAGTATTTTACTTTAGAATTTGTTAACCAGTTTCTACGAAAAAAAAATTCTTAGCTCTTAGTAAAGTTATTGTATTCTAGAATATCTGCAGAAAATATTTTATGTAGCAAAAACTCTCTAATTAATAAAATTAGTTAAAAATAAAAAAGTAGTATTTAAATTTAATTGTAAATAAAATTTATTTATAGCATTATATAAATTGTAGATTAAAATTTAATACTCGATTAAAAAGAAATTTGAATAGTCTCAATGTAAGCAATTACAAGGTAATAATTCAGGGTTGCCATGTGTCATCAGGGAAATGTCAGGGAATTGAATAAACAGTGGTGGAAAAATGTAAATTTAGTTTAAAGTTTAAAGTGAACCAAAAAATTTTAAGAAATTTCAGGAATTCGTACTAAATATACAGAAAAATTTAATTTTAATCTTGTATTCTTCAGTAATCATCTGTTTACATTCTCTTATTTTATTCTTACTAATTTTTATTTTTTAGTTTATTTTCCACTATTTTTTCTTTATTAGATTTTCTCAATTTTTAATGTATTGCTTTATTTTTATTTTATTTTATTTTATTTTATCTCTTTGAATATTAACTGGTTCCAATTTACTAATAATCTGAACATAAATTTATCCAAGTTTTAATCGATTCAGATTTCAATCAATCCAAATTTCCATTCGTTTCGAGAATTCTTTTAGCTTTTATGAAATAAGAAAAAAAAAAAGTTTTCCTAATTATTACGTTTAAACCTGCTTTTTATTAATTTCAAAATAATAAGTCCACTCAATTTCTGTTTAACCTAATACTTTTTGTTTAAAAGAATTCAAATTTAACCGAATTTTTATTTAACAGAATTCTTATTATGTAAAAATTTAGTAAGTCGAATTATAATTATGAAGAAATAAAAATTCGAGGTTTTAAGTCTTAAGATTTCTAGAATTATTTGATAGAAAAAAAACAAGGTACAACATAGCCTATTTCAAATAAAAATTAAATTAAAATTACTGTAAAGTAAATTATTAGGTACATTTAAAGTAAATCAAATTTAATTCCAAAAATTAATAATTTAAAAGGGTAGAATTTATAATGTAAATAAAGAAGAAAATTAAATAACAAGTTTATTTTAATGTTATCTTTTTAATCAATATAATTTGGATTTTCAATGAGATTAAAAGTAAATTAATTAAATTAATTGTAATTAAAATTACAAATTTTGTTTGTAAACGAAATTCGCAGAGAAAAACAAAATTAAAATTATTGACATCTGAACTGAATAAACTGAAATATAATTAAATAAGATAAAAATTATTGAATGAAAATAATGTAATTGGTATTTACGTTTAAATTAAATTATCATTTAAATAAAATTATTTACTTATTTAATACATTTTTCTTAAGTCTGTGCGTTACGTTATTAAGAATAAGATTGTTTTAAGAGAGCAACTTTTTAATAAACTTGGGAAACCTTTTCAAACTCAATTATAACTATTTTTGTGTGCAACAATTTCATTCAAATTCTATATAAATATTAATCTTTAATTGGAAAAGTTGAAATTAATAATATATTATGTTTATGTTATTTAGGTTGATGAAGAAACAAGGTTGAGAATGTTCAAGTTACGTCAAACGTGGTACAATGTGTTTTCTGTAGAAAAAATGTATATGTTAGACAGACAAGTAAGAGCTGTGGATCCAGCTTGGCCTGTTCAGACGCTGTCTTCAAGTATACCAGACAAGTGGATTTGTGTGTTTCCCCAACTTTTCGCAGTGGTGAGTATTGATAAAAATGTCTTCTTAATAATTGTAAGTCACATTAAATGAAACAGAAATCTCTTACATAAATACGCATTTTATAGCTAATCAAAATGTAGTATTTTAAATTCAAGTTTTAATTTAACTTATCAGTTTCTAATATAATAAGGCAGTTGCTGGAAGCTGAACAAGAAATTGCAGTCAATGAAATTGAATATTGAAAAAACTGTTACAATATAATTTAGACATATATAACTATTAAATCTTTAAAGTAATCTCAAGTTAAGAAAAGAATTTATTATTCAGGAAAATTATTCGATGTAGGAAGGTACAAAATATAAACACATAAGTTATATGTGTAATGACGACGTTTCGATGGCTAGAGTCACCATCATCTTCAAGCCACTTTATTAAAAACAAAAAAATAACACCAATTTTTAACAAAATAAATTTTCTAATAGTAAGATTTTTCTTTTTTTAAACAAAAATTTTAATTTAAAAGCACAAAAATATAAATACACATAGCTCCGAATTTACACAAAGTTACATAAATAACATGTCAAAAAAACTTTTTTTTTTAATATTTGTGATGTAAAAGTTTTGTATAATATAAAAAAAAGGCGTCAACTAAATAAAATTTTCTAATCATTGTCAAAACGACGAATGATTTTGTCAAACTGAAGGTTCGGGGTGAGTGTAAATCATTTATAAATAAGACGATAACAATTGAATGATTTTAAAATATTTAAGATTAACGCATTCAGTAAATACTAGTTAGAACGTGATTAAATATAAAAATTTATTCAGAGAAAATATATATATTTTGTTCGTCAAACATTACATTAATTTTTGGTGTACACAGTTCAGATTTAAAATATAAAAATATTGACATAACCTCAATCTTATGAAAATTTTCGAAAAGAGGTGGAAAAGGGTGACAAAAGGAAGCGGGAAATTTGGAATGAATTCGGATCCATCTATAATAACATTGAAATGATTGAAATGTATAAAGATAGATGTAGGGGAGAGTGGCCATCATCGTACCGGGGTTTTTTCAAAGTCATATTATTTATTCAATTTCACTAATTTCAATCACTTCTTTGCATCAATATAAAACTACAACACTTCTCTAGGTAATGCACACATATTATACCCGATTTATTTTGATTAAATAATAAAATTTAGGATTTTTCTAAAGTAACAAGCTATTTTCATTTTCAACAACCTGGGTACACAATGAACCACCTCTATAAAAACACTAAAAATGTTCAACAATAATAATATTGCATTTTCATTTTGTAAAAAAAACTTATTTTCTATCAAATACTATAAAAAATTATTACTTAACACTTTTTAATTTATAATGTATAACATAAATATACCTCAAATTTAAGTTAACCCATTAACGCCCAGACGGACGAAAAATTTCTGTTGACTTTGAGGACCTCCCTTTTAAAAAAAATGCCTACAAAAAAATTAGCACTTATCATTTTTAACGTAAAATTTACTCCTCTTTTAGATTCTGAAGTTAAAATTTGTTTATAACAAATCGTTAAAAAGTTATAAACAATTTTTTGCAAAAAAACACGATTTTTTGAGAAAAAATTTTCATTTTAGACATATTTTCACCGGAAAAAAGCAAGTAGATGCTCTCAAAAGCTCAAAATATCGCGTCCATGGACCCCCAGCTATAAGACCCTGAAGCAAAAAAATTTTTTTTTCAAAATGGCGGACGCCAATATGGCCGCTAAAACTAAAAAAATGGCTCAGATATGAAACAGGGTGCTCCAACTTTTTCATGTGACTGAAATCGCCCAAAACTCTTTATACGGGGGTTTTTGGGGTCGCTGATTACGAATATGATGTCAGTTTTTAAAAATTCAAAATGGCTGATCCAATATGGCGGACGAATTTTTAAAAAAATTTTGGATTCACTTGAAACTCTCCACTCAGGGGTTTTTGGGGTCGCTGATTACGAATATGATGTCAGTTTTTAAAAATTCAAAATGGCGGATCCAATATGGCGGACGAATTTTTAAAAAAATTTTGGATTCACTTGAAACTCTCCACTCAGGGGTTTTTGGGGTCGCTGATTACGAATATGATGTCAGTTTTTAAAAATTCAAAATGGCGGATCCAATATGGCGGACGAGTTTTTAAAAAAATTTTGGATTCACTTGAAACTCTCCACTCAGGGGTTTTTGGGGTCGCTGATTACGAATATGATGTCAGTTTTTAAAAATTCAAAATGGAGTTGGCAAATTTTTTAAGTCTTATTATTTTTTTTGGTTATTTTTGTTTATTTGACGCTGATTTATTTGCTGTGGTGCTGTATAACTTTTAACTATGCTCACAACTAAGACGGTTTTGCGCTTGTTGTTTCCGCTAAGATCTGGCATCAATTGCAAATGCAACTGTTCTAAGAAACTTAGTTGTCCAAGAAAAAAAAATAGGTACTAAAGACATGGCTCTACAGATTGCAGAAGCATATCTAAAAAAATCTGAATCCATCAAAAACCACAAAGTTCAAAGAGTTGAACAAAAGAAAAACTGCTCTAATTTCTCCAAGTGCACCTGTAGAACGCAACGAAAGTGCGTGGAGTGTGATGCATATTTATGCGTTTCCTGCTTTCAGGATTTTCACACCTAAAATGTAAAAATGTAAAAAATATTAAAACAAAAAAAAAAACAAAAAAAAATAAAATAAAAAACGAAAAAAACAAAAAAAAAATAAAAAACGAAAAAAAAAAAAAGACTCTTTATTGTCCACCTCCTCGCGGTAAGAGTCGGGCAACGGCGAATTATTCGACGGCAAACGGACCAAAAAATTCTTATTCATTGTATAATACTTATTGAAATTCAAACAATTTGACTCTGCTATTTTGTATTTTCAAGAATTGCCATCAGATTTGCAATTAGCGACCCAAAAAACCCCCGAATAGAGAGTTTCAAGTAAATCCAATAATTTTTTACAAAACTCGTCCGCCATATTGGATCCGCCATTTTGAATTTTTAAAAACTGACATCATATTCGTAATCAGCGACCCCAAAAACCCCTGAGTGGAGAGTTTCAAGTGAATCCAAAATTTTTTTAAAAATTCGTCCGCCATATTGGATCCGCCATTTTGAATTTTTAAAAACTGACATCATATTCGTAATCAGCGACCCTAAAAACCCCTGAGTGGAGAGTTTCAAGTGAATCCAAAATTTTTTTTAAAATTCGTCCGCCATATTGGATTCGCCATTTTGAATTTTTAAAAACTGACATCATATTCGTAATCAGCGACCCCAAAAACCCCTGAGTGGAGAGTTTCAAGTGAATCCAAAATTTTTTTAAAAATTCGTCCGCCATATTGGATCAGCCATTTTGAATTTTTAAAAACTGACATCATATTCGTAATCAGCGACCCCAAAAACCCCCGTATAAAGAGTTTTGGGCGATTTCAGTCACATGAAAAAGTTGGAGCACCCTGTTTCATATCTGAGCCATTTTTTTAGTTTTAGCCGCCATATTGGCGTCCGCCATTTTGAAAAAAAAATTTTTTTGCTTCAGGGTCTTATAGCTGGGGGTCCATGGACGCGATATTTTGAGCTTTTGAGAGCATCTACTTGCTTTTTTCCGGTGAAAATATGTCTAAAATGAAAATTTTTTCTCAAAAAATCGTGTTTTTTTGCAAAAAATTGTTTATAACTTTTTAACGATTTGTTATAAACAAATTTTAACTTCAGAATCTAAAAGAGGAGTAAATTTTACGTTAAAAATGATAAGTGCTAATTTTTTTGTAGGCATTTTTTTTAAAAGGGAGGTCCTCAAAGTCAACAGAAATTTTTCGTCCGTCTGGGCGTTAATGGGTTAACTAGCTAAAATGGCATTTTAGTTTTGCTATGTTGAGAAGAGTACTGATAACAATCGCTGTCACATGCTGTACGCATGCCTAGTTTTATAATCAGGCATACCACTCTGGAAATCGAAAATACACTGAAATTCCAGGTGGTTCATTGTTCCCTGGTACATTGAATCAACATGACATTTGCAACAAAAATGGTTTTTATAACTTAATGCAATATTTCAAAATCTTTTTCTCATTAGAATATTGTAGTTCAGGCCCGATACAAAATAAATCGTAAGTTCATTTATTTTTAAATTGCCTTATTTCAATTAAAAAACGTGTTTGTATTTTAGGTAAATTTTTTCTTCAGAGCATCAAAAACAGTTTTTTTCAGTTTTCTCTATAAAGAATAAATCCACATGTCTCAAATTTATGGACGTAGTGTGTTTATGCAAACTTCATTTATATTTAAAATTAGGAGAATTTTTATTTAATTGTTTCTGAGAAAATTGAAATGGTTCATTCAAAAAACTGGTACATTGATGGCCACTCTCCCCTACATTTTTTAAAATAAGTAAATTATATTTTTTACATGGCAGATAAAAATCATGATTTTTTTATTTAAATCAAAAAACGATTTTTTTAAAAATATAATCAGTATATGAAATCTCCAATGTTTCTTTGTAAGTAGTTCATTGAAGAAATGAAGAAAAAATTTTAAAAAACACAAGAATGAGACAGTTACATAATTATGTATAAAAAAGTAGAAACTCTTTTTAAAAAATTAAATTATTTAAGGACATTTTTTTAATTTCAAATAATAAATAAGAAGATAATAAAAAAAAGACTTTAAAATATCTTACTAAAGAAATATGATAAAGAGATATGAAATACACATAAGAACGATGTTCAAATGAAAATATTTAGTACAAGATTAAATTCACATAGTATAAAATAAAAGAATAAAAGCTTTTAAAAAAGAAGAAAATTGGGAAATTTAAAAAATGAAGATAGAAGCACCAAATGAATGTTTTCAAAAATTCGTAATAATAAGATAAAAACTAAAGAATTGAAAAGAAGGAAAAATGCTTCTTAGAGATAGAAAAATGATGACGGAAATTAAAGAAAAAAAATTAAATAAATAGGAAGAAAATAGAGAAATGTTTTTTTCCTTAATCTAACAAACTAAAAAAATGTAAAAAGTACAAAAAATAAAATTAAAAAATGTATATATCAAAATAAATAAAAAGAAAGTCCACAGAAGAAAGTTGAAAATCCTGTAAAAATAAAAAAGTTTAAAAGCAAATTAATCCAAACACATTTTTATATTATTACACTTAAAATAGATCCAATAATAAATTTAAAAAACAAAGAAAATCTAAAAACTTTTTGGAAGAACAAGTAACCCCCACAGCACCTAAACTGGCCTCAACTTTGCCAACCTTTCCTCAAGTATAGTCAACTTTCAGAAACTTTGCTGCAAGTTTAAAAACTTGATGCAAGGTTGGCCAGGTTGAGGCAAGTTTAGGTGCTATGGGGGAAGTTCGCAAAAAATCTAGCAAAAAATAGACAAGATGTAAAAAAAATTGAATAAGTTTACAAAAAAAAGAAAGTATTTATTTTTAAAAATATGGAAATAATTATGAAAATCAACAAAAAAAAAGTTTAGTGAATGTTATAATAACAAAATTGTGTAAAATAATATTAAATAATTTGCATAAAAAGAGAAAAATTAAAAAAAATCCTAAAATAAAATTAAATACTATTAACTGCAATTCTAAAATTTATAAATATGTTATAAGAAAAATGTGTTACATTTAATTACTACCATGTGATATTGTAAATATTATTTAATAAAAAACAATTTTTTGTTTTTCATGTTTTATCCTATTTTTTTTTTATTTGTTGCAAAATACTTGAAATGGACTTTTAGCACAATTATAATTCTAATTTGCTTTGTTTTTTTGCTTTTCTAATACTAATTTTAAAAATTCAATTAGTACAATTAATTAGTACACCCTTTTCCACCTCTTTTCGAAAATTTTCATAAGAATGAGGTTATGTCAATATTTTTATATTTTAAATCTGAACTGTGTACACCAAAAATTAATGTAATGTTTGACGAACAAAATATATATATTTTCTCTGACGGGCGACAAAAAGTATTCTTGTTATATCGCCCGTTTTTTATCATGTATTTTCTCTGACGGGCGACGAAAAGTATTCTTGTTATATCGCCCGTTAACGGGCGACGTAGCCACTTCGTAAAAATTAAGTTTCGTACGCCAACCTTTGCAGGCTAAAATTTATTTTACTTTAAATAAAAATATATTAAAAAAAAACACAGAAACACAATAATAACAAATTCTTGTATCATGGAATGTTAAAACATTATTTGTTAAAAACTTTATTAAATCTTAAAAATGTGTTTACACTCACCTTCAAAAGTAAAATAAATTTTGAATACATATTAGGGTGGTCCAAAAATATACAGGAAACAAAATTTTGAAATGTTTTGCTGCTACCCCTCAAAAAGTTTCAAAATCGAAAAAAATACCCATATTTTTTTAATCGGACATAATTTATTAATATTAACTATTTTTTATAAGGTTATACCCTACTGAAAAATCCTATATAGGATCCTACATAGGATCCTATATAGAATCCATATGGATTCCTATGAGAATCCACGTAGGATCCTATATAGGATCCTATATAAGTATTGTCCTATAGGAATCCACGTGGATTCTCATAGGAATCTATGTGGATTCCTATAGGTCGCCTATAGGACAAGTCCTATATAGGATCCTATGTGGACTCTCCTATAGGAATACATGTAGGATCCTGCATAGGCGTCCCAAAAAATTTTTGTACACCCTCCTACATATGATCCTACGTAGGTTCCCATATAGGATCCTATATGGGAACCCATATAAGATCCTACATGGGTACCCCCAAAAAATTTTTTTGTACCCCTTCCTCATGCGCAGTCGTCTTTTACGTATTCTACAATACTTACGCCTCACAGTGGGGCAAAACCTAACAAGAGGCGTCAAAATTCTGTAACCACGCTAATTGTTTATAAAAATGAATACAACTTGGTGACATGAAGCCTCAAGCATCACAGAATTTGAAACCCTTGCCGCATTTCCAAAATTAAAAATGGCGTCTGAGCTGTAAGAGCCTTAATTTGGTTATTTTCGTATTTTTTGAAACTTATGTACATTGAAACTGCAACATTTTACATAAATAAATTGGGGAAAGATTGACTACGGTATATTTTGGGACTTAGGCATTACTCTTTACGAATTTTCATTGGAACTTTCAAAATTCAAAATGGCAGATCCAAGATAGACGATCAAAGGACAAAAATGTTTATAACTGTATACTAAAAGGAATTATTTTTATGAAAGTCTATACCCCAAGGTTATTTTGGCCGCTGATTACGAAACTGAGGTCAGATTTTCAAAATTCAAAATGGCCGATCCAATATGGCGGTCGAAATTCTGAAAAATGAGGTTATAATTCTGAAACTCAGTATCCCGACATTTTTTAAGTCGCTGATTACGAATCTGAAGTCAGCTTTTCAAAATTCAAAATGGCCGATCCAATATGGCGGTCGAAATTCTGAAAAATGAGGTTATAATTCTGAAACTCAGTATCCCGACATTTTTTAAGTCGCTGATTACGAATCTGAAGTCAGCTTTTCAAAATTCAAAATGGCCGATCCAATATGGCGGTCTAAATTCTGAAAAATGAGGTTATAATTCTGAAACTCAGTATCCCGACATTTTTTAAGTCGCTGATTACGAATCTGAAGTCAGCTTTTCAAAATTCAAAATGGCCGATCCAATATGGCGGTCGAAATTCTGAAAAATGAGGTTATAATTCTGAAACTCAGTATCCCGACATTTTTTAAGTCGCTGATTACGAATCTGAAGTCAGCTTTTCAAAATTCAAAATGGCCGATCCAATATGGCGGTCGAAATTCTGAAAAATGAGGTTATAATTCTGAAACTCAGTATCCCGACATTTTTTAAGTCGCTGATTACGAATCTGAAGTCAGCTTTTCAAAATTCAAAATGGCCGATCCAATATGGCGGTCTAAATTCTGAAAAATGAGGTTATAATTCTGAAACTCAGTATCCCGACATTTTTTAAGTCACTGATTACGAATCTGAAGTCAGCTTTTCAAAATTCAAAATGGCCGATCCAATATGGCGGTCTAAATTCTGAAAAATGAGGTTATAATTCTGAAACTCAGTATCCCGACATTTTTTAAGTCACTGATTACGAATCTGAAGTCAGATTTTCAAAATTCAAAATGGCCGATCTAATATGGCGGTCAAAATTCTGAAAAATGAGGTTATAATTCTGAAACTCAGTATCCTGACATTTTTTAAGTCGCTGATTACGAATCTGAAGTCAGATTTTTAAAATTCAAAATGACCGATCCAATATGGCGGTCATAATTCTGAAAAAATAGGTTATAATTCTGAAACTCAGTGTTCCGACGTTTTTAAGTCGTTGATTACGAATCTGAAGTCAGACTTTCAAAATTCAAAATGGCCTATTCAATATTTCTGTCGAGATTCTGAAAAATTATGTAAATATTTTTGAAGCTCAGTATTCCAAAATTTTTCGAGTTGCTAATTAGGAATCTAGGGTCAGAATTTCAAAATTAAAAATGGTGGATAGAACATGGAGGTTGGACTTATTGAGTATTTGATATTTATTTTTAAGAATTAGTTTCTCTACTAACTGAAATTGTTGAGCTGGTCGTTATAACATTCTTTGAGTATATAATTTGCATTCGTTAAGTAAAGAACTAAAAATAAGGAGATTATGCTTACAAAATCCTCAGATTTTTATTCAGATGTACTTATAATCTATTTTTCCAATCAGAATAACTTTTGATATTTTTTAATTTAAACCTTAAAATGAAAATAGAAACAATCAAGAGTATCCATTAAACATTGAAAACATTCACTTTAAAAGTGAAATTATTTCGGACATAATGTAACGAAAAGGAACAATGCAATAAATATTAACGTAAAATAATCGAAAGTAGGTTGCAATTAAGAAATAGTAGAAATGAAAAAGAAAGAAATAAAATTTAAAAAAGTAAACAGCATCAACGAAGTCTACTCTAGTTTAAGAAAAAAGACTGCCTGAATACTTGAAGTTTCCTACAAATGAAAAAATAGTTATCCAGACATTCTTTTTTTATTACACTTATTTTGTTACCATGGTGAAGAGCTAAATATCTTTGTCAATCGTCAGTTGGCAATTTACGTATAATAAATTATATTTATTATTCTAACTTTGAGTTGTTGGAGAACGAGGTTCTTTACTTCAAAATGTCGGTCTTCTCAATACAAGTGAAAGAATTATGTGAATGGATATGGAATGATGCAAACAAGAGTAAAACAGTGATAGATGTAATAATGAGTAGAATTGAAAAAACGTTTAATTATGATCCTCGTGATGCACATCAATTACGTACCTACTTAAATACACATTTTATCAGACGATATAAAAGATGCTGGGTTAATGTTCATCGAATGCGTGGAAGATTTGAAAGTAAGTACAAAGATTTTATGGATGAAAAATTGGAGTATAAATTTCAGAGTCCATCTGAACAAAAATTTGACAATTTATTATCAGAAAGTTCTACATCTCTTGCTGGTCGTCCACGCGTAAGTGATGAAGATTGTAGCCGAAGAACAGAACAAAGGCGAGCTCAACAACTTCGCACTGACTATGACCCAAAAATTTTATTAAAAGCAGTATCACCTTTATTAGAAAAAGAGGCTGAAGTTAAACTTCCTGCTGTTGAAAAATATGATTCTGATTATCTAAATAAATCTTTGGCTATGTATATGGATGTTGGTTTGACAAAGTCAAAATATGAAACTCTTCGAACCCATAATAACTTTTTATCAGGAAATAAACAGTTACCTCCTTATAAAACTCTTTCATCTGCAAAATTAGCATGTTTTCCAGATAATATTGAAATTAACGAAAGTGGTGCTAAAATTAAACTACAGTCCTTGCTTGATCACACCTCAAGTAGAATTTTTTCTTTGTTATCAACCGAACAATTGAAGAAAATAAATCACAATGCAGCTGAGTTATGTGGAAAATGGGGTTTAGATGGTGCTTCAGGTCAACAAGCTTTCAAACAGAAGTGGTCAGAAGCAGAAATTAATTCAAAAAATAGCGATTCTTCAATATTTATGGTATCGTATGTACCTCTCAAACTTACCTCTTCGGATGGACAGGTATTGTGGAGGAATGAGCGACCATCTTCCGTAAGATTATGTAGGCCTGTTGAATTTCAATTCACGAAGGAAACCGTGGAAAAAACTAAAGAAGTTTATGGTTATTATTCGTCGGAAATATCTCGCTTGAAGAATACGTCTATTGAAATTAAAAAGAAAAAGTATGATATTTCTCATCAGCTGTATCCTACTATGATTGATGGAAAAGTTTGTAACGTTCTGACTGAGCAAGCATCTTCTGCTTCATGTAATATATGTCGTGCAACACCAAACCAAATGAATGATTTAAATGGCTTAAAAAATTTGACTATTCAGGAAAAAAATTATTACTATGGTTTGTCAACCCTTCATTGCCGAATCAGATTTATGGAGTGCATTCTACATGTTTCGTATAACTTGGATTTTAAAAAAGCGTATGCTTCAGGTAGTGATAAGGCGTTAAAACAATCTCGGAAGAAATCTATTCAAGAAGGTCTTCAGTCAAAATTAGCAATTCTCGTAGATGTAGTAAAACAGGGTCATGGAACTACGAATGACGGAAATACTGCTAGACGTTTTTTCGAAAATCCGGAAGTGGTAGCTGAAGTTACTGGAATTAACCTTGAACTAATTCAACGGTTTGCAGATATTTTGCAAATATTGACTTGTGGACGTGAAATCGATTGTGATAAATTCGAGGAATATGCATTCAGTACAGCTCAAATGTTTGTTGAATTGTATGGTTGGTACAAGATGCCTCCATCAGTTCACAAAGTCTTGATCCACGGCAGTAGCATCATTCGAGTTTTTGGATTACCCATTGGCTGTCTATCAGAAGAAGCTCAAGAAGCAAATAACAAAGTTTTTAAAGGAGCTCGAGCAAATTTTAGTCGAAAAATTTCAAGATCAACATCAAATGAAGACACAATTCACTTTATGCTTATCTCGTCTGACCCAGTAATAAGTGCATTACGTGTTCAAAAAGAAAAAAAAATTAAAGAATTAAGTAACGGTGCAAAAAGCTTATTAAAATTTGATGACACAAGTGATGAGGAAGACTCAGAAAGTGAATAAACTGATTAAACTGGTTAAAAACAATTGTCGAAGCATTCTAACAGGGATGGTTCTTTTCCGTTTCTTCTTTCGATTTTAAAAGAAATCCATTTTAAATTACTGTAAGTTGCACCTCAGATTCGAAATCATTTAAAGAAACATTAGACAATTTTTTTTTAATATTAAATTTTGGAGTATGACGACCATCATATTGGATCGGCCATTTTGAATTTTGAAAATCTGACCTCAGAATTGTAATCAACGACTTAAAAAATGTCGGAATATACTGAGTTTCAGAATAATAGCCTATTTTTCAGAATTTCGAAGGCCGTGTTGGATTGGCCATTTTGAATTTTGAAAATCTGACTTCAGATTCGTAATCAGTGACTTAAAAAATGTCGGGATACTGAGTTTCAGAATTATAACCTCATTTTTCAGAATTTAGACCGCCATATTGGATCGGCCATTTTGAATTTTGAAAATCTGACTTCAGATTCGTAATCAGTGACTTAAAAAATGTCGGGATACTGAGTTTCAGAATTATAACCTCATTTTTCAGAATTTAGACCGCCATATTGGATCGGCCATTTTGAATTTTGAAAAGCTGACTTCAGATTCGTAATCAGCGGCTTAAAAAATGTCGGGATACTGAGTTTCAGAATTATAACCTCATTTTTCAGAATTTTGACCGCCATATTAGATCGGCCATTTTGAATTTTGAAAATCTGACTTCAGATTCGTAATCAGTGACTTAAAAAATGTCGGGATACTGAGTTTCAGAATTATAACCTCATTTTTCAGAATTTAGACCGCCATATTGGATCGGCCATTTTGAATTTTGAAAAGCTGACTTCAGATTCGTAATCAGCGGCTTAAAAAATGTCGGGATACTGAGTTTCAGAATTATAACCTCATTTTTCAGAATTTTGACCGCCATATTAGATCGGCCATTTTGAATTTTGAAAATCTGACTTCAGATTCGTAATCAGTGACTTAAAAAATGTCGGGATACTGAGTTTCAGAATTATAACCTCATTTTTCAGAATTTAGACCGCCATATTGGATCGGCCATTTTGAATTTTGAAAAGCTGACTTCAGATTCGTAATCAGCGACTTAAAAAATGTCGGGATACTGAGTTTCAGAATTATAACCTCATTTTTCAGAATTTCGACCGCCATATTGGATCGGCCATTTTGAATTTTGAAAATCTGACCTCAGTTTCGTAATCAGCGGCCAAAATAACCTTGGGGTATTGACTTTCATAAAAATAATTCCTTTTAGTATACAGTTATAAACATTTTTGTCCTTTGATCGTCCATCTTGGATCTGCCATTTTGAATTTTGAAAGTTCCAATGAAAATTCGTAACGAGTAATGCCTAAGTCCCAAAATATACCGTTGTCAATCTTTCCCCAATTTATTTATGTAAAATTTTGCAGTTTCAATGTACATAAGTTTCAAAAAATACGAAAATAACCAAATTAAGGCTCTTACAGCTCAGACGCCATTTTGAATTTTGGAAATGCGGCAAGGGTTTCAAATTCTGTGATGCTTGAGGCTTCATGTCACCAAGTTGCATTCATTTTTATAAACAATTAGCGTGGTTACAGAATTTTGATGCCTCTTGTTAGGTTTTGCCCCACTGTGCGCCTGCGCAGTAAATATTTTTCGTCCTTATAATGGTGCTTAATGTATATTTGAATTAATATGTGTATCTTAATGTGTATTTGAATAAAGTTGCTAAAAAAAAACAATTAATTCTGTGTACATAATTTTTTTTGGGCGCCCATAAAAGATCCTATATAGGATCCTATATGGGAACCTACGTAGGATCCTATGTAGGGGGGTTTACAAAAATTTTTTTGGGACGCCTATGTAGGATCCTATACGAGATCCTACATGTATTCCTATAGGAGAGTCCACATAGGATCCTATATAGGACGTGTCCTATAGGCGACCTATAGGAATCCATATAGATTCCTATGAGAATCCACATGGATTCCTATAGGACAATACCTATATAGGATCCTATATAGGATCCTACGTGGATTCTCATAGGAATCCATATGGATTCTATATAGGATCCTATGTAGGATTCTATATAGGATTTTTCAGTAGGGTAAACAACCCCCATAAACTACAAAGTACATGATAATTTTTTTTAAATTACAAATTAATAGTTTCTTTTGATTTTTCAACATAATTGTTACATACCGTCAATTTACGAATGTTTACAGATATTTTTATGTATTTCTCATTTGTTTTAATCAATTTATTATTATTTTTTATTATTATTATTATTTATTATTTTTTATTATTTATTACCAGTCAAAAGTTTGGGAGAGATGCGCTCCCAAAGAAAATACAGCAACTGTTCCAAATTTTTCTCCGTGATAGCCACAGGGATGACACTCGTGAGTTGAAAGTAGTAAATGTGTCGATGGTGGCCGATAGAGGCGCTGTTACTACCTTGGGCCTGTCTGTTTAAAAATACATGGGGAAATTTGGAAAATTAGAAATTTATTGTTAATAAATGACACAAGAACAAAATATTTTCTTTAATAATAAATTAGAAACAATAATGAAGGTCTTCAAAAAGTTTTACATCAAGAAAGTTTATTAATTCAAAAGAAATAAGCAAATATATTTTGACTCATAAATGTATTAAATTCAAAATTCTAAAGAAGCAAACATTTTCAACTGCAAAAGTGTTTACTTTATTCTAGATTTACAAGACAATTTTATAAATTTAAATGTACTCGCTTGGTGTATTGTACATTGTTATTATAATTTTTCAATATAAACTTAATATTATATTATTCTTAAAATGATATTTAAACGCATATCTAACACAGTCTCTATATACCAGTATGTTTATTACAAATAATTCTAAATTTGTTTTTCGAATTACTAAATAGAGGACTAGAAAATAGAATTAAAATTTTTAACTGCTTTTAAAATAATAATAATCCAACACAGCCTCTATATACATAATATTGAATTTGTTTTTTAAATTATTAAATAGAGGACCAGAAATTTAAAAAAACGTTTTTAATTGATTTAAAAATAACAAACGAATCTATTTTGTTTATTATTCTCGTTATAGTGTTTTAGAATGGAATAAATAATTTATTATTCTAAATTAAAATTAAATTATTCATTCAACACAGCCTCTATGTACGTAATACTGATTTTTTTAAAATTATTAAATAAAATAGAGGGCTAGAAAATGAAAGAAAATGTTTTGAATTGTTTTAAAAACAATAAACTAGACTAAGAATCAACTAATTTTGCCGCTTTTTTTCCTTGATTAATTTTTGTTATACTAGCCACTTTCTCTTTTGCGAATTGTCGCATTCGATATTGCAAATAAAAATTTACAATGTGTGCTAAAACTTCCTCAGAATGTTCTTCACACGTAAACGTTAACTGACTTTTGTTAATGTCATTTAAAACTAAATCAAAAACGTTGGTACGTTTGCAAAATTGAATAAATGATAATTCAATTAGTTTTAAAAGATTAAACAGTCGTAAATTTGGATGTTAAATTAGTGATGAACTATTTTCTAATGATATTAATCTTGCAACTGGATTATTAATAACATATGAAGAAGCATCTGTATAAAAAAATAAACGACAATTTTCGCACTTCATAAATTGAAGTAAATTTTTGGAAATTTGTCCAGAGACAAAATACATCAAGCAGTCTTGAACATATACGACAAATCATAGTCGTCACGACTATGATTACTGCAGTAATAACATCACTAAAATCGGAATCATCGTTATTTATAACAATATTTAATTTCTGTTTAAATTCATCAATAATTGAGTTCTCTTTGTTGGTCGACATGTCAATTTCTTTTAATCTTGACAAGTATATTAATGGTTCAATAGGACTGTCATTATTGATACAACAATTACCATTCCGAGGAGGTTTCAAAATACTATAAGAAGAAAATATTTTGTATATTTGTAGAAAAGTTGGGGCGGCAGGATGATCATTATGCCCTCCCGCAAATCTAACTGTTCCAAAGAATCTCTAAAAAAAACAGAAAAGAAACACAAACCTTTTTTATTTAAAAAATGTAATTCGTTTTTAAAAATTAAACATGTATCTTATTTTGGTCATTTTTCAGACATCTATGGGTGTCTTAATTTCAACCTATGAAAATTCTTGAAATAACTGTAAGACGCTTTCTAAACGTCTTATGTCTTAAAATAAGACACTTGTAAGACACCTATTTTTAC
The DNA here is from genome assembly GCA_037103525.1 of Ganaspis brasiliensis. Taxonomy (NCBI): domain Eukaryota; kingdom Metazoa; phylum Arthropoda; class Insecta; order Hymenoptera; family Figitidae; genus Ganaspis; species Ganaspis brasiliensis. Next base: position 121,078 of record JAZKLR010000187.1, read on the forward strand.
AGTGTAGACAAGACAAACACATCTAAATAATGTAAAACATTCAAATCATTCGTATAATTCATTCGTATAATTATACGAGATTATAAATACAAGACAAGACATACACATACTTTTTAAATCTGAATAAGACATTTAATTACAGATAACAAATCGTCTTTTTTCTTTAACTCTTTCAAACGACACTTATATATGTGCCCAGCTTTAATTTAATATTTTTTTGTAGTTTAAGTAGTTTTTTTAGTTCCTAAGAAAAAATTTAAAAGTAGTAAGAGTTTTAGTTTTTATAATCTTCTATGGTTTTATCTTCTTTTGATTATAAACTACTTATTTCTCAAAATAAAAATTATTTTCTTCTCTATAAAACATGAAAGCCTGCAAGAGTTAAATGCGTAAATATATAATCAAAACAATAGTAACATATTCTGAGAAATCAATACAAGGTTTACTTATTAGAACCTTAAATATATATTTACTTATAAAAAACGAGAATAAATAATTATGTTCAAAACATTAAAAAAGGACGAAGGACATTGCTTTTAACCATTTTTTTAAATACCTCCAAAGGATCTTGGTTTATTTTGACTGTGAGAACATATTCGAATTTTAAATCTTGCATTAAATATTTCGATAGGTCTAAAGTTGAAGTTAGAGCCATTCAAAGGCCTTCAGCTGTCTGTTCAGTGAGATATTTGTCTTTACTGATTTTTCCTGCTTCTACTCTTTCTTCCCAATTATTCAACCATAAAAGGGTCTCTTCTAGAATCTATAAGATAAAAAAGGGTAAATTTATAATTTTATGACATATTAATTAAAAAATAAGTAAAGGTTCTTACTTTTACATCTTGGCTGCCACGACGAAGACCTGTTGAAGGCAAGGTTCTATTTAAGGCATCGAACATTTTGTTTAAAGTTTCACAAAAATTTGCGTTGGCTTCACTTTCAGCAAGTACTGGCTCATAAGCCTTGTAAAAGCGGAATCCACGAGCTACAGAATTGCTGAGAAGCTGTAAATTATATGAAAAAAAAATTTTTATTTGAAAACAATAAATTTATTTGTTATTATGTTATTTGAAAAAAAAAAAAAATTTGGAATGCTTTAAAAAGACATAAACACAGAGCCGGCTTTAGCACTTTCTGCGCCCCGGGCGAAGTTCAATTTTGCCCCCCCCCCTATAATATTCAATCTGGTTAGACATATAATAAATTTAAAAAAACTACATTTTAAAAAAAATTTTAATTTTAAAACTGTGTAACTCAAAAACTATTTTATGAAATTTGAAAAAATTTAGTGTTTACACTTCCACTAACAGTGAAAATACTCTTGTAAAGTTTAAGCTAAATTAAAAAAATGATATCTTTTGACCTGGACAGTTAAAAAATTTTCTTCTATATTACGTCTACATCCCTGGATGCGCCCCCTTCAGCTCTGCGCCCCGGGCGATCGCCCGGGTTCGCCCCCCCCCCTAAAGCCGCTACTGCATAAACATAATTTTAAAACGTAGTGGACATATACATGGAAAATTCTGTTAATTTGAAAGAATTATCGATAATTTAACTGAAATTTAATATTCAGTATTTTTCAGTGAAGCTTACCTGAACAGAAAGCGACACCTTCATTCTGAGCAATGTACTTGTCTCAACAGCAAAATGAGACTTAGTAATTTTTGGACACAGGCGTGTACCAGATGGTCGAAGTTTATCAATGTCAAATAAAATTCGAAAATGTTCCCATTTTATAAGATCTTCATCAGGATCAATCTGCAGAGAATTTAATAAAATACAATTCTCTTTGATATCATTTTGACGATAATTAATTGTATTAAATGATAGAAGATAATAATATTTATCTTGCAGCAATGTAATTGAAATTAATTATTAAATCAATCTTAATATAAAATTGAAAATAATTTTTTCTTACAAAAATTTGTTTAATAAGTAGTAAAGAATGAAAAATAAATATTATGAAAATTTAAAAAAATACAAAACTTCTTCCATGAGGAAGTTATACGCATTTCTTTGTTTTTTAAGTAAAAAATCATTTTTTTTTAAATTATTTTTAATATTCCCCAAAGAGAAAATTTTTTAAAGCCATGATTTAATCTACGAAAACTCAGTTGAAAACATAACGAATTAAAACCATGTAAGAATAAATTTTTAAATACATAAGAAATTTAAGAAAGAAGTGAATAGTACCAAAAAATGAAAATTCTCAGAAATAGAAAAAGGATTTTTGTTTATAAGCACTGTGACAAACCTCACAATTGCACTTGACTTTTAATTTTCACTTGATAATTTATTTTTTAGTAAAATAAATTAAACTTAACTTTGAGGTTAAGTTACACTCTCGTTTTATTTTTAAACTGTCAAAACGTGGTTTAGCAGAAGAGTCTGCTAAACAGCCGCGCATCCTGACGCGCGCATCGACGGAAGATGGCGCGGAACGCCAGATAGCGCAGCCCCTTACCAGAGCCGCGTCTATATATCGACTTACACGCCTGTAGATCGGGGAGTCGGCCCCAAGGGGCGAACCGAGGAACATCTCGGGAAAAACCTCTCTGACTCCTCCAGATACCATAGTCTTGGTCTTTCAAGAATGGTACCTGGAAACCGTTTTGTAGATTTTAGCATTGGTCCTCTAATGGAAAATCAAAGAAAAACTTTTCTTTCCTCTAGCCAGGATAGTCCTGAGATTTGTCACGGTTCACCGTGGGGGAAGGTAGACAAAGTAACGAACGGGCATTTTGACGAAAAAGCAGTCTGCGTGTACATGACTATAAGAAAGTCTGTTAGTTGGTGGAAAGGAACAAATTGTGATTGCCGATGTTGCCGTGAGGGCGCCATTGGTTAATTCCTTGAATAATTTGAAAAATATTTACATGTGGATTGTGGAGTGAAATAAGAGTTCGTTCTGTCTGTCAGAATTATTTGTTATGTGAGAACAGTGAATAAATAAATAGATAAATAAATACGTGCAAATAATTAATTCATTCGAAAATTATTTATTTCTTGTGAACAATAATAATAGTGAAGTGAAACAACTCTTGGATTATAATGTTATGTGAGTATTTTCTAAGTTTAAAAAAGCACTTTTATTTTTATTATTATTAATTATAATAAAATTGAAACTGTTATTTATTTATTTCTTAATTATTTATTTAAGTTGTTTTTCAAGATTTATTTTTTACAATTATTTGTTGGTTTTAATATTAAGTGACAGGTGTAAGTGAATTTTGAGGTTAGATTATTGTTTTTAATTTACATAAAATTAGAATCCTTTTTTTATTAATATTAATTGTTTAAAAACTCTAAATTTTTAATTTACAAATGCTTTTATTTATTTATTCAAGTGTTTATTTCATTATTTATTTATTAATTGAAGTTGCAATTGGAATAAGTCATTTTTAAAATGTTTATTGCTTTGACTGTGTAATACAATAAAACTGACAAATAAATAAGTTTGTTTATTTATTTTAAATATTTATTTTTTCTCTGAATATTCTTAGTAAAATATAATTGTTTTACAAATATAATACAAGCAGAATAAGAACAAATATAAATTGGTGCCCTAATAGCACCGACTAGGCCGGGAACGTTCCTGGAACGGGCTGCTGGCCCCTTGGGTACGTTCCCTTGGACCGCTCCAATATACTTGACAAATCCGTTCCGGATTTCACTAGGCTAGGAACGTTCCCGCGGGACGTTCCTGGAATGTTCCGAGGAACTTTGAATACACATTCAAAAAATCGCAGAACGGGTTGCGGAAAAAGTGTGCGGAAAAAGCTGAAAATTTTTTTATTAATATTATTTAATGTTTATAATATGATTGCTTCTATAGAACAGTGGTCACTAAAATCAACTGTGCAGCTCTAGTTGCGATAGAAAACTACTGCGCAAGATATTAACATTAATTATTTTTCAATGTGTATTCAAAGTTCCTCGGAACATTCCAGGAACGTTCCGGGGAACGTTCCTAGCCTAGTGAAATCCGGAACGTATTTGTCAGGTATATTGAACGGTCCAAGGGAACGTACCCCAGGGACCGGCGGCCCATTCCAGGAACGTTCCCGGCACAGTCGCACAGTGTACGAAAAAGCTGTTTTTGTGGACAAAAGTCGCTCGACAGCTCAATTTTCATTCGATTTTAAAGTTTTTTTTTTTAAACTGATCGTTAATTCATAGGCAATGCTCTCCTGCTGCTAAAAATTAATTTTATGTAAAGCTTTTTTTTTTATTTGAGGTTAAACATTAAAATTCTGTTTATTAAATAAATTTGTTACCGCAAAGAAATATTTTCCATGCAGAATCACTAAAAAACACAAAATGTTTACATTTTAGTCATGAAAAATTTGTTTTTATCATAAAAATCATAAATATGAGGTTATAAATAAATTAATGTTAAAAAATTATTCTAACAATAGTTATAATATATAATATGTTAAATTTCATATTTTTGTTTAAATTTTGTTAATTTTTTAATCACTTTTGAAAAGAAAACTTAAGTATGCTAGATGTACCTATTACTGCGAATGCATCAATTACTGCGATTTTTTGAAGAAAGTTATTATGCACTTTTCATGATTGTAAAATTAACTCAAATTAATTTAAAAACTTATTTATAACCTTTTTTTGATACAAATGCCAATAAAGATATACATTTAAACGATTAATTATTTAATTATTCTAGATTAAATTACAATTTACCGCAGTAATTGGAACATGCGCGTGTTTCTATTACTGCTGACAACCTAACCTCCAAATACACGTTATTCTTGTCGCAGTAATTGGGGCACAGTAATTGATCCATACCCGCAGTAATAGTATCACAGAGAATTTTTTATAAATTTGTTATTTAAATTCTTTGTATATTATAATTAGTGGCTTCTACTTCAATAGATAACAATAATGCTTTTAAACTCAGTCATATGTGACTTGGAAAGTTAAAAGGGACCTTACGTCAAAAAAATCGATTTTTTTATGTTTAGTTCATTCAAAAGAGTAAACTTTTCTCTTTCAGAATCACCTATTAGTAAAAAAAATCGATTTTTTGACGTAAGGTCCCTTTTAACTTTCCAAGTCACAATATTTATCTCCTTTTTCAAAGTTTTATTGGAATTCGATTTCACACAGCAGTAATTGGCACATCTACACTACTGTTATTCATTTGGGTGCCATTTTCATTCAAAAAAACTTTTTAACTTGAAATAATTTTTTTGGTTTTTATATCTAAAGAGTGACTTTTTTCAAAAATAAAGTTATAGATTATTTACCTTCACATAGCCACTGATGAATATTGAAACTCTTTTTATATGTTTGAATATAGTGTTCTTCAATGTTTAAAAAAATTGTAAATTGAAATTGTTTCATTTATTAAATTCATGATTTAAACTCTATGGAACGACGAATAATGATAAATATTGTTTTATCTTTACCAAATTGTATTCTTAACCTACAAGAGAAGTTTCAATTAAAGTTAGTTTATATGTTAAAAGAAACATCGAAAATCAATCAATTCATTTTTGAAAAAAATAATTTTTTAAACCTATACATTTAATTTTTCATGTGTTTTGGTTGCAAGTACTTTATGTTTTAGTACATTCGAAAAATATTTAAGGAAAACAGAACAAATCATTATGCTAAAGAAATCAGTAGGTGTAGTAAAGTTAAAGGAAAACTGCATTTTGTTACAAAATAATACAAATTGTTCAATTTGTATAGTTGTGTTTAAGCCTCTTCACCAACGACAAGGTAGCAGCTTACGAAGAGGGTTTTTTTTTTGTATTTTTGTTTTTTATTATTTTTTTTTTATGTTTTTAATTAATTTATTTACAAAAGAACTAAAGTAACGAATAACTTGAAACTAATGTGTAACTATTAACTTTTAAGCAATTTTTCAGCTCCTTTTGTCAATGCCTTTACTTTTCTTTGCTCCTTAATCCTGAAAGAGCTTACTTTAGGATCTGAAGATACCAGGAGATAATGAATCGTATCTTTATTGGTAAGTTCTCTTCTGGACATTCTGCTATTTTTGCTCCTTGCTTTTTGAAAGATCTTATTATTGGCTTCTTGGGGTTCTTCTGATAGCCATCCAAACGGTACATCGAATGATTTGATTATTTCGCTGCCATGAATCAGAACTTTATGAACAGAAGGTGGCATAGGATACCAATTATATAAAGCCACGCATGTTTCAGCTGTTTCAAAACAAAATTTTTGAAATTTGTCACAATCAATCATTCTACCGCAAGTTATGGCTTGGAGAATGTCATGAAATCGAGTAATTAAATTCTCATCCAACCCTGTATATTTAGCTACTTCTTGAGCTTGAGCAAAAAAGGAGCGAGCTACATTCCCAGTGTTACTTGTCCCTGCACCTTGTTTAACAACATCAACAGTTAATCCTAAACAAGATTTTAATTTAACTTGAATTTTTTTTCCTTAAAGCTTTTAATTCCTTATGTTCTTTCGATCTTGCAGAACCTTTACAAAAATCCAAATTATAAGCTATATGAAGCAAATACTCCATAAAGCGAATCCAACAGTGTAACGTAGATAGACCAAATTTAAAGTATTCAATATTACACTGAAGCTGCCTTACAAACTGTAGGTCATTAACTTTCTTGGGACCAATTCTGCAAATATTACAGCAATTTGAAGCTCTTTGGTTGCACAGAACATTGCATACCTTGCCATCTATCATTGTACATTTTACATCGAAACTTACATTCAACTTTATATTACTAAATTCAAGCTCATACACTTCTACCTGTTCCAATAAATTTGTGAAGGTTTGATACTGTTGTTCAGTAATTGAAGGATTTTCTTTAACGAAGCCGAATTTTATCGTTCGACAAAAATGAACTGAATTTGGAGTATCATTACTCCAAATTACAACATCATTTGCTTTCAATTGAAGAGGAACAAAGGAAACCAAGAATATAGAATCGTCCATATTTCTTTTCAAATCATCATTCTCATCTTCGTCCTCATCATCATCGCTGCTCTTATTCATTTGGGATGACCACTTTTGTCTTGTAGTTTGTTGACCACTAGCTCCATCCATCCCCCACTTCCCTACTAAAACTAATTTTTGTTCAGAAAGAGATTTTAATATGTCAGTACTTAACAACGACAAAATTCTTTTAACCGTGTGAATTAATAAGGATATAAAATCAATCTCTACTCCTGACTCCGATATATTTATATGATCACTTTCAGGGTAACATTCATTTTTAGCTTCAACAACCTTCTCATACGAAGGATAACTTTTATTACCAAATTCATCATTATAAATCTTCAGCTTTTTATATTTTCTGGCTGTTAAATCTAAATCTACGTACATTGCTAAGATTTTATCCATATCTTCAAATTCATTTAAATCTACAACTTCAGGTTCGGAAACTTCATCACATGCTTTATTCTTCTTTTTTAAAGCTTCTTCTAACTCTTCTTTACTGTGATTAGAAGCAAGTTCATCTGCACGTCTTTTTTTAGTCTTCCTTGAACCTTCTTCAAATGATAATCGCGGACGACCTTCTTTAATATTATCACGAATATTACTTTTTTCATTAGATATATTAAGTGTAACACCATCATCAAGTTGTTCTTGAAAATCCACAACAAAATCTTTTCCAATGAATACTTCAAACTTTTCAATAAATGCTTTTCTATTTCGTCTAACATTTTGCCACTTTTTTGAAAACTGGGGATAGAACACATTCAGTAACCTTTTCTTTAGCTGTAATAATTGTTCTTTAGAAAAGTTATTTTCACTTTGAATTTTATTCAGAACAGAATCTACTTTACTTCCACCATCACAGGAATTAGTATTCCAAAAAAGCTCGCACAAACTTAAGTTATTTATTTTATAATTCATTTTCGCATCATGCGTTTGACATGTGAAAAAACTTTTGATATTTTCATAAATGTTTTGTTTAGTATGAAAAAACATTTGAAGTTCCATATGAAAATGCATTTCATAAAAATCTCGTAAATCTTTTGTTCTTTTTTTTTTAATTGTTTTGAAATAACGGTAAAGTAGATTAGGTTTTGAAAAACATTGAAAGTGAAAACAAATTTTTTAAACAACAGTTATTTCAGGTAAGAAAAAAGTTCCTGAATGTGTTCAGCCAGTATGCAGAAAAGTGGAAACTTTGAAACAAAAAAAGCATTTATTAAAAACTTCAAAACATTAATTGGAAAAGGTTTTGTTATATGTTTTCAAGAGCAACCTAATGATAATTTTACAGTTAATAGATCACAGTAAAAAAGTAATATTTGCGATAATATTACAGAAGGTCGTACGCGATTATTATTAAAAAACGGATCAAGCAAAACTAAAAGAAGACGTGCATACAAACTTGCTTCTAATCACAGTAAGGAAGAGTTAGAGGAAGCTTTAGAAATAAAAATAATACATGAGTTGAAAGTGCCGAATCTCAGGTCTTAGATTTAAATGAATTTGAGGTTGTTAGTAAAATTCTAGAAATGTAGGTGAATTTTAGACAAAACAGCAAGAAAATAAAAAAGCTGAAAACTTGTAATGATGAATTTGGTAATAAAATATATTCTTTATATGAGATAATTGTTGGAGCCAAAAATGTTACACTGAGAGAAACCGATAGTAAGATTTTGATGTTAAAAAGGTTATGTTATACGGTATTATCATTATGCTACTGGCTACCATCAATGATGTTAAAAAAATATAGTTATTGTATCCCGTACTATCAAGATGTTACTCCGTACAATCTGGTGGTAACTGTTACTATCTAGATAGCTGTCCGTATTTGTAACATTAAATATGGTTACCGTGAACATCATTATGTTACCCATAACTATAATTTTCTCTCAGTGTACTCTAAACGTGATTGTATTTCTAAATGATGTTGTTTGGAGTTATAATGCTTCAAATTCAGTTCATGTTTGTCACACCATAATTTTTGACTTATTGAAAGAAAGTCCTTCAATTACACTGCAACAATATCAAAATTTCTGAAACTTATTTTAACAAGTTCAATTTTATAAGGTTGAATTTAGGGATATGCAGTTTCACAGTTAAGTAATGACGTGGACAAAAATGGAACTAAGAAATTGCTTAGAAATCAGTAGACCTTTTAACTTGTCTTGAATAAAGAAGCTCAAACTTAACTTTGCAAATAAAATACTTTCGGTAATTGTATAACAAAATTCAGTTCTAGTTTAACTTTTCGTACGGATTTGTTCAGTTTATCAATTACTGTACCCCAATTACTGCGGTGAGAATAACGTGTATTTGAAGGTTAGGTTGCCCGCAGTAATAGAAACACGCGCATGTTCCAATTACTGCGGTAAATTGTAATTTAATCTAGAATAATTAAATAATTAATCGTTTAAATGTATATCTTTATTGGCAATTGTAACAAAAAAAGGTTTTAAATAATTTTTTAAATTAATTTGAGTTAATTTTACAATCATGAAAAGTGCATAATAACTTTTTCAAAAAATCGCAGTAATTGATGCATTCGCAGTAATAGGTACATCTAGCATACTTAAGTTTTCTTTTCAAAAGTGATTAAAAAATTAACAAAATTTAAACAAAAATATGAAATTTAACATATTATATATTATAACTATTGTTAGAATAATTTTTTAACATTAATTTATTTATAACCTCATATTTATGATTTTTATGATAAAAACAAATTTTTCATGACTAAAATGTAAACATTTTGTGTTTTTTAGTGATTCTGCATGGAAAATATTTCTTTGCGGTAACAAATTTATTTAATAAACAGAATTTTAATGTTTAACCTCAAATAAAAAAAAAAGCTTTACATAAAATTAATTTTTAGCAGCAGGAGAGCATTGCCTATGAATTAACGATCAGTTTAAAAAAAAAAACTTTAAAATCGAATGAAAATTGAGCTGTCGAGCGACTTTTGTCCACAAAAACAGCTTTTTCGTACACTGTGAGTCGGTGCTATTAGGGTGTTTACTTTACTTTATTTACATTTATTTTGTTAATCAATTTCTTTATTTATTCCAATTGTTATTGATAAACATATTCTATCAATTTTTGTAATCCTATTGTTTAGGAAAAATAAAATAATAAAATCAAAAATTAATCCATAAAGAGATAAAAACAAATATCAAAAAATTTTGAGGTTAGGTTTTTTAAAAATTTAAAATATTGTGGCGAACCTATCGAGACTTTAATTTTAATTAGCGTAACTAAATTGAGAAAAGTGACTAGCTCCGGGATCGGCTCGAGAAGGCCGGCACACAAAAAACAGACGAGCGAGATTTCCGAAAAGTACCAAATTAAGCGAGAGAATAAAAGAAACAAGCTTGGCGAAGCACAAAGTCCATCGAGGAAATCAAAGACTTACCAATTCGAAGGCGAAGATAATCGATTCGTAGGCGAGGATAATTCGAAAAAAGCGTGGTCTGGTGGCTCTGGATAATCGCAGCGAGACAAAGCGAAAGAGGAGCGAGTAACACCAACGATATCCAGTCCACACAAAAGTAACAAGTCCAATGTCGTTAACGAAAGCACAATTTATTATTTAATAACTATCGCTACGAAGCGCACAAATCAGATACAAAAATAAATCACGAAAAGCGTGAAACAATAATTTGACAAATTAGGTGCTAATTGCACGGCGCGCGGCGTCTCTCTGACGAAACATCGACCGTGATCTACGACACGACCTTCGGGCCCTTTAGTATCTAGGCCGAGGTCGTCCGATTATCTAATTCGGCCGTTGACCGAAGATTGCAGCAGCTTACGTGCTTTTAATTAAAGCGGAAAATATAAAATATAATTTGAACATTAGAGTTCGCACGACTGGCAGCAAGATGGATCAGCGCGTTTATTTACTTTTAAATAAATTATTAAATAAAGGCGTTAAGGGACGCCACATTCCCCCCTTCTAAACTGCTGATACTTCTTGATGCTGGCCCAAGTCTGTGTAATCCTCTCGAGGTTATTTTAAATTCACCATGCTTGCTCTGAAATAAAATGAAAAACTAAAAATGCAATTGATTAATAAAAGAATCTCTCTAATTTTGCTTCCAATTTTCTCTCTCTCTTTCTTGCTTGATCTAAATATTCCTTGATAATATTTTTAATTTTAACGCAAGAAAATGTACGGGGGAATTGTAGCTTAGTAATATTAATTTAATACAAGTGATAATGAGCAACGAGATTGTTTGTGCCATAGCGTTAATACATCTAAATTAAACAATAGTAGAAATACTTTTTTTTTTTTTTTTTTTTTTTTTTTGCTTATCAAAAATACAACTAAGTTAGTTTGGTAACGCAATTGTGCGAATATAATTTAGTAGTAACAAATAATAATAAATAAAGAAAGTTCACGGCGCAAGTAGCGCGACTTATCAAATTGTCTTTTTATTTTCTACGGGCCAGTTCTTGGGCGTTAAAAGTTCGAGTTGGAGCTGGTCTCGAAGTCCTCATCGTCGTCTTCGTTGTCCGAGGGGAGCGTGGAGGCTTTCAAGGTCCTGGGGTTTTTTAGGAACGTCACTAGATGGTCAGTCTTTGATTTCAGAGGCCGAAGCTGATTCTGATTTGGAGCTGACTTCAGAACCGTCGTGAACAGTCATTTTGGGTGTAAAGGAAGCAAAAAAAATTCCTGAATCTCCAATTCTTGAGCTTTTGCAGCTCGTTTGTTGAGTCCGTCGGCTATCAGCCGTTTACAACACTTGGCACATGATGGATCCGGCAAGGAAAGCAGTTGGCGGCAGCATTTGATCCGATGATTTTGTGAAAAACTGCTTAATGCGCAGCAAAACTCACATCTGTATCTCGGTCTTGTGGAAAATCTTCATTATGTTATCCGCTTCCTTGGTGACGGAACCTGAAGCACACTATAAGCGCATGGACTGGTGCTGCATCTGCTTTAGTTCCTCGTTGTCAGCCTTGAGCTCATCATCAAGCACATCCTTCTTTTGTCATTTTAAGAAGAAACAAGAACTAACTTCTGGGTAAAAAATCTGCTGCTTGCACAGATTTGACCTTTTTTAAGTTCGTCAATTTCTAGTCGCGCAGCAGCTATCTTGGCCCTACCCTTCTTCAGCTACAGGGAGAAGGCAACGGGCGGCCCAAGCAACGCTTCGTACTTGCTCCTCAGAATCAATATCAGGACACAAACTTTGCCTGATACGGCTAGTGAATTGAATGAAGTCGTCCATCAGGTGCAGGACTGAGGCGCATAATAGTAGCCTCCATGTTGACCGATGAACTGGCTGATGAAGCGCTGGAGTAGTCCATTGTATAATCTGTAACAGAGAAAAACACATGCGGAACCTATCGCAACCTAGGGCTTCTTCGACCAATTTTTAAATCGTTGACATAATATTTTCCAATTATTTTACCATCATTGTCGCCGATGATAACCACCATGGGGGATAACCTTTTTAGCACTTTCGCTGGCCCTTTATACCGAGGTGCCAGCTTGGCGCTGTAACCACGAGCTGCGCTAGAAAGCGTCTTATTTGGATAATAAACGAGATCCCCTGGTTCTAAATAATTATTATCGTTCGACCGGTTTTTGTTGTAATACTTGCTTTGTTTCTTTCCAGCCTTCGCCATCAAACTTTCTACTTTCAAACGCAGCGCGTCCATGCGCTTCATGCGTTTGATCCAATCAGTAGTCATTTCGTCGGGGGTCAAGTCTGTCACGTTTACGTCGGGAATTTGTTCACCGGAACGCCTAGGCTCACGTGCGAGATTTAGAAAGGCAGGTGTGACTCCTAACGATGAGTGAACCGTAGTGTTGTAGGCGAATTGTACTTCCTCCAGTAACTTATCCCACTCGCGCTGATCGTCGCCTAAAAGACTGACGATCATTGTTTTGAGGTTAAGATGCACACGCTCGACCGAGTTTGATTGAGGGTGATAGACTGGAGTCGTGATTTGAATAGAACCGATTTTCCGTAAAAAACTAGACATTGTTCTGTTCACAAATTCGGTCCCGTTGTCATGTCAGTGATAAATTTATTCGGACATCCCCACCTATGAACTAAAGTGTTGAGCGAATTGACAATTTTAGGTCCGTCCGCTTTTGCAAGAGCGAAGCACTCTGTATAACGAGTGTACGTATCCTCGCAAACCAGAACGTAGCATTTGCCCGATTTAGAGCGCGGAAAAGGACCGATGATGTCCAAGGACACTGTGTCCCATGGCTCGGTGACTTTACGGGGGTACATCAACCCTCGAGGTGGCGTGTAATCAGGTTTGCACCTGAGACAAGTCTCGCACTGGTTAATGTAGCGCTTTACGTCTTCTCGCATACCAGGCCAGTAATAATGCTTAGAAATCGCTAAGTACGTTTTTCTAATACCCTGGTGAGCGAGTAGTGAGGTGTCATGATACTCTTTAATTTTCGATAAAATCTCGTTTTCTTTCAAGACCTTTTTACAGGCGTTGTTAACGCCGATAATTTCTTTAATATGATCAGGTTTATAAAAATAGAGTGCTTTTTCCTGATCTAGTTTAAATCTTGAATTTTCGTCTGGATTACTTTCCGCTTCTCTAACTTTTTTGTCGTACCAAGAGTCTTGCCTTGCCGAATTTAACTGCGAGGTGGAAAAGCTTTCGAGACCATTCTTGTACAAACGAGACAAAGTGTCCGGCGCTTCGTTAGTGGATCCTTTACGGTGCTCTATGATTGCATCATAAGCCGATAACTCCATTGCCCACCTTGCAAGTCGACCGATAGGATCGCTGAGTGTGGACAGCCATCTTAAACTAGAGTGGTCAGTGATGACTCTAAAGCTCGTACCTTCCAGGTAATAGCGCAGCTTTCGCACGGCAAATACCACGGCCAAGCATTCCTTTTCGGTTGTGGTGTAGTTTAATTCTGCACCCCTTAAAGGTCTGCTTAGGCACGTTATAAGGTACTCTCGATCCTGATCCTCTTGCACTAATATAGCGCCAAGTCCAGTGTCGCTAGCGTCGGTATACAGTATGAACGGTAAATCGACGCGCGGAGCGACAAGTGTCAGCGCTTCACTGAGCGCTTCCTTGACTTGTAAGAACGCTTTTTCACATTCATCGGACCATATCCATGGCACTTTTGGGCTAGCTAATTTATTTAGCGGCCCTTGAATTTTCGCAATATTGCGTAAATGTCGGTGGTACCAGTTTACGGATCCGTTGAAACGGCGTAACTCTTTACGATTTCCCGGGCGCGGATAATTTAGAATTGGTTCGACGCGTGCCGGGTTTGGTTTAAGACCATCTTTGTCTAATAAAAGACCTAAGAATTCGACTGATTCTTTAGCAAAAAATGACTTTTCTCTATTGATAGTCAGTCCAGCGCTTTGCAGTATCTTGAATAAAATGCTTAATAAAATTAAATGTTCCTCGAACGTCTGGGATGTAACTATCCAGTCGTCGAGATATGCGTGGACTTGATTGGTATATTTTTCCGGTAATTTATATTCTCTTACGTATTTCACAAATTCGGCTTTTAATCTGTCCGTAAATTCTTGGAACGTTGCTGGGGCGTTCGTGAGGCCGAATGGCATGCGTGTCCATTCAAATAGTCCTCGACCGGAAGCGACGAAAGCGGTGTAAGCGCGACACTTAGGATCAACTGGGATCAGTGAGCGCGTCCAATATGGCGTCCATGCGTGGCAAAGGATATGCAGATTTTTTCGTAACTTTATTAAGTTTACGATAATCAATGCAAAATCTGTGTTTGCCATTTTTGCGCATCGTTAATACGATTGGACTAGACCACGAACTGTTACTCGGTATTATAAATCCTTTTTCTAATAATTTATCGATTTCTTTATTAACTATTTCGTTTACGGCAGGACTACGGCGATACGGCTTTTGTTTAATAGGCGTCGGGTCGGTTAATTCAATTGTATGCATAGCAAGGTTTGTAACACCTGTTCCCGAGTTAAGTCCTTTGGATAATTTTACATCTAAAAATTTATTTAGGCGCTGGTGTTGTTCCGGTGTAAGCTCACTCAATTGGATTGAGTTTACTGAAGTGCGCTGAATTTGCACAGAGTTCAGTTGATTTATTACAGCCGAATCTTTAATGGTCCAAAATCGTTCCCATGATGGTTAACATTAACAATTTATACAATACAATAATAATGTCAATTTTGTAAATAATAAAATTTTAATTGAGCAAGATAAGCAATAAGCGACAGAATAGAATTTTACGGAAAATAAAGACGGAGTGAGAGAGAACGCCAGTGACGCTACAAAATTTGCCAATTCTGAGAATTGCCATAAGATTTCATTTTAGTAAAAGTTAGTTATAATGCGCTATTAGAAATTTAATTTTCGCTCGCACAAAATTTAAATTACTGTTGGAAATTTTTTTTTTTTTTTTAAATTTTGTTTTATTTTAGAGAAAAAGAGAGAGATTGGAAATCTAGCTCGTCATTTTGCACGTGGAAAAGTTACAATTTTTCGAACGTGACAATTTTCTTTCCTCAAACGTTTAAGAAAATTGAAAAAAGAAAAATTTAGCATCAAAAATAAAAGCACGTGAGCGTAATTTTGTGTGAAAAAGACACGAAATTGGCTCAAAAATATAATTAAATTTGATGAAAAAAAATCGAAATTTGTATGTGCAATTTTACGTTATTTAAATAGCGCAAAATAACACAAAAATACAAATAATCTTAGCTCGAAAAGCTAAGACACGTTGGGCGCCATTGATGTGGCGAACCTATCGAGACTTTAATTTTAATTAGCGTAACTAAATTGAGAAAAGTGACTAGCTCCGGGATCGGCTCGAGAAGGCCGGCACACAAAAAACAGACGAGCGAGATTTCCGAAAAGTACCAAATTAAGCGAGAGAATAAAAGAAACAAGCTTGGCGAAGCACAAAGTCCATCGAGGAAATCAAAGACTTACCAATTCGAAGGCGAAGATATTCGATTCGTAGGCGAGGATAATTCGAAAAAAGCGTGGTCTGGTGGCTCTGGATAATCGCAGCGAGACAAAGCGAAAGAGGAGCGAGTAACACCAACGATATCCAGTCCACACAAAAGTAACAAGTCCAATGTCGTTAACGAAAGCACAATTTATTATTTAATAACTATCGCTACGAAGCGCACAAATCAGATACAAAAATAAATCACGAAAAGCGTGAAACAATAATTTGACAAATTAGGTGCTAATTGCACGGCGCGCGGCGTCTCTCTGACGAAACATCGACCGTGATCTACGACACGACCTTCGGGCCCTTTAGTATCTAGGCCGAGGTCGTCCGATTATCTAATTCGGCCGTTGACCGAAGATTGCAGCAGCTTACGTGCTTTTAATTAAAGCGGAAAATATAAAATATAATTTGAACATTAGAGTTCGCACGACTGGCAGCAAGAAGGATCAGCGCGTTTATTTACTTTTAAATAAATTATTAAATAAAGGCGTTAAGGGACGCCACAATATATAATATTAATTCTATTTCTTATTATTAATATTACTTGTCTAAAAGCTTGAAATTGTTTTTTTCAAAATATTTTGATTTATTTATTTTTTAATTAATTTCAATTATAATTGTAATAATTTTTTTTTAAATTTAGTTTTTCATTGGAAAGTGGAATAATGAAAATAAGAAATAAATCATTTTGTTTTTCTCATTTGTAATATTTATTTTTTCCTCAATTTTCAAATACAATATAATAATTACGGATATTGACTTTCTTGTACAAACAAAAGCAAGTATTTATTAACTATAAAAAAAGTAAAAATTGCTTTATTCACATTTCTTCTGTCAACCTATCTCTATATCCATTTATTTTCAAATTTTTATTAAAAAATTATTCCTTAAAACTTGCTTTGTCTGATTTTGTAGAATAAATAAAATAATATTTCTATCAAAAATAAATCAATTTAAAGCAATTTTGAGGTTATTTTTTGTGACATAGCATATCACACTTTAAATCTTTAAATCCTTATTATTATTTATGTCATTTATTTTAAATTTTGTAAATTTAAATAATTAAAACCAATGCTTGTATTTTACTATATGCTTGTATTTGTACTATATTTTTTACATTCAGTTCGATGAGAATAAATTTATCAAAGTTATATTAAAAAAAATTTATATTTAATGTCTGATCACATTGATTGATAATACATTTTTATTATCACATTAAAAATACAAATTTCAATAAATTAAGAATTAATAAATAAAAATATTTTCCAACAGGTTTTCGCCAACACTAGTGTCTGCAGAAACCAATGGGCCAGGGAACAACTTTTTATTCAGGCAACATTAAGGCAAGAATTTATTTCTGTCTACTTGATGTCACAAAACTGGAATGTCAAAGGTAACTTTCAAACCAAATAAATAAAATAAGTAAATATAGAAAAGTATGTTAAAGATAATTAAAATTTTAAGTAGATATAAAATGCAGTTTGGTATGATCAAATAAAATTTAAATTAGAGTAACTAAATTAGCCATGTTTGTAAACGGTTTCAGATGCTGAAAAGAAAATTGTTCTCCTCGGATTGTTGTTATCAATAAACGAAGTTGAGAAGAACAAAGTGTTTAAAATAATCTGAAGAAAGCAATAGAAAGGAATCCCTAAATCGGACAATGACGAATATATCAATCGCAATCTTCCTCTTTCTGCTCACTTCCAAAAAATTCGCTAATTATAAGTAAAATAATAAAATTATTATTATTATATATTCAGAACATAATTTAAATTTCTTAACAATTAATTTATGTCAATAAAAAATTTAAAAAAAAACTCCAAAACTCAAATTTTTATTCAAGACGTTGAAAAATATTTTTCAGTGATAAAAATAGTTTTCATCATGCTCAATCCAACTATTAAAACTTTTAATTGAATTAATAAAGAATGTTTTCTTTCAATGTTCGCAAGAAATATTTTAAAATATCCTCATTAAAATAACGTAAAGTGAAATGCAGATTGACCGCGATTACACTAACAGGAAACGTAAAAAAAATTATCAAAACCAATTTGTGCTCGAATAGCATAAAAGATCGAACCCTAAATGTATTGAAAAAAAATTGTTTCAATATATGTCAAGATATACTGACGAAAAAAATTAAACACTATAAAAATCAACCACAACAGTTTACTCAAAATATACAATTAAAAAAATACTCTCGAAGATTTAATATAATAGATTCACTTTATTAAAAAAGGCAAGAGACACCAAGAAAACATCCCTTACTAAATAAATCCTAACTATGTAACTAGACACTATTAAAACACACCAAAAAAAATTTTATGAAAGCTGCTAATCAAACGCGAGTTTTCAGGGTGAGTCTTAGTATCAATTCCAGTCGAAATCAAGGGTAAACAACCCCTAAAGTACGACCCTTAATAAAATATTCCTCCCTACTTCGCTTGGAAATATTTTTGTAGACGGAAAAATTTAATTATCACTTCAATTCAAATTAAATATTTCCGGATAAGTCTTAGTTTCGGTTCTAGTGGATATCAAGGGCGAGCAACCTCTAAAATCTACCCCACAATAAAATATTCCTGACTACTCGACTTAGAAATATTTCTGTCCACGAAAAAAATTAATTTGTAAGTTTTATTTAAACGATATATTTCCGGATAAGTCTTAGTTTCGGTTCGAGTCAATATAAAGGGTAAGCAACCCTTAAAATCCACCCCACTATAAAATATTCCTGTCTACTCGACTTGGAAATCTTTCTGTCCACGGAAAAAATTTAATTGTCAATTTTATTCAAACAATATATTTCCGGATAAGTCATAGTTTCCGTTCAAGACAGTATAAAGTGTAATCAACCCCTAAAATCCACCCCACAATAAAATATTCCTGACTACTCGACTTGGAAATATTTCTGTCCACGAAAAAAATTTAATTGTCAATTTTATTCAAACAATATATTTCCGGATAAGTCATAGTTTCGGTTCAAGACAGTATAAAGTGTAATCAACCCTTAAAATCCACCCCACTATAAAATATTCCTGTCTACTCGACTTGGAAATATTTCTGTCCACGGAAAAAATTTATTTGTAAGTTTTATTTAAACGATATAGTTCCGGATGAGTCTTTGTTTCGGTTCAAGTCAATATAAAGTGTAATCAACCCTTAAAATCCACCCCATAATAAAATATTCCTGACTACTCGACTTGGGAATATTTCTGTGCACGAAAAAAATTTATTTGTAAGTTTTATTCAAACGATATATTTCCGGATAAGTCTTAGTTTCGGTTCGAGACAGTATAAAGGGTAAACAACCCTTAAAATCCACCCCACTATAAAATATTCCTGTCTACTCGACTTGGAAATATTTCTGTCCACGGAAAAAATTTATTTGTAAGTTTTATTCAAACGATATAGTTCCGGATAAGTCTTAGTTTCGGTTCGAGTCAATATAAAGTGTAATCAACCCTTAAAATCCACCCGATAATAAAATATTCCTGACTACTCGACTTGGGAATATTTCTGTCCACGAAAAAAATTTATTTGTAAGTTTTATTCAAACGATATATTTCCGGATAAGTCTTAGTTTCGGTTCTAGTGAATATCAAGGGCAAGCAACCTCTAAAATCTACCCCACAATAAAATATTCCTGACTACTCGACTTAGAAATATTTCTGTCCACGAAAAAAATTAATTTGTAAGTTTTATTTAAACGATATATTTCCGGATAAGTCTTAGTTTCGGTTCGAGTCAATATAAAGGGTAAGCAACCCTTAAAATCCACCCCACTATAAAATATTCCTGTCTACTCGACTTGGAAATCTTTCTGTCCACGGAAAAAATTTAATTGTCAATTTTATTCAAACAATATATTTCCGGATAAGTCATAGTTTCGGTTCAAGACAGTATAAAGTGTAATCAACCCCTAAAATCCACCCCACAATAAAATATTCCTGACTACTCGACTTGGAAATATTTCTGTCCACGAAAAAAATTTAATTGTCAATTTTATTCAAACAATATATTTCCGGATAAGTCATAGTTTCGGTTCAAGACAGTATAAAGTGTAATCAACCCTTAAAATCCACCCCACTATAAAATATTCCTGTCTACTCGACTTGGAAATATTTCTGTCCACGGAAAAAATTTATTTGTAAGGTTTATTTAAACGATATAGTTCCGGATGAGTCTTTGTTTCGGTTCAAGTCAATATAAAGTGTAATCAACCCTTAAAATCCACCCCATAATAAAATATTCCTGACTACTCGACTTGGGAATATTTCTGTGCACGAAAAAAATTTATTTGTAAGTTTTATTCAAACGATATATTTCCGGATAAGTCTTAGTTTCGGTTCGAGACAGTATAAAGGGTAAACAACCCTTAAAATCCACCCCACTATAAAATATTCCTGTCTACTCGACTTGGAAATATTTCTGTCCACGGAAAAAATTTATTTGTAACTTTTATTCAAACGATATAGTTCCGGATAAGTCTTAGTTTCGGTTCGAGTCAATATAAAGTGTAATCAACCCTTAAAATCCACCCGATAATAAAATATTCCTGACTACTCGACTTGGGAATATTTCTGTCCACGAAAAAAATTTATTTGTAAGTTTTATTCAAACGATATATTTCCGGATAAGTCTTAGTTTCGGTTCTAGTGAATATCAAGGGCAAGCAACCTCTAAAATCTACCCCACAATAAAATATTCCTGACTACTCGACTTAGAAATATTTCTGTCCACGAAAAAAATTAATTTGTAAGTTTTATTTAAACGATATATTTCCGGATAAGTCTTAGTTTCGGTTCGAGTCAATATAAAGGGTAAGCAACCCTTAAAATCCACCCCACTATAAAATATTCCTGTCTACTCGACTTGGAAATCTTTCTGTCCACGGAAAAAATTTAATTGTCAATTTTATTCAAACAATATATTTCCGGATAAGTCATAGTTTCGGTTCAAGACAGTATAAAGTGTAATCAACCCCTAAAATCCACCCCACAATAAAATATTCCTGACTACTCGACTTGGAAATATTTCTGTCCACGAAAAAAATTTAATTGTCAATTTTATTCAAACAATATATTTCCGGATAAGTCATAGTTTCGGTTCAAGACAGTATAAAGTGTAATCAACCCTTAAAATCCACCCCACTATAAAATATTCCTGTCTACTCGACTTGGAAATATTTCTGTCCACGGAAAAAATTTATTTGTAAGTTTTATTTAAACGATATAGTTCCGGATGAGTCTTTGTTTCGGTTCAAGTCAATATAAAGTGTAATCAACCCTTAAAATCCACCCCATAATAAAATATTCCTGACTACTCGACTTGGGAATATTTCTGTCCACGAAAAAAATTTATTTGTAAGTTTTATTCAAACGATATATTTCCGGATAAGTCTTAGTTTCGGTTCGAGACAGTATAAAGGGTAAACAACCCTTAAAATCCACCCCACTATAAAATATTCCTGTCTACTCGACTTGGAAATATTTCTGTCCACGGAAAAAATTTATTTGTAAGTTTTATTCAAACGATATAGTTCCGGATAAGTCTTAGTTTCGGTTCGAGTCAATATAAAGTGTAATCAACCCTTAAAATCCACCCGATAATAAAATATTCCTGACTACTCGACTTGGGAATATTTCTGTCCACGAAAAAAATTTATTTGTAAGTTTTATTCAAACGATATATTTCCGGATAAGTCTTAGTTTCGGTTCGAGACAGTATAAAGTGTAATCAACCCTTAAAATCCACCCCATAATAAAATATTCCTGACTACTCGACTTGGGAATATTTCTGTCCACGAAAAAAATTTATTTGTAAGTTTTATTCAAACGATATATTTCCGGATAAGTCTTAGTTTCGGTTCGAGACAGTATAAAGTGTAATTAAACCTTAAAATCCACCCCATAATAAAATATTCCTGACTACTCGACTTGGGAATATTTCTGTCCACGAAAAAAATTTATTTGTAAGTTTAATTTATTTGTAACCCCATAATAAAATATTCCTGACTACTCGACTTGGGAATATTTCTGTCCACGAAAAAAATTTATTTGTAAGTTTCATTCAAACGATATATTTCCGGATAAGTTTAAGTTTCAGTTCGAGTCAATATAAAGGGTAATTAACCCCTAAAATCCACCCCACAATAAAATATTCCTGACTACTCGACTTGGAAATATTTCTGTCCACGGAAAAAATTTAATTGTCAATTTTATTCAAACGATATATTTCCGGATAAGTCTTAGTTACGGTTTGATTCAATATAAAGTATACAGGGATAGATTTTATATAATCAGTATACAGGGTAAACAACACTTTAAATTCACCCCATAATGAAATATGGATTTATTATAATCCTGATTCAAAAATATAAAAGTGAAGTGCAGTGTAACATTGCTATACACTGAAAGTAGTCGTAAATGATTGTTCATTAGTCCTGAAAAGTTTTTGCATTCTCTGAGTCAGGTTTTTTTTAATTTTTAATATCTTTTCCAACTATAATTTTTAATAAGCTACAGTTTTACAATTTCGACGTTATTTAAATCATATTAAAATTTTTAAGTAATTCTGTTTTGTTTTTAAAATCATTTTCAGAACAAAATTGAAAAAAGGATGGAGTACACAAACTTATCTTCATTGCTGATATTACACGAAGAAAAATTTGGAACATGTGCTGTGTTTTTCTTGGGAGCTCATTTCTTCCAAACTTTTGACTGGTTAAATCTAATGCACTTGCTATTGACAGCTGCGTATCCACGACTTGTACTACTAAATTTGCCTTGTATTTTGTTGAGCACGCATTTTTCCCAAAGAGAAGACAGCAGCCGATCTTTTTGGTGCAGCTTCTGTTCTAAATTTCTCTCCGTGTACGGTTTTTTACATTTCTTTTTTTACTTAATGATCTATAAATTGATTAGGTATTAATTATCCACAGGGAAATAGTGTAGTTTTTTTTGCGTTTTGGTTGCAGTTTTGTCTGAAAACTAGTCAATTGAGACTAAAGTTTAGTCAATATACACTTAAAGCTACTTATTGACTAGTTGCGATACAAATATTGGTCTACTTCTTATACTCTTAAGATTACTTTTAAGACAATTTTTGTATTGAAATTAGTTAATGCTTAATTTTAGTTTAAATGAGAAACTACTTGCAACACAAAGAAAGTTGCAAAAAAATTCTATAAAGTGTTCAGATAGTTCGGTAAATGTTTTTTCCTGGTTGAGAGAGTATAATGAGGTACACGTTTTTTTAAATATTAAAAATTATTAACTTTATTTTAAGAACAGTACATACAACAGTATAGTATATTTTCAACGAATTTAAACATAAAAAATGCAGAAACAAAACCTAAAATCTTAATACACATAAAAACATTGAAAGGAGTAATTCATAACTTAAGAAATGCAACAAAATTACGTTACAAAATCATATTACCTTGAATGTGATTCATTGGTCACGTGAGAGCAGCGTCTATACTTAGTCCTTTTTCACTCTCGGTTTATTCTCAACTACTGGAACAGCGAAGTATCTTCCCCTATAAAAATATTTATTAACAATTTGTGCATGTGTATTAAATAGTAGAAAAATCTAAATTTGCGTTTTTTACATGCGATTTTATACGTACTCAAATATGTAAACGAAGAGGGAAACTTGGATGGTACGTATTGGACCTGATTTAACGTGCAGAATATTGACAAGAAAGTACGTTTACATTGTTTAAGTAATGTCGTGCAAATCCTGACCTTAGAAGGTTGTTATTAGTTTCACAGGAGATACCAAACGAGGATTAAAAGAAAATTGAAATATATAAGCGTGCGAGAAATTAACCCATTACCACAAAGACACGTATATTTTTTACGTTCCTTATAAATTTGAAATTTGTTTATGAGTCAATCACTTTTCATCTACAGAAAGTTATGGCTTTAACTTGACGATGCATTCTATTAAAATCATTCACAATGAATTTCTTTTACTGTGAAGCTAAATAGTATTCCGTTTGAATTCAACTATGTACTTTCGAATCACTCCGTTCGAAATTCGAATAAACCAAATTGGAATTAGAACGGATTGATTCGAAATGACATAACATGAATTAAAAGGATTACAATTTAGCACCTGACTTGAGTGGATTGCTTTGGAGTGTTTCAGAAACAATTTTCAGTAAGTATCTTAAAATTAAGGAAATTAATTGAAAAACAATTGTAAAAATTAGGACTCAAAGATAGAAACTGAAAAGTAATATACACAATTGCAATTATAACACAAACGAAATAAAATTTTCAAACAATTAATTTCGTCCGTTTAGAGTTTGAATGAATTCAATGGTGAGTAGATTACAATTTTAATGGATAACTTAAAGTACATTCAAGTCGAATGCATTTTGAAAGTTGGAATCATTGATGCTGACATAAATGTTAGTTTGAATTTGAAAAATTGGAAAAATGATAAACTAGTAAAATGAGTTATAGAAATACCTCAATGTGTTAAATAGGTAACAGAAATAGATAAAAAAGTGTGTCAAAATGTACAGAAGATAAAAAAAGGTTACAAGATGCCACAATGTTATTCTCTCTTTAAATTTGAAACAATGGAAATTCACTTTTTCAACACTACAAAGTATACAGCTGTTACAAAACAGCGTATAAACGCTGATGAATTAGTGAATATCATTGTAAATCAGTGAAATAGTAGCTTTTTGAGTAGTGTATATACACTGTATTGAAACAGCTGTATACTTTGCACTATTTCAAATTGAGAGAGCTGATATTAACAGGGGTTGAAGATGCCCAAGAAAACGAAGTGTATATTTGGACGTTATTTCAACTGATAAAAGAGATGATGAAGTTTATTAAAAGATAATCAAATTTGGGGAGCAGACAGAGGAAAGATGTGTGTGAACATTTTTCATAACTTTGGTGAATTTAACAAACTCTGACAAAAATGAGTAAACCGGCGTCCGGTTTTCGCGATAGAATAAAATTCTCTTATTCACCTATTAGTGGACATCCTGAAATTACTGTATAATTTATAACAAAATTATAAGTGAAATGCATCTGAATATTCCTTTTCTCCGGGTAAGACTCACGAAGCAAGTGAGTAAGTTGTTAAAGTAATTAGTTGTAACTTTTCACTTCAAAGAATTTTATTGGACTGGTCTTCCATTACCAAACAAAAAAAAATTTAGAATTTCCAATTTCATACAAGTATTTTAATTTATCGAAATAAGCTTCGAACAATAGTTATGCTGCTTTCACTTAATATCTCGAAATTACTATTTTTACGGATAAATGTTGCTCGAGGATCTTCTTCTCAAGAAGATTTGCCCGCATTTGCATTTCAGTAATGTTACTTCACTCAATTCAAAAGTAACAAAATTGTTATTTCTTTACACAGATAAGTTTGCGTAAGGGAATTCTTCGGTTTAAAAAACTGTAATTATTTAATTCTAAAAGTTTTGAATGGACACATTTCTATCAGGGTAATAAAAAATTATTTTTTACTGATAATTATTAATACTTACAGCAAGTCGCATGCTGGTCAAATGCGTTATACACCTGTTTGCAATCTGTACATTTTAGCAGCGAGTGCTCATTGGACATGTGAATGAAGAGGTCTTCTTCCTCTTCAAATATTGCGTTGCAAAAAATACAATCTGTCATCAGACTAGGGATCCTGAAAAACAATTTGTTTCTTTTTTGTCAAGAATTTAAGTTTCCAGGTAGCTAATAAGAAGAGTGGATAGAGAACGTTAATTATTTCTGATCATAATCGGCAGGGGAATAAAATTTATAAATATTTCTAAACTGTAATTTTTGATAAGAGGTAATGCAGTATACTCTACTGCGCTAACACTGTACCCCAAGATGTACCTAACACTCTACGCTCTATCGGGTCGCCTGCATCTCCTCCAAAACTTAAATGACCGAACTCACAACTAACCGAAATTCAAGTGTTCGAAATCTCAACTACCAGAACTCGCAATTGTCCGAACTTCCAATTGCCCGAATATGAATTTGTTCAAACTTCCAAGTAACTGAAATAGCATTTGTCTGAACTTTCAATTCCTCTAACTCGTATTTATCCAAACTTCCAAGTAACTGAACTAGCATTTGTCAGACCCTCGGAAAGTATTCTCTGTAAAGGAGCCTTCTTTCCGAGGGTCTGAAAAATGCGAATTCAGGGATTTGTGAAGTATGTGAGTTAAGGAATTTGTCAAATAATAGTTCAAAGAGTTGAATGTTTTGACAAATGCGAATTTGGTGATATAAAAGTTCGACCAAATGCGAGTTTGGGTACTTAAGAGTTTTGACAAGTGAGAGTTCAAGCAGTTGACAGTTCAGGCAAACCCGAATTCGAGGATTTAGTTTTTCTGACAAATGCGAGTTTAGGGAGTTAAATTTTATAGCAAATGCAAATTCAGAGAGGTGCATGTTTTGAAAAATGCCAGTTTGGAGTATTGAAATTTTGGACAAATGCAATTTCGAAAAGTTGAAAGTTTGAAGAAATGCAAATTTAGGTAGCTGGAGTTTTTGGCAAATGCAAATTTGGAAGAGTTAAAGTTTAGCGATGTCAAGAAGATGAACGTTTCGACAATTGTGAGTTCGGGTAGTTAAATCTTTTGAAAAATGTGAGATCGAGCCCGTGTGGAAAAGCCAAGTGGGGCCCAACTGGCGCCCACTTGTCCTACCTACCCCAGGTGGGCTCCAACTGGCGCCCACTTAGAAACTGGGAAATACTGGGAACTTTTCCACACGGGAGGAGCTAGAAGTTCGGATAAATGCTAGTTTAGTTACTTGGAACTTTGGAAAAATACGAAATAGAGGAATTGAAAGTTCAGACAAATACTAGTTCAGTTACTTATAAGTTTGGACAAATTTAAATTCGGGCAATTGAAAGTTCGAAATATTAAGAGTTCGGGCAATTGGAAGTTCGGACAATTAAGAGTTCTGGTAGTTGACTTTTCGAACACTTACAATTCGGTTAGTTGCTAGTTCTGTTATTTGAGTTTTGGAGGAAATGCAGGCGACCCGCTCTATCAACACTGAAGGATCTTATACTCTTAAATCGACAACCCTACACTTTTTTTTTTTTTTTTTGCGTAGGATGTGAAAACCTGCCTTCAGGTACCCTGTAGCCCGTACTACAGGGTTATGCGGGGGTGGCGATGTTCTGCCGACCCGCTAAAAACACACCCTTATTTAGGGGACCTTAAGACCACTCCCGGCTAGCACTTTTCGCGCGTATCGCCATCGGGAGTGGTCTTATACCCCATTGCTGCCGCCGAAGCGACTTTCTCCGGTCCGCGGGACCTACTATCACTGACGGTCATAGAGGTCCTTAACGCACACAAGTTGAGTCAAGGGTCTCGACGAACCGTCAATTCGTTCTAAAAACGTTTCAAGAGGGAGAAAGCTTCCTCTATCCGCGTTTTTTTTGCGGCCTAGGTGGTCCTAAAGCGACTTCGCTTTAGGGCTTCTTCTTTCTTCGCCTGTTCCAAGATTTTCCTGAAACAGGAGCACTTCCCTGAACCTGCTTCATGGGACACCTCTGTCGTGCTCGGATCTTCCGAGCACAAAAAACAAACTGCCTCCTTGGTACACTCTGCACGAGAGTGGCCAGACTCCCCGCACTTGTAGCATGCGGAGGATCTGTCCACCCCCTTGCACTCAGCCTTTCTGTGGCCATACGCCAGACACCTGTGGCACCTGGTCACCATCAGCCTCCTTCGGACCTGGCAACTTAAAAAGCCTACTTTTAAACGTCCGACTTCCACCAATTTCTTGGCTTCTTCCTGCTCGGTGACCACGATGGCCAACTTTGCTCCTCGCCTGTTAGGTCCCAGGACCATCACCTGTCTCTTTTCTCGAGGTGTCTGCAACAGCTCCTCGAGAGCACAAACCACTTCCTCCTTTTCTGTGAGACCGTCAAGGTTCCGGATTTCTAAAGTTACCTTCTGATCCTCCGGGGTCCTGACGGTTCCAATGCCATTTACGGCTTCGGCGACCTTGGCCGCAAACGCCTTACAGTCTGAACCTCCTCCTAAACGTAGGAGAAGGTTTCCTTCCTTTGTGGGTCCAACTCCCACTACAGTCGCCTGACAAGAGCCAGGATCGACGTCCTTTCTGAGTTTGCCAAGGACAGAGGCATACGTCTGTCCCTGGCAGACTCGCACTACTAGCGTCGCCTTTTTAGGCCGCACTGTTTCAACTGTGACCTGAGGGGGTGGCACAGGCACTACCGGCTTCTTCTTCTTTTGTGGAGCCTTAACCTTTGGAGGAAGAGACTCTTCTTTTCTTTGCTTCTTTGTCTGAGTCTCTTCTTTCGGGGGAGATCGCTCAGACGCGGCTCTTTTCTTTCTTTCGCATTCCAGGACAAGGCTTCTCATTGCCCTGGCCTGGAAGCGCTCCCTTACCTTTTTTCGGTCAAGCCGACCTTCCTCTACCTGCTCAAGGCCCGTTTCAAATGTCCAAGCGGCCTCGTCAGCCTCTTCGTGTTTCATCCTTAATGCAGGGATCCATTGCTTGAATTTTCTCAATCCCGCTTGAATCTCCGCAGCTACGTTCTTTTGAACAGTAAGCTTCGCCAACATGATTTGAAGCTCACTTTCCATCTCTCCTATAATGTCGGCTTCCTCCGCTCGCAACTTTTTAAGCTTAGTCTTGACTGCCTCACAAGTACTAAGCCCATAAGCTGTGGCGTTACTTAACGCGCTGCCACAGCTGCTTATGCTTGCTGCACTTCCTCTTCTTGATCTTTGCAGGTCCTCCACAATTAAGTACGGTGGACCTGCGCTAGCGTCCTTCCTGCCAGCATTACTCGATGACCTCGAGTAACCTCCCGCGTTTTCTGAGCGCCTTTCTTCGTCGTTTAATTTAAAATTGAAACCTTCCATGTAATTCCCACGAGCCTTGGAGAAAAAACGGTCCACCCACACAGAGCTCCGATGTGTAGGTAAGGCATTGAATCACTAGGAGGGCGCCCGGTATCCTAGGACCACAGCTCGCGACACCTCCGAGCGTGACACTGACGACGACAGTGCGTCCGCCGCCCAGACCCCCGGCATCAGCAACCGACGCCTGCACTTTACAGACGTCAAATTGAAGAGCACGTAGGTTGGGTGACGTTCGCACCATCCCCAGCAGCACCACGACCGGATTTTTTGACCCAGGTGCCATCCATCCATCGGCACGGTGTAAGAACCTTGGATTGGGGGTGTCGTTGGTCAGATCGGACAGACAACCGGTCCACCGTACGCCAAGACTAGATCGAGACTACTCTACACCAACTTAGAAAAACCAAGAAGGCAGGAGTGTCCTATTTCTCCCAGAAACCATGTCGTCCACAGCTGATAAGGATGGTTAGCCCCCATTTGGAATGTGAATTAACATTATCCGCACAGGATAGCTAGTGCACAGGTTCGAAAAACGGCGGCTACCCGAATTAACCGGGTCCTGTTCATCCCCCTGTGCCCAAATTCGCCAGACATCGGGATCTATGAGTTCTGGGAGGAGCCGAACAGCTCGTCCAGTGATGGCGTCCGAAGGACAAGCGCCTGGCCGGTCCTAAGCCCCCTCACCACGACAAGGTGACACCACGAGGGGTACACTTTTAGGAAGCGAATTGCAACACATAGAACACTTTATTTCTAAAATTGACTAAACTGACTCCAATACTTTGGACTGTATTGGGAAGCAGTGCTTTGTTGGAAATATTTATCAGTTCTTCGCTTTCTGTTCTGTCGCAAATCGTTAAACGCGCATTAGAGAAAAAGTAAGTTTAAGATTTGTATTTGAAAGTGTTTGAATTGTAAAATAACATATTGAAAGACAATAATTTACAATAATCCTTTACCCTTCCAAATTGACCTCGAAATCTGTTTTTCCTTTTTCTGGAGTTAAGCTCCACCCTCCTTCCTCTCCTTCTATATTGGAAAATTTTGGTAACGAAACTGAAAGAAGAATGTTTCACAAAAGAGAAGAGAAAATATTTTTTTTAATAATACTGGTTTTGACTTGTTCTTCAACTTACAGGAAGGTTTCTTGTTGTGTCGTTTATCCACGTGTTTTCTATACATGTCGTCAGATTTGTACATTTTGTCGCAATATGGGCACATCCATTCGCCCGAATCGTTTTTTTCATTATTTAGGATAATCCGGGTATCCCAGACAGAAGGTTGTTCGGTTTCATTCTCTAAAATGCAAATTTCAAATTATGTGCAACATTCTAAATGTCAATAAACTTGATAACAATGGTGAACATTGTGGGTTAGTAAGCGACAATACGTTTTTTCCACATTACACAACACTTTCTAAATCTGAATCATTTAACAACCAATTGTGAATGTCCAACAAATCCAATAGAGAAATTTAATTGGGAATGTGGGGCAAACCATTCTAATATTGTATACTTATTACAGTTTTATACTAATTCACTTGTCAATTTAAGTTACTAAACAAAATTTTAATAGCTTTAAAAAAACCTTCCTTTTGTTCTGAGAAAGTTCTTGTCATTTACGCACATAAAAATGTCATGACTAGCAAAGGCTCATATGTAATTTAGACCTTCTTACTGGTCAACGTCAGAAAAAGGGTAAAATGAAAAAGCATTAAAAGTTGTTAAGAAGACATAAACAAATTGAGATGTTTAATCCAGTGTGACGAAGTACATTTTCAAACCAAACTGGATTGGGCTTAAACCTGTTAAAGAGATTTTGAGGTTTCTATCAATGCTTGGAATACCTATTTTTAAAATTGTAAAGAATAAATAAAAAGTGTTGAAAGTACTGTACCGCCATTTATAAGGTGCTTCTCAACCTCCAACTCTTGAGCATACTTATGACAGTGTCGCAAGTTATCTAAAAATTCTAAATTGCATTGCATCCTCTGTCCTGCGCTTGTGGTTGGGTGCAAATTGCTTATATCGGACCAACCAGCTGTGATCACTTCCTCTTTGGTTTTTTCAGTTTGGCTCAAAAATCTTTTTTTCTTCCCAAACTTTTGCCTTTCCTTAAAATCTCTGTGAATATCCGCCATAAAAGTTACTAGGGAACCTAGAAGAAAATTATTTCGATGTAATACGTTTATAAATCACAGTAGAAATGAACAGAATATTACAACCTAAGAACTTTGGAAGAGCGGGGCTTTTTCCAGCAACCTCGTGCCATGATCGGTTGACCCTTTCTGCAGCGTTGTTGGTTCTGTGATTTTGTAAATAAACAGAAAACTCGTTTGGAGTTACTTGTTTCAGCCAATACCTCCGATAATAAATTATGAACCCTGATAACAAGTTCTCCAACGAAACTTCATCATTTCTTTATTTATTACCGGCACTGGGTCAGCTTCCGGTAAATCCTGCACCAATTCCTCGAAAGTGTCGGTAATACTCTCAGGAGGCAGAAAGGGTTGGCACTTAACTTTGTCTATGAAAGCCTTTACGCTTTCATAGTTTTTTGTAATATGGGAAGAGCCTGTGCTCTTTAATCCACTTCTTAATGTTCTGCAACATGATGAAATGTAGGAGAAGTTAAGGTTTTTAGTTGTATAAAGATCGTTTTAAACTGAAAGTGAACTTAAATGATTTTAATAATTATCCGTGGAGGGAAAGTCTGATTTAAGGACTGAAATTTAAGATACATCAAATTTCCGATGATCAAAAGGTAAGGCAAATTAAAACTACACGAGACACATGTAGCATTGACTTAAAGACTGTTAAACGATTTTACTTGAGTTCTTCATGTTCTTTTAATCGGTTACTTAAGTAAATACAACATTATATTTCTCTTAGTGTAGTTTTGCGTTAGGATGAAATTAAAGTGTGATTATTTAATTAATTAGTATTAAAAACTGTGTTTGTAGCTGTAGTTTAAGTCAGTATAACGAAAACCTAATAAATATTAACGTTTAACGCCATTAATCTGACAATTTGACGATTTGTTTACTGTCAATTCACAGCATAGGTAAGGGTAGATAATTACAAATCCATAAAAAGTTTGCAAACTGTGTTGCCTACGAAACCGAGATTAGTCTCACTAATCTCGTATCATCTTCAATGTCCAAAAGGAGACCTAGATGAAACCCATTTTGATGAAAAGGAGCCGATATGATATTGAGATTTCATTCAATAAAATTTAAAGAAAGAACATATGATGGAACGATTAAAATCAGTAATTCAAGTGCATCAAAAATTTTAATTTATGCTATTGCCATCTTCTTACTGAGAAACCCCTGACTACGGCAGACTCCCACCCTTCTCCTTGCTATGGACTTTTTGAATACTTACATATACATAATGAAACAGGCATCCGAGTAGCTTTGCTATTCCTATGAAGTTGCAAGTGAAGGCAGACTTCAACCCTTCTTCAAAGTCGGTAATAACTATTTCTAGTTTAAAAGAGGTAATGGACACAATTCTTTTTAGTACAGCATCGTAAGCGGCAAAGGTTTTTCTGCTCATTAAAGCAAAGAAGACCGGAGTCGACTGAAAGAAAAGAAATGATACTGGTAGAAAAATGTGGATCCAGTCTACTTTTTTGAAACATGGAGAAATACAATTACCTTTCCAAACGAAAAAACAGAGAAGATTAGCAGTTGGTAGCAACCTTTTAGCCAAGGACATGTTTTATATGTTGCATCAGCAGATGCAACAGTCACCCTAATCTCGCGGATTTCTTGAAGGAAAGACTCTGAATAAAAGAGAACATGAACGAAATTCTCTGCATCAACAACTTCTTCGGTACTAATTTGTCGGTATACTTTATCATCATTTTTTACTTCTATGCAGTAAGAAAGACTCCTTCTCCAAACTTCCTCTTGCAACACGTCGGCCAAATCTATCATATGTTTCGGTAATGGATGCCCATTTCCTTCAATCCATCTTCCGATTTTTCTCCGACACTTGTCGAACGGCACGGCATCTGTCTATTGCGGATTGCTGTAACAATGACGTGCAATTTGTACACATAATATACAGCGGCTCAAGTATCTACAAAAAATACTTCAAGCAAAAAAGGGTCAGATGTGCTTCGAGCAAAAACAAGCCTACACATTTTATTAATTTATCTACTCAGACGGAAATGTCGATGACTTCTGTTTTCAGAATAATATTATAATAATACAATTTTTTATTCGTAGAAGAGAGGTTTAACCCTATTTTGTAAGCGTAAATTAATAAAATGAGTAACTCGCTTTCTTCTCGTACTTAGGGGTAGCTACTGATGTTCTTAAAATTTGGAAAGGCGGTTTCCATAAATGATGTCACGCTTTTCACGAAAATTTTTAAACCCTCCCCCATATGTCGCATTATTTACATGCTTAAAATAAAAAATTTACACAGGCTGTCACAGATTCATATAGACGTCCCCCCCTCATAAGAGTGTGGCAGCATTTATGCAAGCCGTAAAATGTGACGATTTGTTAAATAGGCGCATGCATCTGATCAGTGCCGGCTTTAGAGTAGTGTGTGACTGTGCAGCCGCACAAGGGCCCTGAATTTGGGGGGGGGGCCACAATGGTTTTCAATGGGGCGGTTTTAGACAAATTTGATAAATATAAAAAACAAGCTGTAAACAAGAACAGATAAACTACTGAAAAAGGCGCCATACAAATTCTCCCACAAGGTCTCGAAAGCAGCTAAGGCCAGCACTGCATCTGATTACCTCTAAAACAAATTTTACTCACTTCGCTCGAACAGTTTTAAACAATAAGTGTGGACTCTTGGTTGAATTGACACTATCTTCAGCTAATTTGCTTGTTTGCTTGGCCTCATCGATATAAAATGTACACTCCGGAAGGTGTGGTTTTGTCAAAATAAAACTATTGGTTTCCTTTTGCAGGTAAGCGCGTGCTCTGCATTTCATTATGTCAACGTAATTCGCACACCTGTAGGAACTGCATTGAAATCTCAAAGAAATTATAATAAAAACACCTTAAGCCAATGAAATATTAAAACTGTATTTAATTAATTACATTTAATAAAATGAATAGTTAGCTTCAACATTGATAAATCTTGCTCATATCACTACGGTTTGAAACATACATATTGAATAGATTGAGCAAAATAGAATTAATAATTTCATTTACAATGTGTAGAAATTTTTTGTGTGTACGTACAATTTCAAAAACATACTTAATGAATGACATTCATTTAAATTAAAAAATAATCTTTAAGTTGAGAAAAAGTTACATAATACTAATTTCCTTTGATGTTAAAAATAAAGATGTGGAAAGAATACAATTTCCCTACTTCTGCAACCAAGTACGCTGTAAAGGATTTTTGGGGTCATCGCTGATCAACAATCTGGTATTTTTAAGTATTTTTCAAAGCTCAAAATGACGGATTTAATATGGCGTACGGAAAAAATTTAATTGTCAATTTTATTCAAACGATATATTTCCGGATAAGTCTCAGTTACGGTTCGAGTCAATATAAAGTGTAATCAACCCCTAAAATCCACCCCACAATAAAATATTCCTGACTACTCGACTTGGAAATATTTCTGTCCACAGAAAAAATTTATTTGTAAGTTTTATTCAAACGATATATTTCCGGATAAGTCTTAGTTTCGGTTCAAGTCAATATAAAGGGTAATCAACCCTTAAAATCCACCCCACTATAAAATATTCCTGTCTACTCGACTTGGAAATATTTCTGTCCACGGAAAAAATTTATTTGTAAGTTTTATTCAAACGATATAGTTCCGGATAAGTCTTAGTTTCGGTTCGAGTCAATATAAAGTGTAATCAACCCCTAAAATCCACCCCACTATAAAATATTCCTGACTACTCGACTTGGAAATATTTCTGTCCACGGAAAAAATTTAATTGTCAATTTTATTCAAACGATATATTTCCGGATAAGTCTTAGTTTCGGTTCGAGTCAATATAAAGTGTAATCAACCCCTCAAATCCACCTCACAATAAAATATTCCTGACTACTCGACTTGGAAATATTTCTGTCCACGAAAAAAATTTAATTGTCAATTTTATTCAAACGATATATTTCCGGATAAGTCTTAGTTTCGGTTCGAGACAGTATAAAGAGTAATCAACCCTTAAAATCCACCTCATAATAAAATATTCCTGACTACTCGACTTGGGAATATTTCTGTCCACGAAAAAAATTTATTTGTAAGTTTTATTCAAACGATATATTTCCTGATAAGTCTTAGTTTCGGTTTGAGTCGGTATAAAGGGTAAACAACCCCTGAAATCCACCCTATAATGAAATATTCCTGACTACTTGACTTGGAAATATTTCTGTACACGGAAAAAATTTAATTATCACTTTTATTCAAACAATATATTTTCGGATAAGTCTTAGTATCGATTCGAGTCAGTATACAGGGTAAAGAACACTTTAAATTCACCCCATAATGAAATATGGATTTATTATAATCCTGATTCAAAAATATAAAAGTGAAGTGCAGTGTAACATTGCTATACACTGAAAGTAGTCGTAAATGATTGTTCATTAGTCCTGAAAAGTTTTTGCATTCTCTGAGTCAGGTTTTTTTTATTTTTAATATCTTTTCCAACTATAATTTTTAATAAGCTACAGTTTTACAAATAGGCGCATGCATCTGATCAGTGCCGGCTTTAGAGTAGTGTATGACTGTGCAGCCGCACAAGGGCCCTGAATTTGGGGGGGGGGGGCCACAATGGTTTTCAATGGGGCGGTTCTAGACAAATTTGATAAATATAAAAAACAAACTGTAATTAAGAACAGATAAACTACTAAAAAAGGCGCCATACAAATTCTCCCACAAGGTCTCAAAAGCAGCTAAGGCCAGCACTGCATCTGATTACCTCTAAAACAAATTTTACTCACTTCGCTCGAACAGTTTTAAACAATAAGTGTGGACTCTTGGTTGAATTGACACTATCTTCAGCTAATTTGCTTGTTTGCTTGGCCTCATCGATATAAAATGTACACTCCGGAAGGTGTGGTTTGGTCAAAATAAAACTATTGGTTTCCTTTTGCAGGTAAGCACGTGCTCTGCATTTCATTATGTCAACGTAATTCGCACACCTGTAGTAACTGCATTGAAATGTCAAAGAAATTATAATAAAAACACCTTAAGCCAATGAAATATTAAAACTGTATTTAATTAATTACATTTAATAAAATGAATAGTTAGATTCAACATTGATAAATCTTGCTCATATCACTACGGTTTGAAACATACATATTGAATAGATTGAGCAAAATAGAATTAATAATTTCATTTACAATGTGTAGAAATTTTTTGTGTGTACGTACAATTTCAAAAACATACTTAATGAATGACATTCATTTAAATTAAAAAATAATCTTTAAGTTGAGAAAAAGTTACATAATACTGATTTTCTTTGATGTTGAAAATAAAGATGTGAAAAGAATACAATTTCCCTACTTCTGCAACCAAGTACGCTGTAAAGGATTTTTTGGGTCATCGCTGATCAACAATCTGGTATTTTTAAGTATTTTTCAAAGCTCAAAATGACGGATTTAATATGGCGTACGTGCTTTTAAAAATTCTTTGCTGTCACTTCATGTTTGTTAATAAGCGGTTTATATCGATTGATCTACCCCCAACTAAAGAAAGAACTGATTCTGAGTTAGTTTTTTTTTCATACTCGAGAGAATTTTTACTATATTGTATGACTGCCAAAAACATAATATTATTTAAATATAACCTTTAGAAATCTTAGTAACTTAAAAGAATTAGTAAAGTGTTGATTCCACAAGAAAAAAAAAAGTTTTGGTTTGGTATAAGCCGGACTAACATTAAGAGTTTTTTTTGTCAGACATTCAGCAATGACATCAATTGATGAAGCAACGTATTCACCTTCTCCAACTCACCCCTTATAGCTAGAAACAGACGTCAAGAATTTTACCCACTTTTTTGAACTGAAGGATTTTTTCAAGCTTAACTACAACAAGAATGTTTTCAGATAGACAATCAGCAATAACAAAACGCACCCCTTGTTGATATTTCCATTTCTTAAGACTCTTACTCACATTTCCCATCTTAAACTAAATTAATAGTTTTGATGGATGAAAGTATCGATAAGGGGTGAAATAAGAGAATTGATCCTGATCGGTTATCAAATGATATCATTGCTGGATGCCCAAAAAAAAAAAATCTAGGTGTTAGTCAGGCTTGATAAAAATCCTTTAGTTAAAAAAAGTGAGTAATATTCTTCCGGGATGAAAATATTAATATGAGATGAGTTTTGAGGGTTGACCATGATCTTTCATAAAATGATATCATTACTAGGTGTCTAATAAAAAAAACTAAGTGTAAGTCAAGCTTGAAAAAAAATCCTTCAGTTTAAAAAAGAAAGTAAAAGTAATGAGGTTTGAAAATATCAATGAGGGGTGAGTTTAGAAAGTTGATCTAGTTCGGTCATCAAATAATATCATTGCTAGATGTCTAACAAAAAACATCCAGGTGTTCGTCGAGCTCGAAAAAAATCCTTCTGTCAAAAAAATTAAGTAAAAGTCTTAAGGGATGAAAATATCGATAAGGGGTGAGTTTAAAGGGTTGATCTTGTTCGGTCATCAAATAATATCATTGCTGGATGTCTAACAAAAAATATCTAACTGTTTGTCAAGCTCGAAAAAAATCCTTCTGTTAAAAAAATTAAGTAAAAGTCTTGAGGGATGAAAATATCGATAAGGGGTGAGTTTAGAGGGTTGATCTTGTTCGGTCTTAAAATAATATCATTGCTGGATGTATAACAAGAAATATCCAGGTGTTCGTCAAGCTCGAAAAAAATCCTTTTGTTAAAAAAATTAAGTAAAAGTCTTAAGGGATGAAAATATCGATAAGGGGTGAGTTTAGAGGGTTGATCTAGTTGGGACATCAAATAATATCATTGCTGGATGTCTAAAAGAAACATCTAGGTGTTTGTCAAGCTCGAAAAAAATCCTTCTGTTAAAAAAATTGAGTAAAAGTCTTGAGGGATGAAAATATCGATGAGGGGTGAGTTTAGAGGGTTGATCTTGTTCGGTCATCAAATAATATCATTGCTGGATGTCTAACAAGAAATATCCAGGTGTTAGTCGAGCTCGAAAAAAAATCCTTCTGTTAAAAAAATTGAGTTAAAATCTTAAGGGATGAAAATATCGATGAGGGGTGAGTTTAGAAGGTTGATCTTGTTCGGTCATCAAATGATATCATTGCTGGATGTCGAACAAAAAATATCCAGGTGTTCGTCGAGCTTGAAAAAAATCCTTCTGTTAAAAAAATTAAGTAAAAGTCTTGAGGGATGAAAATATCGATGTGGGGTGAGTTTAGAGTGTTGATCTAGTTCAGTCATCAAATAATATCATTGTTGGATATCTAACAAAAAACATCCAGGTGTTCGTCGAGCTTGAAAAAAATCTGTCTGTTAAAAAAATTAAGTAAAATTCTTGAGGGATGAAAATATCGATGAGGGGTGAGTTTAGAGGGTTGATCTAGATCAGTCATTAAATAATATCATTGCTAGATGTCTAACAAAAAACATGTGAGGTTAGTCAAGTGCGAAAAAAATCCTTCTGTTGAAAAAAATTAAGTAAAAGTCTTGAGGGAGGAAAATATCGATGAGGGGTGAGTTTAGAGGGTTGATCTTGTTCGGTAATTAAATGTTATCATTACTTGATGTCTGACAAAAAAAGTATAATCTTTATTCAGGCTTGAAAAGAATCTTTTAGATAAGAAAATTGAGTACTCACGACCCTGGATTGTTTGCATTATTATATTGTATATTATTTATTGCTTTCTTGAAAATAAATGATCATTGTTTCATTGAAAATAAACATCAATATAAAAATGTTGTTTTTTATTTTAATGGACCTTTATAGAAACTTAGGGTGTCTACATATTTTGTCTTACAAAATTTCCGATATTTCCCGGTTTTTCCCGGTTTTTGTTCCTATTTTTCGCGATTTTTTCTTGTTAACTTACAATTTATTTTATGTATAAATAGACCTACAAATGGCTACAAAAATTTAAGATAGCAGTTGATAATTGAAGAAAACAATTGAAATTTAAAGAAAATAATTGAGAAGTCGAGAATTAACTATTAAACTTTCCAAAAGTAATAATTATGAATTAAAAAAAAAAATTAATAATGAGAAGATATAATTAATAATGGAAAAAATAATTGAACAAAGACAAAGATATTTGACAATTAGAAACAAAATTTAAAGAAAAGGAAATATTATTCTTTAATTGAAGAATCATTGAAGTAACTAAACAATGGTTATTAAATTCAACGAACATAATTAAAAATTGGTCAACTAGATAGAAAATCAAAAAAAAAAAAAAAAATTCAAAATTTAAGTTATTAATTAAAAACCGAAAAAATTAATTGAAATTTAAATAATGAAATTACAATCGGAAAATCTCAGAATTATTGAATATACAAAAAAAACAATCGAAAATTAAGAAATTAAATTGAAATTCGAATACAATAATTGAGAATTAAATAAAATTACTAAACAATTGGATTGAAAAAAGAAGGAAATAATTTATAATTAAAAAAATGGAAAATGCCAGAAATTATTTAATATTTAACAAAACATTAAAAATTAAAGATTAGAATTGTTGTTTAAAGAAATTAATTGAGAATTGAAAAAATAATTGAACAATTGAACAATTAAATTGAAAATAGAAGAAAATAATTGAAAATTGGAGATGTTATTGAGATGTGAAATAAATAAATGATAATTGAAAAAAAAGAAGTTGATAAAAGTCGAGAATTATTGAATATTTAATTCAATAATTAAAAATTGATATAATTGAGATATGAAGAAAATAATTAGAAATTGATGAAAATAATTGAAAATTGAATCAAATAATTGGCAATTGAAAAAAATAATTTAGAGTTGAAGAAAAAATAAGAAATTGATAAAAATAATTCAGAATGGCGGAAAATAATTGAGAATTGTAGAAAATAATTGGAAATTAGAAAAAAGTAATTGAGAGTTGAAGAAAATAATTGAAAATTGAAAATAATAATTGTCAATTGAAGAAAATAATTGGGAATTTCTTTAAACAGTTGAATAATTGAAGAATTGAATAATATATTATGTTTTAATTTTTAATGTATATTTTTTATTTTTCAATTGCATAATTGTCGCATAATTACGCAAAATTAAAACGCATAATCAGATTGGTTCATAATGCATAAAGTTGCCATCTTTATTTATAAAGCAAATTGATATATTAGTCAAATTTATTAGCCCAGAAAGAAAATTCCAGGTTTGACGGAAAATTTTCGGTTATTTCCCGGTTTCCCCGGTTAGTAGACACCCTGAAACTACACTCATATCCCCCGGACTTGCCCTAGCTGTCTTAAAAATTACTCACTATAAATATTTATATCGAAGACCACTGAAAAGTCTTTAGACTATTTAAATTGCAAGAAAATATTAAAGAAATTGAATGAAATGAAATATATCCTGAAGCTTGAAATTATTGCACATTTTATGTGTAGTGCACTGAATAAAATAAATAATTAGCTTCAAACATCATAGAAATTTCTCGTATATATATTTTCATAAATATGTATAACACATTAAATTACATACAAGTAATAATTAAGTTAAA
Source organism: Ganaspis brasiliensis (assembly GCA_037103525.1). Taxonomy (NCBI): domain Eukaryota; kingdom Metazoa; phylum Arthropoda; class Insecta; order Hymenoptera; family Figitidae; genus Ganaspis; species Ganaspis brasiliensis. The sequence continues at coordinate 161,575 of JAZKLR010000187.1, forward strand.
ACTTATTGAAAAGGTCTTGTGAGTCAATATAATTTAAAAGAGATATTTATAAATGAATTTCAAATTAAAAATAATGAAAATAAAATACAAATAATTTAATAAAAAATAATTCAAAATTTAAATAAGTTCATTTCATAATTATGAATCCATTTGATAAAAAATTGTTTAGAATAATGTGTTAGAAGTTAATTTAATACCTAAATTGCATGAAATAAAGAAATTAATAATTTTTAAAGAAATAAAAATTTTCTGAAATAACTGAATTTTAAAAAATAGATTTAAAATATGTAAACAATAAAATTTATTTATATCACTAAAAGTGAAAACATTAATCGTATATAAAAGTAAAAAATATATTCCTCGTACCCATGCAATTAGAAGAAAACATCTAACAATTTAAATTGAACACAATATTGACAGGTTTTGATGGAACGAAAAATTTTGTAAAAAATAAAAGTTTTAATATGTGCTTCATAAGCACAATTTAAAATAATGAATTAGTAACTTTGAAATTAATAAAAATTTGTACTATTAATTAAATTTAGTTAAGACATAAAATTAATGAAGTTTAATGAAAGTAATAATTACTTTTAAAATTAAGAAAATTCTCTACGAAACTGACACTGTAATAAATATATTTCAGAAATGGAATCAAATATAATTAATAATGAGCTTCATAATCAGTAACAGTAGAATCTGCGAAAGAAATTAAACTACTTACTCGTGCCAGGTATCAGTCGACTTTTCATGGTACCTCCCGTTCTTGTGCCAGCGATGATTCGTGTTGTGAAACCTTTCATAATTCTTATATATATTAACAATTTTCCCTTTTACTTTTACAGTTCCCGGGGGACATTGTTCTTCGGCTTCTACTGGAAGTACAGCAACTTTATCTCTTTTCTTAGGTCCTGGTCCTGCAGAATCTGGTACAGTGGATTCCGATGGCGGTTTTTTTTTTGCGAATTCAGGAGCGATTCTCCTTTTCCGCGGAAATGCCTTCCGCGGATGGATATTCCTTGTTGACTTCTGCATACCTATAAAAAGAATAAGTGTTATTTCTTCATGTCGAATTATCAATAAACGTAATAAAACTGTTTTAAGAAATTGGGTGAGAAAAATATTGAAAAGAAATTAAAATAAATATTTGAATTAATTAAAAATAAAATAAATATACGTATTTTAAATATAATACTTTATTATAAATAAAATATAAAAAAATTTTTTTATTAATTTATTATATGTTGTAATCACTGGATAACATACCTCTGTCTTCGACGGGAGCTGACAACTGAATGAATTTCCCAACGAGCAGACTTCCGTCTTCCGCTTTTTTCTTGGAAACATTTTACTAGGAAATTGAGCCTGCCGTATTTTCTAAGAATTGCAAGCTCCGGACTTTTCCACAGAATTTTAAAAATTCAAGAAAAAATTGTTTTTTTAAAAATTAATTCTTTTTACGAAACTAAGAACTAATTGATTGATTGATTAACTAATTAATTATCAAATTAATTGATTGATTAACTATTTAATTAACAAATTAATTAATTGGTTAATTAATTAACCCCTTCACGCCCAGGGGACATATATGTCCCACCTACAAAAAACTCAATATCTTCCAAGAAAATAAATATTTTTTAATCAACCTTAGTGCTTTCTCTTCAGGAAGGATGACGCTTTAAAAATATGTAGATTACATTGTTCATAAAAATTCCTATTGTTTACCAAAAAACATTAAAAATTGTTAAAATTGACGAATTTTTAAAACATTTCATATTCGCTTGAAATTTGTTACTCGGGGGTTTTTGGGGTCGCTGATTACGAATCCGGTGTTAGTTTTTCAAAATTCAAAATGACGGATCCAATATGGCGGACCAAAAATTAAAAAATCCCTTAGATTCGCCTAAAAATGGTTACTGGGGGGTTTTTGGGGTCGCTGATTACGAATCCGATGTTATTTTTTCAAAATTCAAAATGGCGGATCCAATATGGCGGACCAAAAATTCGAAAATTCCTTAGAATCGACAAAAAATGGTTACTCTGGGGTTTTGGGATTTCTAATTTCGAATCCGATGTTTATTTTTTATAATACATATGTTCAACTAACTTAAACCATCAAATGTTTAAAAACCAGTTGGTTGATTTAAAACTAAAATATTTGGCTACCAGGGTCGAGATCCTGATAAGTGACTAGCATTAAGAAGTGTAACTCTTAATTTATTTTAACAAAATAAAATGTTTTTTACAAAATTTATTGTAAAGCAAATTAGGAAATTTTCTTGTTCGCTACTTTTCTTGATATGATGAATAGAAGCTAGTAAAAATAAAATTAAAATTGTAAAAAAATTAAACATAACCCAACATTTTAGCACTTATTTAAAAAATCTTGCCAAAATAAAGAGTTATATTCACTGTTTTCAATACTTATTTTATTTTTATTAGTTTCTACTCGTCATATCAAGGAAAGTAGCGAACATGACAATTTTTTAATTTGCTTTACAATAAATTTTGTAAAAAACATTTTATTTTGTTAAAATAAATTAAGAGTTACACTTCTTAATGCTAGTCACTTATCAGGATCTCGACCCTGGTATTTGTGAAAATGACAGAACTGTATCGGTCAGGACTGTAACGACTGATTTTTTAATTCTTAAACTGCTAAGTTCACTCTAAACTTTAACACTTTTTATTTATTACATCAAAGTAATAAAAATGTAGGTTATATTAAAAGTTAAAAAATTCAAGCAAAACCAGGAAGTTTAGAACATACGGGCTGAAAAAATAAGAGAAAAGAGAAGAACAGAAATTTAAAAAAAAAAAGTAAAATTCTGAATATTTAAAAAATGTTTGACAACAAGAAAGGTTAGAAAGACTATCTTTAAAACAATGTTTAATAGGTACTCTTGAAATTTTATAAATAAAAGTCGCCTGCTGTTTGGAATTAAACTATAATATATATATATATATATATATATATATATATATAATATTGCTCTTTATCAGCTGTTATTACTTTTTATAATATTTTTAAAAAGAGCATTAAAAATGTAAACAAAGGACACAAGTTACGATTTTCAATCTTAAAAATTGGGAAATTTAGGAGGTTTTTAAGGAAAAAAGAAAATAATTTTTTTCTTCCAAGAAACACAAAAATACCAAATGAAATTTTTTTGGTGAGTAGTACACTTAAGTAGCTATAAACCCTGAAAATTTCAAGAAAAAAAGGTGGCCTTTTTGAGATAAACATTTTTTTAGTTTTTTTAGAAAATCAAAGTATTGTTTTTGTTTATTAATATTTTTTACTTATCTTGATAAATTTTTAAAGAGCATAAAAAATAGAAAAGAATGAGCCAAAGAGCAACTAAAAAGCTTAAAAATTGTGTAAATTACGAGATTTTAAAGAAAAAATTTATAAAAAACTTATTTTTTTGTTAAAATCTTTAAAAAATCATAAAAATTAAAAAAAAAAATGTTATGAAAATTTAAAAAAATACGTGTCTTTATTTTTTGATCAGAAAAACATACTTTTATATAAAGTTAATTCTCGATGCACCATCGGACTGCCTGCATGATTTAAAATGAATTCAGTCGATAATAATTCTTAACAAAAATCTGTTTAAACTATTACAAACAGTACTTGCATTTAATTTTGCTGAATATCCTATTGTCTTAAATATAATCAATTAGTAATAGATAGTTTAAGAAATATTACAACTCCCTAGGTGTTTTAGGATAAAAGTTATAAATTAACAATAATAAATTGTTCAAACAAAGTAAAAATAATATCAGGAAATAGTTGTGTCTTTCCAGGTGCATTTGTAAAGAATTAGTAGGAGAGACCGGGGTAAATCTGGTCACTTTCGGTCAGATAGGTAAAAAACTAGAATTTATTTTCTAAATCCAAGTTAATTTATATCATTCGAAAGCTTATCATTTGTACTATCAAACTAAAAAAAGTTTTTGATTTATCTTTTTTTTGTTTCACTTGTAGATCATTTTTAATTTACATATAATATACCAAATTTCAAAATTACAATTTTCCAAAGTAAATCCAGTCACTCTTCGGAATAAATCCGATCAATTAATTTTTTTCAGGAATTTAGAGTAACCCCGACTGTTTTATTTTTTAAATATTAAAATTCGCCTTATTCCTGTCCTAAGTATGATTTGATTTTGATTTTATGATTGATAAATTGTGAGTTCTATAAACAATAAATATTGGTTTAATAAATAATGAATATAGGTTTCATGAATTAAAACTATAGATTTAACTAATGTTATATTTTATAAAGTGAAAGTAAAAAGTAAAATGTGGTTACAATTTTGGATCTAACAAGTTATCAATTTTATTTTTGGTAAAATGTAATGCGTGAATTCTGACTGCGTTTACTCCAACGTCTTATATCTATTTGAGTGATTCTCCACGAAACCAACAATTTCGTTACTGTTATTTTCGAAAAAAAAATTTCCAATTAAAATAAAAATCGTAATGTAATTTTCAAGTATGATAGTCAAAAATGAAATATCTGTGATGGTCCAGACAAATTGTTTATAATTTTTGTATTTTTTTCACAAATTAGCTGTTACCGTATTCATGTAACGTAATCGGTTGCAGTATAACAAAATTGATAGTTGGATTTACAGGAAAGTGAAATAAAAATCATTCGCATTTTAACTTTTAAATTTTCTATTTGTTAAACAATATTTGTTTAAACAAATTATTAAAAAAGTAATATTTAATTGAAACTATGGATGACAATCGATTTTACAAGAAAAATTAGAAATATTTTCTTATGATCATATTTTATTTTAAGTCATAATTTGTTGATAAAATCGCTATAAACAAATAAAAAAATCTATGGTGATAATGTATGTGGTAATTTATGAAAATATTGAGGTAATTTATAATAAGAATGCAAACGAAATTCAGGATTTGAAAAGCTATGTCATAAAATTTATATAGTAATTTTTGGAACTTGATGGTAATTTATGCTGTAATTTATCATTTTTTTGAGGTAATTTATGGTAAATAAAAGAAAATTTAAAAAACTAATTTTTTAAATTTATGGAAATTTATGTGGTAACCTGTGGACATTTATGTGAAAATTTATGAACATATTTGTTGTAATTTTATAAATTATTTTAAAAACATTTATACAAATTTGTACGGTAATTTATGAAAATTTATAAAGTAATTATTGTTAAACTTATTAAAATCATGACATTTAAAGTAACTTTTATTTGTTTAATTTTATTTGGACACAATCACTAAAATTGTTTGAATTGTACAATTGGGTGAATCACAAATTCAATGAAAGACATCCAAAAGGCTTCACCATGACGCATAATCAATACTGTTTTTTTAAACAAATTATTAGCAATTTTCAATCGGTTTCGCATTACTGTCATTTATATTTACTAAAATAATACAACTATAGATCAATTAATAAAAAAATTTTTTTTTTTATTTATTGCGAAATATGTAAAGGCTTCACCATGACGATTTAGTGATTCCCTACACAAATTTGGCGCTTCAAACGTAAAAAAAAACAAAAAATCAATTATAAAATTTGTTTATGTCGTAGTGAATCTCTTGAGGGAAGTCAATTGTTGTTTATACTAAAGTGTAATTAAATGCTGATTTGATTTTTATGGAATATTTCAATTTTTTAAAAAGGCTTCACTATGACGTACAGAACTGGGGATAAGAAATAACATCTAAAAAGAAATAAAAAAAAAAAAAAGTTTTGTTTACAACCAATTTTTTTCTGAATTCTACACACTTAGACAATAAAAAAATGTTACAATTAATTAGTTTTATTATTACAGTTTACTGAAAATATTTATTTTTGTTTCGTAACTGACTCTGGGGACAGCCTTTACCATGACGATTTGGCTCTTAAATTTGCTTTTAACAAAAAATATTTAATCTTATAAATTAAAGTGGCTGCAGGCTTTTTTTTGTGTTAACTAGAGCTACTTTTTCACGTTTGATTCATTACCATATGTGCAAATTGTTTTTTTAAAAAACAGAAGGGACATGGAATTGTCGGTTTCATGGAAATCATCCATATATGTATTTCAAAAAAGAACATCCAAAAGTATCAAAAAACTTACCCAAATAAATTAAGACTCAAGAATAATGTTCGAAAAACTTAAAAATCCGAAGAACGTTTTTTTAATGGCACCACTAAAAGCACTTGACCTCCTTCTTTTTCTTCTTCTTCTTCTTCTTCTTCGTTTTAGTGGCTGACCCTATTGAAAAACGTAACGTTCTTTTCGACGTCATATTTATTTTTTTTTACTTTTGGAAAATTGGAATATTGAATTATTGCATATAAAAAACAATTCTGAAATTCTTGAAAAAGTAATAGGAAAATTTCTTCTTTTTGATTCCATAGTTTTTTTGTTCTTCAATAAATTTTTATCATTTTTTGAACTTTTAATAAATTTTTAAATTTTATCATAATTTTTCTTCCTCATAGAGGAAGCTTTGTGATCGTTAAGATTTTCGATTTTCCAAAAATAGTCTAAATCGACTTATTTTCATCTAAAAAGCGTAAATTTTCATTCCTAAGCAAATGTCCAGATGTATGTGTGTTTGTGTGTGTGTATAGCGTTTTTTGTGTACAAGATATCTCGAGAACGCTTTAACGGATTCCAATAAAATTTGGATGACTTATGAAGCTCATAAATATCTAAATTTGGACACAGGGATTTTTGAAAATACCCAACCAAATTTTTTTGAGCACCTTTTTTCATCGAAAAAAATCGTTTTTTGCCAAAAATTTTTTTCATGATAAAAATGCAACTTAAAGAATACAAAAATCATATTCCTTATCTCAAAACGAATCGATTGACCTATATAACTTTTATAATTGATCAAAAATTTGTAAAATAATTCATATTTTTAAATTTTTTTGCATTAAAAAATGTTTTTTTAACTTATATATTATTAATTTTAATTATTTTGCTTACTTGGAAGCAAAATGTCCATGAAATGGACAATATTCTCACCTAGTTTCTATTTCTTGGATATGTTTTCCCTTCTTTGAAATTGTTATAAATTTGATTCTGCAAAATTTGAATTTTTTTCGACTTCTTAAATTTAAGGGCATGTCTAAGTTGTGATACGATTTACGAGGAAGCCGCCATACAAAACAACAATAACATTGAACCTGCCCTTAAAATATCTTTTTTTTTCTTATTAATGTTCATAATTTCTTTAATTTTAAAGAATTTTCTTATTTCTTTAGTCTACTACTCGAGAACTCCTGAAATTTGAAAATGATAATTCGTTAGACACACAGAATTCTAAACTCAATCTATTAATTACTATTATCTCTTGCTTATATAAGTATATATATACTTAAACCAAAAAATTTATATATTTTTTAATCTTTTATTTTATTAAGTTATATGTCTAGAGATTGTTCTAATTAAAATGTATTTTTGTTATCAGTTTCCAGCGATAGCAGGAACTTCAGTAACTACCCAATCGCAAACTTTTAAGAAGGAGAGTTCTTTTGACAATACTGAACTTTTATTGCGTCTGAAAGAGCAAGAGATACTTTTACAAAAGGCTGTTCTTAGCACAATTAGCAAACGTTCATCATATAGCGGTTCCAGTACCTCAAATTTAACCGTTAATAACAATATTAATGTTACTGGAAACCTCCACAAGAATAATAAAAATACCAGTGATTTTGTAAATAAAAATTTTTCCCATGAAAAAAGGCAGAAAAAGGAACCATGTTCGACTAGTAACAGTAACTTAATAATTAGCAAAAATCAAAGCATTAATGATAGTAGTTCTTCATTATCGTCGTCAAGTGTTAAAGAAGTCAGAGGATTTTCTAAGTCAAGTTCTAATGAAGTTAATGTAAATCTCAATATCAATACAAATGCCAGTGTTATTGTAAATAAAAATTCTGCCTCGAGTGGAGAACGAAAGAAAAAGGATCCTTGTTCGATTAGTAATAGTAGTAGTAACTTAATGGTTAGCAATGTTAAAGTCACCCAAAGTCTGTGTATTAACAAAAAGAGTTCTTCTGTATCGTCGGCGAGCGTTGGAGAAGCCGTAAGAAGTGGATCTTCTAAATCAAGTTCCAATAAAGTTAATGTAAACTTCAATAGTTATAATAAAAATGTCAATGTTAATACAAATAAAAATTCTACCTCTCGTGAAGAAAGAAGAAAAAAGTATATTTGTTCGCTTAGTAGTAGTAACAGTAACTCAATGGTTGGCGATGTTAAAGTAAACCAAAATCAATGTATTGACAAAAAGAGTTCATCAGTATCGTCGGCGAACGTTCGAGAAGCTAGTAGAAGTGGATCTTCTAAATCAAGTTTCAGTAATGTAAATGTAACCCTTAAGAGCAACAATAAAAATATCAATGCAAATGCTGATACGAGTGCTCTTTGGCATGGAAAAGATAAAAAAAAGGAACCTTGTGCGGCGAATAATAGCAGCAGTAATTTAAAGATTAACAACGATAAAGTAACTCAAAACCAGTGCATTAAGAATAAAAGTTCTTTAGCATCGTCAGAGAGTGTTAGAGAAGCCGTTAGAAGTGGATCTTCTAAATTAAGTTCCAGTGATATTAATGTAACTCTTAACAAACATAAAAATATTAGTGCTAATGCTAGTAAAAATGCTGTCTCGCATGGAGATCAACAAAAAAAGGAACCTAGTTCGTCTGGTAATCATATCGGTAACTTAATGGTTAACAATTCGAAAGAAACGCAAAATCAATGCATTAATAGCAGTAGTTGTTCAGTATCGTCAGCGATCATTAGAGCAGACAGAAGAAGTAGACCTTCTAAGTCAAGTTCTAATAGGCGCAGTTCTTCACATTCCATCTCTTCGCATAGAGAATCAGGATTAAAGTCTCGACCAAAGCATTCACATTCTTCTTTGTACAAGCTTCCTAAAACTGACAGAGACCAAAGTTCAGTTAAATCAAAATCACATAAAGAACACAATCAGAACAGTAGTTTGCAATCGTGTCCTTCTCAGTCCTCTTCGCAGTCATTCAAGAATAGTAAAAAAACTTCTAAATCGAGTTCAAGTCCTGTAACTTCCAGACGTAATGAAGTTACAAGCAGATCAAGTTTGAGTAATTCCAGAAGGCTTACAAATGAGAAACACACAGGTTCTTTGATAGTATCACCTTCATCTCCGCCTGTGTTTAAAACAATTAAATCTGTTGATAAACTTACAAGTAATCAGATTTTCTCTGAAGCACAGTTTGTGATAACATCAGTTATAGATGAAGATCTTCAAGAATCCCTTTCAATACCAGTTGGCAAAAATTGTATCATCAAAACCGAAGAGAGTGAGTATTGTTCTTTTATAAAAATTTCTACAAGTCTAGACCTACATTCGACCATTAAACTATTTAACCCAATACCAACAAGTTATCAAGATACAAAGGCTCGAAATTTTAACTCTCACGTGCAAATTCCAATCTTCGCGTTAATATAATTTTTGTTAGAGTTATTCAATTTGACTTTTACTAGGTATAGAATTTTGAGGTGTTTTTCATTCACTCTAAAAATATAAAACCCAAATTAAAAAATATTCTTTAGAAAACATTTTTTTCTTGTAATTAAAAAAGAATAAAATATTTTTTTTTAAGGAACCGATTTATGAATCGTCCGTAAATAAATAATATAGGTATAATAAATGACTTAACAATTATCAGCGTTTATTATCCTTATTTGTTTACGTCCATATAATAATGGACCATTTTGTCGATTTTATTTTCCGAGATAGTCGCATTTTTTTTAAAGTGGTTCACATCTATTATTTTTTTTATTGTTGAAAAACAAATTACAGGATGTGTCCATCGAAAAATGTGTTAATCAACATAACTGAAGTTAAAAAAATTTTTTTGCGTATTTCAAAACTAATAGACCTATTAGTTTTGAAATACGACTTTGGAAATACGACTGATGGAACGGAAGATATTGCTATTTCAAAATTTTTTTGGATATTTCAATTCTCGTGAACTAATTAATATTTTGACCTAAAAATTCTTGTAAAACATTAGTCTTATTATATGTAATGAAATTCTAAAGTTTCATTGCCCGCTGTTAACCTGCCGAAAAATAACGTTAATTTCACTTGGAATCGCACAGGTGTCCTAAGAAGAAAACCAAACGTTAAAGACGAATTAACCCCTCTCCCCCCAACATCTCCAAATAACCCCCTACATTTACGAAAACTCCAATTTTTAGAACAAAAAATGCCAAAATTTAAACTAAAGCCAAGACCAAATTGTTTATCGCTCTGCACAGTGGGCCAGAAAAGGGTGATTTCTGGCAAAAATTCAGATCTCGGAAAGTACAAGAAATTTATAAAACTCGATTATGCTACTTACTGTTTTCAGAGCAATAAAAAATTTGTCCTTGGCTTTAGTTTGAATTTTGTTATGCCTGGGCGGTTCACAGTGGGATGAAAGGGCATTTTTCGTCTCAAAATTCTACCGAAGACCCAAATCTTAACGGATTTAAAAGTTTTTTTTTTAAAAATAGGGGAGAGTCGCCAGTTGTGAGACGGCTCCAGTTGTGAGACAGTCCATTTTTTTAACACGAAATATAAAAAGGCTGATTGGTATACATAAAAACATTTATTTTTATACGAGCCAACTTTTGCGTGTACACCGAAGCGGATATATGTATTGTTTGTGTTAGATGCCAACACTGTGTGTGAAAATCGACTAAAAAACTTTTTTTCAATATGTGCAAAGTACTTTTTTTTTAAGTTAATTATTTGGAAAAGCTAAATGTTATGCATTTTTATTTAGTATTTTCCGTATATTTTGTAATGCAATATTGCATTGTTTCAATCTACAGTTGGAATATTTTTCTTTTTCCTCTTTCAAAATAGCGCCAATTTCCGGTTGTGAGACACAGCAAGTCACCAGTTGTGAGACGGTGGCGCCGCCCATCTGGAATAGCCTATACTTTTTTCGTTATGCAGCATAAAGCGCTTTGTTCAGTTTAGTTCGTTACGTACATTTGATAACAGAACAATTATTTAAAGTGTGGGAACATGCGCACAATTTATTTCATTTGCCTACATTGCGACAGCGATTTTGATCAAGAAAACTGATAGTCATATTTTAATGAATAAATATTTTTATTAAGTATATAATAATATGTATTATCAATATATTTAGTTATTTATATTAAACATAATGTTTCATGCGAAATTTGTTAAATTTTAGCATTTTTTTATAAGTGTCTCACAACTGGACACCTTTTTTTTTTTTTTGACTAAAAAGATGTGCTCGGAAAATTGATCATAAAATTTTTCGAGTTCATCTGAACACTACACTTTCTATGAATAAAAGTTGCGTATTTAAGTTACTTTTTGAACGGTGTATATTATTTACGATTTCGTTTACCTATTTCCAATTTATAAGTTAAAAATAAAACCCGTCTCACAACTAGCGACTCTCCCCTACTCATGGAGAATTGTTTAAAAAGTAAAAATGCAGGAAAATTGTGACTTTCCCAAAATAACATACCTACATGACATTTTCCTAGTGAAGAACATGATTTTTGTTAGAACAATGATTTTTAAAATATATTTTCACTCATATTTAGAGCAAATTTTAATAAAAAATTTACAAATTATACTTCTACGGGTTCTAGTCTACAAACATCATTATATTAAAAAATTCAAAATGGCGGATTATACATGTCAATTTGATTAAAGTTCATTAAAATATCATATTTCTTAGTTAAGAAGTGCTCAAAAAAATAATTTATTTTCAAAAAACTTGACTTTTGGTGTTTTTGATTAGAAATCTGAAGTTAGCTTTAAAAAAATTGTAAATGGCGAATCCAATATGGCGGCAAATATGCAATTTGTGTTTATTTCTTTGAAATTAAGTGTTAAAAGGCAATTAGGGTCTCTACGAGTGAATTTGAAGTTAGATCCTCTGATTTCAAAATGTCGAATCTAATATTTACAATATTTATTTATTTTATCTAATATTTATAATCTAGTATTTAGAAGCACTAACTTCAGATTCGTTCGCAGAGATCCTAATTGCCTTTTGACACTTAATTTAAAAGAAATAAACACAAATTGTATAATATTTGCTACCATATTGGATTCGCCATTTTGAAATCGGAGGATCTAACTTCAAATTCACTCGTAGAGACCCTAATTGCCTTTTAACACTTAATTTCAAAGAAATAAACACAAATTGCATATTTGCCGCCATATTGGATTCGCCATTTACAATTTTTTTAAAGCTAACTTCAGATTCGTAATCAAAAACACCAAAAGTCAAGTTTTAAAAAAAAAATTATTTTTTTGAGCACTTCTTAACTAAGAACTATGATATTTTAATGATCTTTAATCAAATTAACATGTATAATGCGCCATTTTGAATTTTTGAATATATATCTGTTGATGTTTGTAGACTAGAACCCGTAGAAGTATAATTTGTAAATTTCTTATCAAAATTTGCCCTAAATATGAGTGTAAATATATTTTAAAAATAATTTTTCTAACAAAAATCATGTTCTTCACTAGGAAAATGTCATGTAGGTAGGTTATTTTGGGAAAGTCACAATTTTCCTGCATCTTTACTTTTTAAACAATTCTCCATGAGTATTTTAAAAAAAAAATTATAAAATCCGTTAAGATTTGGGCCTTCGGTAGAATTTTGAGACGAAATATGCCCTTTTATCCCACTGTGCAGTTATGAAAATTTATAACCGGTTTTAGGTTTTTTAAAAAAACCGGTTTAGCAAAAAAACCGGATAAAACATATATTTTATAAATATTCAAATGTTATAACATGTTAAATGACTAGCTATTTGCTTATTGCTGTATCTTCAACAAACGGAGACCTTTTAGACCTTTTAAAAATCTAAAACATATAATATGCAATTCGTTCAATTTTCTAAAGACAGTGCGTTTCACTAGTAACGTTACTTTCTCTAGAGGCCTCCCACCCTAGGTAGAAAATCGTAGGTTTGAGCAAGAACCCTCCTTCTCCCTAAACTTGTAACGTAGTTTATGGACTAGTCCTGATAAAGAAAACATGTCAGAATGAACTTTTTTATTTTTGAGCCATCCCTCGAAAATTCAAAATGTCAGAGAAAAATCAACAAATCCTCACGAAAATCATCACTCGGAGGTTTTGGAGTCACTGAACACGAATTTGGCGTTAGAACTCGCGAGTAACGTTTTTGCTGAGGCACAGTGGTTCCAAATACACAAAAAGCTGTCCAAAAATAGAAAAATGATTTTTTAATTTCGAATTTTTTTCTATATAATCTCGTTTAGAATACTTCCGCAAGTACTGCTGTGGAAAAAAAATAACGAATATCAATTTTATACTCCTGAAAACCCCTGAGTAACAATTTTCAGATGAATACGATAAATTTTATAACAATTTTCAGCCACATTGGATTAGACACTTTGAATTTTCATAATCTGACGTCAGATTTGTAATCAGCGACCCCGTAAACCCCCAAGTACCGATTTTCAGATGATTTCGATAAATTTTATCAAAACTTTCCGCCATATTGAATCAGACATTTTGAATTTTAAAAAAATGATTTCATATTCGTAAGCAGCGACCCTAAAAACCCCCGAGTAACAATTTTTAAGCGGATGCTATCATTTTTTAATTTTATCGTCTGCCATATTGGATCCGCCATTTAGAATTTCCAAAATCTGAAGTCAGAATTGTAATCAGCAACCACGAAAACCCCCGAGTAAACAAATTCAACTAGATTAATTTAGAATTGGAATTTTGGTCAGCTTTTTGTCTATTTGGAACCTTTTTGTGAGGTTTTAAATTTTCGATTCGCCATGTTGGTTCCGCCATTTTGAAATTTTGAAAGCTAACTTTAGATTTGTTATCAGCGTCCACAAAAACTCCCGAGTAACAAGTTTGAACAAAATTGGAATGAGTTTTTAAAAATTCACCTTCATTTTGGATTCGCCATTTTGAATCTTCGAGGACGGGGATAAAATATAAATTACCCATTCTGACATATTTCCTTTATTATATGTGTCCAAAGTTTTTGGGAAAGTATAGTAACTGGTCCTTTTCAAAAACCCATTAAAACCCTTTGATAGGGATTGCAAAACCCATGTATTTTGCAGTTTTGTTAAGATGAGTTATTTTTTTTTTCTATTTGACAATTCGAAAAACTGTTTTGAGGGCTTGTCAGCCATACTAAAAAGACAACATTTTTCATAATAACAAATGATATGAAGACGAGTCAAAATACGGCCTTATTGACTCTCATCATTTGACCTTGAAAATTTATTATTATTTGACAAATCGAAAAACTGTTTTGAGGGCTTGTTAGTCATACTAAAAAGACAACATTTTTCATAATAACAAATGATATGAAGACGAGTCAAAATACGTCCTTATTGACTCTCATCATTTGACCTTGAAAATTGGATAATTTTATATTTTGTAAAATATGGTTTTAAAGTACATAAAAAAATAGTATATTATGCATCAAGGGAGGGAAGTCCGTGTTTTTTTGTCAAGCACAAATGTTCGAAGAACGAGTGTAGCACGAGCGTAGCACACTGTGCGAGACAAAAAATCGGTCTGACCCGCTAACGCGAACGAAACACGAGGTTTTCGTGCATGTGTGGTAGAAACTATTTTTTCTATACAAAAAAACATTTGTTTTAAAATTTTTACAAAATAAATTTCTTTTTAAAAAAAAAGGCAACTAAATAAAACTTTAACTAAAAAAATAGATTTTCAAGTGTACTTTAAGACAATATAGAACAAAATGTCGCTATCTGATTTTCAAGGTCAAATTTGACGAAATGTATTGGAGAGTTTCCATACCAAAAAGATCAAAGTTGCATGACAAGTTTTTGATTTTGATCAAAGTTGGTCAATTTGTAGTATTTAGGGGTAGTAATAACTTAGTCAAGTATTTTTGAAAAATTTCCAAAATTTTAGGAATTACGTCACTTCGATTTTTAACCCTTTATTTTTTTAAATTCTTGTCATTTAAAGAGTTTTTAACCAATTTCAATGATATTTATAGGGTGAGTATAGTAAACTATAAAGTTTTAAATAAATTTGAAGTAGATTTAAAAACTTCAAAAATTCATGTAGAAAAACACAAAAAAAATGTTAAACCTTTTTTTCTATGTGTGCTAATTTATATTTTTTATTTTCGTCACAATATAATGAAAGCTTTTTATTTTACCTTTATTAAAAAAAAAAAAATTGATGGAGGGTCTCTTAGTTCTCGAGATATCGGCAAAAGAGTATTACGCTTCACGTCTTCTATCCTATAAGCATAACGATTTTTGAGTTTTATTTGTTTCTTAAAATATTGTAAATGAATAAACTACAATGATTTATTCCTGACTACTATCTATGAATATTATAAGAAATAAATAAATATGTATGAATAAATAACCAAAGGTAGTGTCAAAAAGTTTAAAAGTATTTTTCATTCAATTAATTTTGCAGCAAGTAAGACAGAAATTTAAGTGCAATTGAAGGTGATAAATTTGACGATCTGAATTAATAGTCTAACAATTGTGAAACAATTAATAATGTATAATACAAATTTTTCATTGTCGACAGTAATAGGTACGTAGCTAGGGAGGGCCCAGGGAGCCCGGACGCCCCCGAAAATTTTTTTACTCGTTGAAATTTCTTTTCCTGAGAAAAATTTTTTTGCTACGGGAGCTGCGGGCATGGAATTTTGGCCTTCCCCCCGACAAAAATTTCTGGCTACGGGCCTGGACAGTAACTCAAAAAACTGTAAGGCATAAAAAACGTTGCAGATTAATTTAATCTTACTTTACTACTAAACTCCAACCATTGGTTTTTTGTGACTTACACTTTAAGCCTAGTAGTTATTTCTATTAATTTATTTTTAAATTATATTATAAGCATTATTATTATTATTATTATTATTATTGTTATTATTATTATTATTAATATACAGTAGAACCCACGTATATCGGACCCGCATAAATCGGATTCCCGCTTACATGAGATATTTTTGCCGGTCCCTTGAATTTATATATCATGTATTTTTACCCGGATAAATCGGATTCCCACTTATATCGGAATAGCCGAATACTGAATAGCCGAATATTGACATTTTTCAATTATTACATAAAAAATTATATAGAAAATTTAATCTACCTAAGGAAATTAACAAACAACAATATATATTATTACAGCATTTTGTTGACTTAATTTGCCACCTGTCAGAATTAGTATTTATTAAAAAACACACATATATAAAACATTTGTTAATTACATCAATATGATAGCAAAATAAATATTAGTTATTATTATTATCTTTATTCAACATGAAGCATTATAATAGTTTAAATGACAACAATTTTAGGTAAGTTACGTCAAATAACCTGTTATTTAACATTTATTTACAAGTTTCTAGTACTTGTTCAAGATTTTGTGTTTACTTGATAAATCATTTTTATTTTAGAATAACTAAGTTTTTAAGAAATATCTTCGAGGCAGTTGAAAGTTAGGCCTGTAAAATTGACAAAATACAAGACTAGAATGTACTTCTTGCAGTAAAATATTTATTGCAACCGAACCGGAATTATTGGCCCTGCAATGTAGTTTTACAAAAGGACCAGGTTCGAAAAAACATGCAAACTCTGTGATTCTATGGATTTTGAAAGCAACATTTTCTTCAAATTTTCGTTAGTTTCTTTTCAACTTTCGTTCAGAGAACTTGCTTTTCCTTGAGTGATAATCCTTGACAATTTTAAGTATTTTAAAACTAAAGTTTTTTTAATTTTGGAAAAGTATTATAATTGTTTCATATATGTTTTTCACTTATCTGTGATGTTGAAAATATAAATATTGAAACTGAGTGATAATACGTATAGTTGGATGTGGACTCAAATTTTTGGATATTTGTCGAAAACAATAAAAGTGAGTTTGACCCTTCAAAACAATAAATATAAGTATTAATATACGATTGATTCTCCAAATTGAAGTCACTTTTGACTCTTTGCTTCATCTTAATTTTATTCAAACCTTTTAAAATTTCTTTATCTTATTGAAATATATTTAATCTATTATCAATTAAACGATTCGCAACTACAAACAATGTATTTAAACATCTGAATCATGTTACAAATATACTTTTCCTAGTTTCACATGATAATGTTGCAAGCTTTTCAACATGTTTTTTGACAGCAAAATTAAGGAGGAATTGGACAAACAATCGGAACAAAAGTTAGTCCAAATGAATAATTTTGATTTATGATATAGAAAACACATAAGTTAGTGTAATTTTTTTCAGGGGAAGTGTGAACACTTGTAGTTTTTACAAAATGAGCCGTTAAAAATTGCAATATGATGGAAATTAAAAAAAATTGACAGGAAATTCTCTAAAATTTATGAAAAGATTACGTTTTCATGAAAATCAACATCTAAAATTAACCAATTAACTATTAAAATTATGTTTTTTTAAAAAATGTATTGAATTCGCTTGAAACTTGTTACTCGAGGGGTTTTGGGCTCGCTGATTACGAAAATTTTAAGATTACAAATACCTGCCTCAACAAAACCTTGTGTTATCAAGTTTTATAGAAAATTAATAATTTCCAAAATTTATGTCCGCTATATTGTATCCGCCATGTTAAATTTTGAAAATCGGACTTCAGATTCGTAATCAGCGACTCTAAAAATTGATAGAGTTGAAAAAATGTTTATTGACAAACACGTAAAAAAACATCATTTTAATAGTTAATTGGTTAATTTTAGATGTTGATTTTCATGAAAACGTAATCTTTTCATAAATTTTAGAGAATTTCCTGTCAATTTTTTTTAATTTCTTAAAATTATTTCTTAAAAACTTAGTTATTCTAAAATAAAAATGCTTTATCAAGTAAACACAAAATCTTGAACAAGTACTAGAAACTTGTAAATAAATGTTAAATAACAGGTTATTTGACGTAACTTACCTAAAATTGTTGTCATTTAAACTATTATAATGCTTCATGTTGAATAAAGATAATAATAATAACTAATATTTATTTGCTATCATATTGATGTAATTAACAAATGTTTTATATATGTGTGTTTTTTAATAAATACTAATTCTGACAGGTGGCAAATTAAGTCAACAAAATGCTGTAATAATATATATTGTTGTTTGTTAATTTCCTTAGGTAGATTAAATTTTCTATATAATTTTTTATGTAATAATTGAAAAATGTCAATATTCGGCTATTCAGTATTCGGCTATTCCGATATAAGTGGGAATCCGATTTATCCGGGTAAAAATACATGATATATAAATTCAAGGGACCGGCAAAAATATCTCATGTAAGCGGGAATCCGATTTATGCGGGTCCGATATACGTGGGTTCTACTGTATATTAATAATAATAATAATAACAATAATAATAATAATAATAATGCTTATAATAATGTGTATATGAGAATATGACATAGGGAAGTTTCGCATAAAACTGTTTCTGGCATACTCACACTCGGCTTAAATCTAGATTTAATTTCTGAAATACTCGTGAGTGACAAATTCACGAAAGAGAAGAAAATATTGTCCGGAGAATGAGCGAAAAATGACAAGAGTGGGAAATCGTCTCCACGCGGAGGGGATTCTAAGGAAAGTGTTGAGGGGCGCATCTCCCTATATAAAAAAAACTGAGTGTTTGTATTGACTATATATGAGGATCCAAGGGATCTATCGACTTTCACCCGTATGTCAACTGAGACTTACTAGGTTCTTACTTTGGGCAGCAGATATTTACAAGATTATTCGACTTCATGTGGTTGCCGGGACTATTTCATCGTTTTGCTTTTTGAGTAAACTTCTTTTATAGAGCAGATTTCTGTATATCTACAGTGTTTGTGTCAATGAAAGCAGAAAATCGTTTGCAGAGAATCTTCAAAATCGTTTGCAGAGTATCTTGGAAAATTTTTTGCAATTAATTTTCTGCTTCCATTGATTCAGAAACTGTAGATATCCAAAAAATCTGCTCTAAAAAAGAAGGTTGCTAAAAAACAAAACATTAAAATGGTCCTGGTAACCACATTAAGTCGAATGATTTTGTAAATAAGTATATAGTTATAAATGTATAGTAGTAAAAATTTTCTGGTCTACTGCTAACAGTTATTTAGGGGAAACTGCTCTATGTTGGATAGCCATTCCAACAGTAGATAACTATAAATACATTAAAAATTATTTATTTTACCGAAACCAATCTTAGAATTTAGAAGTAAATTTAGACTAAATTAATCTGCAACGCTTTTTCGTACTTCACTAACAGAAACAGATTTTCAAACTTACTATCCACGATATTAAAATATACTAATTTTAATATCTGGGTATTATTTTTAAATATCTAAATACTAAGTTTCAATATGTGGATGCTAAATTTAAATATCCACGAATATCCATATTTTCATGCCTTATAGTTCTTTGTGTTACTATCAACAAATAAAAATTTGTAATATACATTTTTCATTGTTTCACAATTGTTAGACTATTAATTCAGATCGTCAAATTTATCATCTTCAATTGTATTTAAATTTTAGTCTTATTTGCGGTATAATTAATTGAATGAAAACTACTTTTAAACTTTTTGACACTACTTTTGGTTATTTATTCATAAATATTTATTTATTTCTTATAATATTCATAGATAGTAGTCAGGAATAAATCATAGTAGTTTATTCATTTACAATATTTTTAAAAACAAATAAAACTCAAAAATCGTTATGCTCATAGGATAGAAGACGTAAAGCGTAATACTCTTTTGCCGATAACTCGGGAACTAAGAGACCCTCCATCAATTTTTTTTTAAATAAAGGTAAAATAAAAAGCTTTCATTATATTGTGACGAAAATAAAAAATGTGAATTAGCACACATAGAAAAAAAGGTTTAAATTTTTTGTGTGTTTTTTTACATGAATTTTTGAAGTTTTTAAATCTACTTCAAATTTATTTAAAACCTTATAGTTTTCTATATAGGGGTCGTCCATCAACTACATAGAACTTCAAGGGGGAGAAGGAGTCAAGCTATTGTCTACGATAAGAGGAAAAAATGGCGCTAATACATGTAACAGCGTCTACGTGAGGGTAGGGGGGTGTTAAAATTTTTAAAAATGAGGCTACGTAGTTTATGGACGACCCCATACACCCTATAAATTTCATTGAAATCGGTTAAAAACTGTTTAAATGACAAGAAATTATTCAAAATAGTTTAGCAAAAATATCCTTACTAAGAAAGAAGTTATATGCAAATGAGTTACCAAGGACCGTTAGATTTTGAGTTAGGAAGGGCCGTTAGAAAGTAACGCTTCTCTTTAAAGAGAGTGAGAAGCAAATACTTTTGCAGGTAATGAGAAAGAGAAAGGCAAATTTTCTCTCTTTTTCATTAAAGTTCGAAATTTTCGTATCTTTTCCTAAATCTATTAACCCTCATTATGCAAGGGTTCGTTCGGACGATAATTGGCCTAGCAGGAGGTCCATTGTTTGTATTTAGAAATAAGATTTAAATTTGAAGAATATTAGTAAAATGAGGTAAAATTTTAGGTAAAATTTCAAATTTAAATGTGTGTGTGTGTGTGTGTGTGTGTGTGTGAGAGAGAGAGAGAAATAGAGAAACGGTGAAACTCAGTTTCTTCTTAACCTAAGGTCCTTACCAGCACATATGTAAAAGAAAAGAGCGCGCATAGCGCGCCATTGTTAGTGCTAGTAAGAAATAGAAGGAATTAAAAAAGTAATGTTCAAAGAAAAAGGATGTATTAACAAGGTGGCCGCAAGTCAGGCAAAAACTGAAAATCTGGTAGTCAGGGAAATGTTAGGGATTTAAAAACGGAAAATTAAATATTAAGGATCTTTTCCTCAAAGGACCCACAAATAAAGTTCAAGATTTTGTTACTTTAAATAATCACGTGAAACAATATTTATTATAATACATCCAATATATGAAATTAAAAATATGAAAACAATTTTAAATAGTACCTAGGTATAAAATTTTTAATATAAAATAATATAAATGAACTAAATTTTTAATAATATAAAATTAATTGTATAATATAATTTCGAAAAGTATAACGACCAATAAGGACAACACATGGCATAATTTAAAAACACAAAATTTTGACGTTTCGAGACTGATTCAGTCCCCTCTTCAGAATTTATTCACGAATTATATCTATTCATAATCAAATCACGTCAACCATGTGAAAGCTACTCCAGTAGATTTATGTATACAGTAATTTTCTCACTTTTCAAATAAACTTCTCTAAATAAACTTCTCACTTTTCAACCATGTGAAAGCTACTCCAGTAGATTTATGTATACAGTAATTTTCTCACTTTTCAAATAATTTCTCTATTTCATTTTATAAGCTTCTTACCTACTTTTTAATAATTTATTTTTTTATTTTTATATTTTTACCGTTTTTCGTAGACTTTCTCCAACTTCGTTATTCATTTAAAAAAATTTTTATTTTTTAAGTTATGTCATTTTATCATAATTTTTAGGGTTCCGTGCCGTAAAACGGAACCCTATTAAAATCACTATGTATGTCTGTCCCCCCCCACCCCCACCCCCGCCTTAACTTACAAACTATATGAGCTCGAGACTTCAAATTTGGTACCCATTTTTAAGTAATTTCAGATTGGATTTACGAAAATGAAATGGAAAACGCGATTCAAGCTCATGAACATAGCAAAATCCAGAGAAAACCACAATTTTTTGCCTTAAATTCGAAAAAATGACACAGTCCCCCCATCCCCCTTAATTTCCAAACTATTTGACTTAGGATGCTACAAATTGGTACACATATGTAGATTGTCGTGTAGATTATACGAAAATTATAGAAAACGTTCGTAAAGGCGGTCTTCATAGTATTTACTAGCCAAAATCTTAGATTTTTTGAAAAAAATTAGTAAAAATGATCCTGCTTCCCCCCTTAACCTCCAAACTATTTGACTTAGCATGTTAAGAATTAGTACATATATGTAGATTGTCATGTAGATTACAGAAAAATTATAAAGAACGTTCGTAAAGGCAGTTTTCATAGTGTTTTCTAGCCAAAATCTACGATTTTTTGAAAATCGTATCAATCTTTTTTTTTCTCAACTTCCAAACTTTTTGACTTCACGGAAAAAGGGAATAATAAAAGTTACATATTTTCGATTAAAGATTACTACTTTTGAGCAGTAGTTTTGAAACTGTTAAAAAATTGAATACTTTGTACTTAATTCACTAAATGAATTATTGTTTGATTGAAATAAAATTTACTCCATGGAATGGAAAATTTAAATGAAAATTATAGGTATTAATATGAATCTGAGGAAATATTGTATCATCCAGAATAAGAATTGTTTTCAACAGAGTGGCGTTTATATCGCGCCACAAACGATTTTCACTCAGAAAAATAGTAATCCGTTCCACTACTAATGCACGCCTCTCACCGATGTAGGCATTATAAGCGTGTGCGATGGGAGAAGAAGAAGAATGAAATGTAGTAAATAATATTTTCTTTCTCTAATTTAGAAGTGAGATGTACATTCACTCCAGATAGAGTGAAAGTTCACTCTGAAAGAGTGAGATCGCCCACTCTAATAGAAAGAGTGCAGAAATTCACTCCAGTGATCGGAGTGAATATTCACTCCAAGATTTAGAGTGAAACTTTCACTCTATTTTGAGTGAACGTAAGCACCTATACCTTATAACGGCAGTTCGTAAGTTTTGTACCAACGAGCGTATAGCATAGTGGTTAGAGCTTTGGGCTTTAGGCATGAGGATCGCACGTTCGTGACCCCTCAGCGTCAAATATTTTATATATATATATGTTTAGAGTTAGTATTAAGATGTATGTTGTATTTGTAAATATGATATAAAAAAATGTTATTAAATAAGTAACAGATATCATTGAGATTAAATAAATACGAAAACAGCACATTACTGACAGAAAGTTACTAATTAAAGAGGTTCAATATTTATTTTTATTTATAATTTTTATTTTTCAAATATAAAATATTATTCCTTTAAAGTTATAATGTTATTAAAATTTCCAAAAACTTTAATTTACCCAATCTAAAATAGGAGTGGGAAATTCGATCTAAGTGGAATGAGCAGCCATTTTAAATCAGCTGAAAAATTCACTCTAATTGGAGTGAACTCGTCACTCTATCTATAGAGTGAAAAAATTCGCTCTTTCAATGAGTGAACATTCACTCCATATGGAGTGGCTCAATGTTCACTCTTGCCTGGAATGAATTACCGCAATAAAATAAATCATAAACCCCATATTTTTTACTACATTATTGAATTTAAAAGTAAATATTATTTAAAATAGTAGTAAATAGAATATTATTAGATAGAATAATATTAAATAAAAAAATTATAAATATGTAAAAATAAATGAAATACTTATATAATCTAAAAAATTTTATAATATAATATTATTAAAAATATTTATACAATATATTATTAATAAATAACAATACTTATTAAATAGTTTAAAGCATACTAATTTATAAAATAAAATAGCGAGAATGAAAGTCAAAATTAATTTTAAAAATGTTTCAATATTAATACCCGGTTGAAGAAACGCGTACATGAACACGTACACGAACGCGTACATTACCACGTACATGAGAGCGTACATGTTCATGTGCATGAACAAGTATGTGTTCATGTACGCGGCATTAAAACATGAACATGTACACGAACACATATATGTTCATCCACGTTAATAAGTTCCAAAAACAATACACATGTTCATGTGTTAAATTACTAAAAAATATTGAACAATGGTAGCTATACCTATGGTATTTCTCCACCCTTGTTCCTGAAAAACAACTGCGCAGCCATATCTCCCATTGAAAACTACTGCGCAACGTTTGAAGTTTTGCAAAATTTTAATCATGTTCGTTCACATGTTCATGTGCTCGAACATGTTAGTGTTCATGTACATGAACATGTATAGAATTTCGACTTAATGGAGCTCATGAACTTGTACATGAACATTTACGTGTTCGTGTGTATGAACATGTTTCAATACCGCGTACATGAACACGTACATGTTGATTCACATGAACATGTACGCTTTTATGTACGTGTTCATGTATGCGTTCGTGTACGTGTTCATGTACATGTTTTTTCAACCGGGTATTGAATAATTTATCTGAATATCAAAATAAATTTAATTAATTATTATAACAATGACAGTTTTTTCAAGAAAATAATACAAAATAATATGATGAAACATAAATGAAAAATGAAAAGTTGTTTTTATATAAAATAAAGATTCAATGATAACACCTGAGTTACAAGAAAACAATTTTTGAACTAGAAAATTAATTACTTAATATTTACCAAATAGATTCAAGTTTTATAAAAAAATTTGGAATGGTAATAGAATACATGTTATTTAAAATATTTTTGCATCATTAATGAGTAACAATATACTAATTAACAAGAGATTTGTTTAAAAAATATTAAAAATGTTTATGTAACAAGAAATTGAAGCTTATTAAAGTACTAATTAAAGTAATACTAATTAATTAAAGTAGTAGTAGTAGTAGTAGTAGTTTTTTTTTTTTTTTTAGTCGAGGTTTATGGGAAATGCATTTACGCAGAAACGGAGTATGACCCGGAGTTCGAGTCAAAAAAATGACAAGAATGCCGAGACATACGTCCGAATACTGTTGGGCTCGTACCCGGATTCTCCGGCCTCAGTATACACTGAGTCATACCAATTAAACCTTCCTCGCTTCACACCAACCTTTCTCCCCGGCCGCTCTCGCATTACTTCAGGGATAGGTTATAGGTGCATCTAACCGTACTTCGGTTCCTCTCTCTGTATTTATCTGGTACTCTAGGGCTGTCGACTTGCTGCAATTCTTTGCTGTTCCTCGGATTTCTTAGTCTTCAATACTTCAATAATAAACTTGCTTACTATGTTTCAGGTATCCTTGCTTCTAAGCATAAGAGAAACTACATTATCTGGTGTAATCTTGTTTGCTAGCTCAGATTCTGTCTTATGCTTTAGGGTTGCCCTTCTATTGCAGGCGAAGAACGTGTGATGAACGTCGTCCTCGGTCTCGCAGTAGTCGCACGTTGGACTTGTTTTTTTGTTCAGCCTGAACAGGTACTTATTGAAGTGACCGTGACCACTAAGAAACTGCGTGAGGTAGAAGTTGACTTCACCGTGCTCTCTCTCAAACCAGGGTTTGATGCTTCTTGCCACGTTATGATAGTTGTTTCTCGCTCTGTTCTCCTGACCAGTGAGGCAGATTCTCCGTTCTTCTTCCTGAGAAATGAGCGGCTTCTTTCAAATGCCAGTAGGTGAATGGGTATTACAGAGGCTATCAGTAGGGCTGCTCCTGCAGACACGGTACGATATGCGGCTGCTACTCTTAGCGCGCCCCTGCGTTGTACAGACGCCATTCTCATCCTGTACGTGTTGGTTTCCAACGCGTCACCCCACACTTCGGAGCCGTAGAGCATGATGGAATGCGCGACACTAATTAAGAGCCTCCTTTTGTCTTCGCTAGGGCCGTTGACGTTAGGCATCAGTCTGGTCAGTGCTGCTACAAGTCTTTCGGCTTTTGCAGCTGCCTTCTTGATGTGCTGAAAGAAGGTCATTTTTTGGTCGAAAAAGATTCCGAGGTATTTCACGGAGTTTTGCTTCTTGATGGTGTCATTGATTACCTGAATTGCAAAGGTGTCGTGCACAGTTCTCTGTCTGGTCAGCACAACCAACTCGGTTTTGTTTGCCGCAAGCTTGAGCCCGTGGTCCATCAACCAGTCATTTATAATCCTGGCCGCTCTTTCTAATTTAGTCTTAGCAAGACCGTGGGTTCTTGCAATGACGATTACTGCTATATCATCCGCGAACGCAATGATTATGACCCCATCTGGGAGCTCTAGCCTGAGTATGCCGTCATATGTGGTTTTCCACAGGTCTGGTCCCAGGGCGGAACCTTGGGCAACTCCTGATGTCACTTGTTTGGTTTTTGTTCCTTCTGCTGTATTGTACATCAACACCCTGTTGTCCAGGTAGTCATTGACTACTTTCATGATGTAATCAGGCGTGTTAAATAAACTTAGGGAACTGAGGATGTCAACCCAATGGACTGAGTTGAATGCATTTTGGACGTCTAAAGTCATTAGAACACAGATGTTTCTGGTCTTGTGGGGGCCTTCCCAGGCTTTTTCTACCGCGGATCTAACCTTCTGCAGAGAGTCTATTGTTGACAGCTTCTCTCGGAAACCATGTTGGTTGTCTGATAGGTTGCCATTTTCCTTTATCGACTCTCGTATTCTATTACGGAGCAGCTTCTCGAATACCTTGCCCATGTTGTCAAGCATGCACAGTAGGGTGGTCCTTAAAATAAGAATTTTCGAATTTTAAAGTTCTCACCCCCACATTTTGTTACTAATCGAAAAAGAAGAGATACGTATTTTTTATTTTTTTTTTATTTTAATATTTGATGGTGCCTCATCGACCCTGAAATTTCCCATGTATTTTGCATGGGGAAAAAACAATTTTTCGTAGATTTGCAATAAAATCATGAAAAATCAACATTTTTTTACCGGATTACTCTGTTTCTCTTAAAAAATGTTCAAACAATGACATTCAATAATTTATTTATGAATTTTTTATTATTAACTATTTTTTACAGGGCCGTAAAAATATCCCATAAATTGCAAAATTATGGAAAAATCGTTAAAAAATATTTCTTATCACATTTTACAATATTTTCCACTAAAATTCCGTTTAATTACATGGAAATTAACAACTAACAATTGTTGCATGTGTTTTTTAAATTGTTTAAACAAATTAATGTTGTTTATTTGCAACTTTTCATCTAATAGAGCTAGAGAGCTGTAACTTTTTCCTAATTTTGCAACTATCCTAGCCAAGTGAAGCGCAATATTACTAAAAAACTAAAATATACAATTACAAAAATTGTTTAAACAAATTCATATCGTTTATTTGCAATTTTTCATCTAATAGAGCTAGAGAGCTGTAATTTTTTCCTAATTTTGCAACTTTCATATCCTAGTGAAGCGCATTATTACTAAAAAACTAAAATATACAATTACAAAAATTGTTTAAACAAATTAATATTGTTTATTTGCAACTTTTCATCTAATAGAGCTAGAGACCTGTAACTTTTTCCTAATTTTGCAACTATTGAAGCCTAGTGAAGCCCAATATTAGTAAGAAACAAAAATATACAATTATAAAAATTGTTTAAACAAATGAATATTGTTTATTTGCAACTTTTCATCTAATAGAGCTAGAGACCTGTAACTTTTTCCTAATTTTGCAACTATTGAAGCCTAGTGTGGCCCGATACTAATAATAAACAAAAACCACAATTATGAAAATCGTTTAAAGAAATTAATATTGTTTATATGCAACTTTTCAATTAATTGAGCTGGAGTGTTTTAATTTTTTTTTAATTTTGCAACTTTTTAAGCTACATAAAGCCCAGTACTAACAGCAAAGTACAATCAACAATCATTCAAATTTTTTCAACATATTAATATGGTATATTTTCTAATTTTTTATCAATGAAATTAAGAGAATTGTAAGTGATGATAAGTTATTAATTCTTGGGAATTTATCAATTTGTCTCTTCAAGTTTGTCTTTTTTTACTGCGACAAAAGTTTGTTTAAAAATTATGTCCAGGATTAAAAAGTGACTATTGATATTGCGGAGTGAAATGTTAAATTAATGACAGATTATAATGATCTAATAGTAAGAGATGAGGATCAATAACAGCACTTTCTATAAGTTGTTACGGAATATAGTAAACAGTTCCCAGACTCTCAGACTGTAATAAAAAAATGTTAACAGAAACAATGCTGTAATGGTGAAGAAATTTGTCGCGTTTTGTTTAAAAAGTAAACTGCAGAATTTCTGCACAATTATTGTGTTTTACATTCATTCTTACCTTTCCAAAAATAAAAGCTTGCGAATATAAAGAAAGTTACAGCTTTCTAGCCCTATTAGATAAAAAGTTGCAAATCAACAATATTAGTTTGTTTAAAAATTGTTTATAATTGTATATTTTAGTTTTTTACTAATATTGGGCTTCACTAGGCTTGGATAGTTGCAAAATTAGGAGAAATTACAGCTCTCTAGCTCTATTAGATGAAAAGTTGCAAATAAACGATATGAATTTGTTTAAACAATTTTTGTAATTGTATATTTTAGTTTTTTAGTAATATTGCGCTTCACTAGGCTAAGAAAGTTGCAAAATTAGGAAAAAGTTACAGCTCTCTAGCTCTATTAGATGAAAAGTTGCAAATAAACAATATTAATTTGTTTAAACAATTTAAAAAACACATGCAACAATTGTTAGTTGTTAATTTCCATGTAATTAAACGGAATTTTAGTGGAAAATATTGTAAAATGTGATAAGAAATATTTTTTAACGATTTTTCCATAATTTTGCAATTTATGGGATATTTTTACGGCCCTGTAAAAAATAGTTAATAATAAAAAATTCATAAATAAATTATTGAATGTCATTGTTTGAACATTTTTTAAGAGAAACAGAGTAATCCGGTAAAAAAATGTTGATTTTTCATGATTTTATTGCAAATCTACGAAAAATTGTTTTTTCCCCATGCAAAATACATGGGAAATTTCAGGGTCGATGAGGCACCATCAAATATTAAAATAAAAAAATACGTATCTCTTCTTTTTCGATTAGTAACAAAATGAGGGGGTGAGTACTTTAAAATTCGAAAATTCTCATTTTAAGGACCACCCTAATGCACAGTGGTCTAAAGGACGCTGGTGTTATCGGTCCTTCTTTACCCTTGTCCAGGAGGACTAACCGCTGGCGCTTCCATGGGTAAGGGAATATTCCTGCGAGGAGTCATGCGTTGTACATTCGCAGCAGGATACCGGGGCTAGTATTCGCGACAAGTTTTATTACTTCTGAGGGGATTCCGTCAGGACCAGGTGCTTTGTTATTCTGGAGCTTGTCTGTCACTGCTCGGAGCTCGGTTTCTGTGAACAGTGGAACATTCCGTTGTGTTGGAAGGTTATCCTTGCTTCTCAGCGGGTGATCGGGAAAGAGAGTGGTCACAACCCTTTCCATGGTTGTTGGATCTAGTGCGATGGGCGTTTTGTTGGGTCCAATTTTATCCGTGACGACTTTGTAGCCAAGACCGTACGGATCATTATTGACTTCCAAAATTACCTCCTTCCATTTTGTGGATTTGCTATCTTTTATGGCGAGTGACAGCTCTTTTTTTGCGACCTTGTGGATTGCAGACAAACGAGAGATGTCTTCCTTGTTTTTGGCTCTAAGTCCTTGCCTCTGCCGTCCGTACGAGGCATTCCCCATTCAATCGCTTTCGCATTGAAGTCTCCGGCTAGTAGGATGTCGCTATTAGCACTGACGATGAAATCCTCGAGAGAGGAGAGTTTCCTTCTAATCTCTGCTATCTTATCGTTGGGTGATAAGTAGCAGCTTATAATCATCAGTTTTCTGGTCTTAATCCAGACAAATCCATTTCCTTCTCCATGATCGTTGACAGGGAAGGCTGTTGTGTCGCACACCCAGATTGCTGCTGTGCCTGTTTTGTCCGAGAACCAAGTGGGTCCCTTTTTCGCGGTGTATTGCTCAGATATAATTGCGAGCTTGATGTCCTTTGTTTTAACCGTATGATACAGCAGATCCTGAGCGGCCTGACATCTTCCAAGGTTTCCCTGTAGAATCACTTTCGGCGTACTTTGCTTCTTCTTATCTCTTCTAAAAAAGAGGTACATAGCCGAGAACCAGGGATGTGGTTCGGATCGTGACCCTTGTCTGCACAGGGGGCGCAAGAAGGTGCAGTAATGCATTTTACGCCTGGGTGCCTGATTTTCCCGCATTTCCAACACTTGTCAGATCTGTCGGTCTCTTTACAATCTAGAGAGATATGACCGAAACCGTGGCACTTATAACACGTCGTTATCTTCTCCAGGGGACATACGCGGCAGTTGACCCAACCTATTCGAATGCGAGACTTCTGTATGAGTAGACTCGCAGATCTCTCGTCCATCTCCACAAAGGCTTCCTTGTTTCCTCGGAATGCTTGGGCCTGCAAGGAAATTCTCATTTCGGGAGGCTCTTTCTCTTGAAACAGATCCGAGAGTGCATCTTGAACCTCCTGTAGTTCGGTGGACTCATCGGTGTCCTTGATCTGGATGAGAGCTTTGGGTTGAAGTGCCCTAACAGCTCCCTTAGATCCTAGAGCTTCACGTATCGCTGTGCTGAATCTGTCGTTATTTCCATTGGCTTGTCCTAACTGAATTAGGACATCTCCGCTCCTTGTTGCGCGTATGCTCTTGACGTCCACGGAGAGTTTCGTTGGGTCGACCTTACTCTTGATGTCTTTTAAGACCTCAGAGTAAGTAACGTCCCCGGAAGGTTTTATTATAACCGCTTCAGGACGTATGCGTGTGCGTCTACTGTTGGCCTTTGCAATCCTTTGTGGAGGTTTGTCAGGGGGTACAGTTTCTTTCCCGAGGTTCTTATCTAGGATTACAGTGGTTCGTTTACGTGCTGTCTTGCTGATGACATCCGTCTATTTATACAAAGGTGTCCCAGGTTGCGTGTTTTGTGAAGCATTCGGCAAAACTGTCGGCTTAATCTTAGGAGCTGTGCGCATCTGGATTCCTGCTTGGCTTTCCATCTTCTCTACTGGCTCCTTGTGTACTGGTTGTGCTTGAGCTAAGTCATACTTCCAGTTCCTTCTGAACCGTTTAATTTTGTCGAGATGGTCTTCGAATTCTTCGATTGCCTCCTTGACTTCATTAAACATATTCTTTTTCGTTTTGACGAACCTCTTCAGTCTCATTACTGACGATTTAAAGCCTTCTAGTTCAAGGTCCTCCTTGATCAAAGCTTCAGATGACCACGATGAGATTGGGACTTCTGTGCTCGGAGCGTTCTTAAGTGTAGATGCCGAGCCATCCACCTCCATAGCAATGGTGTTCTCGAGAGTTTGGATCCCTCCAAAAACCGTGGATCCTGCATTGGCCACCGGGGCTTGCACCCGATCGGAACCAGTGGGAGTACAGTCCCCTTTCGGGGTTCCTCCTTGGAGTCGTGCGTTGGAACTCTCACTATTCATAGTTTTAGTTTTTTTTTTTTTAAGTTGGGTGGTGTCGTTGGTCAGATCGAACAGACAACCGGTCCCACGCCCGCCAACCCTAGATCGAGTCTACTCCAGGCCAACTTGGAAAACCAAGTGGGCAGGAGTGCTCCGTTCCTTCCAGAATCCGCGTCATCCTCAGCTGACGAGGATGGTTAGCCCTGTTTGGAATCAGAATTAACGTCATCCGCACAGGCATCTACTGCACCAAGTTCAGAGCGGCGAGTACCCGAATTAATGGGGTCCCGTTCGTTCCCTGGTGCCCAATCCCGAAAGACAATTGGGGTCAACGAATTCTGCGAAGAGCCGAACAGCTCGTCTAGTGATGGTGATTAACATAATCGAAATATTATTGCTTGTAATATATAGTAGCTAACTCGCTACGTATAATCGTAGTTTTTGTAGTTGTCAAAGTGTTATATAAATTATTTGTATAAAATTAATTATGGTTAAAAAGAATGTAGATAGTTATTTTTTAAATTTAAGATTTTCTATTACAAAACTGAAGTTTTGGCCAAGAAGGTGCCGTCATTGTCCCGAGATACGGTTATTGCTTGTCAGAAAAAATTCTTCAATACAGAATCGATGTTGGTTAATTTAATGGGCCATCACTGGCCCAAGATTCGGCCGAAGGTTGGTAAATTTAGATAATCAAGACTGGTAGTCAATATTGGCGCAGTCAAGGGCCGTCAAGAATGCCAATGTTGCCCCAGTATAGTTTGCCGAATTTCGGCTATCATTACGGGGCCAAGATTGGCACTTGTTATTAGTTCTGGCATATCGCATTTGGGTAAAACTAAAAAGATTGTACTTTTGTAAAAAGTTGTTTACATGTTTATTTAAAAATTACAATTATAAGTCAATTTTCAGAGGGAAGCAAGCCCATACATTGCCC
Organism: Ganaspis brasiliensis; assembly: GCA_037103525.1. NCBI lineage: Eukaryota > Metazoa > Arthropoda > Insecta > Hymenoptera > Figitidae > Ganaspis > Ganaspis brasiliensis. The sequence goes on from JAZKLR010000187.1 coordinate 193,644, forward strand.
CCTCGAGTTATTTCTAGGGTGGGGGCATTGACCCCTGTGCCCCCCGGCTTCGCCGTCCCTGCATTTTCTCTATTTTTGCAATTTACTTTCAGTTCGCACTTTTTCTTACTCTTGACTATTTAAGTTTTTAACTATCTAATGTTACAATTTTGAATAATACGACTTTAACCTTGATTGTAGTTTTACATATGGTGCCTTAAAAACCTCAAAAAACTAACATTAATAATTACATGCTTCTCAAGTTAATTTTGAAACTTTTTCTCTTAAAATAACTCCAGAAGTGTAATAGAAGTTATTTTAAGTAAAATTTTCTTAAAGAAATAACTTTTTCTGTAAATCTACTTTTTTGTGAAATTTTAGTGTTTTACTTTCAAAGTAGTTAAACAATTACTAGGAAAAAAATATTTCTGGCTTTGTTTTCCTTTATTGTACTCTAGAATATCTAGAAATAATACTTTATTCTGCAGAAACGTTAAAAAAGAATTTTTTACACATTATAAATAAGCAAACTTTGATGCACAAAATAGCCCCACCATGGGGTTTATTTTGTGCACAACTTTGAGTTTCAGTAACTCAGACAAAAATTTTTTTTTTGGACCTTTGTAACTTTTTTACTTTTTTATCGCAAAATAACAGTTGTAAAAAGTCAAGAAAAGTAAGGGAGTTCTGAAACAAATATGTGGTTGGTACCTTGCTTATAATGTCTATCAAGATTTACGTTTTTTTTAATAATAAAATTTTACAAATCTCAATCTATTATCGTTTGAAAATCTACAATTTTTATTAATTCATTGTGAGTTTTTTTTTACAAATTGCTAAATTTTACTTCCGCTGTTAATGAATAGATATATTTCATCCCTTAAAACGCTTTTTGAGTAGCTAAGAAAAATGCGTGTAAGTATATGTGACGCTTTTTTTATGCTAAAAGATAGTTTTTGAGTTGTTCTTTCATTTCCATGTTTCAAACAAAAATTTTATTAAGTATACTTTTTGTTATAATGCTTAAAACCTAGGCGTGCTAAGTGTATCGCATTTTTTGGATTTTCTTTGAACGACAGTCTCGTGAAATTGGCTTTTATTGTTTTCAGTTTTTTATGGTAATTGATAGTTTTTGAGTTGCTTTTTGAGTTTCAAAAATCAAAATTTGATTCCTATCCTATTCCTATCCGTCCTTTAAAGTTTGCTTCCTCAGCGATAGGTCCCTTCTCTCGCGGAGCGTCACAGATCTAAATACTTAAATATTTGTTTGTTAAATTACAGCTAACCTTCCGGAAGAAGCTGAGAAGCTAAACATTCCTACTAGATTGGATACAGAACTTCAGTGCATAGTTTGTCAAGGCGAATTTAAAAAAATTTATAACAAAGAAATGGAAGAGGGGGAAATGAAACCAGTTATTGTTTTTGAAGGCAATAATTTCCATTTTTCCTGTCTCGAGGATCATAAAGTAAGTTTTCTTTTATAATATTTGTTAACTATCACTCGGTGTTATTAATTCACATGTATAATTCAGTAATACATGTGAAAGTTTTCTTTTAATTTACCCAACATTTTAATAAATTTTGAAAAATGTTTTTTAGTTCATTATTACATTTATTATATTTTCCTTGTGAAATATGAACTTAAATTAAGTTGGTCTTGTTATTAATAATAACAAGAAATTTATAAAATAAATCTCTATTTCCAATTACTTAAATGCATAAAAATTGTTCCAAGAGTTTAAATTAAAAATGCTTTTTATAATTACAGCGGGCTTTAGAAAAAACTGCAGAGTTACTTGAAGCTCTTGTAAAACTGGACGAAAAGAAAGAATTCAGTGAAGTACCAGCAATAAATTTTCAAGCAGAAATAAAAATTGAAGAAGCAGAACGGTAGGAAAAAGCTGTCAAATTATAATAATTTCTATTTAATTAATTAATTCAGATTAGCTGAAATTTTGTATGACTTAAATTAAGATTCTTTGAAACTTTAATCGTCGGGTTGATATTAGAGTTTCTTGGAATTTATAAGTATAGACAAATCTGTTGATTGATTAAAATCAAAATCAAAGGAAATTAAGATTAATGGAAATTTAATTCCAATAAAATAGGAATTGATTCAATGTGGTCAAATCGACCTTTCGGCAAAGTTAAAATTTATTTGGATTAATATCAAGGTTTCTTGAAATATATATTGACAGAAGTTTGGATTAACTAAAATTCGAATACACTACAACTAGGATTTATTAAAATAATTAACAAATGGATTTTGAATTAGTAAAAGTTTGAATCAAAGATATTAAGAACGATTAAATTGAAGTTTGGATAAACTAAAGTTTCATTTTAAAAACGGCTTCCTACTCTTGAGAACAGTGGCGGATCCAGACTTGGTTCCAGGAGGGGGTTATACATGAGAGAGAAAGAGACAACACTATAGTGTTCTCTCTCTCTCTCTCTCTCTCTCTCTCTCTCATGCAAATCTAAGTTAGCTCCAGGAGGGGGGGTCATGACCACCATGACCCCCCCCCCCCTGTGGATCCGCTCATGCTTAAGAATATAGTTTTAAAAACTTTTTCGTTAATATTTTTTCCGATAGAGATCGATAAAGTTGTGTGTTTAAAAAACCTACGGCAACTTACGATTTCTTGGTTCGTGAACTGCGGGCAAATTACACAGGCACACAAAAAAAAAAAAAGGTCAAATACCAGAGGGCAGACCAACATATTCCTAGGTTTTTGGGGTCGCTGAAACCGAATATGGCCATGAAAATATTATCTGCTTGCCCATTTTCCCCCTAGCCCCCCCCCTTACACCCCTCGGGGGGTGACATTTCAGTTTTTCCAAAAACGTCAAAAAGGCAGTCTATTCCTATGTTTTTTGGGGCGCTGAATCCGAAAAAGACCACCAAAAGCCAATCCCCCCCCTCCTGCACCCCCTAACACCCCCTGGGAGGGGGTTGGAATTTCGAATTTCACGAAAAGTCGAGTTCGGTGGCTATTTCTATGTTTTTTGGGGCGCTGAATCCGAAAAAGACCACGAAAAGAAAATTCCCCCTCTCCTTCACCCCCTATCACCCCCTGGGAGGGGGTTGGAATTTCGAATTTCACGAAAAGTCGAGTTCGGTATCTATTTCTACGTTTTTTGGGGCGCTGAATCCGAAAAAGTCCACCAAAAGCCAATTGGCCCTCCCCTTCACCCCCTATCACCCCCTGGTAGGGGGTTGGAATTTCGAATTTCACGAAAAGTCGAGTTATATTGGAATAGACTCTAAACTCGATTTTTCATAAAATTCGAAATTCCAACCAACTCAAGGGGATATTAGGGGCTTAAGCGGGCGGGAATTAGCTTTTGTGGTCTTTTTCGGATTCAGCGCCCCAAAAAACGTAGAAATAGACACCGAACTCGATTTTTTGTGAAATTCGAAATTCCAACCCCCCTCCTAGGGGGTGATAGGGGGTGAAGGAGAGGGGGAATTGGCTTTTGGTGGTCTTTTTCGGATTCAGCGCCCCAAAAAACATAGAAATAGACACCGAACTCGACTTTTTGTGAAATTCGAAATTCCAACCCCCTCCCAGGGGGTGATAGGGGGTGAAGGAGAGGGGGAATTTTCTTTTCGTGGTCTTTTTCGGATTCAGCGCCCCAAAAAACATAGAAATAGCCACCGAACTCGACTTTTCGTGAAATTCGAAATTCCAACCCCCTCCCAGGGGGTGTTAGGGGGTGCAGGAGGGGGGGGGATTGGCTTTTGGTGGTCTTTTTCGGATTCAGCGCCCCAAAAAACATAGGAATAGACTGCCTTTTCGACGTTTTTGGAAAAACTGAAATGTTACCCCCCGAGAGGTGTAAGGGGGGGGGCTAGGGGGAAAATGGGCAAGCAGATAATATTTTCATGGTCATATTCGGTTTCAGCGACCCCAAAAACCTAGGAATATGTTGGTCTGCCCTCTGGTATTTGACCTTTTTTTTTTTTTGTGTGCCTGTGTTATCAATGAAATTAGTTGGAAACAACGAGTCAACGTTGCAATTATTTTGTATTGAAAATGTTGACACATTTTTTATTAAATATTTAAGAATTCTATCCACAGAAATTATGATATTACAAAATTATTTTATTTTATGAATATAAATATAATTTAAAAATTTTTTTGATTACAAAATTTCATAATTTTTGAAAACTTGTAATTTTTTCTGAAAGCTCAAAAAATTTTGCAATTTTGCAGATATTTTATTTTTAATATCATTTACCAACCATTAAAATTTGACAAGGGTATTTTGCATCGTTTCGAAAGTATTAAATTTGAAAAATTTTTACTAAAAAAGGTTAATTCTAGGAACTTTTTGGTATTTTGCATTGTTTCGGAAGTATTAAATTTGAACATTTTTTACTCAAAAAGGTTAATTCGAGGACTTGAAGTCAGCACAACAATTTCACATCTTTCTGTTCTTTTATAAGAAAAGAGAGATAAATGCAAAATAGGAGGTTACTAAATCATGTAGTGAACATTTTGTTTTCGATTAATAATATCACCGAAGGAATTAAAATTTATTTTATAATATGATGGTTAATGAACGTAGGAATTCATCGAGTTGTACATATATATAAAAACAAGATTTTTTAAAAATATGTCAGCAACTGCTCTCAGACGAAAGTCAGTGGAATTACCCATATATAATAAAAATATATCTAAACCTAATATTTAAACCAGAGTTTAAGAGGCAATAAATCATAACCGTTTTTTGAAAATGACATTTAAAAACAAATTAAAGTTAGATATTACAATTTAATCGGTACCTAAAACGACAGAACTCCAACAAAATATGATGTTGTGATGAATTAAGGGGAGATTCCAGCGATATTAAGGTTTTTTTTAAAGATTTTTTTTTATAGTAAAAGAAATATTTATTACATACATTTTTTTTAATGGAGTCTTAGAAAATGGCTGTTGAAAGTGGTCCTCTCTAGAAGTTGTTTACACTTTTTCTCTGCCACGGGTAATGTGAAATAAAAAAATTAAATAGTTTCTTAATCTGCACCATTTTGGCTATCGTGTAACCATAATTTTGCATCCTAAATTGTTAATAATTTTTTTAAATATTAATGGATCTTAAAAATCCTAGTTTACACGAAAACTACACATTCAAGGAACATGCTGTCCAAATTTCAAGTTATTTCGTTGAATAGTACGAAAATAAGAGTTTAAACAAGTTGAAAATATGCAGTTTCGAGAAAAACGCGTTTAAAGTTTGAAGGACCAAATATACAAAAATTTAACTTAAAGTTCGGCAATATTTTTAAATAGTAAAGCACAATAAGAAAAGACTATTTTTCCCGTGTTTTTAGATAATTGTACTAACCAAAAATGAAAGAAAAACAATTTCGATTTTTTGAAAAAAATCACTGTAATCTCCCCTTAAATAATAAGGCTCAATGCAAAACACCATCAACAAACATATTTCTTGATTTTTCGATTTCACAGAACTGAAATAAATTAAAACTCGTTCAACTCGAAACCATAAAAATTGAGTTATGCTCTTTTACCATTAAGCCACAGATTTTCATAAATATAATGTTTTAAATTTTGGTGTTTATTTCTCAAACGTCCTAGCTCAAAAATAAAAGTTTGAGGATTAGCTTCATACTTTGGTAAATTTTGGTCCTATAAGAAGACAACGTATTCCTAAAATATTAACTTATTTTTTTAAAAAATTGTAGAAAGTAGGTGGGGTTAAATTTTTTATTTTTTCTATTATCTTGTGATTTGCAAATCCGTGTAACTTTGACAAAACTTTATGGATTTTACTTTTTTTAAATTTTTTTATTTAATTATTTAAAGTCCCATTAACCTACAATTTGAAGGTTATTATACATTTGGTTATATATACACAGTGGTGCCCATAAGTATTGGTACCCTTGTAATTATAAACTTTATGTCTGTAAAATATTATTTAAATAAATTTTTAGACGGTTTTTATTATCGTCAATGGCCAGAAGATAACTATAAACGTAGACATTTGGAAAAAATAATAATTTGTTCTTACACAATGTTTAAATTAATAAGACTTAGTCTAATTTTGAGTCACAAAAGTATTCATACGGGCAAAGTCTTTGTTTTATAATAACATATATTTAAGTAGATAACTAACTTTATCAATCTATTGACAAATATTTGGTAGGCCCTCCTTTTGCATTAATAACACTTTTTAAAGGGTTAGGCATAATTTCTAATCACTTTAACATATAATTATTGAAAGATGATTGAAATTTTTTTTGATCCTTTATTTTTGGAATGTATTGTGATGTTGTGAAATTATTTTACCTCAATAGGATCTGGTGTTGGAATTTTAATAAATAATAGTCATTGTTGCTGTTGTTGTTGTTATACTGTTAAAGTTTCGGTTTCTGGATTCGAAACCATCATCAGGGCTTTTTTAATAATAAATAAGAGGGCGATCTTACCTAAGTGTACAATGAATTCAATTCATTGATGTTGTTATGGAAAATCCTCCTCTACATTGAGATATATTTTAAATTAATTGGCTAACCTCTCAAGGATTTTTCGAAATAACAGAATCCAATAATAGATATTTAATATAAAAAGATAATGGAAATTTTTTTATCCTTTATTTTTGGAATATATGTGATGTTGTAGAATTATTTTGCCTCAATAGGATCTGGTCTATGATGTTGGATTTATTCAAAAAATACTCATTGTTGTTGGTGCACATTGTTGTTGTATCATGACTTGCTTGGGGGTAAAAGGGGGGGCTGTAAAAATCGGTCAGCAAAATGTTGACGCATTCTCATATTACTTAACTCAAGTAGAAATTAAGATAAAACTGCATAAAAAATATTAATATTTCTAAAAATTGTTGGAAAATTTAAAAAAATTTATTTTTACATTCTCATCACAAATGAGTTCTTAAATTTTTGCGATTTTGGACTTTTGCTAAATCCTACATTTTTCGAGGTTTTGAGACCTCATGATTCCAAAAAAATGGGTTTTACGAAGATGTCTGTCTGTCTGAGTGTCGGTCTGTTGTTGAAAAATTTTTGTCGTCGGATAACTTGAGTAAAAATTGTCGCATCAACTTCACCTTTGGTATACTTTTTTTTGGTATAAAAATAAAGTTCAAGTTCTTTAGTTAGCTATTTCCGTCCAAAATTATCAAAAATAGAACATTTTGAAAAATCAAAAAAGTTTTAATTTTCAAAATTTTTATTTTTTTTATTTTTATATTAAAGTTCAAGTAAAATAAAACAAATTTCGTTAATAAATATTTCCGATATGATGCAAACCTAAAGAGATATAAATTTTTTAAACTTCACAGCTGTATCATGACTTGCTTGGGGGTAAAATAGACGGGGCGGTAAAAATCGGTCAGAAAAATGTTGACGCATTCTTATCTTACTTAACTTAAGTAGAAATTAAGAAGAAACTAACTATTTAACAGCTAAAAACCTTGAAAATCCTCAAAATACACGTTATACGTGCAAAAAATTGAACATAATATGGGTAAATCATATATAGAAACACTATTATTTAAAAAAAAAAATGAATAAACTCCCGGTTTTTTCTTTCTATTTACATTAATGCATCACAATTAATAAAACTGCATTAAAAAATATTGACTTTTCCAAAAAATTATTGGAAATTTTGAAAAAATTTATTTTTACATTCTCATCTTAAATGAGAAGGTCTTAAATTTGTGCGATTTTGGTACATACAGGTCAAGTTCGTTAGCCAGATATTTCCGTCCAAAATTATCAAAAATAGAACATTGGAAAAATCAAAAAAATTTTAATTTAAAAAAAAAATTTTTCTAATTTTTTTTCTTAAAGGGGGAACACCAGTTGTAAGCCAAAAAGAAGTGCTTTTTTCAAGAATTTTTTTCTAGAAAACCATGAAACTTTTTGTAAACTACTATTTATTAGTTAAAAGTACATGTTCAAAGCTGTAATTAAAAAAAAAAATTAGTGTTTTTGAACCAAAACTTTGGAAGACATGGGCCATTGAAGCGACGCCTTCCAAAAAAAGGTGATTTGCGGTGACCAGGATTCCTCAAGTATGCTTCGTCTGAAATGCAAAAATGAAATTGATTTGCATTTATTATAAGATTATCCTGTTAGTGATCGAAGGATTTTAAGAAAAAAAAAATATTTGACAAAATGGCGACCTGTCAAAATCAAACGTATGATTTTCGTTTAAAAAAACGGTCGATTTTGAGCTATATAAAAAAAAGTTTTGCATAAAAAAAAAATCCTTCGATCTCTAACTCGGCTTAGATGTATAAATTAAGCATACCAAATTTCAAGTAAATATAGTTTAAGAAAATGTAAAGAAAAAAAAATCGATTTTTTGAAAATTACAACTGGTGTTCCCCCCTTAAAGATCAAATAAAATCAAACAAATTTCGTCAATAAATGTTCCGGATATAATGCAAACCTAAAGAGATATAAATTTTTTAAATTTTATACATGTATCATGACTTGTGTAACGAAGTGATTATTATTTATATTTAAAATTTAATCTAAACCACATAATTGGCCAATTTACTTCCTTATTAAAATTTACATAACCGAACGACAAACGACCACGACACAAATCAGCTCTAAAATCCCAGGGGAGATTCCGCCGGAATTTCACCTTCGATGGCCACGAAGATGACGACTATTCACGCGAATTTGACACCAGACAAAAAAACCTGACGAACGACTCACCAACGATGACCAGATACTTCTCGAGCAACCTTTGACAAAAATCCTCTGAACAGCCTCGAAGAAGGATACGCAGCAACTCCAAACCGCCTCGTGAGAAAGTAAAGGGTTTACACAACGAACAAATGATAACACACAATTTCAAATGAACTCCAGTCTTTAATAGTTCACAACACAAATCAGTTCTATCTACAAAATCTCCACTCAATCTCACAGTTCAATTAAAGTACAATCCAAAACTTGCGACAATTTTCCACACGTGTAATGTGCAAGACCGCCCGATTACAAGTCACGATGGCACGTGGCGACTTCCCTCTCGTCCCGCTGTACGTTGCCCGCCGAAAATTGGTTCCTCTCCTTCGACTTCCTATTCACCCTCCGCCCTCCTGTACGTCCTTCGTCTAGGATTGGTTGTCACGCTGCTCGCGGATTTGAACCTGAAACGCGAAAACTGACGACTGGCGCAGATGGAAAAGGGGAGAGGTGACTGCTGAATTCAGAATATTCAACGACCAAGAAATTAGCCAAAATTTACGAGGGAAACTACTTATTACCGGAAAAACGTCAGTCAGGCTCGTCTCAAGAAAAGTCGAAACCAGGCGCAGATGTTTAAACTAATAATTTTCCCTTATTTAACTTATTCAAAATACTACTAATAATATTGCAACTCTTCAGTAACGAAACACTTCGTTACAATTCCCCCCCCCCTAGGCCGATACTGGCTAGTATCGCCGATCCACACTCAACCTCTGAACTTTAATGGAAGAGAGGGCCCTGAATACGCCTTCTCCTTTCCTCCAGAAACTCCAGCTTAACTCTGGCCACTTCCTCCGGTGTCAATCCCACTAACAGCTGGGACAACTCCCGCAACTCCTCCATGAGGCCTCTGTCAGCAGCTATCTCCGGTTGCGCTAACGGCGGACGAGCTGCTTGCTCTCTTCTTAAGGCCGCTTGCCTTTCTGCCGCCAATGCCAGCGGCGACTCCCGTACACTAGGCAACCCCAACCATCCTTCCGGTTCCATCGGCTGAGGATGCACAGGAGGCATCACGGCGCCTGGTTGCTGTGCCACAAACCGCACAGTAGGCAAACTATACTCTCCCAGGGCCGCCACCTCCATGAACTGTCTGCGCTCCACTGGTTGCGGATGCGTTGCCACCACCGGAATCGGACGTGCAGGCCGAGGAACTGTAGCTTCCTGCTCCCATTCCCGGTTCTGATAATATCCATCACGGCACAATCTGAACCGAGCATGGTTCCTCGCCCCGTACTTCTTTTCCATGTCCCGGAGATGCACTTCACCACATCTAGGGCACTTGGTCAGAACAACTCCCTTTCGTCCACAATTGGAGCAAAACGGACCCTGTGATGGGTACGGGCACTTCTTGCGGTCATGTCCCCGCTTCCAACAATTGAAGCACGAACCCGGGGGGGGGATCAAGATTCGGATCGGTCGGAATCGGCTTTAATCCGGCAAACATCACCCCGCCCAGCCTAACCGGTAGCTCCTTTTTCACTTGCGTTTGTTGAGGAGGGGGCGGAATCTGGAGATGCTTCTTCTCCTGTTCCTTCCGCTTCGGTGGTTGAGGGGGAGTCGGAACCGGCGCTATCGTGATAGGTTCCCGAGGTCCTGGTGGCGTGGGAGGGCGCTTCGGTTTTGGAGACCGATCTCTGGGGCTGACGAAGTTCTCCTTCGCTAACGACCTCGCCCTCTTCTTCCTTTCCTCCACCAACCTAACACGAAGGTCCTGTAATAATTCCTGTGGCTCATTGACCACCACTCGATCCTCCATGGAGACTTCCCTCTCCTCAACAATGATTTCCAGTTCGGCCTGGGCAGCTCGACTCTCCCACTCGAATCCTGATTCCCCCGGTCTTCTTGAAATAAGAGGAGGATCCACCTTACTCTTCTTCTTACTCTTTGACCTTCGATCCGACCTTGTCTTCGGAATTGCTCCCGAAGGAGTGGAAATTCCCGGTTGGGGAACCACCACTGGCGCAGATGCGGCTTTAGCCAACACTTGAGAACTTGAGGTTCTTGGTTCAGGAACCTCCGTAGGCGCAGATAAAGTGTTCGGAACTTCCGACGATTTGGAGGTTCCTGAATCAAGAACCCCCTTAGACGCAGATGACGATGCTGCCTTCTTCTGAGCCTTCTCGTTCTCCAGTTGTTTCAGCTGGTCCTTGGTCTCATCCAGTTTCTTAAAATATTCCGCCATCTCTCGCTCCGTCTGTTCCGCCATCACCTCAAGGTACTCGATGTCCTCGTTGTCCCAGTCTGGTGGATAAGGAAATCCGGTCCGGAAATAGGGAGATGTCCTCCCATCCGGACTGGTTCTAGTCCTTTTTCCTCTGGAATACGGGCGACGGGACATCTTCTACGGAACCTGAAACAAACAAAACAAACACAACCCAATCATACATTATTCTTACCACGTGGAGGCAGATATCGCTTAAGATCCGAAACATGGACCTTGGGGACTCTCCGTCTGTCATCCGCATTCAACTCGTAAACCGTTGGCGATAATTGCCGAACTATTTCGTATGGTCCCTCGAATTTCGGTGCAAGTTTCGCGGAAAACTTCTGGCTAGCGTTGGAAAGTTTGTGTGTCCTCCACAAAACCTTGTCCCCCACGCTGAAATGTGCCTCACGTTTATTCCTATTATACTGCTTCGTCTGCTTCTCACGTTCTTTATCCACAAATCTTGAAACCAAGTCTCTCAAGGCATCCAATCTACGCATACGATCTACCCAAACTTCCGGATCAATCCTCTGAACACTGGTCTTCCCTTCTACCTCTCGTCGCAAACTTTTTACTGGCTTAGGCTGACGTCCAAAATTCAGGAACGCTGGACTAACTTTCGTAGTCGACTGAACTGCCGTGTTCACCGCGTGTCTGAATTCGTGGAGGTGCTTATCCCAGTCTCGATGATCCTGTCCCACAAAGGTTGCAATCATCGTTTTCAGTGTGCGATTACTCCTTTCCACAGGGTTAGCTTGTGGATGGTATGGTGGCGTGGTAAGATGTCGAACACCATACTTTTCCAAGGTTGCCTTCAGGAATTTGTTGTCGAACTCTTTGCCGTTATCGGTGAGCAGAAACTCAGGTGTTTTCCACCGGAACAAGACCAGCTCCTCAAACGCTTTAGCAATCGCTTTACCATCAGCTGATCTTATCGGCTTGACTTCGATCCACCTTGTGAACAAATCCTGAAAGACAATCAGGTGTTTGTTCTGACCTTTGCTGGATGGAAATTCCATACAGTCGGCAGCCACCACAACCCAAGGACGCTCCACTATACGTTGTCCCATCATACCTTTAGCTCCCTCTTGCGAGACCTTATAACACTGACACTCTAAGCACTCTCTCACGTAATTGTGAACATCCATCCACATTCCTTGCCAGTAATATTCCCGTGCAACTCTGTGTACAACTAATTTCCAACCGTCCTCATCACCGATAACACTGGTCGACAAAAACGAACTTTTTTTTTGTTTCAAGAAAAACTCTAAGTGATTTTGATAGGATTTTTTCCGTAGATTAAGAATCTGATAACAAAAATTCTCCATCACGTCACAATTTTGAGAAAAACGGGGTTAAAGTGTTAAAAAACACGGTTTTGGCACTTTTTGAAGGACAATAACATAAAAACGTGACGTCACTGAAACTTCTAATAATGCTTAAATGAAAGCTTGAATCTTCAACTTTTAAGATATGAAGCGAAAAACCATGAAACAATAACCAGCGGCCGTTGGGAATCGGTTTTTAGCGAGCGCGCGCAAAAGGGGTTTTAATGCATTTTTGCTCCCGCGTACTGTGGACGGCAAGGTCACACAGTAGTGCAACCCCAGAAAATATGTTTCAAAAATCTCTACGGCCCGTAATTTTCAACGGATTTTAACTTTTTTTTTTATTATAAAGATAAATAAATTCTTAAGAGATACCTCACCTTTTTTTTTTATTTTTTAAATTATTTAATAATTTTTTGTTTAACAAAGAATTTTTTTCAAAAAATAATTATAGATTTCTTTATAGCTATCAGTTAATTGTACTCAAGAAGTACTTATATTTCAAGGCAAGAACTTATAAAAGATAAATAATTAGGTTATTGTAACATTTAATTGTTATAAACAATTATAATTAACAAATAAACAACTTTCATTTAAAAAATTGCAAGTACCTCTTTTTAAATAAAAATTGGAATGTCAACACATGTAAGAGTAAGATAACACTTAAAAATTAAAAATAAACAATAATTAATTGTTTATAACAATTATCTGATTTAAGAAATTTTGTTGTTATTTCTAAATATCTATTAAATTGAGCTACAGAATTGAACTTTTTTCTAAAGTTTGCAATTCATCAAGCCAAATGTAATCGTTTGTTAACAACAAATTAAGAATGACCATTTTAACCAATTGTTTAAACAAAATATTGTTAATTATTTAAAACTATTTATCAAATTTAGCTACAGAGGTGCAATTTTTTCTCCATTTTGTAATTCATCAAGCCAAAGGAAATCATTTGTTAACAACAAACTAAAAATTACAATTTAACTAATTGTTTAGACAAAATATTGTTGATTATTTAAAACTATTTAACAAATTTAGCTACAGAGGTGCAATTTTTTCTTAATTCTGCAATTCATCAAGTCGAATGGAATCATTTGTTAACAACAAACTAAGAATTACAATTTAACTAATTGTTTAAACAAAATATTGTTAATTATTTAAAACTATTTAACAAATTTAGCTACAGAGGTGCAATTTTTTCTTAATTCTGCAATTCATCAAGTCGAATGGAATCATTTGTTAACAACAAACTAAGAATTACAATTTAACTAATTGTTTAGACAAAATATTGTTGATTATTTAAAACTATTTAACAAATTTAGCTACAGAGGTGCAATTTTTTCTCAATTTTGCAATTCATTAAGCCGAATGGAATCATTTGTTAACAACAAACTAAAAATTACAATTTAACTAATTGTTTAAACAAAATATTGTTGATTATTTACAACTATTTACCAAATTTAGCTACAGAGATGCAATTTTTTCTCAATTTCGCAATTCATCAAGCCGACTGTAATCAGTTATTAACAACAAATTAAGAATGACAATTTAACCAATGGTTTAAACAAATTATTGTCGATTATTTTAATTATTTATAAGGTTGAGATAACTATTCTTAGTTTGTTGTTAACAAATGATTCCCTTCGGCTTGACAAATTGCAAAATTGAGAAAAAATTGCACCTCTGTAGCTAAATTTGATAAATAGTTTTAAATAATTAACAATATTTTGTTTAAACAATTGGTTAAAATGGTCATTCTTAATTTGTTGTTAACAAACGATTACATTCGGCTTAATGAATGGCGAAATTGAGAAAAAATTGCAACTCTGTGGCCTAATTTGATAAATAGTTGTAAATAAACAACAATAATTTGTTTAAACAATTGTTTAAATTGTCATTTTTAGTTTATTGTTAACTAATGATCCCATTCGGCTTGATGAATTTCAAACTTCAGAAAAAAGTTCAATTCTGTAGTTCAATTTAATAGATATTTAGAAATAACAACAAAATTTCTTAAATCAGATAATTGTTATAAACAATTAATTATTGTTTATCTATAATTTTTAAGTGTTATCTTACTCTTACATGTGTTGACATTCCAATTTTTATTTAAAAAGAGGTACTTGCAATTTTTTAAATGAAAGTTGTTTATTTGTTAATTATAATTGTTTATAACAATTAAATGTTACAATAACCTAATTATTTATCTTTTATAAGTTCTTGCCTTGAAATATAAGTACTTCTTGAGTACAATTAACTGATAGCTATAAAGAAATCTATAATTATTTTTTGAAAAAAATTCTTTGTTAAACAAAAAATTATTAAATAATTTAAAAAATAAAAAAAAAAGGTGAGGTATCTCTTAAGAATTTATTTATCTTTATAATAAAAAAAAAAGTTAAAATCCGTTGAAAATTACGGGCCGTAGAGATTTTTGAAACATATTTTCTGGGGTTGCACTACTGTGTGACCTTGCCGTCCACAGTACGCGGGAGCAAAAATGCATTAAAACCCCTTTTGCGCGCGCTCGCTAAAAACCGATTCCCAACGGCCGCTGGTTATTGTTTCATGGTTTTTCGCTTCATATCTTAAAAGTTGAAGATTCAAGCTTTCATTTAAGCATTATTAGAAGTTTCAGTGACGTCACGTTTTTATGTTATTGTCCTTCAAAAAGTGCCAAAACCGTGTTTTTTAACACTTTAACCCCGTTTTTCTCAAAATTGTGACGTGATGGAGAATTTTTGTTATCAGATTCTTAATCTACGGAAAAAATCCTATCAAAATCACCTAGAGTTTTTCTTGAAACAAAATCGTTGTCGACCAGTGTAATTGGTGCCAAGAGAGGATCATACCGGCGACGATATAGTCTCTTATCTTCCACCATCCAGTCCGGAAAACGTTCTGGAAATTTCTCAACCAATTCCAATCTTTTGATGTACCACTGGTCGCAGATGGTTTCGAACGCGTCCACTTTCAAAATTTCTTCCTCAAACATCCTGGAAAGAGCGTCTGGAACATGGTGATAAGCTCCTTTCCGATGGACAACGAAATCCCATTGTTGCATTTCGAGAGCCCATCGAGCCAATCGTCCTGATGGCTCTTTTAAGTTTCTCAACCATTTCAATGCGATATGATCGGTAATAGCCTTGAACTTGTACCCTTCGATGTACGGTCTCAGCTTTTTAATCGACCACAATAACGCAAGACACTCCTTCTCAGTTACACTATAATTTCTCTCTGGCGCAGATAACACTTTACTAATATACACGATTGGATGCTCTCCATCATCCGATTCCTGTGTTAGCACTGCTCCCATAGCATAATCACTCGCATCACACTGAATTGAAAAAGGATTGGTGAAATCGGGACGGGCAAGAACTGGTGCGGAAACAAGCTTCTCCTTCAAAGCTTGAAAAGCTTCCTCTTGATCTTCCCCCCACTCCCACTTTCGACCTTTTTGCAGCAGCTTTAACAATGGAAGTTTAAGCTCGCTATCCTTTTCAATAAATCTCGCGTACCAGCCTACCATTCCTAAGAATCGTCGAAGTTGTTTCAAATTAACCGGTGCTGGATAATTTAAAAATGGCTCGACCTTGGCAGGATCTGGACGTAAACCATCTCTATCCAAAACATAACCCAAATACGAAACACTGGAACAGCCAAACTCACACTTTTTCGGATTCACAACCAATCCCGCAGATGCTAGCTTCTTCAAAACAATTTCGAGCCACTTCACGTGCTCCTCGAAGCTATCAGTCACGATAATAATATCGTCCAAGTATCCAAACACGACGGGCTCAAATTCCTGCCCAAACAACGAATCAATCAATCTTTGAAAGGTCATCGGAGCATTCGTGAGTCCGAACGGCATCCTCTTGAACTGCCAAAGTCCTGAACCTGGTATCGCAAACGCCGTGAATTTCTTGCTTTCTGCAGACATTGGAACTTGATGATAAGCCTGTTTTAAATCGATCTTCGAGATGTACCGTGCTTTCCTCAATTTATCCAAAATGGAATCCATACTTGGGATGGGATAAGCATCGTGTACTGTCACCTTATTCAAATCTCTATAATCGATACAGAATCTCAGCGATCCGTCTGCCTTCTTCACTATCACCGGCGGCGTAGAAACACTTTTTCCTTCTTTGCTCAAAAATTTCCCTTTTATGAATTTTTTTTAAAAACACTGGACACTTTTTCAAAAAAAGGGCTATGGTAGACAAAAGTATTTGAGATAAGGAATTTTTTAAACATTTGTTTTATGCAAACAAATGTGCCTACGGGCGTCAAAATTAACTCCCGTTTTGACATTGCAAGATTTTCCCTAAAAGATGGCCGCGGCTTGTCAGCTGGGCACGGGCTACGTGACATATGGGCCTCAAGTGAGATGGCGGCGGCCATCTTTTAGGGAAAATCTTGCAATGTCAAAACGGGAGTTAATTTTGACGCTTGTAGGCACATTTGTTTGCATAAAACAAATGTTTCAAAAATTCCTTATCTCAAATACTTTTGTCTACCATAGCCCTTTTTTTGAAAAAGTGTCCAGTGTTTTTAAAAAAAATTCATAAAAGGGAAATTTTCGAGCAAATGAGGAAAAAGTGTTTCTACACCACTCTAGCTTTCGGGTTCCAACGTCCTTAAATACTTTTATCAAACCAACGTTTTAATTTTCAAAAACTTTGTTCTTTTCTGTGTATAATGATATACTTATAAACTACTTTTAAAATATAAAATATAGGACTTTTGGAATTTAAATTATGATAGTCGTATTGTGAATAAAAACAGCAAATGGCGACTGTCAGCTGATAATGTTGATACTGCATATTAAAACATTTAATTCTAGAAAAATCGTCTTTAATCATGTAAAGAAATATTTTTGTATGTTTACACAAATTATTCATTGATAATGTAATACAATTATATTTTATATTTATAGTGTGATTTACTTTTTATAAGTAAAAATAGTCAGTGAGACTCGACAATTGGTACTGACTCAGTAATTGGTTCCTTCACCCTACTACTTTGAATTTTTTTAATTATTTTATATCTTGGTTAATTTTCAACCGATTTTAATGAGTCACCCACCAATTTCTTCATAAAATTATGTATTTTTAGAAAATTATAGAGCAAAAAACAAAATTTATTATTTAGATAGGAAAAAAGTGAAAATAAAACTTTATTTAAATTTTTTTTCAATTTGGAACCAATTTTTTTAATTTTTTTATTTTTTAATAATATTTCCCTTAATTTCATCTTTATTTTAAAATAAAGATTATCCTGGAGACTTTATTAGATCTTGTGATACCGTCCTTTTAGTATCATCATCTCAAAGAAAAATACTAAGTGAATTTATGTTTTTACCTTCATTTGTTTTTCGACATTTTTTTTTAAATTAGAAACTATTTACTGTGAAGATTTCTTTTCAATTTCTCTATTAAATAGAGTGAAAATCCAATTAAATTGTTATTCTATTAATAGATTTGGAAATAATAATTAATTTTAAGTAAAAATAAAAACATTTAATTAAAAATTAATTTTAATATAATTAAATGAATTAGGTAGTTAAATTTTTTTTTATTTAATAACAGTATAATTATAATATAATATAATAAATATTTATACAATGATTTATTTAGTAAGCAATTTTGTTTAAGTAAAAAATTTAAATATTAAAGAATTTGTAACAAAACAAGTATAACTGATTTAATAGTATACAAATTCGATTCCCGGTCATTCTCCCGAACGGCAAATCCCGAATGGCCATTTTCCCGAATGGCTCTTTTGCCGAACTTAAATTGTCCCAAATGATTTTTTTTCCGAATCGCCTTTTTCCTGAATGTATTCTTTCCCGAACTAAAATACAAATGTAAACTGGTGTATAAACGTTAAATTTATTTTAAAATTCAATTCAATTACAAGCAAGTAAAGTTTATATATATAAAAGATTAATGATAAAAGTATGTTTATAATTGTCCTAAAATCTATCGCTTTCGTTTTTATGATACTTAGACTTGAAATTTAAAGGTTTCTATAGGTGCAGAATATTTTCTACATTGAATTGTTTAATTTCCAATTGGAATAAAGGAATAGAAAGATCTTGTGCCTGGAATGGTTAAAGCTTTGCTGAAGCGAATTTTTAAAGCTCGAGCTTTCTTGTAATGTTTCTTTTGAGAACAAAAAATTAAGGTTATATATTATCAATTTCTTTATTTCAATTGGAAATCAAACAATGCAATGCAGAACTTATTCTGCTGCTGAAGAAACCTTCGAATTTCAAGTTCAAGAATCATCGAAACGAAAGCGATAGATTTCAGGACATTTACGTGAATTTGTAGGTTAATGTCACTTTGAGTGGACCGCCTGAAAGTTTTTAGTGATCTGAAAAAAACGTGAAATAAATAGTTGAAACAGCTGCGCCGCAATCGGAAACCAAAAGAAATTATGTCTTGCGATGAACAAATACGTTACTGTTTGACAAAACGAATTTTTTAAAAAACAAACTGTTAAAAAAGTCGCTGTTACAATTAATGAAGTGATTCTGAAATGTAAAAATAGTGTTGAACTGGAGTTCTAAAGTCTAATTTATTTCTTTGCTGTTAGTTTGGACATTGAAATTGATTGTCTAAGTTTAATTAAGCGATAATTTTGCCTCGAAAGAAAAATGTTTGTGGCTCCCTTCAAAAGTCACATGTCACCTTGAGTGGACCATTGCTTATAATCTTGAGTAAACCGTCTAATTTTTTTCATTTTTAATTTCAATTTAACATTTTTATGGATATAAATTGAAAATAAACTTGTTTTTAATTATGTTATTTATTTATTTTTATTTTATGTTATTTCTTAATATTTTTTGTGATTTTGAAAAAGGTATTGTCAAAAACAGTATAGAATAACAGGGAGTCAAAACTAGATAATTTACTGAAAGAAATTAAAAATCTTAAATAACTTTTGCAATTTCTGGAGTTTTTATTGATTTTCTGACCTTTTCTTGCAATTTTTCAAGAGTGGCCCACTCAAGGTTACATTTTTTTCATTCATCAAAAAAACGCATATTTTTTTCGCCAATTATATTTTTTCTAAATAACAAAATCAAAGCTCTCATGACATAAACTCTTATCTAGACATCTAAACTAAAGCTTGGAATAGAGAAGTACAATTAATTTACTTTCATGAAGAATTTATTCGAAAAAAAGCTTAAGCTGTCCACTCATGGTGACATTACCCTATATAATTAAATCAGTTATACTTGTTTTGTTACAAATTTTTTAATATTTAAATTTTTTAATTAAACAAAACTACTTACTAAATAAATCATTGTTTGTATAATTATTTATTATGATGATACTAAAAGGACGGTATCACAAGATCTAATAAAGTCTCCAGGATGATCTTTATTTTAAAATAAAATTTAATAATGGGAAATATTATTAAAATATAAAAAATTTTAAAAATGGGTCAAAATTGAAAAAAAAAATAAAAAAAAGTTTTATTTTCACTTTTTTACTATCTAAATAATAAATTTTGTTTTTTGCTCTATAATTTTCTAAAAATACATAATTTTCATTAAATTCTGCGAACCACTTGCAGATTGTGATATTTCTGACGTAGAATCACCCATTTTTTAAATTTAAGTTTAATTAACATCTATAATTAATGTATGAGGACAACCCACTTAAATGAACGATGCAAATTTTCAAATAGTTCCATTTCTTATAACTTTTACAACGGGTCCAAAATTGCTTTAGAAATATGTGACTGTCCATGAGAAAACGTGCATTAGCTCCCAAATGTCAATTTTACAGGATGGCCGATTAAAGTTGCAGGAATGCATTGAAACCAATGCAATAGACCTACGCTCCTTGCTGAATATCACATAAAGTTCTTTAAAACAACAATTTTTTATTTTTGGAAATGAAAGAGCAAGTGAAAATCTGTCGGTTAAAATTAAAAAATCAAAATTTATTTTTTGGAGCTAAGGCACGTTTTCTCATAGACAGTCATATATCGAAAACGCAGCTATTTCGCAAGCCTCAACTTTGAGCTAATGTTAAATAGAATGGATTTGATGTTGAGCGGTTTCTTTAATGCACATACAATGAGCTATTCGTACTTATGCAAGCAATTTTCTGATTGGTCCAGAATAGTATTACGAATTTCTGATTGGTCGAGATTTTCTGTACGAATAGACACTTCGTTTGTTTTAATATTATACTTATTTCTTGCATTTACAATATTGAAAATAAATTAATTCAATAATTATTTTACTTTTCGTTTATTTTAATATTCTAATTAATCTAAAAAAGGTTTTTTAATTTTATAACTTTAATTTAACAATTTGTTTGTTTTTTTTGCGTAGGATGTGAAAACCAGCTATACGGTAACCTGTAGCTAGTATTTTAGGTTTATGGAGGGGGGGGGGGGTGGCGATGTTCTGACGACCCGCTAAAATTACACCCTTATTTGGGGACCTTAATACCACTCCCGGCTAGCACTTTCCGCGCGTATTGCCATCAGGAGTGGTTTATATCCCCTACTCTGCGGCCAAGACGGCTTCCTTCCTTATCCTTATCCTATCCGCGTCCCAACGTTTGCAGCTGAAGAGTGTGTGTTCTGGGTTGTCCACTGGGAACTTGCAGTACACACACTCCGAGCTAGCAATTTTTTTTAAATCGATCAAGATAAGAGCCAAAGCACCCATGCCCAAAGAGAGCTTGGGTTAAGTAGTAGGAAACTACTCCGTGTCTCCCATTTATCCAGGTGGCGAGTGTTAGTATCAGCCGATACATCTATCGGCCTGTCTCCTCCCCGCTTCATCTTTCTTGCCATCTGTCGACGAGTCTGCTTCTCGCATCTCGGACAATTTGGTCCTGGCTGAGTATATACATATATATATATATATATATATATATTATATGTTATAATATACATATTTCTGTTATTTCCTAGTTACGCAAACGTATCAGCAAGGTACCAATTGAAAGTTCGGAATAGGTAGAATAATTATTATTGGTTACTTTGAGGACATGCACACAACAAATAATTTGGGCAATGGCGTATACAAGGACATTTCAGGATTTATATTAAATATATCAAGTAATAATAAAAAGATGACCGAGTGATAGAATAATTTCAATTATATCAAGTAATAGTCACAATTATATATTAGCGTAAAATACTTATTGATATATAAAATATTCATAAAAATGTTAGGCATATTATACCTCTACCGGTTGGCTACTTCTTGAGGCCTCGTTGGGGGAGTCACCCATCAGCCTCTGAAGAGTAATTGGAGGACACTGACGTTTGTCTGCCTTCTCGTTGAAACTGTTCATCGGAAAAAAAATTCACATTTTTTATATGTGTTGTAGAAAAACATGTTTATTTTAAATACAAGCTTTACGTTGTTTCTGAGTTGAGAAGTTTCATTTTGATAAATTGTTATTATCTCAAGATAATCTAACAAAAAAATTGGACAAGTGCGAGTTACTCTCACACTAAAATCAAAGGGTTCCGTACACATGTTGTTAACTCTGGTAAAAATAAAACTTTCACTTCAATTTTTTCGATTCTTTTAAATGCTAAGTTTAATTTTGAATTATTTTTCGAAAAAATTTTATAAGTCATGTTAAAAATTTATAATTGTATACGGTTCACTTAAACTGTCAAGTATAAACAATCATTTGATTTAAATCAATAAATATAAATATTAGTGTACGCTGCAATTTATTGTTTTTTGTACTATATTCTATAAGCTTTTCAGATTATATTATTATATTATATACTGCATTATTATATTGTATAATAAATATATCCCAAATTTCAGCATTTTAAGTAAAGTTTGTCCGCCAAGGTGGGGACATGGTCATTCTTTTGCATTTTAGGACAAAATTGTGGTTCTTGATGGATTTTGACATATTTCTGAGCTCGAATCGAGTTTTCCATTTCATTTTCGTAAATCCAAGGTAAGAATATATATGTGTACCAAATTGCGAAAATGGACATACATAGTGACTTTAAAAGGGTTGGGTTTTACGGTAGGAAACCCTAAAAATTAGGTTAAAGGTTGTCTAAGTTTGCAGCGTTTGTCAAGGACTCCTTTCCTTTGGGTTTCTTCCATAAATCACGTACACTGGAAAAAATTCCTAACTACGTTTACTAGGAATTGACTAAACTTCCTAGTCACGAGAGGAACCCACCAAGAAATCTTAGTCAAAGTGACAACTTTCAATATAGTCAAAGTGACTAGAAAAATTAATTAAAGTAACTAGGAAAATAGTCAATTTGACTAATGATACTAGGTTTGTTTTTAACACGTGCAAATCGCTTTTAGTTTACTTTTGAATAAATTAATAGTTTACAAAGCCATAATAAATTAAGAAACCATCATATTTTAAATTAATTTACAATAAAAAAATTTATTAAAAAAAAAAAAAAACAGTATCCTCAACATTCACGGGAGTTTAGTGTTAATAGATGTCTTATTGCAAACTCGAGATTAGAACCCCCGACATTCGAACTCAACCGTACTGGGAATGCGCGTTAACGCACTCGACCAAGGGAGATCTTGAAGTGAAAATAAATATCATGCAGGTATTTCGGTCATAAAACAAATATTTTATTTTTTTATAATATGACTTACATTTTTAATACTGTGCTAAGTTTAATTGTATGTATTTATATGTATAATTTTATATATTCATATTATGAAAGAAACGTTGCAAAAATGCAAAGTTGAAACAGACAATTAGATTTGTACTAATTTTTTAACAACAAAAAAATAAATTAATAACTTAACCTAAAATACGACATAGTATATTATATATACATATCTGGATGTTTTATTGACTAAAAATAAGATGAAAGAGCCTATTCATCTTGAAACTTAGATTATTACCAGGACGCGTAAGTAAAAATCGTTTAAAAACATTATAATTATAATTATTCACGTGTGTCAAACTACAACAAGTATCATATATGTTTATTAATAAAGAAATGGTAGATACCTTGTGGCCTTTGGTCTTTTTGTAAAAAAATTTTATTTGAATTTAGGAAGTTAATTTAAATTCTTTATTTATTCTTCTCCAAATTTCGATGCATTTCGCTACGAACGTAGCTCATCAGGACTATAACAAAATCACAATGTCAAACTTACACTCGTCAGAAATCTTTTTTGTAGATATAATATAATAAAATATGGAGTATTACATACCACATAAAATTTAGAATTATTAGAATTTTTACATTAATAAAGCATTAGAATTGATCTGGAAAAAATTACAAGTTGTGATAAGTATTAAAATATTTAAGGTTAAAAAAGATTTTTACAATTATTTTTGAATTAAAACCATAAAGTAGACTACAATAGTAAAAATGTCCATATACTTGACTTAGAGAGTGATTGGAGAAAAAGAAATATTCTTGAGATGTTTTATATTGTAAAAAACAACAATACAGTTAACTATAGATCGGACACAGAGAATCTTTCCATTTTCTACCATGATCTCATAAAATTTAATATAAAATAAAATTTTTTTACCCCTGACAGTATACTATGTCTCTTACTCAAACGAAAGAATCACTAGAAAATAGTCTGTATTCTGGGAAAGAACTTATCATTGTATTGTAATTTAGAGGTTAAGTAAACAGAAATGTGGTAGCAAAACCATGCGTTGCCACAAAGTTAAATTTAAAAAATGTTACAGTGTAAATTGTTAATTATGGAGTGTTTTTATCAAAATTTAAGCTTGACATGCACCAAAAATATTTTTATCTGGAACCAGTAAGTTTTAATTCAAAAATAATTGTAAAAATCTTTTTTAACCTTAAATATTTTAATACTTATCACAACTTGTAATTTTTTCCAGATCAATTCTAATGCTTTATTAATGTAAAAATTCTAATAATTCTAAATTTTATGTGGTATGTAATACTCCATATTTTATTATATTATATCTACAAAAAAGATTTCTGACGAGTGTAAGTTTGACATTGTGATTTTGTTATAGTCCTGATGAGCTACGTTCGTAGCGAAATGCATCGAAATTTGGAGAAGAATAAATAAAGAATTTAAATTAACTTCCTAAATTCAAATAAAATTTTTTTACAAAAAGACCAAAGGCCACAAGGTTTCTACCATTTATTTATACAAAAAAGGTCTATAATATATCTTAATGACAATTTATTAATAAAGCTTCCTAGCTGATTTGACTAGGAAATTCAAAGTTAATATTGTTATTTTCTAATTTGTGAAATTAACAATAAGTACATAATAAAATTAACTAGGAATCCTTATTAACTTAACCAAGTTAAGATTGACTATAGGTTTTAGTTAATAATGCCATTCAAATTTTTTTCAGTGTAGCTCACTTTTTTGGAAATTTTAACCCCCCCCCCCCCCCCTATTTATAGCAGGAGTTTTTCCTTGCATTTACAACAAGAAAGTCACAGAATAAAAGCATGTTTCTATGATATTTTAGCGTGATAGTGGTCCTTGAAAAATACGCAAGGAACACATGCACTTATTCCATAATGTTCTTGCTGTAAACGCAAAGAAACCACGAATTTCCTTAATGTAAATATCTATGACCCAGGCGCATAGAGACCATGAATTTTTAGGGATAAGAAGTTACAACAAAGCTGTTTTGCCACGCCCACCTCCCACTAAACATCAGCCACGAGAAGTGTCTAAATATAACTTTACAAATTTCAGTAATATCCGTTCGGTTGATTACATAGAAAAAAAATAATAATCATTTAAAGCTTGTCTGTAATAAAATTATGGAGGCGCATGAATATTCGCCAAGACTCATTTGACATAAATCCCAAATGTCATAATTCCATTTAGCATAAAACTCAATTGACATAAATCCCATATGACATAAATCCCATTTGTCATAAAACTTAGTTGACATAAATTTCAATTGACAGAAATCTCAATCGCCATAAATCTCAATTGACATAAATCCCATTTGACATCAATAGCATTTGGCATAAATCTCATTTGGCTTAGAACTTAGTTGACATTAATTTCAAATGACATAATACTCAATTGACATAAATCTCAATTGACATAAAACTTAGTTGACGTAAAACTCAATTGACATAAATCTGAATTTACATAAATCCCCTTTGACATAAATCTCATTTGGCATAAGTCCCATTTGGCTTAAAACTTAGTTGACATAAATTCCAATTGACAAAAAACTCAATTAACATAAATCTCAATTGACATAATCCCTTTTGACATTAATGTGATTTGGCATAAATCTCATTTGGCTTAAAACTTAGTTGACATAAATTTCAATTGACATAAAACTCAATTGACATAAATCTTAATTTAAGTCAATTGAGTATTATGTCAGCTGAGTTTTATGCCACATGGGATTTATGTCAAAAGGGAATTTATGTCAATTCAGATTTATGTCAATTGAGTTTTACGTCAACTGAGTTTTATGTTAATTAAGATTTATGTCAATCGATTTTAATGTCATTTGAAATTTATGTCAACTAAGGTCTACGCCAAATGAGATTTATGCCAAATGTGTACATGTGTGTACAAAAAGCAGGGGACTAACCCCTGCTTTTTATTTCCGACATATATTTTTTTATGTTAATTGAACATTACATATTTCCAATAAAGAAAATTCCCTCCTTTTATTTCCAACTCTGAACATACATTATTACTTACTTATATCCTGGTTTTATCTGTTTTTTATCAAATTTTGTAAGGAGGGAAGTTATTTTCATGCATTTATTTCAAATTCTCTTTTGAAAACTAATTAATAAAAAACAAATTAATGAAATGAAATTCTTACAAATAAGAAAAAAGTGCTGAGCAACTTTTTTTTATGTCAAATTCTTCGAGATAATGCTTTAAATCGAAGATTCTGAATTGTCCGACATGGCCTATTCTGACGAGGCACTTTGCTCTTTAATCGCCTCCTCCGATGCTTCCAGGAACATTTCCTTTACGAAGGTATCTAGTGTTGAGTCATATATTCGTGATTTATATTCCTTTTTTTTATTTGACAATATCTGTGTGCAAAAATATAATTTTTTTGAAAATAATTTAGATAAAAATTAATTATGTCTTTTCTTGATAAAAAATAACAAAAGTAAATATTCGTCAAAATAATTGTTTATAATTGTTAAATTGCTCTTTCTTTTTAAAGTACAAATACTAATACACTGGTTTAAAAATTTTTAAAAATTTTTTGATCCACAACATTTCACTCTCATTTCACATGTAAAATGATCTGCTGAATCCGAAAATGAAGCCCAAAATTAAGAAAGTAGAACAGTTTTTAAGATAAACTTGTTTTTTCATATTCTTCGTTATGAAAAAATTGGTTTTTTACTAAAATGTAAATATCTTCGGTTCCAGTTGACGGATTTTAATTTTCTTTCTTTTAAATTAAAGGTAATTAACTTTCCAATCTACCATCTCTACAATATTTTTTAATCGAATCATCCCCTTAAACGCTACTGATGATTCTATCGAAAATTTCGCTTTAAATTTACAAAAATTTGGAATATACTTTGGGGTCCTATCACGTAACTTGAAAACGAAAACGCAAGTTCGATTTTCAAATTTTTTTGTGAAATGTCAGTTTGCCTTTGTGATTATTATGATCATTGTTTATATTTTGAAATCGTCACTATTTTGGGGTCAATAGAATTTTAAAAGTTTATAAAATTAACCACTTCGGCGGTATGACGCTAACATTGGCGTCATGCGTGAAGTGGCCCAAAGCGGTAAAAATTAGCAAAATGGCGTCATGACTATTTAATTTTTGGTTTATTTTCTTTAAAAAACATATTTTTGTAACAAATATATCGTCTAAGGATGACCCAGCGGGGGTCATTTCTATGTGGGGGGGGGCTACTTGCACCCACGTGAAAATTAAAATAAAAAAATTGAAAACTTATTTTTGTCAACTAATGTCCCGTTTTAGGATGACCCGCTGGGGGTCATTTTTATGCGGGGGCACAGCGGGTCTTAATTGACTTCAACCCAAAAGTGCTTGCTCAGCTCAGTTCTTTCTTAATTTAGTTTCTGGGATGTCTCCTGATGATTTTAAGCAAGAAATGAAAAAAATCAATTGGGCCGTTTTTGAAAAAACTGATTTTTTGAATTTTTTAAAGAGGTTAATTAACATATTTTTACCAAAATGAGTGCAAATAATAACTATATTGACTTGAGTCATTTAAAATGGTATCAGAAGATAGGTCCTAGGTGCTGAGTATCTTTGAGTAACTTTACACCAGAAAAGTTAATGAAAAACCGTGAAAAATCGGTAATAAAATGAGTTTTTGCAATATTACTCTCTTCTAGTAGATATAAA
The DNA here is from genome assembly GCA_037103525.1 of Ganaspis brasiliensis. Taxonomy (NCBI): domain Eukaryota; kingdom Metazoa; phylum Arthropoda; class Insecta; order Hymenoptera; family Figitidae; genus Ganaspis; species Ganaspis brasiliensis. Next base: position 221,253 of record JAZKLR010000187.1, read on the forward strand.
CCTTAAATGACTAATAGAAGAATTAAAGAGTATAAAATTTTGAAGAAAAAAAAAAATAGAGTGCTTTATCTTTAAAACTTTCGGATTTATGAGCTTCTAAAGTCAGATTTCAGCAAAAAATTTCGTGAAAAAAAAATTTTGTTTTAGTTTTTGGAAAATAAAAAGTTTTCTGTGCGATAGTGTTCTGTGTGATAGTATCGGAGTTATGATTTTCTTAAAATGACCCTTTTTTATGAACTTTTTTTAAAAATAAATTTTTTTGAAATTTCTTTGTTTCGCATGGTGTAATTTTAAAAATGCTCTCATCAAATAGTTTTATCTTATATTTTAAAGAAATAAAACCCTAATTAAATATTTAGGAACAAAAAATTTATAATAAACATTATACAAACAAATACTTTCAAAATGAATGGAGGCTGTTGTATTTACACATGGCACGTTTTAGCCTTGTTGCATACTCTGGATGATTTTTATTAACCTTGTGTTTGGTCCAGGTTGATTTAAAATCTAAGTGAACCGACTCCATCGCCCGTTCGCTGAAAAATTCTAGACCTGATTTTGTTTCTTTGCAGAAATTTAGTACAGTGGAGACCCCATTATCAAGACCCCTATTATCCGGATTTTCGATTATTCGGATAAATTTCAAAATTTTTTTTTTTTAATTGTAAAGTTTATTAGCATTTAATACCATGAATATTTTTAAAGTTAGTACTTTGATATTTAAAGTACAAGAAACCATGAAGTACGTGAAAAATTTATATCCTTAGTGTAAAATTTCATAGCTGTGGAAATACACAAAGCAGAAAACTGTCAGCTTTTAAATCATCGACTTTCGAAATATTTCTAACTAATCATTTATTAATGTTAATTTTAAGAGTTTTAGTTTGTTTCAGTCTTATTTAAATTCAATGGAAATAAATACCTAAAATTATAAATTGAAAATTCATTTATTTCGTACTTTTTTCGATTATCCGGATTTTCGATTATCCGGATGAGTGCCTGCATTCATTAGTCCGGATAATGGGGTCTCTACTGTACATGGTAAAAAACTGCGTGTACTTTGGGTGTTACTGAGATACCTACACTGTAAAAAAAAAGAATTAGTTACACACCAAAAAGTGCGGATATACGTGCATTAAACCTTGAAAAGTGTAACTTTATTTCAGTCGCACTTTTTAAGATAAAATGCTAGTGTTAAGTGTATTATGTGAAAACAGGTGTGAAAAGAAAGTGTGGTTCCTGCTATTCTTACAGCATTGCGCACTTCATGATTGTATGCATACTTATATCTACTGAAACTTGTGCCGTGAAAAGAACAAGTTCCACACTCTCAACTGATAATCCAATAGCACTGAATTGAGTAGAATCTTATTGTGGCTTTAAGGTTATTAATATTGTTTAAAATATTGTGTTACTAAGGGTGTTTTCGGCAATCTCTGGTAGTAAAACTTATTGGTTTTTTTTTTTTAAACAATTTTATAAAATGACAGCCTTTATCATATAACCTTTTATACATGTCATTTCAGTATGTGACCGGATCTGAGAAAAGAGACTTGCTGACCAAAAAAATTTGAACATTCGGGAATAGTTGCATTGTATTTTTAGGACCTTAAACTATAAGAAATCGTCATAAAAAAATTGATTTTTTGGTCGATAGATCTCTTTTCTGAGACCCTACCTTCTGTAAATTGTTAAGAATATAATCTATTAAAAATAATATTTTAATATATCAATAAAGTATTTTTACAGATTCATCTTTACATTGAAAAAATGAATAAATAAATAACCTTAAGTCAATGATTTTTGTAAGAAAATACGATTCACATCAATTGCGAGCACTAGGGATGGGTAAATCGAAGAGTGTTTGACCTAACAGAGTGTCCAGAAAATTATTATTTTCAAGTTCCCGGATCGTAAACTACAATTTTCTCGGCTTCGTTATTTTAATGATTAATAACTGTACCATTGAAAAGAAATCTTAAGAAGAACAGTTTTAAATACTCAATATACCGAATTTTGAATTGAAAAAAAAAAGTCAATTTAGTTTGAAGAAAAATTAGATAAATTATTACAAGATTTAAAAACATCAGAAAGTCTATGAAAAAATGTAACAATAACAAAGTGAGGAAATGAACAGACAAAAAGTATAAATAAACAGAAAAACCTTACAAAAGAAATAAAGAAATTCTTGAAAAATATAAAATTTAACGAAATAAAAAGAATGAAGAAAATTTTTTAAAATACTAGAAATTGTAAAAAAAACCATTTGTTAATGTATAAAAAATGTAGTTAAATCTGAAACTGAAAAATAAAGATTAAATTGGAAAAAAATTAAAAAAAAACAATGAGAAATATGGAGGAAAAATAAAAAAAGACGCATGGAAAACAAAAAAACCATTGAAATCTATGAAAATTAAGAAATTATGAAAAATATTAAATTCCCGGCATTTTTCTAGATTTCCCTGATTTCTGGATCCCTAGACACTCTGTTTTAAAGACTTAGCAAGTTAAATAAAGACGTTAGGAATAATAGCGTAAAAATAAAGTTACTTACTTTTAAAGTATGCCGTTAGGCTGCCTTCAGATCACATGTCATCCGGTTGATTTGATACCACTGAATTTCTTGGGATGAGGAATATCTCCTTCTTCCATTAGATTTTCGTTGATAAGTCCAATGTGCAGAATATTTCTACCAGCATTTACGTCCCTTTCCCACACGACATGGCATTTTGGGCAAAATGCATACCGTTTAGGGGAAAGGGACACTGTATTTTCCTCATTGCATGTGCTGCAAAGTTTGGTTGTGAAATATTCCTGAACGACGACTATCAGCAATTGACCTTCGTCAAACTCTTTTGAACGTTTTATTAATTGCCTGTCAATTTTTCTAACAGGAGTTTTAACATGACCTTTCATGTAGGGGCTTATTTTTGTTTTCCCTAATACAACGAGACAGGGTTCTTCTTTTACATCTCCAATTAGAAAATTGACCACCCGATCCATTTCCCGTCTGACCATTATCAATTTATTAAATTGTAAATGAAGCATTTTCCTTGTGGAATATGTCTGTTGCTTAATTTCAAATTGTTTTAAATTAAATTTCGCAAGTAATTGATAATTGAAGGGATTTCTTTTTTCTACATCCTTATAATGAGGGTTATTTTCCAAAAACTTATCGTATCTCTTCTGGCAGTCTTCTGTAAATTTTTTACGTTTTTCCCTGCGTCGAAATTCTCCAGCATGAAATCTAAACGTCTTTGCTCCTACATAAATAGCTGTGTCTTGTGTTTTGTCATGTTTCTTCGTTTCTGACACCATTTTTATTTTTGGACTGTCAGTACGCACAACTCCTCCAAACATTGCTCTTAATCCCGGGTCCAGGCCCACGAATCGTTGGTACTGAATGTCCTTCCTGTTATTTTGCCCTGCAGATAATTTTGAAGTTAATTGTTTTTTATCAACCTTCTTTCTATCGTATACTAGAGAAACCTTTACTCCATTCGTTTGCATTAATCGGGGTACGTCAAAAGCTTTTTTTTTTTTATTTTTTTTTACATCTTGTAAATTAAATAGTTCTTTCCACAATAATCTTAATTTCTCATACTTTGTTTTCAACGTGGCCTCTTCTTTTTCTTTTTTCTCTTTTTCTATTTCATCTTTTGTTTTCTGTTTACGTTTTTCTGTTTCGCTTGTTTGTACTGTGATTTTAATTCCTTTTTTGTTCACGATTCCATTTAATTTGGTTCTCAATGCTCTTAATCTGTTTATTTCCACGAAAGCATCTTCGGATTTGATTTTACCTTTGTTTTCCACTTTTGGTTTTTTTCCAAATGTGTCTATTAAATAAGGCAAGACATCTTTTTTCAAACAGGTTGCAGTATATGTGACATGATGTGCGCCAAAACGTCTCGTGGGAAACAGTACGAATTGTTTCATGTTTTTCTCGACAACATGTCTCTGCAACTTCATAAACAGTGGTAGGAATTTAAGACATAAGTTTTGTTTTTTTAAATGTTTAAAATTAAGAAGCTTGACTTCCACATTTTTCTCTTTCTCCTGTGCTTCTTCTTGTGCTTTTGTTTTTTCTTCGTCTTCTTCTTCTTCTTCTTCTTCTTCTTCTTGTTTTTCTTCTTGTTCTTCTTCTCTCTTTTTTTTCCCTTTATTAACTTCCTTTTTTAACTTTTCCGTTTCTTCCTTTATTTCGTTCAAAAAAGTTTTTAAGGTCTCATCTTCACAATTATTATTCTGAAGTAACTCGTACAATGCACTATTTACAATTTTTTTTTTCCTTAGTTTCCTTTTTTGTCCATTTATGTTCAATTTTATTTCTCTGATAAATCTTTTCCTTTAAGGGCTTCGGGTGATCCTTCCTATATGTTATTCTATCATTCTTCTCTTTCAATCGCTTTTCTTGATTTCTCTTCTTCTCCTCCTCACTCTTTCCTTCATCGGCTTTGTCCAAATTATTCACTCTCATCTTTTCTCGATTTTTACAATTATATTTTGTGTAAGTTGCATTGACTTTTCTATAAAGATCATCACGCTTATTTTCACATGCTTTACGTCTTTCATTATATACTTTCTTTCTCTCTTCTTCTTCTTCTTCTTCTTCTTCTTCTTCTTCTTTTTGTTTCACTTCTCTAACTTTTCGCTCTGTTTGTTCTTCGTCTTCTTCCTTTTCTTCTTCTTTTTTTTCTTTACGTTTTCTTTCTTTTTCTTCGTCCTCTTGCTTTTTCTTCACTTTTGCTTTTTTTCCCTTCTCGATCGACTTTTTCCAATTTCGATCTCTTTTGTCATTCTTTTTCTTCCTCTTTTCTATCTTTAAAGCATCATCCACTACTTTAGTTTCATCTTCTTTCTTCTCTTCAAGTTTTTCCTTTCCTTTCTTTGTTTTAGTCCCTTCTTTTTTACTTTTAACAGTTTCCTCTTTTTTTGGAATTCCAAATTCTTTACTTGTAAAATATTTTTCAAGTATTTTTGGCCCTTGTATATGCAAATGGACACGAAGATCTTTATCCATTTCTCTCGCTGCCTGTGTAAGAAGTTCAGTTTTGTATTTACAATCGACATTTGTCAGTTCATTTATACGGTATTTATTATAGTCTTGTAGCACCTCTGTTGTAATTTTATTATCTTTATATTTTTTCTCAGCTTTAAACTTTTCGAACAAAACGGGATCAATTTCTTTTTCTTCATCCGCCATTTTATCTCTAAATTCTTCCAATAATTTATACAACTCAGGATGACTTTTTTTAGCGGTTAACAATTGCTTAGGGGTCTTTTGTTTAAAGCAATTCATTATGCTATAATGAGTAAAGCCTTGATATGCATACTGCTTTGCCAGCTCACAATCGGGTTTGTTCATTATGTAATTTAAGAATATAGATGTCAAAATTACCATTCTACTAATAACATTTACGTCATCTTCAATTTTATTCTTCATGTAGGGTTCTTCCCTTAAAATTCTATTGAGTGACATAACTGTTGTGTAACATTGTGGTTCTTCTTCTTCTTCTTCTTCTTCTTCTTCTTCTTCTTTTTTCATTTTCTTTGTTTTTTTGAATTCATTCGACGTACTTGACACTGCAGTCCTTCGATTTGTACCTGCTACTTCAACACTGAACTTATCTTTTTTACGCTTAGCAGGTGGTGCACTTTTTTCAATATCTACTCTTAATTTAGCCGGAGGAGCAAGAGCTTTTTGCTTTATTTTTTTCTTCTCTGGCGAATTATTGGCAGATAACGGCTGCTTATGGTATGGTCTTTTCGACGTCCTGGGTTCATTATTTGGAACTTTTAAGTTTTCCTCAATACATTCACTGTCAAGAAGTCTATTGCTTTTTGAGGACGGGAAATTGATGTTGTCCCTGTTTTGAAACAAGAAAAGATACATTTAAAGAAAATTGTTTTTAAAATGCATAAAACTTGAAATGAACATATTATTTAATTACTATAACATTTGAATTTGCCGTACAAATGTAGTAGAAAAATTGTTACAACAAAATATATTGCAATATTTACCTAGTTCTGTTTTCAGAGCTTGCAGATGTTAATGCGACTCCTGGTTGGTCTTGTTGCGCAGCAATGTTTCGCAATTTATATTGATCCTGTTGAAATGGAATAAATTTTTTTTTTTAGATTCTTTAAGAAAAATTAGGAAACACATATTTCTTAAATTTAACGTTTTTTGAAATAGAGCACTTTTGAAATTCGTTTTTTGCTGTTATTAGTACGAAATTGGGAACAATGCTCTGCATGAGATTTGTTGAGTTTTTCTTCAATTTTTTAAATATGTGACGCTCCACGGTGAAAGGAACCTTTAACTACATTTGACTTATGGTCGCTTTTACCGTAACACGACACAGTGAAAGCGATCATAAGTCTATTACAGCTAAGGTTCCTTTCACCGTGGAGCGTCACATATATAGTAAAAAATAACTTGTGAGCAACGGAAATAGATAAAAACATTTAATTCAGTACTAAAAATAGACTTCTCCCCAAACCGAAGTAATCGGATTTCGATTTCTTTATCAGGGTGGCCACTTTGTTTTTGAATTTGAATTCCCGGTCAATTTCTCGGATTTCCCGGTCACAAATTTCGGAACAATTTAACACTACTTTTAATTTAGCAACATTTGCATTTATATTTTGAATATATTATACTTGAATTTAACATCAATTAGAATTAAACATTTTTATTAAAAATTTATTAAGTAGGTTTGAAGCATAAAAATGTATTGCCATAAAATATTATTACATGATTACGTATTGTTACGTGATTTGTTACATCTGCAGCATACGTATTATAATTCCATTTGTGAGATAGGAAAAAAAAATTCATTTTCGACAAATTTTTTTAAAATTTTCAGATTGACGAAAAAGTTCTTGGTTTAGTAATAAATTTCCCGGTTTCCCGGTCAAGTGGACACCATTTTTCCCTTATCCCTTATTATTTTTTCCCACTAATGAATAAGGAAATTTTTTTCATAATTCCAAAAGTAGTGCTCTTTAATGTTTAAATGATATTTACATTTTTTTAGTTCACTTTGTTTCTTTTAAATTAACCATCAATCACAAAACAAAAAAATAACATCTTATAGAAATTATAATTAAAATTGCTTTATTTCTACACTGTTAAAAAAAAAAGAAAATACGCTTACAATTTTACACCGGGGTTAAGAAATCGGTGTGAGAATATATACTGGGGTGTAAAAAAAATAATTTTATTTTCAATGCTACCTCCTAATTTTGTTATACTTCGAAAAAAATTAGACACGTATTTGTATATTTTTTTTGTATATTTACCAGCGCCAAGGCTTTGAAAATTATTATTGAATTCCCATAGGGAAAATGAACTTCTTCATAAATTTGGTACAAAATCTCTAAAAATGAATATTTTTTTATGTGGAACCCAAATTTCCCTCCAAAAATGTCCAGAAAATAAACTACTTTGCTTTATTTATTAAGTAAGTTATTTTAACTATTTTTTAAACGGTCCTAAAGTACCCCCTAAAATTACAAAAAAATTTGGATAACAACAAAAATTTGTTTCTGCTCTATTTCCTGAATCTGTTTGCTTTAAATATTTGTAATAAAAAAAATGTATTATTGTGTCATTTTTAAATACATTTTAAATTGTTTAAAAAATTTATTGTTATTAACTAACAATATTTTTTAAATTGACCTACAGAATTCTAGGTTTTTTTTCTTCAGTTACTAATGCTATCATTTATTAACTTTTGAAAAAATGTATGAAGACAATTTTAATTATTTTTTAGTTTTGCATTTTTTTCTCCATAATATTCAATATAAACTGATTTTGATTTTATATAATTACAAAGTGACTTTTAATCAAGGTGAAAATACCAAAAAAATTTCCACGATACATGTTAATATGCCTTTATACAATAAAAAAAGTACTATCTTGGTTAGAAAACATTCACGTCGAGACACGCTTAACTCCAGTTTAAGAGCTATTATTGTAAAAGGTAAGAGCTGAACTATAATAATTACAATCTAAACTCTTTTAATGTAATATAGGGTAAACCAGACAGTTGTCGGCCACCCTATAGTTGTCGGCCACCTTACAGAAAAATGTGAATACTGTTGTAAAATTTAGAACAAAAATTTTTTTTCTTTAAGATTCTGGTAATTACATGATATGTCGTTAGAAATACGTTGGATTCATTATTGGTGCTCAAGTAGTAGCGAGTTTGTAGTGAAAACAAAAAGTAGTGTTAAATTCGGGTGGAAAAGACGGTGAGTTATTAAGAATTCTCTGTAAAATATTTTTCCAAGGATGCAGTTATAACAAGAAAATTTGATAAGATATTGAAATTTATTTTTAATATTTAAGTTCCTAACATCTCAATAAAGAGGTTTAAGCTCGAGTAATTAAAAAAAAATTTTTTTAATAAATTTTTTAAGGTGGCCGACTACTGTCTTGTTAAATCTTGTAACCAGACAGCTGTCGGCCATCTCATTAGAAAATGTGAATACGGTTGTAAATTTTTAAACAAAAAATTTTTTTCTTAAGGATTCTTGTAATTAGATGATTTGTCGTTATAAATACGTTGGATTTATTATTGATGCTCAAAAAGTGGCGAATTTATAGTGAAAACAAAAAGTGGTTTTAAATTCGAGTGGAAAAGTCGGTAAAAGTTATTAAGAGCACTCTTTAGAATAGTCCTCGAAATAGTCTTCCACAAATGCAGTTATAGGAAGAAAATTTGAAAAGATATTGAAATTTATTTTTAATATTTAAGTTCCTAAAATCTCAATAAAGAAGTTTAAGCTTGAGTAATTAAAAAAAAAATTTTTTAATAGATTTTTTAAGGTGGCTGACTACTGTCTAGAAGGAAGCCGATATCTGTGTGTTTGCTGGCCGACAACTGTCTTTTTGTTACTTGTAAACAACACAATATTTTAAGTAGTAAAATAAATTTTTTTCTGAATGTTTTTGAACAGACAGTTTAAGGCAGTCATAAAAAACAATTATGTTTTTTAAAAATTAATGTACAATGCTCAGTACAATTTTTATACCGTTTTTAGCGAAAGGATACGCTTAACTGGCCGACAACTGTCTGGTTTACCCTATATTGTATATAAAAATTAATGTTATTTTTCGGCAGCATTGCACACTAGAATCAAGACAATTTTGAACCATAAGATTTATAATAAATTAATATTGTTTAAGCAAAATGGTTATATTGATATTCATATATCAGGCTTCGCACTGTTTTGAGAGTTCATAAATAGTAGGAACAAGTAGCCAAATATAAAATAAGATAAGTTTGATTTATTTTTGCTACTAATTATTATTTTCAATTTACATGAATGTGTTACATGTTCGTTTAGTCAGAGCACGTTTCAATTTTATTTAACTTTTAAAATAAAAAAAATTATTGTTATAATGAATTAATCAATTTTTGCACTTATAAAATTAATAATCTAATAATTGAATACTTTTTGCTCTCTTACATAATTAGTTATTTACATTTTGATTTTACAAAAACGTTAATTCATTTCAAAAATTGAAATATTTACTTCCTGAGTATATTAAATATTTTTATAGTCATAATACAACACGTTTTTTCTTAAATATAAAAATAATTATCTATTGAAGAAAAACTTGTAGTATTTTTTTAATTAAAATTTTTTATATTAATTAATCTTCTATAAGAATTCCCTTAAGTTCAGGAGTTTGTGGAATACAAGGATACAACAGAAATACCAATGGGAAAAAATTTATTTCATCATAGACTTTCGGTTTTATAAAACTTTAAAATAGTAATTAAAACGTGTAGGATTAAGTGGGGTATAATGGCAAACAAGGGGTAATTCGGAATAGACGATATTTAAGCAAAATTTACAGACTTTTAATTGAGTACAATATCAATATCTTAACCTCAGATCACCTACAAAAGATTCTGAGTGCATGAAAAATTTTTAATTGGGAATTTGCAGCAGGGTATAGGAAGATAATTCCTAATCCATAGAGTGGACAATCAATTTAACACTGCTTTAGTACTTTGGCCTGTATTTGAAAAAAAATAATCCTAAAAATCAAACAACAATTTTTCCTGATGTGTTATTAATGCTATAATTGAAATTCACTTGGGCTTTTGTTTTTTGCACATTTAAATAATAATAATAATCTGTTCGACAGTACCCAAAGAATTCGAAAATTTGAGGTAATTCGAAAAAGAATTTTCAATGATTTTTTTTTCAACAATAATTGGATAAACTTGCAACTTTTTGACCACTATACAGTGGGATGAAAGGGCATTTTTCGTCTCAAAATTCTACCGAATGCAAAATTCTCTACAAGAATTCTTAATGGATTTTGAAGTTTTTTTTTTAATACTCATGAAGAATTGTTTAAAATGTAAAGCTGTAGGAAAATTGTGTCTTTCCCCAAATAACATACCTAAATGCCATTTACCTATTAAAGAACACCAGGCTTCACAGTGACAATGAAAAATATTTTAGGGGAAATAGGGGACTGAATATATAAAAATAGAGAACTTTTAGGGTACTTTAAAAACTTGATAAATAAAGATAAATGAATTATATACAGTAGAAGAACCTCGATTATTTTATCAAGGTAGGACAAAATTGCAAAGTTCTAGTATAAAACAAATAAAATTAAAATATATAATTACAGAATTTTCAAATTAATAAATAAAACAAAGAGGCATATAACTACAAATTGTGGAAAGTAATTTAAAACTGATAAATAATAATTTAAAATTATAGAAAAAGAATGCAGAACTTTAGAAATAATTGATAATTTAAGATAATAATTGAAATATAATTGATTAGAATTATTACAAATTGAGGAAAATAATTGAAAAATAATATAAAAAATTGATAATTGAACAACATAATTGAAAAATGAGAAAAATAATTTGATATATGATCTAAGAGAAAGTAATTGAAGAAGATAAGATTAATGGTAAATTAAAAAAAAGTTAAAAATTTGAGTATTTAATTAAAAAATGATGAATATAATTAAAATTTGAAAAAAAAACAATTAAAAAAGATTACAAAACTAATAAAAATAAAAAGAAAGAATTCAAATTTGAGTTAAATAATTGAAGATTTAATAAATAAAATTAAAAATAATTTTAAAAATAAATTGAAGACAATAATTGAAAATTGAAAATATTAATTTAAAAATGATGAGAATAATTGAAAAGAAATTTAAAATTGATGAAAACAACCGAGAATTGAGAAAAATAATTGAATATTTAGGAAGCTAAATGAAAAATGATGAAGGTAATTTAAAATCGAAAAAATCAATAAGACGGTTATAAAACAAATTAAACATTGAAAAAAAAGAATTGAAATTTAAGATTAATAATTGAAAATTAAGTGAATCAATTGGAAAATAGTTTTAAAAATTAGAGAAAAAAATTGCAAATAATAGAAATAATTGAAAATTGAAGACAGTAATTTAAAATTAAGAAAATATTTTAGAATTGAAGAAAATAATTGAGAATTGAGGAGAATAATTGAAAAATGGCAAAAATAATGATAAATATTTTAAAATAAATGTAAATTTAGTAAATTAATTACAAAATACCGAAAGTAATTGTAAATTTGAATAATTGAAAAATTCTAAAATTTATTAACAATTTTTTTAATTAATTCAAATTTGAAATAAGTAATTAAAGGTTTAGTAAATCGATTAAAAAATAATTTTAAAAATTATTATTTGGAAAAAGAAATTGAAAAATTACAGAAATCAATTTAAAAATTATGGAAATAATTGAAAAATAATACAAATAACTGAAAACTAAAATTAATAAACTAAAAATGTAGAATATGTATGAAAAAATACTTTTCAAAACAAAAAATTGGAGAAAATATTTTCAAAATTATAGAAATAATTCAAAATTAAAGAAAATAAATAAAATCTATGAAAAATAGGTGATAAAATTTCAAAATATTTTTTAAATTTAATAAAATAACTGAAAAATGAAAAATTCTATGAAAAAATAATAAAAAAAATTAGAATGTAAACAAATAATTGCAAGTTTTAGGAATTAATTAAAAAATAAAGAAAATATTTGAATAACTAGAAAAAAATAATTTACATTGAATAAAATAATTGAAACTTGAATAAAATAGTTGACAGTTTTTAAAAGTAGTCAAATAATAATACAAATAAATATAAATGATAGGAATAAATTAAAAAATGATGAATATAATTAAAGTTTGGAAAAAAGCAATTAAAAATAATTTTAAAACTAATAAAAATTAAAAGAAAGAATTCAAATTTCAGATAAATAATTGAAAATTTAATAAATAAATTCAAAAATAATTTAAAAAATTAAAAATTGTTTCTATAATTGCAAAATTATAGAAACAACTGAAAATTAAAGACAATAATTGAAAATTGAGAAAATGATTGAAAATTTAAAAAATTAACTTAAAATTGATGAGAATAATTGAAAAAAATTTCAAAATTGATGAAAACAACCGAAAATTGAGAAAAATAATAATTGAATATTTAGGAAGTTAAATGAAAAATGATTAAGGTAATTTAAAATCGAAAAAATCAATGAGACGGTTATAAAACAAAATGAACAGTGAAAAAAACATCGGCCAAGTGCGAGTTACACTCGCCCTAAAACGAAGGGGTCCGTACATCCCTAAATTTTTAACTATATGTATAATAATATAATATAATATAATATAATATAATATAATATAATAATATATAATATATATAATATATTATAATATATAATATAGATATTTTAATATTTGAATAAACCCTTTTTAACTTTTAGCGATAGTGCAAGTTAATCAAAAGTTATTATTCATGTTTTTTTTTAAAAAAATAATAAAATGAATTGAAATTTTTTTTTTAATTATTTATTTTTAACGATTTATTTTTATTATTTATTAGAAATTTATTATTTGGATTATTTGAATAATAATTTAAATAATGATAAATTAAAATAATTTTTTTTATTTTTAAAGAAATTTAAGTATAAACTTAATGATTTTTATAAGATTAAAAATTTCCAATTAAATAGACTAAGCTTTTTTATATAATTTTGAATTTTAAAGCCAAAAATTTTTTTTTTTTAATTTTTTTTTAATTTTTTAACTTTTAAAGTAATTTAAACATAAACATAAACATTTTGTACAAAAAAATAATCTGAAACTATAAAATATTGTAGCTGTTTAGAAGAAAAAAATTTTTTTTTGGTAAAATTTCATTTTTTTTGGAAAAAGTGTTATGATAATAAATTTAAACCACAATTTTTATGGTTTTATAAAAATTCTGCATAAAATTACACATTTTTAACCAATTCCCAACCTTTCAGGATAAATACGCTGAGCTCTAGCATAGGGGTTTTTGTCATTTTTCAACTTTTCATTAATAACTTTTGAAAATGAAGTCCAGCAACATTCGCTATATTTTTCCTGTAATCTACACGTAAAAATACCTAGATAAACCAAATTTCAAACCTCTAGGTCAAATGGTTTGGAAGATAAGAGGGGGGACACGTTTTTTTTGAAAAAAAAAAATTTTTCCTTGACAACGCTATGACCATCACCTCCAATAATGTTCTCTATATTTTTCCTGAACTCTAGTCGCGAAAATACATATGTGTACCAAATTTCAATACTCTAGGTCAAATAGTTTAGGAGATAAGGGGGGGGGGGGGGGGTAAATAGACATTTTAATGCATTTTTTGAAAAAAATCTTGTTATTTCCTTGACAACGCTATGAACATCACGTTCAATCATGTTCGCTATATTTTTCCTGTAATCTACACGTGAAAATACATAAGTGTACCAAATTTCAACTCTCTATCTCAAACAGTTTGGCCGCTAGGGGGGGGGGGGGGTAATGGTTTTGGGCGACGGACAAACGAGTGAAAACATAAGGGTTCCGTTTGGACACTTTGTGTACCGAACCCTAAAAATTGAAATTTAGGATTAATAATTGAAGATTAAATGAATCAATTAGAAAATAAATTTAAAAATAAGAGAAAAAAATGCAAAATTATAAAAATAATTGAAAAGTGAGATAATTAATTGAAAATTTAGGAAATTACTTGCAAAATACCGAAAGTAATTATAAAGTTGAAAAAAAAATTTTTAAATTCTATAATTCATTAAAAATTTGTTTAACTAATTGAAATTAGAAGTAAATAATTAACGGTTTAGTAAATCAGTTAAGAAAAAATTTTTATAATTATAATTTGAAGAAAAAAATTGCAAAATTATAAAAGTAATTGAAAATTGAAGACATTAATTTAAAATTAAGAAAATATTTTAGAATTGAAGAAAGCAATCGAGAATTGAGAAGAATCATTGAAAAATTGCAAAAATAATGATAAATTTTTTAATATATTTCAAATTTGAGACAAATAAATGGAAATTTAGTAAATTACTTGCAAAATACCGAAAGTACTTATAAATTAAAAAAAAATATTTCAAAAATTCTAAAATTTACTAACAATTTTTTTAATTAATTGAAATTTGAAATAAGTAATTAAGGGTTTAGTAAATCATTAAAAAAATAATTTTAAAAATTATTATTTGGAGAAAGAACTTGAATAATTACAGAAATCAATTACAAAATGATGGAAATAATTGAAAAATAATACAAATAACTGAAAACTTTTGGAAAATGGTTGGAAAAAATCCACCATTATTATAATTTTAAAAGATTGATTTTAGATTAATTTTCAACGACCCTAGAAATGTTTTTTTTCCAACTTTTAGATAAATCACTTAAAATTTGTTTAAGTTATTTAATTTTTTACATTGCTACTTACGGTATGGTTGATTTTTGAACATATATGATACATTATCATTCAAATGATAATGATAAAATTCTAGGTAAGTGTAGTTTAATGCAAAAGAAGACCGAAAACATTGCCTTTTAAAATAAAAAAATTACGCTATTTGTGAAAATTAAGAATTCTGTTCGGAAATACTCCAACTGACCCTACATTTGCGCTATAAAAGTTTCTTTTCAACTAATTAAAAATAATTTCAACTCACCATTCTTAAAGAAGTAGCTTCTAGTAGCTTTAGGCCAAACAAAATATAAAAAAAGTAGCCTTTCATGAAAAAAGTAGCAAAAAGTAGTGAATAGTGGGGGAGTGCGAAGCCTGATACATATATGTTTGCCAATAAAAAAGGAAACGTAAAAATGTATTACCTGCTTCTTTTCTTCTTGGTCGCTTAATCTCCTCTTTCTACTGTAGTTAGGGCCAGTATCTCTCAATTTCACTGTGCCTTGTTCTGATGATGGGTTGTGTGTATGTCTTCTGCTACTGGAATAGCTATATAAAAAAAAATTAATATTCTTACTATTACTGTACCTATTCTCGATTTACAATTGTAGATAATTTTGAAATACTTGTCTTTTAATTTTTTCAATTAATCATGTGTAATTTTTCTTTATCTAAAGATAAGTTAAGGATTAATAGTATATTAAGCAACAAGGGGCTGAAGGCAGCCATTTGTTTACGATGATGTTTGTGTACGAGTGACAGTCGAGGGCTCAAACGATGTGCTTTTAAATGCTTGTAGGTTAAGGATAAGGGTGGCCAGACCGTACCATAATTATTGATTTGTACCATAATTTTGCCCGTTCTACCAATACGTCGTTTATTAGTTGTTTATACGGTTGTATAATGGCAAGGACGTAAAACAATGTAAGTAGTGATTTTCAAATTGTTATAATTCATATTCATAGTTGTTTTAACAACTATTTAATATTTGAAAAACACTACTTTACAGATATTTTCTAGAAGCTAAGGTATTGTATAATATTTTGTAGAAAGTATAAGTTAGTAATTGTTCTCAACTCTTTGCGCGTTTTGAGGGGGGGGGCAACCCTCCCAAAAATTATTTTTACTCGTTGAAAAAAAAAATTTATGCCAAAAATTTTTTTGCTACGGGCGTTACTGGTATGGAATTTTGCCCCCCCCCCCCGAAAAAAATTTCTGGCTACGGGCCTGCTTGTCAAATATTATTCAATATTATCTTCGTTAATAATTATCATACTACGCTTTATATAAAATTTTTATTATGAATATTTATATAAATCCTCCCTGGAAAAAAAACCTATTGCTAAAATTCTTGCGTGAATCAGAGATTTTAAGAATGCAGTTTCAAGATTGAAATTTTGAATGGTGTTGAATCGGTGTTGTTTTGAATCAGTGATTTTCTATGGCTGCCCTATTCATGAGAAATTTTTAGAATTTTTTTTAACAATTATGAATAGGATCAAAAATTTGTCGGTTTGTAATTGGAAAAAGTGAATCGGAGATTTCCTTTTAAGAATATAATATTACAAATTCTCAAAAGGAAATCTCCAATTCACTCTTTCCAATTACAAACCGACAAAATTTTCATCCCATTCATAATTGTTAAAAAAGATTCAAAAAATTTCTCATGAATAGGGCAGCCATAGAAAGTCACTGATTCAAAACAACACCGATTCAACAACATTTAAAATTTCAATCTTGAAACCGCATTCTTAAAATCTCTGATTCACGCAAGACTTTTAGCAATAGGTTTTTTTTCCTGGGCTCTATTACAAAAAAGCAAAATCAGATGTTTTAATACAGGACTTATTTTATTAACATCGCATCTAATATTTATTTACTTTAAAATATTGTGTAGAAAATAAGTAATTTTATATAAAATTATTAACTCTAACTTTTTTTAACTGAGACTGACAACAATAAATTAATAAATATATGTTTATGTTCAGAATTATTAACGTGAAAATTAAAGTATTTATTCCTTCTGTAGCAGACAAAATATGAAACATTAAATCAATATATATTATATATTTAGTTGTATTAGATAGTTTACTTACAATTTTTTAATATATGTTATTTTAGAAATATTAATAATTACTATTTTATCTATAAAAAGTATTGTCCTCAAATATTTGTCATGTTAAAATTTTGAATTTCGCGCTACGCATGCGTATTAAAGATGAGTACCATAATGTACCATAATTTTGTGTCGAGAACTCCATAATTGCGGTTCGAGAGTCTGGCCACCCAAACTTAGGGTTTAAATGCGTTCATTTGTTTTACCGTATGAAAATGGCGTCCGTTTTTTCTTTAAGGTGAAAGAAATGCATAGATCAGGTGTTAAATGGCCACCACTTTCACACGGTCGAACAAATGAATGCGTTCAGACCCTGCCTACAGGTATCTAAAAGCACCATGTTTGTGCCCGTGGGATAAAAAATTCTTTTTATTAAACTTCAACAAAGAAAAAAAATTTAAAGTAATGTCATTTTATAAATTGCTCTTTAATCAATGCAACAAGAATTGTATTTTTATTTTTACCTGGATAATTTTGCTGTGGTGTTTATATTTGTATCATTTCCCTTCGATTCTGAGTCCAAAGACTTATTTTTTAAAGAAGATAAACTCAAATTAAATTCCTTTTTAACTTCCGTTCTCTCATTTCCAGCATTAAGAGAAGAAGACGAAGAAGAGGCTGCATATGAATTGGAAGCTACGCATTTTGCTGCAGTGTTTATATTTGAATCATTTCTCTTCGATTCGGAGTCCAAAGACTTATTTTTTAAAGAAGATAAACTTAAATTAAATTCCTTTTTAACTTCCGTTCTCTCATTTCCAGCATTAAGAGAAGAAGACGAAGAAGAGGCTGCATATGAATTGGAAGCTACGCATTTTGCTGCAGTGTTTATATTTGAATCATTTCTCTTCGATTCGGAGTCCAAAGACTTATTTTTTAAAGAAGATAAACTCAAATTAAATTTCTTTTTAACTTCCGTTCTCTCATTTCCAGCATTAAGAGAAGAAGACGAAGAAGAGGCTGCATATGAATGGGAAGCAACGCCGGTGAGACCAGCATCTAGACAAAAAATGATTAGTACAATTTTTTGTTTTTATCATGACTATACAAATAGCAGTTGAAAAGTGTCTGCTTTCAAGGTCAACGAACTTAGCTGTGCCTAATGAGAAATCCAAAATCTTTTATGCTAGTTTACTTCTACTTTTTAGTCGTCAAGAATGATATATCCATGTGTGGATTTAAAAAATAATTTCCTAACTTTTTTCCTGTCTGACCAAAAGTGAGCCGAATAGCCCCGGTCTCCCCTAGACATATATATTATGCATATATCTTTAGAATAGGATCAGGTACAAGTTGGCACTTTTTAAATGCAACCTTCATACAGAACCAACAACAGATGGACTTAAAAAAATTTTACATTTTAAGTTGTCAAAAAAAATTTCTAACCAACTTTTTTTATGACAATTCTACGCATACTTTTATTACAATCCATATTTTTATCACTCATAAGGAATCTAGATTTTATGTATATCATATAGGGTGTCCAACGAAGACATAAAACGAAATTCCCGTACACTTCCCGCTTGGATTTATAAAATTCCCGCTTTTCTTTTTAATATATTATTCCGATAATTTTACATATTTTTAAAATGGAGACATGTGTTCTCAAAATTTAATTTGATTGCTACATTTTTATATTAAAAGTATTATTTTGAGTTTTATTTGATTGATTCTCTGCTTTTGTTTCAAATTTCCTACTCAATGATTTTCTTTCCTCATCTAGCTACCTTTTTTAGACTTTCCATTATTTAATTTTACGTTGCATCGGTTTTTAAAATATCATGGTTTAAAAAAAAATTCTGTATATTATCTGAAATCAGGGTGTCTACTAATTTCGTCCCACAAAATTCCCGATCATTTCCCGGTTTTTGTTCCTATTTTTCCCGGTTTTTATCTCTTGTTAACTTAAAATTTATTCTAAGTATAAATAGACCTACAAATGACTACCAAAATTGAAGATAACAGTTAATAATTGTAAAAAATAATTGAAATTCAAAGAAAATAATTGAGAATTGAAGAATTAAATATTAAACTTTACAAAAAATAATAATTAAGAATTAAAAGAAACAATTAAAACTGAACAGAAATAATGAATAATGGGAAGAAATAATTGAACAATGACAAAGATATTTGACAATTGTAAAAAAAATTTTAAAAAAAGTAAATATTAATCTACAATTGAACAATAATTGAAAAAATCGAACAATGGTTATTGAATTCAAAAAATATAATTGAAAATTGGTCAACTAGATAGAAAATCAAAAAAAAAAAATTTTAAATTTAAGGTTATAATTCAATATTGAAGAAATAAATTGAAAAATAAATAATGAAATTGAAATCAGAAAAACACAGAATTATTTAATATTAAAAAAAAAACAATTGCAAATTGAGAACTAGAATTGAAATTCGAATACAATAATTGAGAATTAAAGAAAATTACTGAACAATTGAATTGAAAAAAAAAGAAAATAATTTATAATATAAAAAAAATGGAAAATGCCAGAAATGATGTAATATTGAAGAAAACATTAAAAATTCAAGAATAGAATTGTTATTTAAAGAAATTAATTGAGAATTGAAAAAATAATTGAACAATTGAACAATTAAATTGAAAATAGAAGAAAATTATTGAAAATTGAAGGAGGTTTTGAAACATGAAATAAATAACTGATAATGGAAAAAAAATAATTGAAAAAAGTCGAGATTACTGAATATTGAAACAAACAATTAAAAATTGAACAAAATAATTAAAAATTAAAGAAAATAATTGAAAATTGAAGAAAGTACTTAAAAATTAAAGACAATATTTGAAAACAGCAGAAAAATTTAGAAATAGACGGAAATAATTGCGAATTGATGAAAATAATTTTAAAATTATCAATTTAAATAAAAATTGAAAGAAAAACATAATTTAAAGAAGCCGATAATTGTTAAATATTGAAGAAAATTGATAAGAAATTAAAAATTGAAAGAAATATGAAAAAGTAATTGGAAATTCTAGAAAAAAATTGGAAATTGAAGAAAATAATTGAGAATGTAAAAAAAATTATTGTAAAAAGCCTGGAGTTATTGAATATTGAAAAGACAATTGAAAATTAAAAAATGGAATTGAATGTCGAAAATTATAATTGACAATTAAAGACAATAATTCAAGAACTGAAGAATTGGATTGAAAGTAGAAGAAAATAAGTGATAATTGAAGAAAAAGGAAATTGAACACCCCAGGAATTATAAAATTTGAAGAAAACAATAAAAAATGAAGAATGTAATTGTAATTTGAAGAAATTCATTAAAAATTGTAGAAAGTAATTTGAAATTGAAGAAAATGTGATTTTATGAAAATTGTTGAATAATAATTGATGAATTGAATTGAAGTTTCAAAAACAGAATTGATAATTAAAAAAAAATATTGAAAAAAGCCGAGAATTATTGATTATAGAAGAATAGTATATTAAGCAACAAGGGGTTAAAGGCAGCCATTTGTTTACGCTGATGTTTGTGTACGAGTGACAGTCGATGGCGAAGCCCGAGACGTAAACGAGTACACAAACATCATTGTAAACAAATTGGACTTACTTTAAACCCGTGTTGCTTACGATACTTTTTATTCCAAAGGCACAAACTTGGTGCTTTTAAATGTTTGTAGGTTAGGGTCTAAATGCATTCACTTGTTTGACCGTATAAAAATGGCGGCCATTTTTGCCCTGTGGTGGAAAAAATGCATGGATCAGCTGTTCATTTTTACCCGGTCGAACAAATGAATGCGTTTAGACCCTGCCTACAGGCATCTAAAAGCGCCATGTTTGTGCCTGTGGGATAAAAAATATTTTTTGTTTATCAAAAGCTATTTCTTAAAATAATAAAAATTGATATTAAAATTTTATTCAATCTTATTCTTTTGATAAACAAAAAATATTTTGTTAATAAACATAGATTCAAAAAGTTGTTTTTAAAATGTTATTTTAAAAAAATTGATTTCGTCACATTGACTCCCACTGCAAACCTGTGATTCAGTATCCTCCATATTGTATTTTTTCATTACAACTTGAATTAGAGAGTAAAAAAGTAGCCTAGAGGTATGATGTATTGTTTTTTTTTAAATTTATTTATAAGCAAATTTTAGATAATGCTGCCAATAAGTCGGCTACGAGCTAGCGCCGTCCTATTATCCCACAAAGTAATTAAGCAAAAAAATTATTCTTCATGACTAAAAATATTTAAAAAATATTGCTTAAAGGATTTTTGATGTCTCGTTAGTGGCAACGCTGAATCCGGTGACCTTACTTCCAAGAATAATGAAAAGTTTAATATTCATTCTTACCTTTCTCTTGCATTTTCTTCTCCTCTTTATCTTTCCTTAGCAAGTACTTTTGCAGATCGTTTTCCGCTTCTTTAGCATTAATTTCTTGATATCCTGTTATTAAAACATATATTAAGAAATTTTAAATTAATAATTATATACACTAGATTATAGATAAATAAATTTCTTAAAAATAAAAAATTTAGGAAAATTCTTAAACAGGGTCTCTATTAAACTCGGTCCATTAAATTCCAAGTTATTTCCCGGTTTCATAATATGTATACG
Organism: Ganaspis brasiliensis; assembly: GCA_037103525.1. Taxonomy (NCBI): domain Eukaryota; kingdom Metazoa; phylum Arthropoda; class Insecta; order Hymenoptera; family Figitidae; genus Ganaspis; species Ganaspis brasiliensis. The sequence continues at coordinate 242,725 of JAZKLR010000187.1, forward strand.
TCCATATGAAAAGGGCCCACTTTGTCGATTTTATTTTCCGAGATATTCGCATTTTTCTAAAGGATGTTCAGATTTTTGAATTTTTTTTATTGCTGAAAAACAAACTACGTAATGTCCCACGTCGTATCATGCATTTATCATAACTTGATCGTAATTAAAAACACAAAATAATCTTATTTTTAATTTTTAAAATGCATAGGCGCTAATGGTAATCTTGAACTTTAAACTCATTTTTCTTAAAACTAGGTTTTTGACACTTCTAACTTTGAATGCTTGTAATTTTATGAATTTTTCATCGAAATGGGTCCAAGACCTCTCAAAATGTTCGAAATTTAATTAAGATTATGGTAATATAGATAATTCCAATAGTGCCAAAGTGGGCCCTTTTCATGTGGACGTACACATATATTAAATATCATTTATTTCACAAATAAATTGTTAGTAGACACGTTGAAGAAAGAAGATAAAAATCTTAAAATATTGCAATATTTAAGAAAAAAATACTTAAATTATTATTATTATTTTGAACCTTGTTTAATAAATATACTATGTACTAATATACTAAGAATTTGCAAAATTAAAAAAAGAGGAAATAAGATTACACAAGAGAAAAGGAAAAACAAAAGAAGGTAGAATACCTCCTTTAAAAATTGAAGATTTATTACCATTTATTTTAAATAGAGGAAATTGTAAAGAACAAAATTAATAAAAACCGTATAAATTTTACTACAAAAAAAAATGTCCCTAAAATAGCACAAATGGGTTTATATATAGTCTGCTCCCACACAGCACCGGAAATTCCCTGAATTTTCCCTGAATATTCGTCTACATTTCTCGAATATTCGAACTAAATATTCAGGGAAGTTTCGTGGAAACAGTCAAATGTCCGCCTAGAATAATATTGGGCGCGAAATTTCCCTGAAAATGTATTTCTAATTTTCAGGGAATTTCCGCATCTAACATTCCTCCAATATTCATAGTATTCGTATATTCACTTAACTTGATGCGCACTGGTCGAACTTGGATTCTATGACACTTACGGCTGCGCAGTAGTTTTTAATTTTCTAGAATCCCACGGATGTCAAATATAACATATTTTTTTGATCAATTACCAGATTAAAAAAAATTTTGGAAATTTTTTTTAACTTTCCCTGAATTTTCAAGGAATATTAGAGGCAGAAATTCCCTGAAAATTGGAAATACATTTTCAGGGAAATTTCGCGCCCAATATAATTCTAGGCGGACATTTTACTGCTTCCACGAAACTTCTCTGAATATTAAGTTCGAATATTCGAGAAATGTTGACGAATATTCAGGGAAAATTCAGGGAATTTCCGGTGCTGTGTGGGCTTCACTGTAAAAGAAATTTTGTATAGTGAAGAGACTGCACAATATGAAACCATCCGTGAAAAATAGGAAAAATTACAGGGGTAGGTCGTGAGGGTCAGAAACCAATCTGGTTGCAGATACAAATATTGGGAGAAATGTACTAAGAAACTGAGAAAGTTTGAAATTTGAATAAGATAATTAAGAAATTATTGAAAATAAAAAATGTTCCAAAAGTTATTTTAAAAATTTGAAAATTAAAAAAAATACAAACAACTTTAAGAGAACGGACATATTCCAATATTAGAAAAATTTAAAACAAAATTCTAACAATTGTTGTATTAAAAATTAAGGAATTTTATAAAAGTGAAAAAGAAATCTTCAATAAAATCTAGCAATCTATTAAAAAGGTGAAAAAATTACAAAACCATATTTTTAAATATAAAAAGCGGGAAAGATGATTTACTGCAAACATGAGAATTGATGAAAATAAAAGAAGAGAATGTAAAAAACTGATAAATTGAAAATTAAATAATGAAATTGAAATCAGAAAAACGCAGAATTATTGAATTAAAAAAAAAAAAAACAATTAAAAATTGAGAAATAAAATTGAAATTCGAATACAATAAATGAGAATTAAAAAAAATTACTAAACAATTGGATTGAAAAAAGAAGAAAATAATTTATATTTAAAAAGAAATTGAAAATTCCAGGAATTATATTTAATATTGAAGAAAACATTAAACATTGAAGAATAGAATTTTTATTTAAAGAAATTAACTGAGAATTGAAAAAAATAATTGAGCAATTAAATTGAAAATAGAAGAAAATTATTGAAAATTGAAGGAGGTTTTGAAACATGAAATAAATAACTGATAATTAAAAAAAAATAATTGAAACAAACAATTGAAAATTGAACAAAATAATTAAAAATTAAAGAAAATAATTGAAATTTGAAGAAAATAATTGAAATTTAAAGAAAATAATCCACAATTTAAAAAAAATCATTGTAAAAAGCCTAGAGTTATTGAATATTGAAAAAAAAAAACAATTGAAAATTTAAGAATGGAATTGAATGTCGAAAATTATAATGGAGAATTAAAGAAAATAATTCAAGAATTGTCACTAAAAATATTTTCAGGACATTAAAAAAATTATAAAAAATTAAATTTGCAAATTTTTTGCAATATTTTGTTGACAATAATATAAGTGAAAATGTTTTTTCATTACAAAAAAATTTTTAAATTATTTTTTTTTAATATTCCCGGTTATGAGAAAAATTACGTTCTTTTCCGCTTTTTGCCAGCTCATCCTAGAAAAAATGTACTGTCATTTTTTAGTTTTTACAGTTTCCCAGTTCAGCAACCACCTTCCATTCACATAATTAAATATTGCGACAAAAAGAAAATAAGAAAATACTAAATCGATATTCAATGGAAATTTGAATTATTCTGAACGGTACCTATATACATTAAATTAAATTAGATCCATATCAAAGTTCTTTATTAAAAATCTGTTGTAATTTAAAAACATTTTTTCTTTTACTGAAATATTGAAAATTTTTATAATTATATTTTGTCCAGTTTTGCCAAGTAAACATTTGATAATTTTACATAATTCTAAAAAAAATTGTAACACTCAAATTTTAGAAAAAAATTATTAACATAACATAAATGCATTTAAATTCTATTGGAAATCATCACAAAATATTCAGTTATTTATTAAGATTTATATAGAAATTTTTAATTTATTTTTAACTTTCATATAAAATGAGGGTCAAGTGCGCAACGTTGATAATCAACGAAAAAAAAAAAAAAAATTTTTTTTTCGAACTTCGCATTTTGGGCTAAAAAATAAGCATTATACACCAAATTGACATACCATTCATCAATATTACACAAAACAACCCTTATTTTAAATAATTAGACCCAAGACTATCCCTTCCCCAGAAATTTTTTCTTACACACTAACTGAATAATTATTAATAAATTAAATTTTACTTAGACGGAAAATTTTATTCTCGAATTTTGATGGTGGCCATCCCAAATGCCCACCTACCGAGTTTCATCAAAATCGAAGGGGGGTAAGTTTGTCAAATTCACCCCTAAATGTCAAAATTGTTAATTATAAATTATTAAAAAATTAAATTTTACTTAGACGGAAAATTTTATTCTCGAATTTTGATGGTGGCCATCCCAAATGCCCACCTACCGAGTTTCATCAAAATCGCAGGGGGGTAAGTTTGTCAAATTCACCCCTAAATGTCAAAATTGTTAATAATAAATTATTAAAAAATTAAATTTTACTTAGACGGAAAATTTTATTCTCGAATTTTGATGGTAGCCATCCCAAATGCCCACCTACCAAGTTTCATCAAAATCGAAGGGGGTTAAGTTTGTCAAATTCACCCCTAAACGTTAAAATTGTTAATAATAAATTATTAATAAATTAAATTTTCGTTAGACGGAAAATTTTTTTCTTGAATTTTGATGGTGGCCATCCCAAATGCCCACCTACCGAGTTTCATCAAAATCGAAGGGGGGTAAGTTTGTCAAATTCACCCCTAAATGTCAAAATTGTTAATAATAAATTATTAATAAATTTAATTTTTCGTTAGACGGAAAATTTTATTCTTGAATTTTGATGATGGCCATCCCAAGTCCCCACCTACCAAGTTTTATCAAAATCGAAGGGGGGTAAGTTTGTCAAATTCACCCCTAAATGTCAAAATTGTTAATAATAAATTATTAATAAATTAAATTTTCGTTAGACGGAAAATTTTATTCTTGAATTTTGATGGTGGCCATCCCAAATGCCCACCTATCGAGTTTCATCAAAATCGAAGGGGGGTAAGTTTGTCAAAATCACCCCTAAATGTCAAAATTGTTAGTAATAAATTATTAATAAATTAAATTTTCGTTAGACGGAAAATTTTATTCTTGAATTTTGATGGTGGCCATCCCAAGTGCCCACCTACCAAGTTTCATCAAAATCGAAGGGGGGTAAGTTTGTCAAATTCACCCCTAAATGCCAAAATTGTTAATAATAAATTATTAATAAATTAAATTTTCGTTAGACGGAAAATTTTATTCTTGAATTTTGATAGTGGCCATCCCAAATGCCCACCTACCGAGTTTCATCAGAATCGAAGGGGGGTAAGTTTGTCAAATTCACCCCAAAACCACCCACACAGCACGATACTCTCTAAATCTGAATCAGTGAAATTCCACTCATTTTCAGTGACTCTCTTCTCGCAGTTTAAATCATTGAAATGTCACTGAAAATCAGTTGAAGATGACTGAATTTTCAGTAGTTTCTTAACTGATTGACCAATGGAAAATAACTGAAATTTTCAATACCTGTTACTGAAATTTTCAGTTATTTTTCATTGGTCAATCAGTTAAGAAAATACTGAAAATTCAGTCATCTTCAACTGATTTTCAGTGACATTTCAATGATTTAAACTGCGAGAAGAGAGTCACTGAAAATCAGTGGAATTTCACTGAAGTTTCATTGATTCAGATTTAGAGAGTTACTTCATTGAAATCTTCAATAAGCTTCCCGGAAAGAATCCTACGATTCATTCAGAAGCTCCCAGGAATCTGCCAGGAACCTTAAGATATCGGCCTCGAGCGAAGCTTCCCTTGAAACTTCAAGGAAGCTTAAAGAAAGGTTTCACCGAACCATTCACCTCCCAAATCAGTTTTTTTAAATTTCAAATTACTTAATATTAAAGTTGACTTTATTTATTTTTAAGTTATTTAATTTGAATTTAAGTTTTATTTAATTAATTACTCTTAATAAACTAAAGCTGCAATGTAAGTTTATTATTAAATAATTTAAATTTTAATGAAACAAAATTCTAAAATAAAACAAGTGAAATCAAATAAAATAACATTTAAATAAATAAATTCAAGTTTAATATTAAATGATTTAAATTGTAAAAGAATTAAATTTTAAAATGAAACAACTACATTTAAATAAGACTTAGTAAAAATGTAAAATAATAAATAAAACTGCTATTAAAATTAAATAACTTTTTAATAAATAAACATAATATTAAATTATTTAAATTAAAAAAAAAACAATTAATTGAAAAAAAATCAGTAATTTACAACTAATACTAAATAAAAAATTTTAAATAATAATTAAAAATGAAGTTAAAGTAAAATTAAATTTTAAAATAAAACTATTACAATTAAAACTAGATTTAATATTGAAAAATTCAAGCCTAAACACAAATAAATTAATAATAAAAAATATAAATTCAAAAGAAACCAAATTAAAAATTTTAAATAAAAAATAAAACTGAAATTAAAATAAAATAACTTTTTAATTAATTAAAAGCAACTTTTAAATTAAATAATTCAAAATTAAGTAAAAGTAAATGCTAAACCCCATGAAATTAATAACATAAGAAATCAAAATTAAAATAAAACTGAGTATAAAATGTAAAGTGAGTAATAAATTTGTAATGAAAGTTACATAACTTTTAAATAAGTGAAGCTAACTTTAATATTAAATAATTTATATGTAAATAAAATTAATTTAAAAAAAAATTAACCTTTATTAAAACAAAATTAAGAAATGAAAACTTTAATTTTAAACACATGTAAATAGAATATAAAAAATACAAATTCAAAATAAACTAAGTAAGAATTGTAAATGATAAATAAAAATGAAGTCAAAATAAAATAAGTTTTTAATTAATAAAGCCAACTTTCATATTAAATGATTTTCATTTAAATAAAAGTACATTTAGAAATATAACTACTAAACTTAATTAAAACTAGATTAAATATTGGAAAATTAAAGCCTAAACACAATAAAATAATTGATAAAAAATAGAAATTAAAATAAAAGTAAGTTTCAATTGTTAAATAATAAATAAAATTGGAAGTATATAACCTTAAAAAAATTAATCCTCTTTCAATATTAAATAATTTGAATTTAAATAAATCTAAATTCTGAAATAGAACAAGTAATTTTAAATGAGATTAAGTAAGAAATGTTAAATAATAAATAAAACTGAAATTAAAATAAAATAACTTTTTAATAAATAAATCCCACTTTAATATTACATAATTTAAGCTGTAATGAAACTAAATTATAAAATAAAACTATTACCCTTACTTAAAACTGGAAGTAATAATATTGAAAAATTCAAGTCTAAACACAATCAAATTAACCAATAAATCTACAAATAAAATAAAATAAATTTTTAAATAAATAAAGCTAACTTTAATATGAAATCATTTAAAATCAAATAAAAGTAAAATGTCTTAAATAATACAAGTAAATTCAAATAAAATTAATTAAAAAATAAAAAATAATAAATAAAACTAAAAATTTAAATTTAATAAGTTTTAAATATATTCAACTAACTTTAATTAAAATAAGTAAAATAAATTTTAAAAAAATCAAAGTTACATAATCTTTAAATAATTTAGAAAGCCAACTTGAATAATCCATAACAGTAAATTCTGGAAAAAAAACAAGTAGATTTAATTAAAACGGAATTATAAAATCAGAAATATAAATTGAAAGGAAACTAAGTAAAACATTAAAAAAAAAATAAAATGAAGGAGGAATGGTACACCTAACATAACCTCAAAACCAGTCAAACTAAATATAATGGTTTTAAACGCAAACAAAAATATTATAAATATTATTTAAACAATTTTATTAGAAGATGTAGTTTTACTACTTTTGAAAAAAATTATTCTGAGTCAAAATATTTTGTTAATAAAGATATTTTTAACATTTATTTGGTTTTTGTTTAAGAAAAAACAAAAATTGCAATTTTTAACTAATTTGTAAAAACAACAGCTCATTTTACTCAGTGAAACATTCTCTACAATCAGTATCATACTAATATTGTTACAAGTATGTTAAATTACAAACAATACAAATGTTATTTATCAAACAATTTTTTAACAACAAACTTGTAACAATATTAATATGATACCGATTGCAGAGAATGTTTCACTGAGTAAAATGAGCTGTTTCTTTTAAAAATTGGTTAAAAATTGCAATTTTTGTCTTTTCTTAAAGAAAAACAAAATAAATGTTAAAAATATCTTTATTGAAAAAATATTTTGACTAAAAATAATTTTTTTCAAAAGTAGTAAAACTACATCTTCTAAAATTGTTTAAAATTAATATTTATTATATTTTTGTTTGCGTTTAAATCAATTATTTACTTTGACAGGTTTTGAGGTTATGTTAGGTATATCATTCCTCCTTAAAGTTATATAATCTTTAAATAAAGAAAGCCAACTTGAATATTAAATGAAAGTAAATTCTAAAAAAAAAAACAAGTAGATTTAATTAAAATGGAATTATAAAATCAAAAATTAAAGTCTAAAAATATTGAAATATAGAAAATAAAAAATATACATTGAAAAGAAACTTAGTACAAAATTGTAAATAAAAAAAACCTAACAATTAAAGTTACATAACCTTTAAATAAAGAAAGCCATCTTGAATATTAAATAAAAGTAAATTATTAAAAAAAAAACAAGTACCCTTAATTAAAACGGAATTAAAAAACCAAAAAATTCATTTTAAACACATTTAAATAGAAAATAAAAAATATTAATTCAAAGGAAAGTGAGTAAAAAACTTAAATAAAAAGACCTGAAATTAAATTTACTTAAACTTTTAAATAAGGAACACCAACTTGAATATTAAATAAAAGTAAATTTAAAAAAAAAAGTACATTTAATTAAAACGGAATTAAAAAATCAAAATTTTGATTTTTAAACACATTTAATTAGATAATAAAAAATATAAATTCAAAGGAAACTGAGTAAAAAATGTTAATGTTTAAAAGAAAACTATTACCGTTAATTAAAAGTAGATTAAATATTGGAAAATTAAAGCCTTAACACAATCAAATGAATAATAAAAAAAAAATAGAAATTAAAATAATAAACTGAGTATAAAATGTTAAATAATTAATAACAATAAAAATTACATAAATTTTAAATATGGAAAGCCAACATTAATATTAAATAATTTGATTTTAAATAAAACAACTAAATTTAAATAAAACAAAGTAGAAAGTGTAAAATAATAAATAAAACTGAGAATTATATTAAAGAAGTTATAAATAAATAAAGCCAACTTTAATATTAAATAATTTCAATTAAATTGTAAGTAAATTGTAAAATGAAACAATTACCTTTTATTAAAACTAGATTAACTATTCGAAAGTTGATATCCACACATGAATGGTTAATGTGAAAAAATAGTTTTCTTGTTTGTTGGACAAAAAAACGTCATTAACGTATAATATAGATTTTTTTAAGGAAACTTTATTTATACTCGATCAGTACCTATAGTAGATTAGTGCTGATTTAATTGGATAAAAGTAATTAATAGTTTATTAATATGATGACAAATACTACTTGGAATATTAACAGATTTATTTTCATTAATGTAATAACAGTATTAATTATTTTTGTGCAATTAAATCATCATTGATCGACTATATAGATACTGTTCGAGTAAAGGTACAGTTACCTTATTTAGTTGCCATATGATAAAAGAAAAAAAAAGGTGAAAAAATAAAGAGAAAATATTAAAGAAATTAAAAGGCCATTTGTGTTGAAATCATGAAGTAGGATAAGGAGATGAAACGACGTATTTTTACTGGCCCCCATATAGGGGGGTCACAGTAGACAGCTTTGCTTTTTCCCTGCCGACTATGCGCCCCTTCAGGGGAAAAGTAGAATTAATTTTCGTTGTGTGCGTGGCTGTGTCTTATGTACATGTGATATGGTCACGTGATAAATTATAGTTACAAAAATCACCACAGCAAGTGCTGTTGTCAACAGGGAAAAAAATACCTGTACTACTGGGACCACCCTGATTGGTGTCAAGTTTTCCCGCGACAAACTACAGGCGTTTCATCTCCTTATCCTACTTCATGGTTGAAATTTAATTAAGAATAAGTCTACTTTTCAATTATGATTTTAAGCAATGAATAAAAGCACGTGTTTGGAAATCTTGAAAAGTAATTTACTTTATTAAATTACCAAAAAATCTGTAAGCAATAATTGATTAAAATCCAACAAATAAATCATTAAACACAAGGCTTGAGAAAAATCTGAGAATAAATATCCTTCGAACTGATAATCATGCTTTTCAAGAAATCTGTCACGTGCTCTTTGATGAAAAATACTATTCTTACCTTTCTTATTATTTAAAGCTGATCTTGAAATAAGACGAATGTCTGTTGAGTAGCACAATCACTTACATTAATTAAATATCAATTCAATTAAACATAATTCACAGCTTTTTATTAACGAGGACGAACACTTTACGAGACAATGATCTACAGCGAACAAGTCGACACTTGGTCAATCACCAACGAATTGATTGGTCGTTGCAAACAGAGGGGTCACGTGACGTGACATGCGTTCAATGCCGCACTTGTCGAGAATAATTTTGCATTTTGTTTCGTTCTCATGTGTAAAAAATAAGAGAATGGTGTTCACTACTCATATCGCACTGTAACGATTCAATTATTTCTATTTCCAACTGACTTAAAACCCAGAAAATCGTTGATTTCATCAAAATAAAAGTATCGTTACATTTGTAACTAACTTCACATCCAACAATTTACCGCCGGAGTGTATATCGAATTCTCTCGCATGCGCATTATGATATTTCTTTGAAAATCGGGTGTGAAGCAGGAGCGTACCTTATCAATAAATGCCGTAAAGGGCGCCTCTATATTTTTTTTAGAAAATAATTTTTTTTAAGCATTTTGCTTAAAAGAAATTAGTAATAAAAAATCAAGATTGTAATCTTGATAGTAATCCAGATTAATAATTGTGTTCATAATTGTAAATTGATATTGTTTGGATCTTATTCTTTGAAAGTTTGAAAATTTTTTTAGTCTAATCTATAGAAAGAATAATATACCCTGTCGAAAGTAAACCACTCAAAATCCACTGAAAAAACCACTGGCCCAGTGATTTTTCAGTGGTCTGACCTGCATATCTTCAGATAGAATTTTTTTGGAGTTGGGGTAACAATAGTACAATAGTTTTAAATGCCAAGTAGTTTTGTAGGGGAGTAAACTTCGACTCTTTAACGAAAAAAATTTACAAGCAATTTGACCTGGAAATTCAGGTCGAACACCGATTCCTGATTGTAATTTTTTTTCCTTTTATGGTTCCCGTAACCCAAAATTTTTATGATTAAAAACTTTTGCAATTTCAAAAATTAAAATTTCAAAAATAAAAATATGAAATCTACTTATTTTCACGATTAGGAATATAAAAAAAAATTCTAAAAACTATTAAAATTGAAGAAAAGTAAATTTTCAAAGCTATTTTTATTATTATGAAAAATAACTTTTTTGAGGAAATTTTTAGATATTCTTTATCGTTAGAACACGTAGAATATTAATATTTAATTTTTAAATTTATTAATGCGAAATTAGAGAAATTTTTGTTCCCGATTTTTAATTAAATTCAGGAGTCTTCAAGTTTTATGATCTCTCTGGACCCTTTTACGAGGCCTTGAATATATTAAAAATTGACCTGTGAAAAATAAAAATAAATAAAATTGTTTAAATTTTAATGATAGAAAATTGTTTCTTTTAAATTTAGAATCTGTAAGTTATAACAATTACGTACATATAAAAATTTCCCCAAAAATCCTAAATTTAAATGAATAATATCGTATCTCATAAACGGTAGCAGATATTAAGAAACTGATGTCATTTTTGGATTTTTGAATAGAAGTATGTATTATGTTAATAGTAATAACATATATTTATATAAGTGGCTAAATTCTTAAACAACAAATATAATATTGGAATAAATAATTTAAATTATTTAAAATTGTAAAAAGGAATGTTATCCTTCCATTTTATGAGGGTAAAGGCCATAAAATGGTTTGGGACTTCCAGGCCAACTGTCATAAATCAACCCTCACAATAGATATTTTCAGTGGCGAATTGTCCTAAATCACAACTGAGAAACCACTTAAAAACAACTGGGATTTCAGTGGTTCTGTCTCAGTGATTTTTCAGTGGTTTTCTTTCGACAGGGTAAGCCAATTTCGTAAAGACAAATAAGCAAATGTAAATAGATGAGAAAGAAATTTTTTGGGTTACTTTTTTTTTTTTAATTAATACTTAATACTGCAACTGAATAATAACAAAAATTTTCAATACAACATAAATTGTGAAAATAGCTTTAGACAGTTATACATTTTATATTTAAAAATTGTATTAGGGTAAGTCCGGGGGAGATGGCCATACGGGAGAGATGGCCAATTCAAATATTTTACTGAATTTGTTATTAAATATCAGTTATTATTGGTTATTTTGCTTCATTTGTGTGCGTGAAAGCAAACAACAACAAAAACTTGAAAATTAAAAATGAAAAAGTACTTGAAATCCTGGTGTATTTTTTTGACTAGTGCTCGAAAACATCAATGGGTTGACTTTACTGATTGTTAAAGTGTTCTTTTTTTTAGAATAATGCTTATTTTCGTATTTTTTGGAACTATACATGAGGCAAGCTTTGTAATAACGTCAGAATTATAAATGAAAAATTTTTATTTATTTAAATATTAGGGGAAATCTTGGGGGATGTCATAAGAGATAGATGGCTAATTCAAATATTTTTACAGAAATTGACTCAAAAGGTCACTTATTCTAAACTAAATTTCTTCGTTTTGCATTTAAACATAAAGAAAAGCAAAATTTTGGCGAAAAATAATAAAAAATTAAATATAATACTTCCTTTTTATTTTGTCTATTACTCCAGTACTGAAAAATTTCAACTTGTTTAAATATCTATTTATTGTGGTGATATTCTTTAAGATAAGACTTATTTTTGTGTTTTGTTTATTCTTTCATGTAATAAACTCAAAATGATATATTAATTATATTTATTTACTTAAATAATAGGTGTAGCCAACTCTCCCTTACACCTATGGCCATCTCACACTACGATTGGCCATCTCTCCTTGAATGTCACTTTTTACAAAACATTAATTTTATGATTGTTAACATTAAAATATTTTATATTATTTATGGTTGTTTTAAAGTTAAATAGTCAATGTTTAATTAACAATAAACATCAATATATAAATGTTGTTTTTTTTATTTTTATGGACCTTTATAGAAAGTATGGCCATCTCCCCCGGACTTACCCTAATAGACGAAAAAGAAAAAAATTATTTTAAAAAAATTGAGTATAATAAAATTATTTTACGCTTTTGACATATTCGTAACTTAACCTCAATTTATCGTGTATGATATATTTTTTCTTTTACTGTCGAAATAAGCTACTCGTCTTAAATCGCCAGTCTTTTGCTGTGTATTTTTCTTAACTGGCGAACTAATTCATTTCTCTTAAATCGCCAGACAGCTGACTGGCGATTTAATCTGAGTTGCTTAAATCGCCAGACGTCTGGCGAAATAGACACTCCGTATTTAAAATGTATCCAAAAAGATTCAAAGTGACACAGTCATCAAAGAGTGAGGTTATGTGCGGTTTAATAATATTGTACAACAAGCGTTATTTCTCACTTATTGTTCTTATAGAATACCAAATTTAATTTTAAGTTCAAAAAACTGACTAGATTTTTATGTATAGGAATAATGTCTTACCTTTAACTATAAATGTTTATTTCTGGAAATGACGCACTTGATCACTAGAATTCTCACTATAGTCAATCCATAATTTTGTCACATATTACAATTTTCTTTTGATTCTTCCAACATAATTTAATCATTAACTATAAAAACTGACTTCTTTTTTAGGCAAATCACTTGAAGGAAATAAAAAAATAATTACAAAAAACTATATATTCATCACTTAAAAATAAGAGTAAAAGTATGTACCCTGTAATAAGAGGGTTATTAAGCAAGCGTTTTGGCTAGTTGAGCAAGCCCTCTGCTCAATTGTCCTAACGAAATATGGACAATTGGGCTGGTTGCTCATTCACCCAATGCATTGAGTCCAATAATCCACAAGGTATTTCGAGCTTAAAACTGGAGAAAAAGCGACTTAAAATTGATAAAACACTAAGAAACGTTAAATTAAGTATAAATACACAAAATTAGATAATAAAAATACGTATATTAAGAATAAATAACATTTTCGAAAAGACGTGATTTATTGTCACACAGGGAGCAGAACACCTGACTAGCAAAATAGACGTAGCCAATCACAATTTAGTCTCTCGCGGTAGAAAGATTTTGATTGGCTACGTCTATTCTGCTAGTCAGGTGTTCTGCTCTCTGAGTGTCAATAAATCACGTCTTTTCGAAAATGTTATTTATTCTTAATATACGTATTTTTATTATCTAATTTTGTGTATTTATGCTTAATTTAACGTTTCTTAGTGTTTTATCAATATTAAGTCGCTTTTTCTCCAGTTTTAAGCTCGAAATACCTTGTGGATTATTGGACTCAATGCATTGAGTGAATGAGCAACCAGCCCAATTGTCCATATTTCCTTAGGACAATTGAGCAGAGGGCTTGCTCAACTAGCCAAAACGCTTGCTCAATAACCCTCTTATTACAGGGTAGTTGTTCAGTGGAAAACGGTGAAAAATATGTTAACTGGTCAAATCAGTCATTTTTTATGACTGATTCACTTCAGTGAAAGATTTTACTGATTTTTTCATTCAACATGTTAAAAACCACTGATTTACCAGTGAAAGTACTCGTGACTGATTAAATCAGTAACAATTTCACTGATTCAGATTTAGAGAGTAAAAATATGCTCTTCATACTACTTTAAATTTCTTTATATGTATTTAACCGCTTTTCCAAATTCCTATATTTTATTTATATTCAGTTTAAAAATTACATCTAATTAAACAAATGTAAGTAAATTAAAATTATAAATCTCTTATTGATTGGAAATAAAAAATTATAATTAACTTTAAAATTAAATTATATTGAATTGAAATTTTATTTACAGTCAATTTAAAGCTCTAAATGAAAAATACATTAAAACATTTAGTATATTGATAGTACTTTCATGCTACTTTGCATCTCTTGAGTGTTGTTTTCAATAACGAATATAAATCCATAACACCGAATTGGTGTAAAACAGGCATTTTTTTCGAGTCCACACTCTGTTGGTGTAAAGCAAAAAGATTCATTCAATTTCGCACCACATTATGAACACTTTTATCTTACAACTTTACACTCGGTGTAAAGTTGCAATGAAATATATGATTTATTTCTAACAGTGTAGATCTAAATAAGATTTTTGGAAATTTTCGAAATTTTTTCAAAATGGGGATGATTAATTGGGCTTTTATTTCTTTAAAATATAAGATAAAACTATTTGATGAGAGCATTTTTAAAATTACACCATGCAAAACAAAGAAATTTCAAAAAAATTTATTTTTAAAAAAAGTTCATAAAAAAGGGTCATTTTAAGAAAATCATAACTCCGATACTATTAGAGATAGAATATTGGCCTAGCGATAGATTTACTCAAAATTTAATCTACTTTAATTTATATTCGGAGATATATACGTTAGATGCACAGAAAACTTTTTATTTTCCAAAAACTAAAACAAAATTTTTTTTTCACGAAATTTTTTGCTGAAATCTGACTTTAGAAGCTCATAAATCCGAAAGTTTTAAAGATAAAGCACTCTATTTTTCTTTGTTTTCTTCAAAATTTTATACTCTTTAATTCTTCTATTGGTCATTTAAGGCTTATATCTACTGGAAGAGAGTAATATTGCAAAAACTCATTTTATTACCGATTTTTCACGGTTTTTCATTAACTTTTCTGGTGTAAAGTTACTCAAAGATACTCAGCACCTAGGACCTATCTTCTGATACCATTTTAAATGACTCAAGTCAATATAGCTATTATTTGCACTCATTTTGGTAAAAATATGTTAATTAACCTCTTTAAAAAATTCAAAAAATCAGTTTTTTCAAAAACGGCCCAACCGATTTTTTTCATTTTTTGATTAAAATCATCAGGAGACATCCCAGAAACTAAATCAAGAAAGAACTGAGCTGGGCAAGCACTTTTGGGTTGAAGTCAATTAAGACCCGCTGTGGGGGGTGACTTGCACTCACGTGAAAATTAAAATAAAAAAATAAAACACTTATTTGTGACAACAAATATGTCGTCTCAGGATGATCCGCTGGGGGTCATTTTTATGCGGGGGTGACTTGCACCCACATGAAAATTAAAATAAAAAAATTAAAAACTTATTTTGCCAGCAAATATATTGTACAGCATTACCTACTTCCACATAGAAATGCTCCCGCTGCCCCTTCACTCCGATTGACAAAAATAAGTTTTCAATTTTTTGATTATAATTTTCACGTGGGTGCAAGTCCCCCCACATAGAAATGACCCCAGCGGATCATCCTGAAACGGGAAATTTGTTGAAAAAAATAAGTTTCCAATTTTTTGATTTTAATTTTCACGTGAGTGTAAGTCCCCCACCCCACATACAAATGACTCCCGCTGGGTCATCTGAGACGATATATTTGTTACAAAAATATTTCTTTTAAAGAAAATAAACCGAAAATCAACTATAGGCATGACGCCATTTCGTTCATTTTTACCGCTCTGGGCCACTTCACGCATGACCCAATTTTGGCGCCATACCGCCGAAGTGGTTAATTTTATAAACTTTTAAAATTCTATTAACCCCAAAATAGTGACGAATTCAAAATATAAACAATGATCATAATAATCACAAGGCAAACT
The DNA here is from genome assembly GCA_037103525.1 of Ganaspis brasiliensis. NCBI lineage: Eukaryota > Metazoa > Arthropoda > Insecta > Hymenoptera > Figitidae > Ganaspis > Ganaspis brasiliensis. The sequence goes on from JAZKLR010000187.1 coordinate 258,784, forward strand.
GACATTTCACAAAAAATTTGAAAATTGAACTTGCGTTTTCGTTTTCGATTTCGTTTTCAAAATTATGTGATAACTACCCTGGATTCTATTATTGATTGCGCTAAAATATAATTTTTTAGGACCCGATTCATTATTGGTAATTAAAGTCTGATCTGAAACAATGAAAATGAGAGGTTATTTAACACATTAGGTTGAAAAATATCAAACTTATAAACATTTCAGTAAAAATTTTGAAATTTCAATTTTTACATATTTTCATGATTAGGTAACTCGATTTTATTGTCTGTAATGTTAATTAAAAATTTGTTTACAAATTAAAAGTGGTGTAGCGTTTGATTTCGTCTTCCTTTTATGCTCAGTTTTCTGTATACCTATTAGTAATGACTCTTGTGTCTTCCTTTATTATAGTAAGATCGAAAAAATTAATCTTGTTATTTATCTCATTTTCATGGGTAAAATGCATATTTTTATTATAAGAATTAAAAACTCTGATAAAAAGTTCAACATGGTCCTTTTTTATACAAAGAAATATATCATCTACATAACGAAAATAAAAAAGGAACATCTTTAAGTATTTTTAAGCAATCACTTTCCAAATCATATATAACTCCCGATTTATAGCTTTAACATGATTGAGCAATTCATAAAACATTTTGGTATTGTATTATAGAACAAGCTAAATTGTACAATAACTACGACATTTTTTTTTCTTTGTTTTTCTTTTAAGATTTTCTAACACAACTCTGTTGATTTTTTAAAAATAAGTTTTTTTAATTAATCCAAATTTCAATCGATCCAAACTTCAATTTATGATAATTTTAATCTTTTTAAACTTTAAGGGACTTGAATTTTCATCCATTTAAAAATCTAAATTTCAATTGAATCCAATTTCATCCAATTTTTAATCTGTCGATATTTAAACCGATTAAACTTTTAAGTCATTTTACCGTGAACGGTTTAAATTTAAATCGTTTTAAAATTCAATTAATTTAAGTTTAAATGGATTAAAATTTAATTTGATTCAAGTTTTAAATAATGCAAGCTTCAGTAAATCAAAATTTAAATCAATTCAACTTTCAATCGATCCAAATTTCTGTTCAAAAGTTAAGTTATCAAAATTTTGTCGATTTGATTTCTATAGCTAAAACAAATTTTCACCTACTCAAAATTCAATTAATTTTAATTTTGATTGTACGAATCTTTAATTTATCCAAATGATTTTAACAACTACCAATAATTAAAGTTATTAAAAACTTTTGTATTTGAATAAATCTAGAAAAGGTAACATGATTCGTTTTTCACCAAAATAACATTTTCAGAAAAGAAAAATTCAAATTAAGTAATATTAAGGCTGATAAAAAAAAGAAAAGAACTAAAAGAAGAAATGGAACTTGTGATGTAAGAAATCAATTTATTTTTTTTGTTTTTACATTCAAGGTTGATCGAAGCTGGGAAGTGTAATGCTCAGGGCCGGATTGGGAATTAAAAGCGGCCCGGGAAAGATATTCAAAGCGGCCCCTTTCTATATAATTGAAAATTTTTATTAACATTTAAAACTAAAATATAAAAATATTAAATTATTAAATTATTTTATTTAAACTTATCAATAATTTAATTATTTGGAATTTCTTGAACAGTAGCATTCTCTACTGCCATTTGTACGAAAGCAGCAGTAATTTCTTAGTTTAATGAACACCTCAATCTGGTTTTAACCAATTTTAAAGGACAAAAAATGGACAACTTCTATTAAACAAATATAATAAAAAGTTTTTTAGCGAATTCCCCGGCTTTAAAAATCGCTCAGAATGAATTTCTATCTATTTTTGCCCCCTTTAGCATAAAAAAGTCGGCTTTCATTCACCTGAAAATCATTTTTTCAATATTTGAATACCCAATTACTTTCTTTAATTTACAATTATTTTCTTCAAATCTCAATTATTTTCTTCTATTCACAATTATTTTAATTAATTTTTAATCATGTTTTTCAATTTTCAAATATTCTCTTTAATATTCAATAATTTTCGGCTTCTTTCAATATTTTTATCAATTTTCAATTGTTTTCTTCAATATTCAATAATTCTCATTTTTTCAATTGTTTTTCCAGTTTTCAACTATTTTCTTCAATTTTCAAATATTTTCGGTTTTTTTCAATTATTCTTTTCAGTTTTCAAATATTCTCGTTTTTTCAATTATTTTTTCAGTTTTCAATTATTTTCTTCGATTTTCAAATATTGTCGGTTTTTCAATTTTTTTTTTTCAGTTTTCAATTACTTTTTCAGTTTTCAAATATTCTCATTTTTTCAATTATTTTTCAGTTTTCAATTATTTACTTGAATTTTTAATTATTTCAGTCAATATTCAATAATTCTCGATTTTTTTTCAATTATTTTTTCAATTTTCACTTGTTTCCTTCAGTAGGCAATTATTATCCAAGAATTTCAATCCAGTTCAATTTTTTATAGTCCAATTAAATTTACAATTATTTTCTACAATTACTACAGTAATTTTCTTTCAATTTTTATTCATAGTTATTTCTGTTCTAAATTTTAATTTACATTCTTAAACTTTTAAGATAATTCTGTTGAAATGTAAACTTTTTAATGTTGCAATTTTTCGAATTTTTTGCAATTGTCCTTTATTTTCGTCTTTTTTCAATTATTTTCTTTCATATTATTCAATTATTAATCATTTTCTTGAAATTTCAATTCAGTTCTTTAATTCTTTAATTATTTGTATCCAATCACAATTCTTGTCTTTTATTGATACTTTTTTTCATTTTCAATTATTCTCTCAATTTGGAAGTATTTTCTCCAAATTTTAATAAAGTTTAATTTTTCAAAAAGCAATTAAACTTTCAATTGTTTCTAGAACTATTCCTATCATTTTCTTTCTTTTTTAGTTTTTTTTTAATTTCATGTTTATCTTTTTCTGTTTAAAATTATTTATGTCAGTTTTTAATTTAATAATCTTGCCATGTTTAGAATTTGTTCCAATTGGCAATTATTTTCTTCAATATTTAATAATTCTCGGCTTTTTTCGATGATTTTTTCAATTAACAATATTTTTCTTGAACTTTCAATTCAATTTTTCAACTATCCTCTTAAATTCACAATTATTATTTTCTTTAATTTTGAATTTTTTTCTTCAATTTTCAACTATTTCTTCTAATTTGAAATTATTTTCTTCGATTTTCAACCAACTTTAACTTTTTGAAATCCCATTCAATTTTCAATTATTTGTTATAATTATTCCTACAGTTTTCTTCAGTTTTTAATTGTCAATTATTTTCTTAAATATTCACCAATCCTGGGCTTTTTCACTCTTTCATACTATTTATTTATTTATTAATATAGTAATTTGTAAATTATTTATTATCAATAATTTTTTTGAAATCTCAATTTAACTCCTTAATTCCTCAATTTTTCTGTCTAATTCACAATTATTTTCTTCATTTTTTAATTATTTTGTCAATTTTTAATATTATTTTCTTCTTATCAATTTGTGATTATTTCTTCAAATTTCAATCCAGGTCAATTTTTTAAAATTAAAATTTTTTTCAATTATTATTATTTCTGTAATTTTTTTCCTTTTTTAATTTCCAATTGTTTTTTTAAAATATTATATTTGTTCTTTAATTTTTTAAATTATTTTTGTCAATTGTCGATTTATTAATCTTGTCATTATTCCAATTTTTTTCATTTGTCAATTATTTTCGTCATTTTTTAGTTATTTTAGGTCGATATTATCAACTCGAGAACATTTTTGGATGGTCAAGAGATTTTGAGATCAATATCAATATTGCTCAAATATGATATCGTCTTGATATCGTAAAGCACTAAGAAATAATGGTCAAGAGAACAAAATAATTTAAAAAGTTAAAGATTAGTTATAAAATTTTTTGAGAATTATTAAGGATTGAAAAAATTGAAGGAGATAATTGAAAATTGAGGAATGTAATGGAAATTTAAAAAATGTAATTAAAAATTGAAAGAAGTAATTGAAAATGTCTAGAATTCTTGAATATAGAAAAAAATAATAATTGAAAACTGAAGAATGGAATTGAAAATTGAAGAATGGAATTGAAAGTTGAAGATAATAATAAATAAGAATTGTAAAAAATAGTTGTAGAATTGAACAATTTAATTGAAATTCTACAATTTCTGTGATTGAAAAGAACATAGAAAGAAGCCGAAAATGATTGAATGTTGTAAAATTAATTGAAAATAGAAAAGAGTAATTGAAAGTTAAATGAAATTTAATTACATAAATTAAATTATTAATTAGACCTACAAAAATACCGGCCCGCCTGGCGGCGGCCCACCGGGATTTTTCCCGGTATCCTGAATGGCCAATCCGGGCCTGGTAATGCTCTTGCCTGATTTCAATGTTGACGTTTCTTGCTCTTAAAAGACAAAATAAAATAGTTAATGTTGATTTATTAGAAATAATAGAGTGGCATAATTGATAGAACATCAATTTTGTTGCCATAAAAAAGAGTTAAATATGATTTTTTTAATTTTTTCGTCTTTTAAGAGCGAAAAACGTCATCATTGAAATAAATATGTTTGTAAGTAATTTTTTTTTAAACCCTGTTATGTACTAAGAATTGAAATCTCCAGTATCCGCTTTTTGCATATCATTATTTGAATTGTTTGTAAAATCAACCAACACTGTACAACAAATACGTACATTCAACTGATGTTAAAGCATTTTTTAATTAAGTAATATTCTTACATTTCCAATTTTAATTTAAAATTTAAACATTTTTTTTCTTAAAATCTTAAATCAAAAAGACAAAAACCTTCTAAGCAGTTTGTTGATTAAGGATTTTTTTTAAATGTAAATTTTCACTAAAATGTTTAAAGTCATAAAACTATTTTTTCAAATTAAACTACTTTTATTTTGTTTAAAATATAAAGTTAAAAATATTGTTTGTAGGGTAAATTAAAAAAATCTCCTTTTTCAAAAAAACAGTTATCTATGCAATATTTTTAAATATTTTGTATCAATAAAATGTTTTTAAATCACTTGAAGGTATATATTTTTAATTAAAATTGTTTGTCTATTAAGAAATTGTTAAAAAATTTAAAACAGCAACCATTGTACTAAAAATAATAAATCTTTTGTGAAACTATACGTTAGAGTTTTTAATGTTTCCTTTACTTTATATAAAAAATGTTTTCCTTAACAATAGTTATTATTATGATTTTGTATTACAGATATATCGTAGGCAGATTTCATTTGAAATGAAATGGCACCTATTTGTAAGTATTGGATACAGGTACCAGTTATAGAACGTTTAGTGTTAAGTCAACGAGTATATTAATTAATTCTTGGAGATTTACGCAGGCATTTATGAAAGACATTAGTTGGAATAAATACATATACATATTGCTTCTTTCTGTATAAGTAAAAATTTTTGTTGGAGGTAATAATACTTTAAATTTTAAAAAACATTAAGAAAATAAAAAGATTGACTCATCAAGTTATTTAAAATATTTGAAAGCCAATTGTTATAGTTTAATTATTAAACATGAATAGCCCTAAAAAAATTTTTAAGGTTATTAGATTTACTATGCTTGAAGATCTAAAATAATAGATAAAATATGTTTTTCAATTCTCCTATTAACTGGCAGGTCATTTGAAAATTTAGTGTCATAAGATTTCTATCAAATATTAATTCCTGTAAATTAAAAATTTAAATGAATAGAAGTTTTACCTTTTGAATATTCGACTCATTTAAGATTTCTACTGTAAGGGAATTCTACTAAATTAATACTTGGTTCAATTAAAATTCTTCCAATAAAAAGTTAGTCAAATAGAAACAAAATCTTTCGTAAGTGATTATTATATGAATTCGGTCGTAGTAATATTTCAGTGAAATAGGATCAAAATGTAAAAAATTATTCATAAATTTGTAAATAAAATGTTGCTTTGAAGTAGATAAGAATTTAAATAGAAAAAAATTGCTTCTGCAAAATGTTTTATCCGTAAGATTTCAAATTAAAAAGTGAAAATTTATTTGAAAATATTAATCGAATACATAAAAGTTAACTTCAGTTTGAGAACAAGTGAAAGAATTAACTTCTGTAAAATATTATTAAAGCTGGAAATTTTAAATAAATTTATTTTAAAAAGTAACTTTAAGATCAAGTAAAAATTTTATAGTGAATAGTGCTAGAACTAATTTAATTTTCACAAACGGATTTCCATTTTTTCATCACCTTCCAAGAGAAATATGCGGATTCAAAAATGAAGAAAATTTTCAAATAAACTGATTTTCAGTCGATAATTTCTTCATTGGAGCTACAAATTGGAAGAAAAGAGCATACAATTTTAAAACTTCAATAAAAAATACATCTAATGAGGTAAGATTTAATTAAAAAACTTTTTAAAAAATAGCGTAAATAAGGTTTTTAAACCTTATTATCTGAACCTCTAAAGATATAAAATTAATTTTTGATTAAACTATCAAATATTTTTTTAAATAAATATTAGAAATAAGTTCTTAAAACATCATTTTTTAATATATTTCAAAATACAAATTTTCAAAAAATAGGGCGTGACCAACTTGGATGAAATATATTGGTTTGACCCAAAACATAATTTTATCTATCTTAAAAGTGAATTTATTATAATCTTTATGCTTTAGAATTTTCTGTTACCATAATTGTTGTTTGTATAAAAATTCTTAACAAAATTTTCATTTATCCAACTTTTCTAATTAAGCAAAGTTATTGAGATATATAAAAATTATGTTTAAAAAGTATTCGGTCAAAGGAAATTAAGTTAATAGAAAATTTAGATGTATATACATTACGATATATATTAAATTTAAGGAAAAAATGTATTAAATATATGAAAATTATACGCTTTATATTATAAAATTGAAATAGTGTAAAATAAAATTTTTGTTAAATGATGATTAAAAATTATAATACTTTTCAATAAATATTTGATTAAAAGAAATTTTTTTTAAATGAACGTAGTGCAATAAAAAAAATATTATTATTTCTCGTTAATATTTTGAAAAGTAAGAATTCAATAAAATAAAAATTCTGTTGAATGAAAAAGATCTTGTTTTTAAATTCAAGGAGATTTTAAGTTTCTCAACATTAAAAACTTTTAATTACTTCATGTTTTAGACAAGTATTTATAGCTTATTAGGTATATATATTAATATTTATTTGCTACTTTAATTTAAATTTAATGTAATTTTTGTAAATATTTAATTTCAGTTTGGTAATTTATACCAACTAGAAAACAAACACGATTATTTATACTGTAAGATTTTTAAAAAAATGTCCTCCTCTACATGGCAACCATGTAAGAAACCTGAAATTGATTAAAATTGGGCCTAAACATCCAAAACCTCTAGTCATCATTTTACTTTGAAACAGTACTGGATAAAGAAAATTTTATTTCCAAAATTCGGAAACAGACACATTGATTTGTATTAATTGTAATAAAAAGGCTACAGTTTGCTATTAAATAATCGCAATTCTTTTAATTGATATATTGGTGTCGCCATTTCAAACTTCATGTTATAATTACTGCTCATATTTGCTATTCAAACAGTTTTTGCTACTTTATGTCATACTCAAATCAATACCTTTAGTTATAAATTTTGATTAACAAAAAAAATATTGTGATTTCTTGTACTAATATTTTTACCAAAAGAGCCATATTAGATTTTCTTGTGATTAAATATAAAATCTTCACGGAATCTTGGTAGAGCTATTTGAAAAACACGAAGAAACCGTATTCCTGACTTAAATAAAATTTTTTCTAATTCATCCAGTACTGTTCTAATCTACAGCTATAGATTTTTTGGGCGTTAAAACTCTCTAAACATTCAAAATTGACTAAAACTTTCATCAATAAATGTTTTGAGTTAATACTACTAATATATCATTATGTGGCATTCCATTCCTTTCAGGTTCTTTTTTAAAGATATATTGTCTCGGACAAAAAAAAATTTGTATGCTGTGGTATTATAATTAAAACTGATCAAAGGCGGATCCAGACGAGGGTTTTGGATGGGGCGATATGTGAGATAGAAAGAGACAAGTATATAGTGCTATCTCTTTCTCTCTCAAGTCTAAGGCTTTTGGGAGGGGCGATCGCCCCCCGCTGGATCCGCGCCTGAAACTGATATAAATTGGTTATACTAAAAAGTCTTAACGATTAAAATTTAGATGGAATGGTACTGACATTCGTTAAAATTTTATTCAAAATTGTAAAAAAGCCTAAAAAAATTATCATTAAAAAAATAGATAGATAGAAGATAGATATTTTAGGTGAGAGAGAGAATATTTCAACTTGTTGCTGAAGGGTGTCAATTTTTTTCTGGCATAATATTGGATCTAGAAGTACAGTATATTGTTAAAAATTGAAAAATAATTTTATTAGACATAAAAAAAATTTATTTTCTTTTTAAAAATAAGAATTTTTTAATATCCATGCGTAATTTTGTTCACAATTGTAAAAAAGTCAGTAAAAAAATTGACGATAGAAAATAGTAAAAATTGTGGAAGGAGATAGATTTTTGAAACTGTTCATTTTTCCGAAAATAAACATTTTAAATATGTCAAAGTTTTCATTTTTTTATTTTTGACATTATAAGATAATTTTATATGACAAAATTCATCTGGAAAAAAATTGGAACCTCTAGGCGTCATAAATTTGGATGGGTTAAAATTTCACCGGTGCCTCCCCTTAAATTAGTTCTTTAAGCGGCTCATGTAATAATTTAATAATGTTTAAATTTCTTATAAGTAATCAATTAAATGAATTAATTATTTAACTGATTATTTCGTTTGCTATATATTTTAACAACTATATTCCAGTTATTTTATTAATTTGTGAAAGTACAAATAAACAATAACCATAAATGCTTTTGCGGGAAAAAAAGAAAAAGAATTTTCTTTGAAAATTTATTTTAATAACCTTCCTCTGATCATTTACTGTCTTCTTAAAAAATAATCATAAATGTTATTTGACATTTAATAACACAGGCACACAAAAAAAATAAAGTTCTCTGAGCTGGGTATGAGACCAATATTTTTCTATGTATTTTGATGCGCTAAATCCGAATCCGTCATCGAGTCTCGTTTGTGAATTGTTCTGAGAAGGACGTGTTTGCACGTCGCATTTACCCCGGCGAAATTGTTTCGCCTTAGACTATAGTTATTTATTTAAAAGTTATTTAGTGAACATTTTAGTAATGAACTGAAGATTTACGAATTGATTTTTTTTTGTTTTTATAATTTGTGGAATTTGTGGTCTATGGCCTGATTTGAAGTGTTAATCAGATTTAATCAGCCTGAATCTTATTGGGAATTTCTTAAGCTGGAAGAATTAACTTATCTACTACAGTGATCTGAATTGAATTTTGGTGGACTTGATGAAGGAGTTTAAGGAGGAACCTGTGGAAATTAACATTAAATTTAAAGCTTTTAACTAATAAATTGAGTCAAGCAGCGTCTAATACTAGTATTATCTCAAGTAAGTGTGTCCTTCATAGGGTCATGAAAGAACTCTTGATCCAAACCAATTTTACTCCTGTGTTTACTTTGGCTTTGTTTGGCTTTCCATCCTTTTCGCTCGCACCACTTGGGATGCTCTGTCTTGCTCACTCTTGCTGATATAAAAGGTGCTTAGTAAGCATTGAATTCTTTTAATTTCTGAAATAAATATGAGATTAATTTTGCCGTGGTATTCCTTAATTTCTGTTTATATTATCCTCTGTATTTTTGATAGCTGTTCAGAATTGTTTTGATTTGCTGGGTTTATAATAATTAATTTAAATCTATGGTACATAAAATTAAACTCTAAATTTCGAATTGAAATTGTTTGGATTGATCATGGCAATTTGAATCGAATCAAATCAAGGCTTAAGATTGAAAATATAGAATTAGCTATCTCTGAGATCGGATGAAGAATAGTACTGATTGTCTGAACTTATGTTACTAAAATTGAAATAAAGACTTAGATTAAAATTGAAATAGTGAGGTTGATTGAAGCTATTTGAATTTAAAGAGTAAAATAAGAAAATTGGTTAGAGTATTATGATTGGAAGGAGAAACTTTTTGTTTTTTCTCTTTTTCCTGGTGTATGTTCTTTCTTTTCAGTTGAATTGGTCTTGGATGGCTGAAACTGGGTAAGGCACTGTTTGGTTATTGTTACATTTAAATTCGGTTATGGCTTTTCTTGATAAGTTTTTTTTTTTTTTTTTGTTTTTTATTTTGTATTTTGAGTTTATAGTGAGCGACCTGTCTCGCTCGCTATCTGATCAGCTGGTTGATTCTCTCAGAGCTGGTATCGATTATACGAGATACCTTTGACCGTTTATTATGCAGTGTTAATTACGATTGAACTGGAGCTCAGTAGCTCCCCACTTAAAAATTAATTTTATTTTTTTTCGCTTAGTTTATTACAACTTTGATTTATGGTTATTTTTATTCTATTTTTTTTTATTTTATTTATTAATTAATTTTTTCTATTTATTTTATTTTATGTAGATTTTTTTTTTCTTCTCTTTCTCTTTTTTTCTTTTTTTTTTCTCTTCCTTTTGTTCCATTTCGCTGGTCTCTTTGCTCATTGGTATATTTTTGTAGATACTGAACACACAGTATGGACCAAGCTTATCAATCACCGAAGTCACTAAATAAGATTAAGGACATTGTTGTTAGAAGGAATAGAGGAAGGGGAACTTCACGAGAATCTAGTGCGGAACGTGAGGGTGAAGATTATGGAAAGAGAAGTCGGGGTAGTTCAACCCCCTCTTCGTGCAGGTCCTCGCCTTCGGCTCTGTCTCCTGGGAGAAAACAAAGGTGTAATGCCTCAGGTTCGGAGAATAAAGATCGGATGTCCGGAACGTGCAATGTGATCAGTGAAGATAAATTTGACGACATGGAATTCGATGAAGATGGAGAGAGGTTATTGATCTTGACAGAGTTATTGGTGAAGCTTCAACTGATGATCATGATCAGGACCGGGAGTATGGTGCCTCTGATCCCAAGAGGGTAGATGACATACTTCAGCCGTGTTATAATTGGGCAACCTCTCTTCCTGTGAATGAGAGGTACAGTCATGACTCTGAGGGTCCTTTTTTGGTACTTATGGAGAGTACTGACCCTGAAAGAAAATTAGGAACTGTGGATCCTTTTGATATTGGGAAGATGATCCATGGTATTGTTAAGGGATTCCGTAGGATTAATATCAGCGGGGCGAATCAGGCCAAGATCTTCTGTGAAGATCGTGCTGATACTGATCTTCTTCTTGATTCTAAGGAGTTAGGATCGGTTAATCTCAGAGTTTTTATTCCTCCATCTATGATTCGTAAGAAGAGATTTATTAGGGTAGATAGTAAGCACTCTGTTACTGAGATGGCTGAATATTTGGATGCTGGTGAAAGGCAGGGGGTTCTCCAGATTGCAAGGAGGTTTAATGGTAATAGGGTTCCCCAAGATATGGTTGATATTGTGTTTGATTCCACTAATGTTCCTGATGCTCTCCATTTTTGGGGGGTAAAGAGGCAGGTCATTCCTTCTATTCCAGTCCCGAAGAGGTGCTTTAAGTGCCAATGGTTTGGTCATGTAATTTCACAATGCCGATCAACCAAACCTTCTTGTGAGTTCTGTGGAAAAAAGCATACGACTAATTCTTGCACCAACTTAATTAGGAACAGATCTTGCGTAAACTGCAAGGGCGATCATCTGGCTTCCTCCAGGGAGTGTCCGGTCTTTAAGTTCGAATTTGAACTCATGAAGGAAAGGTATATAAAGAACATCTCGAAGGAAGCAGCAACTGAAAACCTTAAAAAAAGGGGAATTGAGCTGATTCGATTGCAGGCTGGGGGTAACTCGAGCTCTGAGGATGAGGTGTTGCGAAGCCAAGCAGATCGCCCTCTTGACTTGCCTTTGGTAGCTGGTGTCTCTCAAGATTCTAACTCTGTTACGTTGCCGACTACTAGTGTTTTGGATTCAGTATCGGCTGTTCTTGATCCTGGTGCTTTCAATCTGACCAAGGATCCTGGAGGCCATCTTGATGAGGCTCCTATAGTTAATACTGCTTCCTCTTCCACCTATGTTAGTGAGCATTTAGTTCAAGAAGAACAAAGGGTGAGCTCTGACTCCAATAAGGAGCTGTAATCAGTTTGATCTGTGATGATTGGGCTGCTGTAGCTCTGGTTCATACGGATTATTTTATTTTGTTTCGGTTGTTTATTATTGAGTTAGGTACTTATTTTGATTAAGGTTCTTTATCTGTCTGTTTTACTTTAATTTTCTTTTCTTAATTTTAATATTAGTTTCCTATCTTTCGCTGTCTCTTCTCTCTTTTGTCTTTTTTTGTTTTTTGTTCTCTCTAATATTAAACTCTTGGTTAGATGGCGAAGCTGTTTAGGGGAGCCACGTGGAATGCTAGGAGTGTAGTTGATCACAAGAAAAGAGTGGCTGTGCAGACTCTAATTAAGGACTTGGAACTCGATTTCCTCAGTATTACTGAGACATGGCTTGGTAGTGGTACTACCCGATGGGAAATTTCTGGTTTCAATGTGTTTAGAGCGGATAGGTCTAGGGAAAGAATTGGGGGTGGTACATTGATTCTTGTTAATAATGATTATGTTGTCGAATATTTGCCTCTGATTAATACCTGGAACGAGTCTATGGATCTAGTTGCAGTGAGTCTGGACTCCCCACATGGAAAGCTAGTCATTCTTTCAGTATACATTCCTCCCAAGTCTGATCTTGGAATAGAAATTTGGAATGAGATTTTTGCTCAGTTGCCTGATCGGTCCCAGGTCATAATGATGGGGGACTTTAATGCTCACTTATCGGCTTTTCCCCCTTATAGGTGTAATAACATAGGTAAACAGATCTTGTCGATTCAGGAAGATTACAATTTGATGATTGTTAATGATGGTAAGCCGACTTTTAAGAGACCCGCACCTGGTTCAATCTCCCCTGATCTGGAGGGTAGTATGCTGGATATGATCCTGGTATCGGATACATTGGCTGACCTGGTGTCCTCTGAAACGTTGGAGTCAACCTACAGGAGCGATCATTTTCCGGTGTTTGTTTCTGTAGTTATCAGTCTGAAGAGATTATGTGACAGTTCAGTTAGGCTTAGGGTTGGTACTGTTGATTGGTCCAGATTCAATGACCTTGTTTCGGATGCTGTTTGCGGGGGTACCCTGGATATGGATGATACTGAGGGATCATCCACTTCGAATTACGAGAGATTCATGAGGATAATTCTTGATTCCTTGTTCTCTTCTGGCGCTTTTATTCCGAGGAATAAGTCGCCTGTCTCTAGAATCAAGCCATCTTGGTGGTCGGGAAGATGTGAGATGGCTCTTAGGGAATTTAGAAGGAATAGGGGGGTGTTTCGACGACTTCCTTCTAGTGAAAATTTCGATATTCTAAGAGAAGCTGAGCTTCGTTTGCATGAGGTTCTTGATGAGGAGAAGAAGCTTTCATTTCGCACCTTCTGTGCGTCAATCTCTCCGGAAATGGGACTCAAAAAGATTTGGGCTCTTATTAGAGCATTTTCAGTCTGTACTACTGTCAGTATACAGCTTAAACTCGTCTCTGACGAGAACTGTCCGTATAACCGGCCCTTTTCTGAGAGGGAGTTTTATTCTGCGTTGAACTCTTGTAAAAAAGGATCATCTCCTGGGATGGACCTAATCTCGTATGAGGTGATTCATAAGTTTTCTCCCAGCACAAAGTTGAGATTACTTAAGGTGCTTAATTCATGTTTTCGGTCCTCCCAATATCCGGAGGCTTGGAGGGATACGCTGGTTAGGTTTATTCCGAAGCCCAATGGCAAGGGATTCAGACCCATCTCGCTTACCTCTGCAACAGGAAAGCTCTTTGAAAAGATGGTGAACACTTTGTCGAATCCGGGGATCTTATTCCCAGCCAGCAATCTGGATTTAGGAAGACTAAGTCTACTATGGACTCAGTTTCATGTTTTGTTGCTGACGTGATGGGGGGATTTGCAAAGGGCAAATTCACGGTCGCCCTGGCGCTAGATATTAAAGGAGCGTTTAATGCGGTACTCCCTGTTAAAATTCTTGAAATTATGGATCAGATTGGGGTCCCAGAGAGAATACACAATTTCGTTAACTTCCTGATTACTCGTAGGAATTTGAATTTTAGCGAGAATTCAAGTTCTCCAAGGATCCGCGGGGTAGGAGTGCCACAGGGGGGAGTTCTATCTCCCCTTCTATTCAATCTTACATTGAGAGACATGATCGGTTTTCTTCCGGAAGGTGTTCATCTGCTGCAATATGCTGATGACATCCTACTCTATGTAGAAGCTGATTATCTGTATGATGCGTTGTATCTGATTGAATTAGCGGTGGGAAATCTGGTACCTTGGCTTGAGTCCTTGGGATTAAGCATTGCACCTGGTAAGTGCCAAATGTGTGTATTCTCGAAGAAAAAATTTGATCCCGATCTTGCCACTTTGGATGTAATGGGGAACACGGTTAGATGCTCTCCTTCCATTAAAGGATTATCTCCATTAAAGGAGACTGCTGATTACTGATAGGTTTCTGGTTAGGTTGAATTCTAGTTATAATAACCCTGTTTCTGAAAAACTCTCCCTTTTGGAGGATTTGATTGATGATCTTGTTGCACCACCTAAATATCTGAAGAATTTTCCCCTTTTGGTTGCATTTAGCGAGGAAAAAAGTTTTTTTATGGGTGGAAATAAAACTATGCGTCCTGGGTTTTTTGATTTTCCATGGCATGAGGTTATGTTTGATGTGGGATCCATGATGGACCTTGATTCAGGAGCTGATATCAGAAGAGCTGAAGTACCGGATACTTCATTCCGAGAATTGATTTTGTCCCAGTACCCCAGATCGACTTTGATCTACACTGATGCCTCTTTCAGTGAACAGTCATTAAGAGCGGGTAGTGCTTACTTTTGTCCTGAGTTGAATTCCAGGTTTGGGGTGGGTCTGAGAGGTTGTTATTCCCCTTTGCCGGCTGAGCTGCATGCTATTTTCAAGGCTGTTGAATATATTTCTGCTTGCAATTTGACGGATTGGTTGATCTGTTCGGATTCTCTGAGGGCCCTTAAGGCCATCAGGGACCGTTCGGAGGTTTTTAATACCGGCCTGATTGCTCATAAGATAGCCAGAATGATCCAGGACTTGAGGAATAGAGGAATTGAGGTTCGCTTCCTCTGGATACCATCGCATGTTGGTATAGAAGGAAATCGTAGGGCCGATGAGTTAGCAAAAATTTCCAGGGCACTGAGCTACTCTGTCAAGGTTGATTAGCAGATCGATAACTTAAAATCGCATGTTAATAAAAAATTTAAGATGGCTGAGCGTACAGAATGGCCTTATTTCCCTCTGCAGGATCTGCAGCGCAGGTACTTTAGCTCTATCACATATGATTCCCCCCGTCCATGGTTCAGGGGAATGAATCTTACTAGAAGGATTATCTGTCTTATAACAAGGCTGAGATCGAATCATATCTGCTCTGGAGTACACTTTGCGAGGATGGGCTGGAATCTGGATCAGGCATGTGGTTGTGGCTTTTCACCCAGTTCCTTCGAGCACTGGCTGGTTAACTGTCCCCTTTTTCAGAGAGAGAGACATGTGTTGAATGGGTACCTTAGATTGAGGTATCAGGGTATAGGCATTGAATTGTTGGATTGGAATTATCTTATATTTAATATTGATGAGGAGTTGGCTCAAGAAATTGGAAACTTCTTTCAGAATTCTGATCATGTTATATAATTGATTGGTGGATATTGAAATGGAGAGACTAAGTTTATTGATTTTCCTGGTTAGTTTATAGGATATACTGATCATATTCTTTACTTGATATATCTTACTCTATTTTATTATTATTATTTTATTATATTTTATTTCATTTTATTTTAAATTGCATCTTTATTTTTCTTTTGTTCTTACCTTTTTTTTTTGTTTCTTTTTGCTTTTGTTTTATTTTTATTTTATTTTATTATTATTTTTTTTCTCTCTTTTCCCTTCATGTTGTTTTATCTTTATTTTATTTGTTGCCTTCTATAAATATCTATAAATCGAATTTAATAAATTAATCAGGATATTTATACTTATTTACTGAGAGTTCTGACTGGGTACCACTTTTGCTCAGGTAATGTTGAGCTTACAAGGCGAAGGTACGATATAGAAGACAAACACTGATAACTACATATGTTAAACATCACGAGTGGATGTATACACGCGCCTGATCTGTTTTGTGTCGTTGATTTGCGCTTAAGTGGCCCTGAGAGAATCAACTCACAGAATTTTAGGATTAAGATAAATTTGAATACTTTATTGTTTTGCTCAGGCTTTGCATTTGTTGCACTGTATGCACTTGAGTAGGATAATTAGTTGAACTTTCTTTACTTGAATTTGCCGCTCATTGTCGCCCGCTATGGGTCGACCAGCTTGACCTGGTTCAACTGAAAAACGTGTAAAGCGGCAACTTTGTAACTAAAATTGTTTACTGAATCAATCAACCCGCTATAATCTTTGTGTTTCGATACTGTAGTTTAATCTAGTGAGAAATAAGAAATAGAAATAAAAATAAAATCCTAAACTATTCTTTAAAGAGCCTGTTACTGGTGGAGGTGAGTGGTCAGGGTACGTGAATGTGCGGCTACGCTCCTAGTGGCCCCTTCCCTTCCTTCCACCCTATTCGTATTCGTATCCAACACACACTTACATCAAAGATGGCTGCAGAATTAAAATCAGTTGGGAATCAACCTATATTTCTATACCATCACGACAACGAAACACATAGAATTTATAGCTTTTATTATCGCAATTAATGTAAGAAGATCTAGACTTGAATTGAATTGAAGTGAATTGTACTGAAAGTACAGAATCTGAACTATAAATTAAAATCTTCTGAAATTGAATTGGCCATACCAAGGCCATATAAAGAAGAAGAAGAAGAAGAAGAAGAAGAAGAAGAAGAAGAATCCGTCATCAGAATTGATCCATCACGTCAAGTTTTGACCCTAACCTCAAAATCAATAAAATGACAGTTTTTGTTCATTAGAATCTGAACCCGACTTAACTTTAATGCATGCCTAAGGCTAATAGAAAGCTTGATTTATGACCTTTAAAATGCTTTTTTTAAAATTGTTCTACGATCATTTTTAACGGAGATATGGTATGTTTTTCAAAAAATATTTTTTTTTCATAATTCACTATTCACGCGTTTTTAACATTTTAAAAAAATCATATGTTACGTAAAACATCATATCTTCGTTAAAAATCATCGTTTAAAAAAGCATTTTAAAGGCTATAAAGCAAGCTTTCTATTGGCCCTAGGCATGCATTAAAGTTAAGTCAGGTTCAGATTCTAATGAACAAAAACTGACATTTTATTGATTTTGAGATTAGGGTCAAAACGTGACGTGATGGATCAATTCTGATGACGGATTCGGATTCAGCGCATCAAAATACATAGGCAAATATTGGTCTTATACCCAGCTCAGAGAACTTTATGTTTTTTGTGTGCCTGTGTAATTATAGGTAATTTAAAAAATACTTCAAGTAATTAGATACCCAATCAGGTTTTTAACAACAATAAAAGCGAGATATTCGATATATTTCTCTACATCCCTTTTTTAAATAGGAAATAGGATAGGATAGTTTCAAATCGGAATGAGTTTAAAAAAATATATTTAATATTCGCTATAAAATTGGGAGTTATGTACTAAAATGTGAAAAGGACAATTTGTTTTATTGAAAAATAAATATTTTTGATACATCATTTAGTACGTATTTTACTTCTATTTAACAGTATATAAAGACATAGAATGTACGTGGTTTTAATGCTTTTAAAAAAATAGACCTAAGTAATGAAGCACCTCGTTTATAAATGTCAGAATAATAAAAGTCTTCATAATTATCAAACGTTACTGAAAGTCGTCTGATTTATTTTTTAATTAAAATATAATCAAATAGTAAGAACCTTACACGAAAAAAAGGTAAACTCTTACATCTGGAAATAATCGAAATTATTGTCTTTTCGAGCTGGAATATTTAAATTTATTCCAAGAACGACTTCTTTTTCTAAACTGCGAAATAATTTTTTAAATAATATTTCAAGTTTTATGTGTATTGGATTACACAATCTGAACTTAACACTCTCAAAATTTCGAAGAGAACATCAGAATGATTATCAGAGAAGTTGTTTAGAACAATGTTTGTGGCTTTTTTGTCATGTGCATATAACACTGTCTGTTGAATAATATAATGAATACAGCACTTTTTGAGTAATGAAGCTTGAAAAGTGTCCGCAAGTTTTACAATATCTACCACATTTTCATGTGTTAATTTCTCTGCTAAAAATTCTTCACACGTTGTTTTCAGCTGATTTAAATTATACTGCTCAGCAGCTTGTAAAATGCTGATCGCATATTCTTCAAGATTTTTCACTTCTCCAGTATACATGTATCTAAACAAAAGTTTTGTCAAATTAAACGACTTAGTTTTAAAAATATTTAGTAATCTTCCTTAAGACAGACAAACTTCCCTCAAAATTTCATGTTTTTTTTTAAAAAAATATAGGGAAATGTTTAAAATAAATATTGGTATTGCAAATATATAACCTGACTCTTCCTTTTTAATTTCAGAAGATAAAAAATTAATATAAATTCCACAAATCTAGTTAATATACTTTTATACTGTGAGCGAATTCGCACCTCGATGAGGAGTAACTTCGCTCAACTTTAATTAATAACAAACATACCATTACCAAACAAATCTGATTTTTTTTTAAATTGACTTTTTTCTAAACCTATTCAGCTTATCAAGAATTTAATTTTTTGAATATCATGTCAGAAATATACGAAATAAGATTGCACAGTAGGAAAAAATCAAAAAGTAGGGTCCAAATTGATTTCCTGGCTTTAATTTTCAACCAATTTCAAAATTTTTTATTTAAATGTTCACGCAAATAAATTTGTCAGAGATCTGTGAGAGCAGATTAAAAATCTTTTTTATTATAAACAATTTATGTTAACGTCAAAAAGTGAACAAATTGAGATTTTTAACATTTATCTGTCTCATTCACAAAAACAAAATTTCCCTTGCTTAATTAATACTTGTAGTGTCCTGGAGAGTAAAAAAGAAAACAAGAGTTTGTTTTTTAAAAATATTGTTATTAACAAATAATATAAACAAATTCAGTATTTCAACTTTTTTATGAAGAAAAAATTATTTTGTAAAAATGTTGTCTTTTTTATCCAACAATTACTATAAACAAATGTAGTGGTCCTAAGGTTGCATCTAGAAACATGTATCGAGTAAAATGTCATATTACTTTATTTGTTTACAAAAATTGTTTTTAAAAGAACATAAATTTATTGCAAACGAAATTCTTACTGAAAGAATTTGTATGTTCTACTTTGTATGCTATAGTCAAAATTGCCAGAAAATATAAAAAGTTTTAGCTTGTAAATGTCCAAATAGAGCATTTGGAATTGTTTATAAAAAAGGGATATTTATTGCAAAACAAAGTTTTCTTAATAATAAACTTTAGTTTGTCAAATCTAAGCATAATATAAAAAAACGCGATTTTTTTGTCATAAAAGTTTTATATATTGTTTTTATAGAAAAAGATAAATTTACTGTTAAATCAAATTTTACAGAAAGAATGTACTTTGTATGCTCTAGTCAAAATTACCAGAAAATGAAAAAAGTTTTAGATAAATGTCCAAATACAGTATTTGCTTATATAAATTGTTTATAAAAAATTAATATTTATTGCAAAACAAATTTTCCTGAATAACAAAATTTTTGTTTGCCAAATCTAGAAATAATATTAAAAAAACGCGACAAGTCAAAAAAAGATAAATTTATTGTAAAATCAAATTTTACAGAAAGAATGTATTTTGTATGCTCTAGTCAAAATCACGAGAAAACGCAAAAAGTTTTAGCTTATAAATGACCAATTTATATATTTATATATAAACCATTTGTTTATAAAAATTGTTTATAAAAAAAAGGAAAATTTATTGACAAATACATTTTTTTAAATAAAATACATTTGCATAATAAAGGAGTTTAGTGTGAGAACGAGATTTTTTCTAGTCATAAGTGTTGAAATACTGAATTTGTTTATATTATTTGTTTAAAACAATATTTAAAAAAAACCAGAGTGGACACTTTCTTTAAAATATTAAATTCCCGGTCATTTCCCTGTTTCTCCAGGTAATTTTTTTTATTTCTCGGTCACAAATTTTCGAACAAATAAAACAGTATTTTTAATTTTGCGAAATTCGCCTGTATATTTAAAATATAACTTTATACTAAAATTTAAAATTTACACATTCTTATAAACTTATTAATTGAGGAGCACTTTTTCAAAACTTGATAAATCCATTTTCCAAAAAAGTTGAGATAATCACAAATTTAACATATTAGGAACCTTACAAATCGATTTGTCACTGTTAAATTAAAAAAAAATTTATTATCAAAAAACTTGGACTTAACCAAGATGATTTAAAATTTTTATTTTTTTCCTAGAATAAATTACAAAAACCTTAAAATTTCTTAAATACTATAAATTTTAATTAAAAATAATTCTCCTTAAGTGCAAAAGACATTCGCATATAAATAATTTCGTATATTTTTTCTACTTTTTAATTAAATCTAGGGGTTAGGTGCGAAACTGCATTTGTTTAATTTTCTCTAAATAACAAAATGTGGATTTATCAACTTTTGAAAAAGTACTCCTCAATTATAATCAAAGCTTAAAAAGTGTTATTATCACAAAATATTAAACTGTAAATTTTTCGACAATAATTTATCTTAAACATTTAAAAAAGAATTGCGTATTATTTTTTTTGCAAATTCAAATAATG
The DNA here is from genome assembly GCA_037103525.1 of Ganaspis brasiliensis. Classification (NCBI taxonomy): domain Eukaryota; kingdom Metazoa; phylum Arthropoda; class Insecta; order Hymenoptera; family Figitidae; genus Ganaspis; species Ganaspis brasiliensis. Next base: position 279,661 of record JAZKLR010000187.1, read on the forward strand.
GAAAATACGAAATTAAAGAAACTTAATGATAATCGAAAAAAATAATAGAAAAAAGGCAATAATTTTTTAATATAAAGGAAAATAATTGAAAATGGAAAAGTGGAATTTAAATTTGATATAATAACTGAGAATTTAAGAGAATAGTTCTAGAATTGAATAATTGAATTGGAATTTTAAAACAATTTTTGTGGGTCAAAAAAGTAGTTGAAAAAATTCAAGAATTATTCAATATTGAGGAATTAATTGAAAATCGATAAAAATAATTGAAAATTAAAGAAAATATTTAAGAATTGAAAAAAATACACCGCACTTTCTTTATATGAAGGTTCGTTATATGACATTCTGCGAATAAGAAGATAGGGGAATTAGAGTTAAGCGTCGAGCATGTAGGGACAAAGACGTAAGAGGGGTAGCAAAGGACAATGCGTTTTGAGCGTTTGTTTACAATACGCTATATGAAAGACTCAGCTCGAAGAGTTGCATATAAAGAGAGTTAGGTGTAATTAGAAATTGAAGAAGAAAATTGGAAATTAAATGGAAATTTTAAGAAAATAATTGATAATAATTATAAGAAAGAATTACAATATGACGAAAATAATTAAATATTTAACAAAATAATTAACAATTTAAAAAAAATTCAAAAAATGGAAGAATAATCGGAACTCAAACAATTTTTTTTTTATTGATAATTTGAATTTATCACTTGGTGAAAATTTTCATAAGTAGGATGAATTAATCAATCACTCCAAGTCAATAAAAAACCACTTTTTTTTAACGTTTCGACAGTTTATACTGTCCTCTTCAGAAAAAAGAGGTGAAAGAGTGAAAACGAAAAGTCAATAAGTAAAATTGTTAGACACGTCAAATAACACAGCTCAATTCAAACTAAACAGAAATTCAAAAATTTAAAAATAAATACAAATTAGTTTGCAAGTCATTATATTGATAATTGATAAAATGCGAGAATCAATAAATATTAAATAAAATAAGTGAAAAACGAAGAATGCAATTAAAAATTGAAGAAGTTTTTTGGAGAAACACAGTAACTTCCATCGTCTCTATTGATTGTTTCTCAAAAACACGGCATAATAGAGAATTGAAGAAAATAATTAAAAGTTAAAGAAATAAATTGAACATTAAGAATTGACTTTGAAATTTTAAGAAAATAGTTGATATAATTGAAAGATAAATTACAAAATGACTACAATAATTATATATTAAAGAAAACAATTGAGAAATGAGGAAAATAATTGACAATCAAAAGCAAAATTCGAAAACTGTCGAGAATAATAAACAACAGAACAAAATATTTAAAAAAATTAAAGAATAATTATATAGTTTAAAGAGAATAATTGTATATTGAAAACTGTTGAAAATTATAGAAAAAATTATAGAATTATTATGAATGAAATTAAAATTATTTGAACTGATATTTGGGTGATTGTCAAATTGCGGGAAAACTTAAAGTCCCAGTTAAATAAAATAGTTATAAATTATCTTTTCACTTTTACTTTCTTTGTTTATAATGGGGCTAATTTAGTTTTAATTTTATAATATACCTATTTTTTTATTTTAATACGAAAACACTTCAAACGTCATTACCGTACATGTCCCAGCATACACTTTTAGTACTTTAAAATTTATTATCTTCTCATTTTTTAAAGAATATGGCTAAAACAATTATTGGATCATATTAGAGATGTATTACGGGATTAAATAAAATATTTGCAATTGTTGCAAAGGAAGCAATTTTAATAAAAAAAAATTGTTTAAATGTGTCCCACAATTTCTTCATGTTATGAACGTCATTACCGTACGCTACTTTTTCTTTAAAATATAAATAGTCAAAAGAAAATAACAGTTACCCACAAATCAAGCATACAAAATGACTCAAAAATACTGTAAAGTTATTATTAAAAAGCTTATTACTTTTTTGTAATTTAATAATAAAGTTGGAAATTCAATTTTGACAACATAAAAAGTCATTACCGTACGTACTTAAAAAACCATTTCTAATTATTTTTAGTACAGAACCAGTATCAGTAAAAGTTAACCGTAATATTAACTTTCATTTATAGTAACTTCAATATTGTAAAGTTAATTGTTCTTGCATAAATATTAAAAAAGTTTTGTCTCAGTGGTTTTGTTGAAATCATTACCGTACGTTAGTACGGAATAACAGTTTTGCGCATGCGCGTGGCTATTCGTCTGGAACGTCGGGAAATTAAAAGTTAACATAACCTCTAAAAATGTTTATTTTGATGGCTGTATAATCTTTTTTCGTTTTAAAAATAATTATATTTAATAAAGATAATAGTAATAGAAACTTCAGAGATGACTTAATTGTAACAACTTTTTACATTTTCTAATTTTCTGGTAACTTGTTTAATATTATTTAAAATTTTTCCCGCTTTTCCAATCTTCATTTAACCTCAAATCTTACTCCTTATTTCAATAATAAATACTGCATTTATTTCTTGCTTTTAAAACTGCCCCTTCAAAAATTATTCATTTTAGGAGTGATAGAATAGATTTTTATTAATATTTATCGCATTATTTATCATAATCAAATTTCCACTTTTTAGCTAAGAGTTTTCCTTTATTTTGACAATCACCCATTTATAAATTTTAATTTTAATCAATTTAAAAGCATTTTTTAAATAGAATCTGATTTAAGGAGGTTCTCTCCGTTTACATAACCTCAAACTAGAAAGACGTTTTTCACCCCAAATAAAAAAATTAGGTTGAGCTAAAATTTGTTGTCGAATAGTAATTATTTAACATTCTGTGTTTTTTCTTTAAATTTTGTGAACAATTGTAATTTTCATCTAATTTTGACAATAATAGCTTATTCGGATCTTTGAAATACTCTCTACAAGTTTATTTGTTGAACTTTATTAATATTTGTTTTCAAAGTTATTAAACAAACAAAAATTTTCTATTACATATTTTCTAAACAGAAAATATTTTAGCAAAACCCAACAAAGAGACTTGTAGAGAGCGTTTAAAAGATCAAAATAAGCTACTGTTTGTCAAAATTGGATGAAAATTACAATTGTTCACACACTTTAAATAAAAAGCACAAAATGTTAAATAATTATTATTTAATAACAAATTTTGTCTTAACCTAATTTTTTAAAAAAATATACAACTGGATCTTTCAAAATTTGGTGAAACTAATTTTAATAATATTTTTATTTTGCGTGAAAAACTATTTTCTATTTTGAGTTTATGTCAATGGGTTGAGCGATGAAAAAATAAAAAATCCCCGAAAAAATCTAACAAGTTATGAAAAATAGATAAAATTACAAAAACTATTGAAAGCATCATTATAAATCCAAAAACAGTCTACTTTAAAATGGAAAAATTAAATAATAAGGCGCGAAACGTTTACAGTTGCGGAATTGACCGCCAGGTGGCTAGATCTCTTGTCTCTCGCTATTGAAACTCGCTGGTCAAGTATATAAGAACCCGACTCCTAACAGTCTCAAATCATGTTTGAAACAATAGCAATTCCTACGTTAACTTTTTCTAGAAAGGATCTTAACCGACTGGTTTCGATCCACGATATAAATAAAAAAAAAATCTTTCAATTCTAAAGTTGTCCAGCAACTTAAATATTTAATTATATTTTTAAATATTGTTTAAAATAAACCACTCTACAGTTGTAGCTTAAATGTCGGAATTTAAATCCTCTAGTTTTATTTATTTTTTAAATAAAAAATATTTAGTGGTCGCTCAAAGGTTCCTACATATATTTTACATGGGAAAAAAAAATTTTTCGTAGAAATGGTATAGAATCCTGGAAAATCTGTCAAATAATAACTCATTTTTTTCGATGAAACATTATTTACAATTTTATTTGTTAGATTTTGTTAACTAATATTCTATTTAAAAATACGTTAAGAACAATTTTTATTTGTTTAATAACTTTTTAACAATATCCAACAAATAAAATTGTAGAGAATGTTATACTGAGAAAAATGAGCTATTATTTGTCAGAATCGGATGGAAATTATAGTTTTTCAGAAAAATTAAAAAAAAACATAAAATGTTAAATAATTATTTATTATTATTTTACAACAAATCTTAGCTTAACCTAATCTTTCTGAAAAATGTACAACTGGATCTTTTAAAATTTTGTGAAATTAATTTTTATAATAGTTTTATTTGGGGTGGAAAACGACTTTCTAATTATATAATATATAATAATAATAATAATATAAAAAATATAAATATTGTTATAATTAATATAATATTACATTTAATAATATTTAAGTTATGTATAAATTTTAACAAAGCCAAATTTATCATTGAAGGATTTAAATGTGTAAACTTTTAAACTGTAGAATTTAACTATGTTGGATTTAATCAGGGCTGATAAAAAACATGATTTTTTTTTAAAATATAAATAAAGAATAATAATGAGAATAATAATAAAAAAAGAAAATCTAATAACTTTATGAAAGAATAACTAAGTTCGCAGAAAATAGACAAGATGTGAAAACAAATTGAATACATTTTCAAAAAAATGAGCGTATTTTTTTTAAATATTAAAATAATTAAGAAAATCAACGAAATAAAAAGTTTAGTGAACGTTAAAATAACAAAATTGTGTAAATGAATAATAAATAAAAATACAAAAAAAAGTAAAAGAAGAAAAAATCTTAAAATTTTGTAAAAATAAAAGATAAAAATTAAACAGGTTGGATGAAATCTCTTTTAGAAATTTTGTAAGAATTTAAAAAAGGATAATTGTGAATATGGAAAATAATTAATATTATTTAATTACTATGGATTTAAATTTAAATTAATTGTAATTTAAAAGGTTGAAACCACAGAGTGGACACTTTTTTTAATGAAATAAAATTCCTGGTCAGGCTTCGGTTTTTTGCGGACAATTTTTTGGATTTCCTGGTCACAAATTTTTGAACAATTAAAACAGTATTTTTTAATTTGCAAAATTCGCCTTTATATTTAAACTATAACATTATACTTAAATTTAAAATTTACACATTCTTATAATCCTATTAATTATAATTAAAGCTTAAAAAGTGTTATTATCACAAAATATTAAAATCTAAATTTTTGTACAATAATTTATCTCAAACATTTCAACAGAATTACGTTTTATAATGTGACAAACTTTGCATTGTTGTTGGTCATTTCAAACGATAAATTTTTGCAAATTCAAATAATGAAAATTACGAAATTTAAGAATATATCTGAAAAATGTCCAAATTAATTGACAATTGAAAAAAAATTCAAAAAATGTCTAGATTAATACACAACCGAATAAAATAGTTTAAAAATCAAAGAATAATTATAAAATTTTAAGATAACAATTAAAATTGGAAAAAATTGTAGTAAATAATTATTGAAAATGGCAGAAAATAATTAATAATTGAATTTAATATTAAATTTAAAGAAAATAATTGCACATTTAACAACTGCATTGAAAATTGAAAAAAAAAAATTAAAATTGTAAAAAGTAATTTAAAATGTAAAGAAAAAACATAAAATGTTAAATAATTATTATTTGACAACAAATTTTAGCGAAACATAATTTTTTCTGAAAAATGTACAACTGGATCTTTAGGGCGAAATTAATTTTAATAATTTATGTCAATGGAGAGAACCTCCTTAAAACAAAAAATATCTATGTGCCAAACTTCAGGTGTGGAAAGACAAAAAATAAATAAAAGAATAAAAGAACTTGTGGATAATTATTATTATTATTATAGATTTGTGATATATGAAAAAAAAATTGGTTTTCGATAAAATTTCTCAAAACTTTTAGATCCACGAGTAAACAACCGGCTTAGTAACAAATATCCCGGTTTTCCCGGTCAATTTTTTAATTTCCGGTCATTTCCCGGTTTCCCGGGAACATGAATTATTTATAGTTAAAAAATTTAAAAATCTGTTCTCATAAATCTCCAACTAATTTATTTGCGTGAACATTAAAAATAATTTTTTTTTTAAATCGATTGATAATTGCATTCAGGAAACCAATTTAAACTCTATTTTCTGATTTTTTCTCACTGTGGATTATCAGATGCTTTTAACAAAAATAGAGGACAAAAAAAGGGACAGAAAATTTGCTTTAACTTATGTATTTGAAGATTGATTAGGACTTTTTTATTTAAAATTTAAAAAAATAGAAACATTATATTATTATTAAATAATAATAATCTCCATAAATTCCTGAAGTTAGTTAGTATGTATTTATATTTATTCATCTTTTTCTGTCCACATTTTAAAGTCTGAAGTGAAGTTAGTTAGTATTAATATTTATTCATCTTTTTCTGTCCACGTTTTAAAAACTGAAGTGAAGTTAGTCCCGGTTATTTTATTTTGTGTTGGTTTTTAATTGTCATTTGTGTAAAAAAAAGTTTCGAAAAATGCTTTATAAATTTATTATGGTTTTTGAAGAAGTTTAAAATATATACACATGCAATTAATTTCCTAAATTTTTAGTTATTATCTCAAATTGAGATTATTGTCATTAATTTTCCATTATATAACGATTTTTTAATTATTTTTTCTGCTTAAAAATAAATTCTGCCATTTTTCTTGATTTTCATCAATTTATAATTATATTCATTATCTTGTAATTACTTTTAAAATTTTCAATTATTTATCAGATATTGTAATTCTTTTCATCAATTTTCGTTATTTCTGCGATTTTCTAATTATTCTCTTTAATTAAAATTTTTATAAGTAATTTTGTAATTTTCATTTATTTTTTTTAACATATACTCTATGATTTTTTCAGTTATTTCTCTCAAATTTTATTGAATGTTTTCAATTGTTCATATTTAAATTATTTTCATCATAATTCAATTTTCTTTCTCAATCTTAAATTATTTTCAGCATAAGTATTTCAATTATTTTTTTCAATTTTGAATTAATTTTATCATTTTTCAATTATTTTTCTCGATTGTTAATTATTATTTTCATTTTCTAAAATTATTTTCTAAGATTTTTAAGTATTTTTCTGAAAAATCAAATATTTTCTTCAATTTCTAATTATTTTCATTTGTTATCAGAATTTCAAATTTTTTGATTAATTATCATAAATTTCAATTATTTTTAGCTTTCTTCCAGAATTTTCTCCAATTTTTAGTTATTCTCATTTTCTAAAATTATTTTCTAAGATTTTTAAGAACTTTTCTAAAATTTACATTTTTTCTTCAATTTTTAATTATTATTTGTTTTCAATAATTTCAAAATTTGTTTATTAATTATCGTAAATTTTAATTACTTTTAGCTTATTTCTTAAATTCTTTTTCCAATTTTTAGTTATTTTCTTTTTTTTAAATTGATTTCTAAGATCTTCATGTATTTTTTTCAAATTTCAATTATTTTTTCTTTATTTAAAAAAAATTCTGTAGTTTTTTCAATTATCACACTTAAATGTCATTTATTTTTTACAACTTATTTTGTATCGTATTTTAATTATTTTCGTCAAGTTTTAAAATTTAAAAACATTTTTCAATTATTTTCCAAAATTTATTTCCTTCAATTTTCAATTCTTTACATTTGGTTCATAATTTCAAAATTTTTTAACTATTTATCTGACTTTTCAATTATTTCATTATTAATATTATTTTTTATATTATTTTCCTCAAGTTTCAATCACTTTCGTTTTTTTCATAATTGCCAAAAAGTTTTTACTCATTTCTCTTTAATTAAAACTTGTTCTGTTCAATTTTAAATTATTCTTATCTTTTTCCATTTATTTTCTTTAATTTTTAATTATTTTCGTTTATTTCAATGAACTTTTGAATGTTTTAAGTAATTTTCTCAAATTTTGTTTAACTTTCCTTTATTTAAAATATTTTATGTAAGAATTCATGATTATTTATTTATATTAATTGATTTTTAAATATTATATTTAAAATATTTATTTCTTCTTATTAAATAAATAATATTTACCGATTTTTTGTATTTATTATTGTATTTTATAATTTTTAAAACGTACGAAAAACTAATCGCGCGCTTGCGCGCGTTTTATTTTGCTAGTATATTTATAAAATACATTGAACAACAGGGTGTGCGTAAGAAAATTATTTTTACGAATTTTGTTTACGCCACTTCCCAGTTTTGGAACCCATGTAAAAACTAATATGTCGAATTCAAAATTTTTATTTTTCTTATTTATAAATTAAAAGTTACCCGACCGATATAAATAAAGAAAATTATAGAGGGGTCATTAAAACAATTTCTGTACAAATATTTCTTATAACATTCGACATTTTGAAAATTTAATTTCATTAAACATCATGTCTTAAAATATAGCTAAAAATGAAGAAATTTATGACCTAAAATATGTTTAGCTTACAAATTTAAAAATTTAGCAATTTGTTTTTAAAGTTTATTTCACCCATGTATTTTTAATGGGAATTTTCGATCGATTGCTGACACAGGTTAATATAAATCAATTGGGCTAGAGTTTTAAAGAAATATATTTTTTTATATTAAATTGCTAAAGCTTTGGCTGTAACTATAAATTTTAATATTAAAAATTAGAAAAAGGGAAAATAGGGGACAAAGCTTTGAAATGGGGGAAAAAGGTGAATAGGGGACAACCTGCGATGCCTGAATATAGGTTTTACAAGCGACTTTTACTCACTACTTGTTCAAAGAACAAAATAGACATCTTTAAATAAATATTATTTTTATCAAAACTTGACGATAATTCTGCTTTAAAATAATTTTAAAACACAATTTGAAACATTTATTAACAGCAAGGTTGACACAAATATTTTATTACAATTTCCCCCTGATTTCCAAACAAAATTTTTCTTTAGCGTATGTTTACTATAAAATTGTTAAAGTTAAATATTTTTCAGATTGCAAACATTAATTATTTTTAGAAATGTTTAAAATATGACTTTCAAAAATTTATTTAGTAGAATTTTATACTTAGTAAATTTCAATAAAATACAATTTTTCATCCATTTAAAAGATTTTTTGCATTTTTCCAGTAGTTTTGATGAAAATCCCTGACTTTTATGGTTCTTTATTTTTAACAATAATTTAAAAGTTTACCTGAGTATTTGTTCAAAGACTTCAACTTCCATATCGACAATTTCTATCACATCATTAAGAGCTTCCTTCATATTGCTCATGAGCATTCTTGAGAAAACTGGACATTTGGCCGATAACACCAGTTTGTGTGCTCGAAAAGTTTTTTCGCCAACTTTAATACGAACATCACTCAGACTTTCGTTGTTGAAAAATGGCTCATAATCTTGTGAAAAACTGCTATTCATGTTTGTTTCACTTTTTATAAAAGTGTTACGTATGTGGTCAACAATAGTTATATTACCAACTGAACAATTGTAAAAAATATCTTTTAAAATTGCCAGCATTACAAGTGGCTCTGTTCGGAAACATTCAATATTCTTTAATGTATTAATATTTTTCACAGCAAAATATAAACAGTGTTTTAGTAAGAATTTCGTATCGCATTTTAAAGCTAATATCAAAATGGGACAAACAACGTCCACTGTTATATTGCGCTTCAAAAAATGTTCACACCTAGTTTGTAAATCTTCTAATTGCAAGATACTTGCTCCTAATAAAACATCAGAGGATAAACAATAGTTATCGGAATAGATGTATCTTAAAATTTCTTTAAAAGCATCCGGGTTTATGCTATCGAGATTATTAATTTCCTTAATTTCTTTGTTCTGCTTAAAGAGATTGTAGAAGAAAGGACTCTTTGCTGCCAAAATTGCCTGAAAATATCAATTTTTTAATATTTAATAAGGGAGTTAATTTAGTATTCAACTTATTTTAAAAACAGAAAAGAATTAAATCCGTATTGTGGATGAAAATAAAATTCTTACATAATGTTGAAAATATTATTTTGATTTACCTTATGAGCATGAAACTTTTCTCCACTAATTGAAATTTCGATATCACTCAAAAAATCTAAATCAGATGAAAAATCAAGACTTCTCTCGTATTCTTGAAAAAACATTTCCACATAAATTTTCACCTCGCCATCACAGACGATTTTCATCATTTCTACCCAATCTATAAAATTATTAATACTATATTCCTTCAAGCTTTCAGAAACTATTAAACTTCTCGTGTACATTTTTTTCAGACCATTCATTATTGAAATATCAATTTTTATTTGCACTGGATCAAAAGCAGCTTCATTACGAACAACTTTAAGGTGAATCATTTTTTTCACTTTATTGTCCTTAACCGCCACATAAGTTGGGGGATTTTTTTTAGATAGTCTTTTTTCTATTGTGCAATGAATTGTAGTATTAACAGAAAGCAATAAGTGCCACTTTACAGCAGGTTCTAATGAAGTTGTAAAACTCAACGATTGAAAAGTTTGAGTCGGTAAGTTAACTGCGCCTGATCCCTTTAAATCTTTTACGGTCCACATAAAACATGTGTCTGCTTCTTTTGCAAATTTTATCTGCAAAAACAAAGAAAATACAATAAATCAATAATATGATAATTGATAATTAAATTAAATTTACATATTCCGATTAATTTTTCAATATTAAAAAAAAAAAAACATGAAATAAATGAAAAAAATTATATGCCTTTTTCGAGCTTAGGAGCAAAATATAATCAGGGCTGCAATTGATTTAAATTTTACATAATTAATACTACATGTAAAAAATTGCTAACCATAAAAGAACCCAGAAATTTGTGGATAAAATCTTGAAATTTTCAATTTTAATATTTTATTCCTTAGAAAATTCCATTAACATAACCTCAAACTAAACTAGGTGAGAATTATGTCCATTTTATGGACATTTCGCTTCCAAGTAAGCATAATAATTTGCTTCCTCATAGCATTCCACAAAGCAAAAAATTAATAATATATAAGTTAATTGGGGAAGTTATTAAAAAACAGAAATTTTAAATGCAAAAAAATGAATTATTATTTTACGAATTTTTGATCAATTATAAAAGTTATATAGGTCAATCGATTGGTTTGAGATAAGGATTATGACTTTTGTATTCATTAAGTTGTATTTTTAGCATGAAAATTTTTTTAGACAAAAAACAATTTTTTTCGATGAAAAAAGATGCTCAAAAAAATTTGGTTGGATAATTTCAAAAATCGCTATGTCCAAATTTAGATATTCATGAGCTTAATGAGTCATTCAAATTTTATTGGAATCTGTTGAAGCGTTCTCGAGATATCTTGTACACAAAAAACGCTGCACACACACACACACACACATACATCTGGATATTTGCTTATGAATAAAAATTTACGCTTTTTAGATGAAAATAAGTCGATTTAGACTACTTTTGGAACATCAAAAATCTTAACGATCACAAAGCTTTCTCTATGAGGAAGCAAAAATTACTGTTCCCATCAAATAAAACTATTTTGACGTATTTTTTAAACAGAATATTATTTAACAAAATCCAACAAATAAAATTTCAGTGAATGTTTTAACGTTTTTTCTGAAAAATGTACAACTGGATCTTTCAAAATTTGGTGAAATTAATTTGAATAATATTTATAATTGAGGTGAAAAGCGTTTTTCTAATTTGAGGTTATGTAAATGAAGAGAATCTCCTTAAGTCATTATAATTTAAATAAATCCCAAACGTCACTTAACATACATAATTATCATTTACTGAAAAAATAGACAAGAATTAGGTTTAAATTATATTTTATCATGCTCGGATTTTAGAGCCAGTAATAATTTTTACACAAAACTCATTTTGAAGATTGTTATATTGTACAGAATAGAAATGTTATTTTGTACAACTGCTAAATGTTATTTTGTACAATTTTGAAAAATGAATTTGTTATTTTGGATAATTTTTTAAAAAAGCTAAAAAACTTTGGGATTACAATAAGTTTATTTTTTGAATAATTGTACAAAATAACAAATTCATTTTTTAAAATTGTACAAAATACCATTTAGCAGTTGTACAAAATAACATTTTCATTCTGTACAATATAACAATCTTCAAAATTAGTTTTGTGTCAAAATGATACTGGCTCGGATTTTATTGGAAAAATATTTATAAAAGTTGGTGGAATATATATGTCCCATGAGCGTGAAAAGGTTAAACAAAATAGTTGAAAAATTATAGGAATAACTGTTGGAAATAATTGTAAATTGAACAACTGGATTGAAAAAAATAATTGAAATTGAAAAAATAATAAAAAATTGAGGAAATAAATTGAAAATTTAAGAATAGACAACTGAAAAAAAATAATTATAAAAACTAAACAATAAATATTATATTAAAAGAATATAATTGCAAATTGAAAAATTAAGAAAATTATAGGAATAATTGTTGGAAAAAATTGCACGTTTAACAACTTGATTGAAAATCCAGAAAAATAATTAAAAATTAAGAAAATAATTGAAAATTGAATAAAGCATTCAAAAATTGAAGAATGGAATTGAAATTTGTGGAATATACTTAAAAATTGAAAAAATATAATTGAAAAAAGCCGAGAATTAATTTATATGCAAGAAAACAATTGAAAACTGAAGAATGGAATTAAAAATTAAAAAAATAATTGAACAGTTGTATTTAAAATTAAAGAAACTTTATATTATTAAAAGAATCGAATAATTAAATTGGAATTTTTAAAAACAATTTTTATGCATAAAAAAAATTGAAAAAATCAGAGAATTATTGAATATTGAGGAATTAATTGAAAATCAATAAAAATAATTGGAAACTAAAGAAAATATTTGAGAATTGAAGAAAATAAATAAAAATTAAAGAAATAAATTGGAAATTAAAGAATTAAATAGAAATTTCAAGAAAATAATTGATAATTAAAAGAAAAATTACAATACCACGAAAATAATTAACTATTAAAAAAAATTAACAATTGAAAAAAAATCGAAAAATTGTGAGAATAATCGTCATTTGAACAAAAAAAATTTTTTTTTTATGAACAATCATAAAATTGAAGAAGAATAATAAATTGTCAAAAGAAAAATGATATAAAATATAATGGAAAAAATTGTAGAAAATATTTGAAAATTGAAGAAATGTATTAAAATTTCAATAAAACATTTAATAATTGAAAAAATGCGAGAATTATTGAATTTTGAATAAAATAATGGAAAAACAAAGAATGAAATTGAAAATTGAAGAAAATAATTAGAAATTAAAGAAATAAATTGAAGATTAAAGAATTAAATTTAAATTTTACAAAAATAGTTGATAATTGAAAGAAAAATTACAAAGTGACTAAAACTGAGAAATAAATAAAATAATTAAATATTAAAGAAAGTAATTGAGAAATGAGGAAAATAATTGACAAATGAAAGAAAAATTCGAAAAGTGGCGAGAATAATCGACAACAGAACAAAATAATTAAAATTTTTTCCTTTTAAAATTTTTAGTTTTTATTTTGTAATTACGAATTTTTGAAAACCTTTATTCGTTGCGTTTATCTGCATTCATTCATTCTTTTTTTCTTTAATTTGAAAATAATTCTTTAATTTTTTTAATTTTAAAAATGTTTTTTCTTTAGTAATATATTTTAACGTTTTCTTAATTATCTTCTTATTTATTTTTTTAATTTAAAACAAATTTCCGTAAATTGTTTAATTTTGTGAAAAGAATTTCTATTTTTTTAAAATATTTTCATGACACTGTTTTATTCTTGAGTTATTTTTTAAATCTTTCTTTATTTCTTTAATGTCCATGGCTTTCTTTATTTAAACAAATTTTCTCATTTTTTTAATAGACTGTTTTCTTATCTTTTTATGATTTTTTTTATAATTTATTATTTTTTCGTTTCTTTTTCCTAAGTTTCTTAATTTTGCGATCATATGAATTTGAAGATATTTTTTTTTAAATATTCTCACTTTTTCGACATGATTTGTTTAATTTTAATTAAATGTTTTATTTTTCATTATTTCTTATTAAATTTTCTGAGTTAAAAATATGCTGATTTTAAATATTAACAAAAAAACATTAATTTTTGACTTAAATGAAAAAATCTTAGTTTAATTACAAAAATCTGCTTTAAAGTTTAAAAAATCGGATTTTTTGAAAAAAAATCATGATTTTTATCAGCTGTAGGGGAAAGTCGGGTAGCACCGGCCATCGGGTAGCCGCGGCCACTGTTTATTTTATGTATAATACCATATTTTTATCATTGAAACAAATTAGAAATGGTGTATCATTTAATTCAACTTATTTTTTTAGTATACTGACTCCATTATTTCATTTCTTTTTTATAAAAAACTACTATTCTGTAAATATAACCTTAAAGTGTTCGGACAATTTAAGAAATGAGTGTCGCATTGAACGTCATATAAAAATGATATTATATTTGTAATTTCTGACACTATTGAATTTATTTTTTAATTGATATCCATCAATGATTCTCTGACGATTATTTAAGACATAATTTGTTGTTACTTTACTGAGTTATATAATTAAAATAAAAAGTTTCTTTTACTGTGGCCGGACTTACCCGATAAACTTTTGAGGGTTAGTATTTTACTCCTCATATTTGTCCTTATGTATCTCTTAATTAACATGTTTATTTTATTATTGGAAGCATTTTAAGTGTTGACAAATAGTTTGTCTTCACCATGAAACAATTTAATTATTGTTCTTCAAATATTTATACAATTTATTAACCAAAAAGCTTAAGGGGCCGGGGCTACCCGACTTTCCCCTATAATACAACAAAGTTTTTCTTTCTGCACATTTTTTGGCCACCCTAATAAACATACATACATTCTCTGTAATGTTAAAATCTTCCAGTTGACTGTGATCTCCTTTACTACGAACAGATTCTAAGCTCATTTTTTTTCTACTAGGACCTGCACTTGGACTTTCAGTATTTTCAGTTTTTATCGAGATCTCTGTCTTATTAGGATCTGATTTTAGACTTGATTGTTCCTCAAATTCATCACCTGAAAACAAGCCATTAGTCATTAGAATATATATATATATATATATATATATATATATATTTATATATCTCTCTATATTATAAAAAGATTTCGCTGCCGCCGCCGCAGTTTAAGGAATTTTAGATATGACATATATATATATGTCATATATATATGACCCAAATGGACATTTTCCCGAAAGAATCCAGTATTACCGAATTCGAAATCCCGAATCGGACATTTTCCCGAAAGAATTGGGTATTTCACTGAATTCAAAGTAGTTTGGCAATTCGGGAATTCTTTCAGGAAAATGTCCATTTGCAGTATTACCGAATTCGAAATCCCGAATCGGACATTTTCCCGAAAGAATTGGGTATTTCACTGAATTCGAAAGCTTGGAATTCAAAGGAGTTTGGCAATTCGGGAATTCTTTCAGGAAAATGTCCATTTAGGATAAGCTTTTGAATTCAGTAAAGTACCCAATTCTTTCGGGAAAATGTCCGATTCGGGATTTCGAATTCGGTAATACTGGATTCTTTCGGGAAAATGTCCATTTGGGATAGGCTATTCTGAAGTTTTGATTTGGTAAAATTGGCATGTTCATTTCCATCAACCTCCCCTATTTCAGGAATTTTCCAACCCGTCTTTTAACTAATCTCCGTTTTAAAAATACGGTTTTTAATTAACGAAGCCGATTTAACCAACCCATTGTTGAAGGAATACCCCCTTTAACCCCCCTTTTTCCCCTTTTGTAGGAATACTTATAATGAACCAAGAACTGGAGAATGTGCTGCTTTAATAGTTTCAAAGAATGGAGAAATACCTGAAATATTTGATATGTGTATTTACCCTAGAAATGTACCAACAGGTAAAGAGTCAGTTACTTTTTTGAATAAATTATCTTTTCATTTAGATCCATTAACTTTTCCAATTATGTTCCCTTCTGGAGATTTGGGCTGGAATTCAAATTTAAAACAAAATTTTAGTAGTAGTAAAAGATTAACACCTTTGCAATATTACTCTTATCGTTTAGCGTATCGTCCAAAAAGTAAATTTAGTCCAATTTTATATTGTGGACGACTTACACAACAATATATAATTCAAGCTTATATAATAATTGAAAATACACGGTTAAATTATCTTCGTTATAATCAACAAAAATTGAGAGTAGAATGCTATCAGGGTTTAATGGATCATGTTGGTCGTAGTGCATTAAATAATTCTAATAATTTTGAAAATAAAGAGCGTTTGGGAAATATATTTGTTTTACCGTCATCTCATATAGGCAGTCCTCGGCATATGCATCAAAATTATCAAGATGCAATGACTATAAATCGAGAAATTGGTAGACCTGATTTATTTATTACAGTAACATGTAATCCAAATTGGCCGGAATTAAAAAGTATACTTCTTAATTTTCCGAAGGGTACAACGTGTAATGATATTCCAAATATTGTAGTTAGATTATTTTATGCAAAATTACAATGTATAATAGCAGATATCATTAGCGGTTCGATTTTTGGTGATATTTTAGGTTATGTTTATACTATAGAGTTTCAAAAAAGGGGATTACCTCATAGCCATTTATTATTTATTCTAAATTATAAAAATAAATTATTGAGTCCAGAAGATATAGATAAACATATTTCTACAGAAATTCCAGATAATGACAATAATTTAAAAAATTTAGTTTTAAAATTTATGTTACATGGTCCTCATAATGAAAATTCTCCGTGTTTAATAAATAGAGATAATAATATTTGTTCCAAAAAATTTCCTAAAGAATTTTGTGATCATACTGAAATTCAAAAAAATGGTTTTCCAAAATATAAACGTACAGATAATAGAAGTAATTTTTGTACATATAATGTAAAGCAAAATGGAAAATTTATAAGTGTAGATAATTCAATGGTCGTTTCGTATAATCCATCACTTTTAAAAAAATATAATTGTCATATTAATGTTGAATACTGCGCTTCTATTATGAGCATTAAATATATTTATAAATATTTACATAAAGGACATGATAAAGCTTTTATTGGATTTAAAAAAAAAATCGATAAAGAAATTTACGACGAAATTACTGAATATATTGACGCTAGATATATTAGTCCTATGGAAGCTGCATGGAGAATAGAAGAATTACCAATGTCTGGAAGATCACATTCTATTATTCGTTTAGCGGTTCATACTCAAAATCAACAACAAATTGTTTTTAAAGAAAGTAAAGAACATGATGCGATACAAAATAATTGTAATACAACTTTAACAGCTTGGTTTGAATTGAATTTAAAAGATAAAACTGCAAATAATATTAAATATTCCAATATTTCTAAATTTTATTATTTTAATAAAAAAAAAAAAGAAATGGGTTAAAAGACAAAATTATTGTAAATCTTTAGGCAGAATGAACAGTGTGAGTCCTAAAGACATTGAGAGGTTTCATCTAAAGTTAATTTTAAATCGTGTAAAAGGAGCAACATCTTTTGAGGATTTAAGAACTTACGAAGGTGTTACTTTCAATTCATTTCAAAATGCAGCTATAGCCATGGGGCTAATAGAAACAGATACTCAAGTTTTTAAAATCTTTGAGGAAGCCTGTAATATAATGATGCCAAGAGAATTAAGAAAATTTTTTGCTTGGTTTCTTATTGCTGATAGTTCATCTTCACAATATAATATTTGGAATAAATTTAAAAAAAAATTCTGTGAGGGATTTCTTAATAATAATGAACAAAACGCTTTATATGAAATCAGTGAAATTTTAGGTTTTGAAAATTTAACGTGTTCCAATTTCGGTTTACCTGAACCTGAAATAATGGAAAATTTAAAATCACTCGAAGAAAAAGAATTGTTTATAAAAGAAAATAGAGAAAATTTTTTAAAATTTTTTTATCAATTGAATAATGATCAAATTTTTATTTTTAATGAAATTACAAAAGGGAATCATAAAATGATTTTTATTGACGGACCTGGAGGCACAGGTAAAACATTTTTGTATAAAACATTAATTTATTATTTTCTTAGTATTGGAAAAAAAGTATTGTCAATGGCTTGGACAGGAATAGCATCTATTTTACTTCCTGGTGGTATGACAAGTCATAGGACTTTTAGATTACCATTAGATTTAACAAATATTGAAACATCGTTTTTAAAATTACAATCAGATAAACGCAAGTTAAGAGAAAGTGATATTATTATTTGGGACGAAGCTTCGATGATCCCAAAGAAAGCTTTAGAAATAGTTGATAAAACTTTAAGAGCTTGTACTTATATTGAAAATTTACCTTTTGCTGGGAAGCTCATAATATTAGGAGGGGATTTTCGACAGATTTTACCAGTGATTAAAAATGGTTGTAGAAAAATTATTGTTCAAGAAACTATAAAATTTTCTCATCTTTGGTGTAATTTTAAAATATTTAATCTAACAAAAAATATGAGAACATCTAATATCAATTTTTCTAAATTTCTTTTAAAAATAGGAGATGGTAAAATTAATTCTTTTTCTATAACTAATTGGAGAACAAATGATGTTTGTACTGAAATATTTGGATCACAGATAACAGAAAATGATGATGTTTCAAAATGTGCTATCCTAACCTGTCATAATACTGATATTATTAAATTAAATAATAGAATATTGAATAAATTGTGTGGGAAAAAGAAAATTTATTATAGTATAGATAGTGTAAAACAAAAGGGAATGGATCAAACTGACGAAAATGTACAATTAAATTATCCGATTGAATATTTAAACTCTTTAAAAATTCCAGGATTGCCTGTTCATAAATTAATTTTAAAATTTGGTACAATAGTTATGCTTATAAGAAATTTAAGTGTTAATGATGGGTTATGCAATGGTACAAGATTAAAAATTTTGGAAATGCATAAGTTTAATATAAAAGTTCTAATATTAACTGGAACTAAAGAAGGTACCGTAGTATTTATACCTCGGATAACTTTAGATTCTGGTGAATTCTCAAGTTTACCGTTTATTTTATTTCGAAAACAATTCCCCATAGTTTTAGCTTTCGCAATAACTATTAACAAATCGCAAGGTCAAAGTTTTGATAAATTAGGAATATTTTTTAATAAACCTTTGTTTTCTCATGGGCAGTTATATGTAGCTTTATCTAGATGCACAAACCCAAATCAGCTGTTAATTGAATGTAATGATAGTGAAAATTCAAAATTAATAAATAATATTGTATGGGAAGAAATTTTTGAATAAACAAATTTAAATATTCTCCTAATTGGATTCTCCTAATCAATTAATATAATTGATTCATTTTCAAAAAATTAAATAATTATAAATTTTAAGTATGTTTTATAACCAAGCGATCAAATTTAATAATTTTGTTTAATTAGTTAAGCATTGTTAGCATTTGTTTAGCATTTAATTAGTTTAAGCAATAAACTATAAAATTATAAAAGTTGTTGGTTTGGATATGGAACACACTTTAAGTGTAAATTGAATAAACAATTAAATAAATAACAATTAATTAAATAAACAATTAATAATAAATAAACAATTAAATAAATATCTTTTAAAACGATATTTTTATTTTTCAAATAAAAAAATATTAATGACTTTGGATGTACTCATAAAATTTATATATAACTTTATAAGAAGTTTATATTTTTAGATATAACAAATTTGGATTTTTTACAAATTTAATAATGATTTTAAAGAATTTACTAATATTTTTATATTCTAGGTTTTGAGATACGACATTGGTTACTTCCCCGAAGTGTATCTTGGAAACAAATTCATTGAATTATATTTGAATTTGACTAAAAATAAATATTAATATTTTTAATATATTTAGTATAATAATTAATACCAAATGAGGAGCTAAATTTCAATGAATTTGGCTAAAAACCAATTATATTATAATTATTTTAAAAAATAAAAGAAAAATAAGAGGTTTTTTTTAAATAAAGTGAAATTTGAATTTTAAAGTTGTAAAACAGGGGGTTGGCGCGCGAAGCGCGCAGGGGGGCGAAGCCCCCCTAGTATATATATATATATATATTTAATTAGTCATTAGAAACTTTCAAGAGGTAGAACTCACTTTCATCTTCAGTTATGGATTCCGCTTCTCCATGTTTGTCAGGCGAACAGCCACAATAGGAGCATGAATTATCCTTCGATCCTAAATATTCATAATCATCGCACTCGTCGCATTCACGACATCTTCTTCTTTTGACACCTTTCCGGCTGCCATTCCAGTTGTCCATATTTTTGCAAAATCAAATAAAGAAAGAACTGGGAACAGAGGATAGGAGAAAAGAAGATAATTTTCCTTGGAAATACAAACAGTGATTAATTATATTTAATTATTTAAAATTCATAAACCTATCAATAAACTAGGTGAAAATTATGTTTATTTCATGAACACTTTGCTTCCTCATAGTAATAGAGCAATAGATTAAAAACATAAAGAAAATAATAAAATTTCAATTTCGTTAAAAATAAAAAATAGCTAATAATTATTAATTTACAGGAAAATACATACTTGGTATAGACTAATTAGTTCGATTTTTAATCTAGAATATTTTATCCAAAGGAACTATGACTAAAAAATAAAAATTAAAGAAGTTATAGAAGAAAAAAGAATTTTAAATGTAAAAAAAAAATGAAAAATCATGAATTATTATGCACATTTTTGGCAAATTATATATGTACTTTGTATAGGTCAAGCGTTTTGAGACAAGGAATATGATATTTTTATTCATTAAATTACATTTGTAGCATGAAAAACATTTTTTTTTGCAAAAAACGCAATTTTGCGATGAAAAAAGGTGCTCTAAAATTTAATTTGGGTATTTTAAAAAAATCTCTGTGTCGAAAATTAGACATTTATGAGCTTAATAAACCACATTTTGATTGAAATTCGTTGAATGAGTTGAAAAAAACTATTTTTGGAAAATCCAAAAATTTTTAGCGATCACAAAACTTTTTCTGTAAGGAAGCAAACTTAATATTTTGATCTTTAGCGATAATTAAAGTGACGAAAATAAGAAAAAGAAGTTCATAATAAGTAGTATAATGATTGATATATTTTATATGTTTTCAAATAAATTGAAGTTTCTATATGTATTAGATTTGAATGTAATTAAAAAGGGTTCGTATCATATTGACACAAGTAGCGTGAAGATTGTTATACTGTGTAACAGAGATAAATGTTATTTTGCATAACTGTGACGCGTTCTAAAAAAAGGGACCTAAGCAGCAAATTGGTTATTTTACAGGAGAGCGAAAACAAAAGTCGAGCGCGCATGGTAATCCGTACAAATCAAAAGTTTTGAATTGTTATAACTTAAAAAATATTCAATAAAAATCTTTTCTGACTTTAGATAATGAAAAAGGAACCTTTAATAAAATTAAAACATCCATAAAACGAAAATCGATTTTTTGCTTCTTAGGTCCCTTTCTTCAGAACGCGTCACAACTATTCAAATTAAAATTTTTTAAATTATTTATTTAAATTAACACATTAAATTAATAATAAAAGACTCAATTAATTCATTAAAATCAATTATTTCATAATTAAAACTTAAAAATCTTTGATCTTAGCAGGAGTATCAAATATGATGCGGGCCCATTAAAATTAAGAAAATTATCAAGAATTTAAATTTAGATTTAAGTACTAATATGAATATTTGTTTTAAAAAACAATGACAAAAAATAGGATTTTTTTTAAACAAACATATATATTTAAAAAAAAACAGAAAAAATTTGTAAAAATTAAACGTGTTTAAAGTTGTAGAGAACTTTGTTTTTTAATAAAATAAAAATGTTAGATCCAATAATATGACGGACCTTTAATTGGCGGATTTTTTTTTTGATTTTCTTCAAACTTGTTACTCGGGAACTTTTGGGGTCGCTGAAGACGAATCTCGCGTCAGATTTTGAAAAATTCGAAAATGGCGGATTTGAAGTGCTGACAATTTTTAAAAAATTGTTCTCATTTTCTTAAAACTTTTTACTCGGTGTATCTAAAAGACAATTTTCGAAAATTTCAAATTACGATTTCAAGATGGCCTAATTTTTTACAGCTCAGAAATAATTTATTGCATCACACAAAAAAAAAATCCCTATATTAATTTTCAAAAAAATCGTTAAACACATAATGGATCTGCCATTTTGGAGTTTCAAAAGTTTTAGGTTCAGCTATATTGGATCGGTCATTTTTAATTGTTGACCCTCATAAATTAGAAAAAGAAAATTATCTTACAGTACCGGCAAAATTTGTCAGCCCACCCATTTTTTAAGAATTGAAAAACTTCTTTAAGCGTACAAAGTATTATTATTAAAAAATTTATATATTTATTTCCTAAAAGAAGTTGAAATTCTGAAGAAAATAAGACCTAAGTGAAGTGATTTTGTCCATTTTTCATTGAAATATATTTAAAAAAGTAGAATTTTTACTGTTTCACAAAAATTCAAATTTCTCACGAAATAACAATGGTTTTTAAGTTCCTATGCTTGTTTTCAAGGTAATTTTCTAAGGAATAAAACTGTTATATAAGCATTAAAGTGCAATTTTTATCTTAGAATACGCAGGGCTTGAAATTTGGACCAAAAAAGATAGAAAAATTATAATTAACGTATTGATGTCAAATACAGCTATATAAAATACAACAAAGCTGCAATTGTCAACAAATTTCGGAAAAAATAATATAATATACTTATTAAATTTTTAAAATTATTTTTATGTCAATATAATGTTGTCAAAGTTTTATAAACTGTTCTGTCCAAATTCCGAGCCCTGCATATTCTAAGATAAAAACTGCACTTTAATGCTTATATAATAGTTCTATTTCTAGAAAGTTATCTTAAAAACAAGCATAGGAACTTCAAAATACCATCGTTATTTCGTCAGAAATTTGGATTTTTGTGAAACAGTAAAAATTCCACTTTTTTAAATATATTTCAATGAAAATTGGACTAAATCACTTCACTCAGGTCTTATTTGTTTTCAAAATTTCATCTACTTTTAGGAAATAAAAATAGAAAAATTTTAAAGAAGTTTTTCAATTCTTAAAAAATGGGTGGACTGACAAATTCGGTCGGTACTGTAATTAGACAAAAAATGACATACAAATGTGAAAAAGTTTGACGAAAACGGCACAATGTTTGTAGTGTCGATTGTCCGCTCCGAGAAATCAGAAGTCAGAACCTTCCTGACAATAAAATCGTCATTTCTCAGGTTTTTTTAATACAGAAAAGAAAAACATTTTGTGAAATAGAAATTTTGAATTAAAAAAAACCATCAGACAAACAGGATACTTTTTATTCCAGTGATAGAAAAAAATTATAATCGGACCAAGCAGAGAATATGATGAAATTGGATAGGAATGGAATTTAAAAATCTAGAAATTCATCAGTTTCCAGGTTTTCCAGGGAATTTGACATTTTTCCCCATAATTCTTGAATCGAAGCTTACATTTTTTATATAAGATTATAAACATGTTAATCGCATTCCGCGTCATTCAGAAAGATTATTTTTATAAAAAGAGAAAATTTTGAAGACACTTCATTCTTATTTATACCTCCCTAGCGATACAAAATGAGTAGAAAATGATCTATTTATTAATACATTTTTTTAAAACTGTTAAGTGTGCTTTTAAGTTTATATATTAATTTCTTGTTTTTAGAATGAATATTGAGAGTTGTTAAATTTTTTATTATTTATCAAAGTTTTTTGTCAATTATTTTTTTTATTGTTTTAATGTTGTAAATCATTTGTAAAGTAAGCTTAAAAACTTTTATAAATAAAAGTTTTTTATAAATAAAATTTTATATTTTATGTTTTTGTGATAAATAAATAAATAATTAAATAAATAAATAAAGAATCATGAAGCTCGGTAGCCTTTAAAATTGTCATAAGGATCATAATATTCCTAAAGTGGGCTTCTAATTTTTGTTGAGTCACTCAATATTTGGTTAGTCTATGATGATACTAGAAAAACCTATTAAGGGATTTAAAAGTTTACATTTTTTTAAAAGTTATTAACGGTCAAAGTTTTTTTGCAGTGTTTTAGAAAATAGACATTTTTTCGAAATTGAATACACCGATTTTGATAAATTTTGTAAGAGAGACTAACAAAGAATTGACTATATAATATAATTCAACAACGTAATTTGTTGAAACAAATTAAGATTTTAATTTTTTATGTTGCAAATAAACAATCTTCTCCATTTATTTGAACTTTTTTTAAAAATCATGTAGATTAAATTTTTCAGGTTTTATTATAAAGCAATAAAAATGTGGGATGTTAAATAACTTCATGAAATACAGCATTTTTACTCTTGGAAAGTATTAAAATATTCAAAATATTTAGTACAAAAAAAGTGAATTATTACTTCTACATGTTCGTAAGTAGACACTATGGTTAGTTCGTATTTGTTTTTTAGTACTTGTATTAATTCAGGTTTTTCATCTTATGTTTTGTTTGAATTATTTTGAATATTTTAATAGTTTCTCAAAGAGTAAAAATGCTGCATATTTCATAGTTATTGAATATCCCATATTTTTATTGCTTTAATAAAAAAAAGAAAATAAAAGAATTTAAAAATTAACTCTACATGATTCTTTTTAAAAAAAAGTTCAAATAGATGGAGAACATATATTATTTATTTGTAACATAAAAAATAAAATCTTAGTTTTTTTAAACAAATTACATTATGGAATTGTCCAAAATTTATCAGAATCAGTGTTGTCAATTTTAAAAAAAATGGTCATTTTTTATAACAGTGCAAAAAACTTTGATCGTTAAGAAAATTTGAAAAGCTCTTTACAGGTTTTTCTATAGTCGGACAATGAAAATATATATAAGTGAAAAAATCCTTCGAATCAATGAAAATTAAGAGCCCACTTCAGGAATTCTGACTCATAATTATATAAGGCAATTTTAATAAGAAAAAATACTTTCAAACTTTCTAGGCATTAAATTTTGAAGACTTTTGTTTTAATATTTGTGATATATATGTTTAATTATCGGAGTGTCTAGACATCCGGCTAACAGGATAAAATAATTTTGTTTGTCTAGATTTACTGACAATAAAACCCAGGTACCCCATACAAAATTTTGTCAGGACAAAAATATTTTATCTGGCTAGACGGACGTAAAGTCGCAGCCTTTAACTTTTATTCAATTACCTGTAACCTTTGTAAGACTTTCTTATCTATTTAAAACTAATCTTTTTGAATCCTGACAACTACCATTATAATATCAATATTTATCAATAAATGCAGTGGCACACGAAATAGCCTAAAGCACAACGAATCGTAATCGCTAATCCTTAATCGTAAGAATGAGAGGAAGCAGGACAGAGATATATGTCTGTCCTACTTCCTCTCATTCTTACGATTAAGGATTAGCGATTACGATTCATTGTGCGTTAGGCTAATGACGAATAACACCAAGGTTCGGTACGTATGTTATAAAGGAAGTTGTACAGACAGAGTTGGATTAACGCGTCACTGGAAGTTTTTTACGTAACATTATGCAACTCCTTACGGTGAAGTCCCATGATTGCGTTTTATCGTTCGTTTTGTAACTAGACCATTAGTGCGAAAGTGACAACAGTATATCTGCATCTCTTTTGCACTCATGGTCTAGTTACAAAACGTGATACGAAAGACAAATGAACTTTGTGGTAAAAATTCTATACCACAAAAAGGAAATAACATTATAAACATTGAACAAAAAATAAAAAGTAAGAAACATTTGTTCGTCATATTTTTTTACATTTTTTACAAGTTTTTAACGTAGTTTACATTTATACGCAATTTACGACAAAAACACCAAGTTACGCGTAACTTTACATCCCTAGTGATGTTGGGCACTATTTGAGGGTGAAATCCCATGTGGGAACAAAGAGTTAACCAGAGATCGGAAATTGACGTGTTATCATAAGCCTAAAGCACAACGAATCGTAATCGCTAATCCTTAATCGTAAGAATGAGAGGAAGCAGGACAGAGATATATGTCTGTCCTACTTCCTCTCATTCTTACGATTAAGGATTAGCGATTACGATTCATTGTGCGTTAGGCTATTGACATATAAGGGCGCAATTACATGTCTGCGTCGAACGCTGCGTTCTTGCGTTCTATGTTGAGAGAGAGAAAGACAGAAATATAGTCACATCTTTGTCACTCTCACCATCAAACGCAAAAACGCAACGTTCGACGCAGGCATGTAATTGCGCCCTGAGAATAGACTGCGCAAGACGGCTGTAAATAAGCTTGTGCTATAAAAAGAGACAGACAATAGAAACAGTACTCGGAGAAATCGATAAATTCAGTTATATATGTAAATAGAAACAGTAGCCGAGGTTTCATAGTCTGTCTCTTTCTCGCTTAAGGCATACTTTGGAGTGAGAGAGTAAAAAGACGGAACCTAAGCTTTACCTATCTCTTTTTATAGCACAAGCTTGCTCCTCTCATGAGAATCGTGGAACTCGCGCGGTCTATTCTTATATATCTATGCGTTTCATTTTTGATTTTTAGATAAATTTCCTAAGTAAATTAGGTGTATAATACCCCCAAATCTTGAATAATTCATTAGGTATTATACCTTGTGACTTGTGACGTCAGAGATTGATGACGTCGATTACTGGAGAGACAACAAACAACATCATCAATTTTATCACTATGGAAGTACAGTCGGGGACGGCAATAGTGAACGATTCGGGTCCGAACATGGACATGGACATGGACAAATCCGTTCACTATTGCCGTGCGTTCATAAATGAGGGTGTTCACTATTGCGGTTCCCGACTGTAGGAGCGTTTATTACCCCACTTCTATATTAACAGTTTTACATATTTTACGGATTTTACGCGCAGAGTTGGGAATAAAACTTTAACCTTATGTAAAATTTCTATAATGATTTTGTAAAATTACAGAAAAGAAAATCCGCCGGTTATGAAATAAATATAAGTATTAGAAATTCTAATATAAAAATAAATTATGAATTTTATAATGAAATTATAATACAGCAATATAAAATAAATAAAATAAAATTTTGTATTAATCGTTTTAAACTTTTATTTGCACTGCGCCTGAACTTAACCTTAAACTTATAAAGATTGTCGAAAGATTCTGTCGTTCCTTCGTGATAAAAGGGAGAAAAAATTTGTACATGAATTAATACATCAAACTGTGATATTATACTTTAAGATGATAACATTGAGATTATAAACGGGATTTTTACGTGCTTTTGTAACTTTACAGTTACTGGTGAATTTAATACTATGAAGGTAGGTTCTTTTATTACCTACTGCCAAAGTAGTACATTCACTGCCTTGAAATGTACACATTAAAGTCCAAAGCACAACGAATACGGTTACGGGAGCAGTAGGGCATGAGATAATAAAGGATAGAGACAGTTTCTGTCCTTTTCTGTCTCATGCTCTGGTCCCGTAACCGTATTTCTATCTGCTTAGGCCTTTACTGAAAAATATATTATTTCCACGAAGTAATAGTAAGGAGACCGATCTCCATTGAAATATAATGTCCGAGTAACATGCACGAAAATTGCCAAGTTCACTTCGTGATAACCAGCTATGTTGAGCATGCGCATTGGACTCGAATGTGTTCATTGGTTCCAGCTGTGAAAGTGAGGTTATATTTTTGTCTCACTCGCAAACTTTCCATGAGACGAAAAGAGACAGTCGTGTGCTTATTGCCAGCCCTATCCAACAAGAAGAAAAATGTCGGTCGCTTATTCATGATACGTACTATGTTCCAAATTTTGACATGTGATGTCGCTGTCCGCGTCACGCTGGAGAATCACATTACAACGATAGAAAGTTGTCATCAAAATTTACATTTTTAAAAATTTGTTAATCTAAAAATAATATCAACAACAAATTTAAGAAATATATTATATAAAGTAATTATTTTTCTTAAATAAAAGTTGATTAAAGTCAAAAATTTATAAAAATAATGTATTTTTCAGAAGCACTACAAAGAGCTTTAAGAATTTATTAAATTATAATATAAATCTTAATTGATTTATAAAAAGTTGAAAAGAACGCAAATATTACTATAATATTTTTAAGAATTGGTAGAAATACTTTAAAATATATAAGAAGAAAGAATAATAAGGTTTATATTTTGAAAATACATAGTATTCCAGGTTAATATATGCAACAGGCTGCATAAGCTCAGGGGCATCGCACATTTTCTGAAAAACAATTCCTAAATAACTATACTTTTCATTATTTTTCATTACACAGTTGAAAATTTTGTGTGATTGTGTAAAAAAGGTTCTTGTTAAACTTTTTGTGTCCAAATTTAACATTTATCCTGTTAATTTGACACATCTGTCAAATGTCATTCGATCCTTGAATATAACCCTCAAATTTCTTAGTAATAAAACCGTAATTTGCGTTTATATTTTTGTCATAAAACAAATTTCATATTGAGAATTAATTTTAATTGGCAATAAAATAATCATTGATTTAAATTTACTCGTCGAACTATCGCGATTATATTTTATTTGTCAAGTACTCGATAAACAAAACAACATATTCCTGTCTTAAAAATGCACATAAATTTCAATAAATTTTGAGTGTACAAAAAACACAAGTTCAACACAACATTTTGGACTGTGTATTAATTCGATTATTTTAAATAAACACTTGAAAGATCACATATTTAGGGTAAAAGTACCAATTACTGCGATGTGAAATCAAAGTCCGATAAAATATTGGAAAAGAAGATAAATATAAATGAAAGATAAATATTTGACTGATCTTAAAAACACTCTTGTTATTCATTGGAGTAGAAACCACTAATTGAAATATTAAAAGAAATGATGTATTCTTAAAAATAACAAATTTATAAATAATACTCGGTGCTGGTATTACTACGAGTCGGCACCAATTACTGTGTCCCAATTACTGCGACGATAATAACGTGTATTTGAAGGTTAGGTTGTTCGCAGTAATAGAAACACGTGCATGTTCCAATTACTGCGATAGGTCGTAATTTAAACTTGAATAATTAAATAATTAATGATTTTAATGTGTATCTTAATTGGCAATTGTGTTGAGCAAGATTTTAAATAATTTTTTCAATTAATTTAAAATAATTTTAAACTCTTAAGAAGTGCATAATAAAGTTTTTCAAAAGAATTGCAGTAATTGGTGCATTTACAGTAATAGGTACATCTACCCTATATTATTTTTTAAAGAAAATATCTAATACTACACAAGGAACACATGCTTTAACCCAGCGTGACGCGGACAGCGACATCTTGCGCTGGATTTCTGAATATAGTACGTATCATTAATAACTGGTAGAGTTCCTATAAAGAGAGTTAGGACACGTGAGGTTCAACTTTTGATTGGCTCAGCGTAACCGGAGACGGAAGTGTATTGAAAGTTTTTTCATTCGCTGAAAAGAGCGCGCTGATTTTAAAATGCTTTCTTAACAAACATTTTTAAATTTCGCCCGCCCTTTTTAACCAATCACACAAATTACTTCATCGTCACTTCCGTCTCCGGTTTGTCAACAGGCTAGTGGAAGGGGGCACATGTCCTAACTCTCTTTATAGGAACTCTAATAACTGGAACAAAGTTTACATACGAATTGTGAGCAGTCGGACAGGGCTGCTTATTGCACATGCTTCAACCGACTTGGGTGATCTTCTGATAGTGAACTTGGCAATTTTCGTGCAGGTTTTCAGTTATCTATAGAAACACTTTCTACAGGCAGTTCGAACTCCTTACTATTACTTCATGATTATTTCATTGCTGAAAGCTGTAGAAATTCAAGTTGATTGGTATTATTGATACTTTCCAAAGAGTAATATTACAGAAAGTTCCTAAACTAACATTACAATACGGACGTAATTTTCCTGAAGACTTTTTTACAGTGTAGCTGTCATACATATGTAAGTTTTGGAGGTTAGCTTGAAATCGTTCTCGTCATTGATTGGTTGAAGTGGTTTGTTGTCTCTCCAGAGATCCAGTCCGACATCTTTAAAAGTATAATACCTCATGGATGTAGAAAACTCAAGACGTATATTACTAGAGATCCTCAAGGGACAGTTGAGACAAGTTTCCCCTTCTACTACCTTTGCGGGTTTCCGGAAACGGAAGTAGATAGGGACAGGCGCGTCTGTGTTTAAAGTGCAGTGCCCACCCGTACGGGTCTATACCACACTGCCTGGAAACGGAAGTGACGATATTGCAAATTGTATCATTGGTCGAAAAGAGCGGGCTAATTTTAAAAATGTTTGTTTTTAAAGCATTTCAAAATGGAACCGCCATTTTGGACCAATGAAATTAACTTTTTATTCATGAACATCCGTTTCCGGAAACCCGCGACCAATCAGAATCCAAGTCAACATGTCTCAACTCTCCCTTGAGGATCTCTGTATATTACTAGGTAAATTACGTGTATAAAACCACGTAGATTACATGCCTTACCCCAGACCTCTCTCTCCTCACGTATTCTCATGCTCAGGGACAACTAGTTCTGGGTAAGGGATTTATGCACCTAGGTGTACAGTCAACTCCATATTAGCTATTATACTTTTAAAGATGTCATACTGATCAGCTGTATCTCTGGAAGGACAATAAACCAAATCAACCAATAAACGACGAGAACGATTTCAAGTTCACCTCAAAAACTTACATTTTTGATAGCTACCTGACCAATGATGTTGTTTGTTGTCCCTCTCCCTCCAGCGATCGACGTCATCAACCTCTTACGTCACAAGGTATAATGCTTAATAAGCCTTCCAAAAAGTGACTAGACAAATTTTCACTTTTCGCATCATTTCTATGTTTTTTTAAACTATGCCTATAGCCCAAAGCACAACGAATGCGGTTACGGGAGCAGGATATGAGATAATAGAGGACAGAGACTGTTTCTGTCCTTTTCTGTCTCATGCTTTGGTCCCATAACCGTATTTCTATCTGCTTAGGCAGGGATGGGTGCGTATTATACGTGATGTATTATACATGGTTTTCTACAGTATAATACTTACGTATTATACGTGAAAATTTCGTAAATAAGAGAGAGTGGGGGGTTTTCTACGTATAATACGTATTTTACATAATGTAGAAAACCACGTATTATACGTAGAAAACCTCGAGTTTTCTACATTTACCCATCCCTGGCTTAGGCCTTTAAGGTGATTCTCCAATATAAATATTAGCCTAACGCACAATGAATCGTAATCGCTAATCCTTAATCGTAAGAATGAGAGGAAGTAGGACAGACACATATCTCTGTCCTGCTTCCTCTCATTATTACGATTAAGGATCGTAATAAGCTTATAGCCTAAAGCACAACGATCGTAATAGGCTTATAGCCTAAAGCACAACGAATCGTAATCGCTAATCCTTAATCGTAAGAATGAGAGGAAGTAGGACAGACATATATCTCTGTCCTGCTTCCTCTCATTCTTACGATTAAGGATTAGCGATTACGATTCGTTGTGCGTTAGGCAATTCACGTCGACGTCGCGTCGACGCGGCGTCGATTGGCAATAGCCTAAAGCACAACGAATCGTAATCGCTAATCCTTAATCGTAAGAATGAGAGGAAGCAGGACAGAGATATATGACTGTCCTACTTCCTCTCATTCTTACGATTAAGGATTAGCGATTACGATTCATTGTGCGTTAGGCTAATGCAAAAGTCACTGTTGCCAACTATCTTGAAAATTTATTTTTCACGTGTGGTTCAAATTCCGATATTCCTGTTAGTTAGCAGTGACAGTGTATTTGATATCTTTTATCAAAGATACTTTTATAAATATAAATCAAGGCATGTATATACATATTTTGAAGTTTATGTATACATATGTCGATTATTTGTGATTGTGTTGTATATTTACCAATTATTATTTATATTATTTACCAATTATTGGTAAATTAACAACACAATCACAAATAATCGACATATGCATACATAACCTTCAAAATGTGTATATACATGCCTTGATTATTTTTTCATCTTTTTCATATTACTTTAACACAAGAAGATTAGAAACAGGAGTACAAACTCGGCTGCTTAAAATCGGGAGCAATGGTCCAAACCGTGGCAGTATGCCATGAAGACTAGAATAAGGAGGTGAAATGAGTGGAGTGGGGGTGTCCACAGATGCAGGCCAAACAGTAGGCGCCTCTTTTCGGTTCGGGCTTTGCTCAGTAACGAATTTGAGTTTTCTGCGCACGAAGAGGGAGAAGGGAGAAGCAGCTGTTGATCAGCTCGCTTTTCCCTTCTCTTGTTTCTCCCTCTTACGTGCGCAGAAAACTAAAATTCGTTACTGAGCAAAGCCCGAACCAAAAAGAGGCGCCTACTGGCTAGCCTGTTTGCCGCGCCACCATTCCCTGTGGTAAAACTATCTAATTTCACCTCCTTATTCTAGTCTTCATGCAGTATGCATAGGCGTGCTACCCCGAGGCGCGGTCGTCTTCTGCGCATTCCCACCACCGATTTCACTGATGCATATTTTCATGCGACCAGAATTCATGTAGTTAAGCATATGGTGGGAATTGGTGGGGATGCGCAGAAAACTACCGCGCCTCGGGGTAGTACGCCCAAGCGTCCTGCCACATTTTGAACCATCAGTCCCACTCCATGTTGTGTCTCCTGTTTCTAGTCTTCTTGGACAATATATTAAAAGAATAACAAGATTGTTAATTAATAAATTAAAGTAAGTACTTGATTAAATCAGATAACCATATGTTTTTTAACTTTTTCTACTAATGGATATGAAAAGGCCTCCTCAATATATAACTATATAATATCAGTTTGTTATATGTATGTGAACGAAATCTGGGTTTGTTTTCATTTTCAATAATATATTTAAAATTAAGGAAATTTTCAGTTTATTGGTGATTCTTCGCGTAGTGCACAAATTCACTTTCCCTATGTTGTCCCCATGTTTAAAAGAATAATCACAAATAATTTTCAACGCATATATTTCGCGCGTTTCTTGGCGAACTAAGGGCGCAATTACATGCCTGCGTTGAATGCTGCGTTTTTGCGTTGTGCGTTGTATCCCTAGGGACTGAGAGTTCGTGTACCGTGCTTAATGTAGTTCCCTGGAGTTTAGGTTTTATTTAGAAGTATGTATTCTAGTGTTTTGTTTGCTTAGGGCGCAATTACATACCTGCGTTGAATGCTGCGTTTTTGCGTTGTGCGTTGTATCCCTAGGGACTGAGAGTTCGTGTACCGTGCTTAATGTAGTTCCCTGGAGTTCAGGTTTTATTTAGAAGTACGTATTCTAGTGTTTTGTTTGCTTATGGCCATTTACAACCTGTCAGATTTATTATCTGCTATTTTTATTTCATAAACCGCAAATATAAATATTATTCTATTTTGCGAAAAATGAATAAAGCTGTTGAGAAAAATGTTGAAGTAAATTATAAATTTGATCTATTAATGTAGTCAAGAAATATAACATTAGTATATTTAAATATATAAGAGAAACATTTATTTAAGGATATGTTTATTGTAACTTGTAAACCTAAAAGCAATGCAATGATAAATAACTAAATTTTTTAAATCTATATTTTAAAAATTAAATTTGATGTTTATTTTTTTAATTTCAGTCTAAAGGAAAATGTGGTTATTGTGGCTTTTTCATCAAAGATTTAAAAAAGATTTCTCAACACGAATGTCTTAGAGAGTACAATGAAGAGTCGCAGTTTATAGATATTGTTTTATGTTGTAAGTGAAACGTCTTTAGATGGGTTTAAATAATCCCGCGCAACGCATAGTTTTTGCGGAAATAGAAGTCCTATGTTTACATGCATGCGTTTTAACAGAAAAGCAGAATAGTCCCGTGATTTGTCAACCAATAAACGTAGTTCTTTATTCGGCACCAGCAGATTTCCTAGTATTCAATTCGCGATTAAAAATAAAGTACGTCAGAACGCACGTTAAAACGCATGCATGTAAACATAGGATTTAAGGAAACGCAATTGTTTGCGTGAAACGAAATTCAAATATTTGTTTAACAGTGTTGTTTTATATATTTTTTGAATAATATAATAAAAAAAAAAATAACTACGTCCGATAGCTAATAAATGACACTCTACAAAACATTCTTATAAAAAGTTAATTTATAAAAGTTAATATGGAGGAAGTAAATACAATCGTAAACATAAACATTTTTTTAATAACATTATCGAATTTTTAGCATAAATTATCTCTCGATGTATAAATATACATATATATTTATGTAACTAATTATTTATATATGTGACACGCTCCAAAAACGATAGAATCTAAGAGAACGAAGGATGGTTTTAGGTTATGTTTTTTTATTTAAAAAGGAAAAATACAATAAAAAAGGATTAACTTCGAAAGCAAACTAATGAAATTTCAGTTTTCATTAGGTTTAAAGTATTCTATAAGAATAAAATTTGATTTTTAAAATTAAAAAAGAAACCAATAATTAAAATAAAACGATTATAAAGATAACCTATAGTTTTTTACATCTAAAAAAACAAGGTCCTCTCCTCCTTTACTACACGTTTCATATATGATATTCTCACTTGAAAATTAATTCTTTTCTTAATCATTCCGAATTAATGCGTTTCAATTCTATGAGTTTCAATCCTTTCAATTGTATCCTGTTTTACTTCACTCCGAATTAATCCGTTTAAAATCCAATTAGAATTGGAATGGATTGTGTCGGAATGAAATAACGTAGGATTTAAAAGAATTACAATTTCTAGGTTTGAAATGAAATGGATTAATTTTACATTATGATAGAAACTGATTGAATAGTATCGTAGGTTTAAAAAAATGTTAAATATATACCACAAAACATAACAGTACATTGTGCACCAAGTATCGAAAGCTGTTATTTTCCGACGAGTGCAAAGTTTGCTGCTCGAGCAAAGCGAGTGCAGAAATTTGCACGAAGACGGAAAATGCGCTTTCGTACGTATAGTGCACATATTATGATACTTTTTGCAATAGCTTTTCATACACGGAAAAGCACTAATTAAAGAGATACGTATAATTTATAAAAAAGCGAAATCTTTTTTTATCGCATATAAACCATTTAATACTTTTGAATTTCCATTTTCCATTTAAAAAATGGAAACATTTTTTCCCCAATTATCGACTAAAATAATCAGATTTGAGCCTCTATCTGAATTTGTTATTAAGATATCCTAGTTTTAATTGAATTTTGTGATAAAAAATTCAAATATATTTATATATATGTGTTTATTAGAGTAAGTTCTTTATGAACGAAGCAAGCTAGGGATTAAAGTTTTGATTTTAAATCGTAATAATCGAGCTTTATAGAAGTAATAATGGTTTATAATTTGTCCCTAATAATTGATAAAAACGATAAAATCTGAAGGTATAATTTTTCATTCTCGGTTTTAGCTTTATTGAAATAAGAAAAAGACAATGAAAGCCCTTGATGTTCTATATATTTTTTGGTTATTGCAATACTGCAATACTTTGGTTCAGACACCTTCTGAAACAGCAGAAAGTCAACAGCATATTATGCACCTATACATCTTGTATTTAGAACTGGATCGACAGGAATCTAAAGTACGTAATAGGTTTTGGGTTCGTCCAATTTTCTCAGTGGATCGACGACGTGCTCAAGGTGCCAGTGAGAATCTTATTTATGAAATACAGGAGATAGAGAAAAATATTTTAATTGTTTACGAATGAATAAGAAATTGTTTAACAAATTACTTAAGAAAGTACAACCACACATTGAAAAATAATTTGCGATTCGGGAACCGGTAGCAGCACGTACACGCGGTTGCATATTTGTTTACGTTATCTCGCTTCAGGAGATTCTATGCATTCAATTTCATATCAATTCCGCGTGAGTCCAAGTTTGTTATCAAAGATTGTTAAAGAAACGTGCACAGCTATTTGGGTCGCACTGAAACCTACATCATTTTCACATTTAACTACAGAAGAGAGTCTCTCACACGCAAGGAATTTTGAAGAAAAATGGAATTTTCCACATTGCAATATATTTAAATATACTAATGTTATATTTCTTGACTACATTAACAGATCAAATTTATAATTTACTTCAACATTTTTCTCAACAGCTTTATTCATTTTTCGCAAATTAGAATACAATTTATATTTGCGGTTTATGAAATAAAAATAGCAGACAATAAATCTGACAGGTTGTAAATGGCCATAAGCAAACAAAACACTAGAATACATACTTCTAAATAAAACCTAAACTCCAGGGAACTACATTAAGCACGGTACACGAACTCTGAGTCCCTAGGGATACAACGCACAACGCAAAAACGCAGCATTCAACGCAGACATGTAATTGCGCCCTTATGGCCATTTACAACCTGTCAGATTTATTGTCTGCTATTTTTATTTCATAAACCGCAAATATAAATTGTATTCTAATTTGCGAAAAATGAATAAAGCTGTTGAGAAAAATGTTGAAGTAAATTATAAATTTGATCTGTTAATGTAGTCAAGAAATATAACATTAGTATATTTAAATATATTGCAATGTGGAAAATTCCATTTTTCTTCAAAATTCCTTGCGTGTGAGAGACTCTCTTCTGTAGTTAAATGTGAAAATGATGTAGGTTTCAGTGCGACCCAAATAGCTGTGCACGTTTCTTTAACAATCTTTGATACCAAACTTGGACTCACGCGGAATTGATATGAAATTGAATGCATAGAATCTCCTGAAGCGAGATAACGTAAACAAATATGCAACCGCGTGTACGTGCTGCTACCGGTTCCCGAATCGCAAATTGTTTTTCAATGTGTGGTTGTACTTTCTTAAGTAATTTGTTAAACAATTTCTTATTCATTCGTAAACAATTAAAATATTTTTCTCTATCTCCTGTATTTCATAAATAAGATTCTCACTGGCACCTTGAGCACGTCGTCGATCCACTGAGAAAATTGGACGAACCCAAAACCTATTACGTACTTTAGATTCCTGTCGATCCAGTTCTAAATACAAGATGTATAGGTGCATAATATGCTGTTGACTTTCTGCTGTTTCAGAAGGTGTCTGAACCAAAGTATTGCAGTATTGCAATAACCAAAAAATATATAGAACATCAAGGGCTTTCATTGTCTTTTTCTTATTTCAATAAAGCTAAAACCGAGAATGAAAAATTATACCTTCAGATTTTATCGTTTTTATCAATTATTAGGGACAAATTATAAACCATTATTACTTCTATAAAGCTCGATTATTACGATTTAAAATCAAAACTTTAATCCCTAGCTTGCTTCGTTCATAAAGAACTTACTCTAATAAACACATATATATAAATATATTTGAATTTTTTATCACAAAATTCAATTAAAACTAGGATATCTTAATAACAAATTCAGATAGAGGCTCAAATCTGATTATTTTAGTCGATAATTGGGGAAAAAATGTTTCCATTTTTTAAATGGAAAATGGAAATTCAAAAGTATTAAATGGTTTATATGCAATAAAAAAAGATTTCGCTTTTTTATAAATTATACGTATCTCTTTAATTAGTGCTTTTCCGTGTATGAAAAGCTATTGCAAAAAGTATCATAATATGTGCACTATACGTACGAAAGCGCATTTTCCGTCTTCGTGCAAATTTCTGCACTCGCTTTGCTCGAGCAGCAAACTTTGCACTCGTCGGAAAATAACAGCTTTCGATACTTGGTGCACAATGTACTGTTATGTTTTGTGGTATATATTTAACATTTTTTTAAACCTACGATACTATTCAATCAGTTTCTATCATAATGTAAAATTAATCCATTTCATTTCAAACCTAGAAATTGTAATTCTTTTAAATCCTACGTTATTTCATTCCGACACAATCCATTCCAATTCTAATTGGATTTTAAACGGATTAATTCGGAGTGAAGTAAAACAGGATACAATTGAAAGGATTGAAACTCATAGAATTGAAACGCATTAATTCGGAATGATTAAGAAAAGAATTAATTTTCAAGTGAGAATATCATATATGAAACGTGTAGTAAAGGAGGAGAGGACCTTGTTTTTTTAGATGTAAAAAACTATAGGTTATCTTTATAATCGTTTTATTTTAATTATTGGTTTCTTTTTTAATTTTAAAAATCAAATTTTATTCTTATAGAATACTTTAAACCTAATGAAAACTGAAATTTCATTAGTTTGCTTTCGAAGTTAATCCTTTTTTATTGTATTTTTCCTTTTTAAATAAAAAAACATAACCTAAAACATTCCTTCGTTCTCTTAGATTCTATCGTTTTTGGAGCGTGTCACATATATAAATAATTAGTTACATAAATATATATGTATATTTATACATCGAGAGATAATTTATGCTAAAAATTCGATAATGTTATTAAAAAAATGTTTATGTTTACGATTGTATTTACTTCCTCCATATTAACTTTTATAAATTAACTTTTTATAAGAATGTTTTGTAGAGTGTCATTTATTAGCTATCGGACGTAGTTATTTTTTTTTTTTATTATATTATTCAAAAAATATATAAAACAACACTGTTAAACAAATATTTGAATTTCGTTTCACGCAAACAATTGCGTTTCCTTAAATCCTATGTTTACATGCATGCGTTTTAACGTGCGTTCTGACGTACTTTATTTTTAATCGCGAATTGAATACTAGGAAATCTGCTGGTGCCGAATAAAGAACTACGTTTATTGGTTGACAAATCACGGGACTATTCTGCTTTTCTGTTAAAACGCATGCATGTAAACATAGGACTTCTATTTCCGCAAAAACTATGCGTTGCGCGGGATTATTTAAACCCATCTAAAGACGTTTCACTTACAACATAAAACAATATCTATAAACTGCGACTCTTCATTGTACTCTCTAAGACATTCGTGTTGAGAAATCTTTTTTAAATCTTTGATGAAAAAGCCACAATAACCACATTTTCCTTTAGACTGCAATTAAAAAAATAAACATCAAATTTAATTTTTAAAATATAGATTTAAAAAATTTAGTTATTTATCATTGCATTGCTTTTAGGTTTACAAGTTACAATAAACATATCCTTAAATAAATGTTGCTCTTATATATTTAAATATACTAATGTTATATTTCTTGACTACATTAATAGATCAAATTTATAATTTACTTCAACATTTTTCTCAACAGCTTTATTCATTTTTCGCAAATTAGAATAATATTTATATTTGCGGTTTATGAAATAAAAATAGCAGATAATAAATCTGACAGGTTGTAAATGGCCATAAGCAAACAAAACACTAGAATACGTACTTCTAAATAAAACCTGAACTCCAGGGAACTACATTAAGCACGGTACACGAACTCTCAGTCCCTAGGGATACAACGCACAACGCAAAAACGCAGCATTCAACGCAGGTATGTAATTGCGCCCTAAGAATAAATAGATCAGGTCGCCCGTTAAGACAAATGCATGTTTTAAAAAAAGCTGCATACGTCCGGTTTGCCGGATAATATATTTTGTCAGTCTATCCGGACGTTTAGGTTCAGAAAGCAAATATGACTAAACGTCCGTCTATGTTTCGATATACTAAAGGGGGGTAGCAATGTGCCGTTTCCGAAATTTATAATTTTTGAAACTTTCAGTTGAAAGTTTCAATGAAAAATTTCAAATTAATTAAAACTTATGAAACTTTCTCCATAACGTCTAATTTTTTAAAGTTAATAG
Organism: Ganaspis brasiliensis; assembly: GCA_037103525.1. NCBI lineage: Eukaryota > Metazoa > Arthropoda > Insecta > Hymenoptera > Figitidae > Ganaspis > Ganaspis brasiliensis. The sequence continues at coordinate 319,213 of JAZKLR010000187.1, forward strand.
TTTAAAAATGATTTAGTTACGTTTTGAATTAGTCTTTTTAACTGTAAAAATCAAATTTTAGTGCAAATAATTTTTGAAAATCATTTTATTTCACGAAATAGAGGTTGGGACCTTCTGCGCAAACTCAGTACTCTTACTATGGCGCTAAAATTTAAATTTGCATAATATTGGTTAATAATTATTCAAGTTAATTCTAATATTTCTAAGTAAGTGCATGAGTATTAAACTACTCTAAATGTTTTAAGTTTAATGTTTTATTTCTAAAAAAAATTTATTTCTTTAATTTTAATTGTTATAACATTATTTTTCCTTTATTTTTAATTAATAAAATAAGATCTTTAAATACGTGAATGATTATTTATTTAATATAATTGAAATAATTGATACAAATTTTTAAGATAATAAACATCGTATAAAACATCTTGTAAGTTTGAGGTTTTGAATATGTTTTAATATTAATATAACTTACTTCATATTAATATTTGGCGAAGACAAATTGCTTTATTTTGAAAAATTATATTTTTAATTTTTGTTTTCAAAAAGGTTAATTTTAGGAATAAAACAGTAAACAAAGCAACTTTACATTACTCATTCAAATTATACTTTAACCTTTTTTATAAAAAATTTCAAAATGTTATATTTTTTAAATAAAGCAAAACGCCTTAGCCAAATTTTAATAGAAAGTAGTTATATTAATATTAAAATATATATTCAAAATCTCAAATTTGCAGGAGTTCACAAAAAAACATTATAAATTTAAAAATATTACCAAAATTTTCAGAAGTAGAAATATTTCGAATTATATTATTTTCTTAAGACCACTCCCGGCTAGCACTTTTCGCGCGTATCGCCATCGGGAGTAGTCTTATATCCCCTCCTCTGTCGCCAAAGCGACTTTCTCCCTTATTCTACGGGACCTCCATTCTTTGGCGACCATCGAGATCTTTGACCCTCATAACATAATGTATGAAGGTCTCGATGGTTCGCCAATCCTCGGGAGAGCGAGTCATAAGCGGGATCATGTTCTCTGGTGTAACCTTGCGATTAACACCAGTAAACATAACCTGCCTCTCCGCGTCCCAACGCTTACAGCTAAAGAGTGTGTGCTCTGGGTCGTCCACTGGGAACTTGCAGTACACACACTCCGAGCTATCGACTTTTTTAAATCGCTCCAGATAGGAGCCGAAACACCCGTGCCCTGTGAGAGCTTGGGTTAAATAGTAGGAAACCACTCCGTGCTTCCTACTTATCCAGGTGGCGAGTGTAGGTATCAGCCGATACGTCCATCGGCCTGTCTCCTCCCCGCTCCATCGTTCTTGCCATCTGTCGACGAGTCTGCTTCTCGCATCTCGGCGACTTTGGTCCTTGCTGGGTCTATTATCTTCCGTATATGCGGAAGAATTTCTCTTCTTGAAAAGGAGGAAAACTTTCTCCCTTTCTTATGCCAAAAGATCTGCCGGCGGGACGCTGGCAAGGACCTGAGCAGCACACGTCGGTACTGTCCGATAGGCCGAAATGATACGTGTAGTAACACTTCTTTGCGCGGACAGTATCCTTTTACAGATGGTTTTACTTCTGTCATTTCGCAGGGTAGGAGCCCATACAGGTGCTCCGTATAGCAGCTTTGAAAGGGCAACACTCGCCACCAGTCTCCTCTTTGCTTCAGAAGGCCCACCAATGTTCGGCATTAGACGAGCTAAACTTGCCGAACACTGTTCGGCCTTCCGACATGCTACGGCTATATGGTGTTTAAAATTCAAAAATTTGTCGAGTTCGACACCTAAATATTTGATATGATTCCTCCATTGGACCTCGAATCCGTCTATCTGAATACCAGGGGCTGTATAACCACGTCTGTCTGTGACTAGCAGCGCTTCGGTCTTATCTAGAGCCATTTGGAGGCCTCTGGCCTCCAGCCAGCTCTTTGCCCGTCTCAGACATTCGTTCACCAATACGCCCAGGGCTTCTACAGTTTCAGCAGTGCATACGATCAACGCGTCGTCCGCGAAGCCGATGATCACCGCGTCTTTAGGTAGACCCATTCGCAAGAAGTCGTCATACGAGACATTCCATACGAATGGTCCTATCCTCGAGCCTTGGGGGGCACCTCTCTGCATCTCCTCTTTCAGAGTGCAGGTGTCACCCTCGTATATTACCCACCTGTCGCTAAGATAATTATCCATTATCCGCAACAGGTAGGGCGGTATTCCTTTGTTTCTCATCGACTTGATGAGATCTTCCCATCGCGCGGTATTAAACGCGTTGCGTATATCAATGGCTACCAACGCGCAGAAGCCCTTTTTTTTCCCTGGTCCCAGTTGGTTTTTTCCTTCTCTGGCTAAGTCCACCGCCTTCTGAATGGCGTCTACTGTGGACAGGCCTTTGCGGAAACCAAATTGGTTGTCAGACAGACTATTCTCTCCGGTCAAGTGAGATTGCATTCTCTGCAGAACCATGTCCTCTAGAAGCTTACCCATCGTATCTAACAGGCATATAGGCCTGTAGGATGAGACTTTATTTAGAGGTTTGTCTCCTTTCCTTAGGAGGACCAGCCTCTGCCTTTTCCAGTCGCGGAAAAACTCTCCTCTCTTTAGGCAGTTGTTGTAGCATTCTAAGAGAATCTGAGGTGAAGCAACGATCACTTGTTTAAGGATCTCGTTGCTTATCCCATCGATTCCAGGCGCCTTGCCTGGCTTCAACCTGCTGCCTGCATTTTGCAATTCTGTAAGAGTGAAGAGTTGATCCTCACCGACTTGACAGTCACTCCAGTCCATCCTAGGCCATGGTTCTGCTGGAGGAAACAAGACCTTTATAATTTGCCGGACCCAGTCGGGGTTGTCTAGACCGGGGGTCTTTTGCCTCGATAACAATTTCTTGGTAACGATTTTATAAGCCAGGCCCCATGGGTCATTTTTGACATCACCGATTAGGTTCTTCCAGCTCTTTCTTTTTGCAGCGCGTATCTCCTTCCTGAGGATTCTCTTGGCCTCTGTATATGCCTCCTTCAGCAGAGGATCTCCGTTTGAACGGTCATATCTCCTTCTTGCTTTGAGGCATGCCTTTCGCAAAGAGGCCAATTCCTCTGACCACCAGTATACATTTCTTCTTCTTGGGGTTGTGCTTCTACAACGCGGCATAGACACGTCGCATGCGGTGACAATTATATTTCTCACCATCCGCACCTCCCCGTCCAGAGTGTTCGGCCTCTTCACCCATCCCAGCTCCTCAATGAGGCGGGATTCTTCTAGGGACCGGCCGAACTTCTCCTTGTTAAGTTTCTTAATGTTCCACTTTGGGCCGTTCTCACGAAGAACTCCGTGGTTCCTGGCCCTCAGTGTGTTTCCCCTTGAAACTGAAAACTCGATATACTGGTGGTCGCTGTGAGTATAATCCTCCAGGACGCGCCAATTTTTCATACTTTTATGCAGGGGGATCGATGTGATCGTGAGATCAATGATTGATCCCTGCCCGTTTCTCCTGAAGGTCCAAGATCTCCCCTGGTTCGCAACCATCAGGTTGTTCCTGGAGATCATTTCTCCGACCAAGATTCCTCTTTTATCGAGCCTCGTCTCACCCCATTCTGGTGACTTAGCATTAAAGTCACCTGTAATGAGGGTATCCAACCTGGATTCTCTAAGGCTGATTTCGAGGTCATCAATCTGATCTTCGAAGGCTGACAGTTGATCGTTGGGTAAGAAATAACAGCTATACATACGTATGCCTGCCATTTCCACCCACACGAATCCACTGCTCGTCTCCAGGAACTTATCTGCCCGCAACTCGGAATTGCAGATCTGTATGGCTGCTCTTCCAGATTTATCCTGAAACCAGGGAGCGAGATCGTTCTTTCTGTTCTGTTCAGTGCAGAACAAGACATCGATCTTCTTCTCCCTGGCGGTCTGCATTAGGAGGTCTTGGGCCTCCTTGCACTTATGCAGATTGATCTGCAGAAACTTTAGGCTTTTGCCTGTTTAAGCTTCTGCAGTTCTGCTTTATATACCGGACAAGATGTGCTGCCGGCCCAGTGCTTCAGTTCAGTTTTGCCTAAGTCTCCGCAAGTGATGCACTTGGGCTCCTGAACCTCACAGGTTTTGGCCTGGTGACCCGCGCCGCCGCATCTCCGACAGTTTTTGATTCTGTCGGGGCCTTTGCAGGTGCGAGTCGGGTGGCCGTATGCCATACACCTTTGGCATCTGACGGCTTCCAGGTGTTCACGGATTGGGGCGTTAATCCACCCAACCCGTATTTTTTCTATCTTTAGCAGAGTATTATACTCTGCCTCAGGGAGGCGTACCAACGCCAACATTGATTCGCGGAGTCGCGAGACAATGCTGACGGATCTCTCCGGGTTGGCACCGCCGAGCTTTTCATTTAGGGCCTTAGCAACTTCCTCCTTGGAGGTTGCTTCGTCAAGGTCCCTGATCTCCAATGTCCGCTTGTTTACGAGAGCAGTGACTGTGGCCTTCTCTCGAAGAGCCTCAGTCAACACTCCCGCAAACTGGGATGTATTTCCTCCTTTTTTGAGGACAAGGAGAAACTCATTGTTGAGTGTTCTTCGTGTTCTCAAAACCTCCGCCCCTGAATCCTCTGGCTTGAGGGTCTTCTTCAAGTCCTTCAGGATTTCAGCGTAGGAATTAGGATCCTTCGCTGAAATCCTGACGGCTTCGGTTTGCCTAAGTCTCGGAAGAGAAGCTTTCTCTTTTCGGGGCTTCTCGGCCTGCTTCTCCTTTTTCTTGGCTTTATAACGCCTACGAGCCTCCTTTTTTTATCTTTAAAAGGCTCAAAGCCTTTTTCGTCTGGGGCTGTTGTGGCCTTTGCAGGCTGAGTGCCAGAGGTACCGGCGGCCATTTCTATGCCTAGAAGGACCTGAGCACATGTCCTCCTTGGCTGAACGCTTTCTACATTGTTGGCTGCCTCGCCGGCCTTAACAGGCGTTTCCGCTGTCGCCGGAGGAAGCCCACGCCTTGTTTGTGGGACTCTTCGTTTTAATTCCCATTCTTTTGGCGTGGGTGGGCTATCACCTTCCGTGCGGGGACGTTTTTTGTCGTCACCTGTCTTTTTCAAGCTAGCATTATTCAAGGCTGCCTCTGCAGACGTCTGGGCCTGCTTTTCAATAAACCGCAAATTTTTGCGGATTACTTCAAAGGCTGCCTCGAGCGCTGTAATTGCCTCTTGGACTTCCATCTTAATGTTTTTCTGCTTACCTATGCCCTTTTTAATGGTTGCAAAGAACTCTGGGATTTTGCCCAACTGTTGGACGACGTTTGCCCTAAATCGTTCCTGCTCACCAATCCGGACACTCGGAAGAAGATTAACTTGGCCAGACGTAGATGGCAAAGCCTCTACTTGGTCTTCGTTTACCTCCATGTCCTGGTTTAAATTTTCCACGTTGGTATCCATACTATCTTGTTTACCAGCGCCTGGTGCGTAAAGTGGCGGGCCGCCTTGATTGGGAACGGGTGTACCCTCGGACACTGCGGTCCTACCCCAGATCCCTGAGGCCCAATCAACACGCTTAGCCGTTCCCGGAATACACGAACGGAACGGACTCGCCAGTAGCAATGAAGGTTCCGACCCCTTACATCCATTACGCACTTGCCGATCAATCCCGAAGGGGCTGGCTCCTGACACCCTACCGCAGATCCACCTCGGCAGAGCTACGCTCACATCAGACTCGTACCTGCCCCGGTTGGAACCGCCGCGACAGGACTTATCACTCCCAGTGTACTGCCTGTAAGGTGCCGATCGGACTAGTGTCGTTGGTCAGACCGGACAAACAACCGGTCCATCGGGCGCCAACCCTAGATCGAGACTACTCCACACCAACTTAGAAAAACCAAGAAGGCAGGAGTGTCCCGCTTCTCCCAGAACCCACGCCTCCCGCAGCCGACGAGGATGGTTAACCCCCATTTGGAATCCGAATTAACATCATCCGCACAGGATAGCTAGTGCACAGGTTCGAAAAACGGCGGCTTCCCGAATTAACGGGGTCCCGTTCATTCCCCTGTGCCCAAACTTGCCAGACCTCGGGGGTCGATGAGTCCCGGAAAGTGCCGAACAGCTCGTCCAGTGATGGCGTCCGAAGGACAAGCGCCTGGCCGGTCCTAAGCCCCCTCACCACGACAAGGTGACACCACGAGGGTCATTGGTTTTGAAAATCTCTCTATCATCCAATAAAACCAAACATTTCTCTAAATAATCTTTTTTGTTTAAAACAATTGTAACGTTGCCTTTATCGGCTTTACATAGAACTATATCTTTATTTTCTTTGAAAAACTGTTTTGTTTTTTGAGCAATCCTACTGTATAAAGAATTATCAAGAATGTTATGTGTATTATTAAGATAATTTTGTATAACGCCAGACAATCCACTTCTAAAAAGATTCTTACTATTTTCAGGAATTAAGTTTTTTTTATCTTCGGCCATAGTTAATGTGTCTTCGATAACTTTAGATTTGTTTAGAGGATTAAAGTAAAATTTCTCGCCTAAACTCAAAAAATATGTTATATCTTGTGGTATGGTTTCATTTGATAAGTTTTTATTCATTTTTTATTTGGTTTTTTGTTAAATGTAAAGGAGTAATATTTTTTAGCTAGCCACTTAAATTTCGAAATGCTATTTTTTATGTGTTGTTTTTCGAACCTAACGATGTAATTTTCTTGTACGTGAAAAAAATTATTACAAATTTGATTATCAGTAATTAAAAACACAATTTTCGTTTTCAGAGAGTCTAAAAAAGACTGCAACTCAGATATAGATACGTTAGTGTCTCTAATCTCAATATTCAGAGCATTTATTTTACAACGAAAAGTCAATTCACTAAACCGTTTTTTTGAAGAGCAATTATTTAACAACAAACCTGTTTTTAAATTAATTAAATGTGCTGGAAGAAACCCACTTGATTTACATCTCAATAAGAATCGGTTTTTGTTTATTGGTGTAGAAAAATGTTTCTTATTTCCAATCCATGTCTTCATGAGTATAGTTGCTTCTGTACCAAATTGTTTCCTGATGTTATCGAAAAAACCAATTTGTACATTGTTTTGGAAAAGTATAGTCATAATGCAGATTGTCGAAAATATTTCGTAAGTCCAGATTCTTAATTGTTCTGGGGCCAAAAATAAACTTTTGAAGAAATCAGAAACATCTGAGTACAATTTTTACAATCCAAACAAAATAACAACTGAACAATACAATTCTCAGTTTAGAATGTCCCTACTGAAAAATCCTATATAGGATCCTACATAGGATCCTATATAGAATCCATATGGATTCCTATGAGAATCCATATGGATTCCTATGAGAATCCACGTAGGATCCTATATAGGATCCTATATAGGTATTGTCCTATAGGAATCCATGTGGATTCTCATAGGAATCTATGTGGATTCCTATAGGTCGCCTATAGGACAAGTCCTATATAGGATCCTATGTGGACTCTCTTATAGGAATACATGTAGGATCTCATATAGGATCCTGCATAGGCGTCCCAAAAAATTTTTGTACACCCTCCTACCCCTTCCTCATGCGCAGTCGACTTTTACGTATTCTACAATACTTACGCCTGCGCAGTAAATATTTTTCGTCCTTATAATGGTGCTTAATGTATATTTAAATGAAGTTGTTAAAAAAAAACAATTAATTCTGTGTTCATAATTTTTTTTGGGCGCCCATAAAAGATCCTATATAGGATCCTATATGGGAACCTACGTAGGATCCTATGTAGGGGGGTGTACAAAAATTTTTTGGGACGCCTATGTAGGATCCTATATGAGATCCTACATGTATTCCTATAGGAGAGTCTACATAGGATCCTATATAGGACGTGTCCTATAGGCGACCTATAGGAATCCACATAGATTCCTATGAGAATCCACATGGATTCCTATAGGACAATACCTATATAGGATCCTATGTAGGATCCTATATAGGATTTTTCAGTAGGGGTGTCATTGGAATTACAAGTTATTTTAAAACCGCCCTAGCGATTTAGCATGAATCGGTTGGGAACCTAATTTGATTCCGTTTTTATTCACTTTGATTCCGGGTAGAATTTTGCTATCAATTAATGAAATTTAATAAAATAAACCTTTGATAATGAAAAAATATTATTACTTTAATTGTTTTTTAGAATTCAGCTTTATTAAATCTTAATTTAACTCATCCTTCTAAAGATCTAAAGCTTTTTTAAAGCTCAAATTAACTCAATTCTTCTAAAAAACAATTGAAAGATTAATATTTTTTCATTATCAATGGTTTATTTAATTTAATTTCATTGATTGATAGCAAAATTCTACCCGGAATAAAAGTAAATCAAAACGGAATCAAATCCAGTTGCAAACAAATATACGGGACTATAGCCCTTTCGTACAGAGTACTCTTAGCCTAAAGTTATAAGACGCAACTATATAGAATTTTTTTTTTATATCAAATAGATGTGGCTAGGATAGCAATGAGGAAGTTTTAAAGTACATGTCTACGCAGTATTGAGATAAATCTAGAAATACTAGTTTCAAAAAAGTCAATTTCATCGCTCGAGTGGTTAACTTCTTTACTAAGTCTATCAATCAGAGATTGTCTTCCACAGTTCCGACTCGAGGGGTGTTTAACATGTTCTTTTGAACAGGGCGCCAGATCGAAGAGAGCGCCAAAAATTTGTGAGTGTTTTATTGGAAAAATACGGAATAATCGAATAGAAAAGGATAGAGAAAGTATACCGGTCTTTTTCTATGTCAGCTAGTATATCATGTGATATACAAAAATACGTATGCAACATAACCTAAAAGTAAAATCTAAAACCAAAATAATTGCATAATTTATCTGGAAACTAACTGAAATAATATAATACCCGTCAAGAAGGCCGAAATTAAAAAAATTGAAAAATTACAGTGTGTCAGTGGAACAGCGCAAGTTATTCAATTTTTTTCAATGCCAATTCTTAACAATTCTTCTGTATTCTTTGTTGTGACTGAGTTTCATAGAAAAATTAATTATTATGAATTCCCTTTTAACATTTTGATAACTTTTGAATTATTTTAAATCAAACTATAATTCCAGTTCTATTTATCTATAACTTCATTATTATTAAACCGATTTTAATAAATCTAACGCCAATTATCAAGGAATACTATGTATTTTATGTTAATTGTAGACCGAAATTATTATTCCTTATTCTTTCATCTTTAGTTTCAAAAAAGAAAAATCTTGGAGACTTTATTAGATCCTGAGATATCAGCATTTTTAGAAAATTAAATTTCTCTAATTCAGAGAGAAACAGTGTTGAAGTTTGCATCACATTCATTTGTTTTTTATTGAAATATTTTTTGACTTTTTATTCATGAGATTATAAGGTAAAATCATATAAAGAGAACAACATCTCAAGACCTAATAAAGTCTCCAAATTTTTTTTTTTTTAATTAAAGATGGAAAAGTGAGAAATTATATTGTGTTTTAAAAAACAAATAAATCAAAGATGAAATTAATTAAAACGTAAATAAATATTTTATTTAATTTTTTTTATATTAAGACATTAAATTTTTGGTCTATAATTGACATAAAATATACAATATTCATTATGATAATTTAAGTTTGATTATTAAGTTCGGTTTAATAATAGTCAAGTTATCGACAAATTAAAAAATAGGTACCATCAAGTTTTCGATTTCTATAACTCTCACAATTTTCAAAATTTTAAAACATCTTTTGGAGTCGAATAACCTCTAGTATAAAAGTATAATTTTTCTGAATAACATTTAATTTTAATCGAAAGACTAGTTGCAGAGGTCTTTACACGTGAAAAAAGTAAATGCAAGTGGTCCTTCTTTTGTAGTTTTATTCAGCAAAATGATTAAAAAATGATTAATAATAAAAAACCAGGTTTTTGATTTAAAAATTATTTATAATAAAAAACCAGGTTTTTATATGCTTTATTTTACTCCCCCCCTCATCTTTAATTAAAAAAACAATTTGGAGACTTTATTAGGTCTGAAGATATTGTTCTTTTTATGATTTTACCTTATAATCGCATGAATAAAGAGTCAAAAAATATTTCAATAAAAAACAAATGAATGTGATGCAAACTTCAACACTGCTTCTCTCTGAATTAGAGGAATTTAATTTTCTAAAAATGCAGATATCTCAGGATTTAATAAAGTCTCCAAGATTTTTCTTTTTTGAAACTAAAGATGAAAGAATAAGGAATAATATTGTGTTTTAATAAATAAAGTAAAAAGGGTCAAAATTGATCAAACATGCAAATACATTTTTTTTTTCATTTTTTCTGCTACAAATTAAAAAATTTAATTTTCGGTCTACAATTAACATAAAATACACAGTATTCCCTGATAATTGGCGTTAGATTTATTAAAATCGGTTTAATAATAATGAAGTTATAGCTAAATGAAAAATAAGTACCATCAAAATTCCAACTGCTATAACTCTCACAATTTTCAATATTTTGAAAAATCTTTTGGTGTCGAATTACCTTTAGTATAGAACTATAATTTTGCTAAAAAGAACTAAAATTGAAGGACCGCTTGAAGATTTACTTTTTTTTTTGACATGTTAAGACCCTTAAGGTATTAGTCGCGTAAATGCTCCCGCAAAACTCCCGCAAAATAAAAAGAACAAAAAATTAACTTTTATATCAACTCACTTGCTTCCTTGTGACCTCTTCTAATGTAATATATGTAATTTTAACGATTTTGAGTCAGGTACTATAAGTTATCGTGATGTATTGCTCACACGTTTTCGACATTTTTCAATGAAACCATGTGAAAATGAAAAATTATGAATTTTTAAATTATTGTATTTTTTATACGGCGTGGTCAATAAAATTAATTTTTTTTTAAAGGATTTATTCTATCTCAATATGTAACTTAGTAGTTTTATTTGAAAAACGGACGACTTGTTTTTTTATAATTGAATATAAGAGACATTTTTTACATGCATTTTGTGCTATTGCATGTAAAAGGTATAAACTTTGAATTAATATTTTGAAGCTCAGAAGTGGTCAAAATTAATAGGATAGATCTCATTTCATAGATAAATACGTCATGAATACAGATACAAAGTTTAAAAAAAATCTGACGAAAATCATTTTACGCGACTAATACCTTAACTGAAATAAATGGTAATAACATTTAAAAATTGAAAAAAATTATTTTTGAAAAAGTGACTTCAAGGTCCTTCGATGTCAGAAACTTTATATAATTGTATTAATACACACAAAACTTATGAAAAGTATTTTTAAATGGTTCTTTGTTAATAATAATCAACAATTTTCAAATTGATTAAACAATCTTAGTTAACAAATTAATAACTTTGAAAGTTTTCCTTCCTTAGATTCCGTTTCTTTTGTGAAATTAATTAATTACTATTGGCCGAGTATTGTATAGCAGTTTAGGATGTTTACTAACAACTATTAAATTGTTTAAACAATCTTAGTTAACAATTGAATATCTTCGACATTTTTCTTCACTTATATTTCGTTTCTTTTGGTTTTTTAATGATCTTAAAGATGAAATAAATTTCTTTGCGTTTAGATTGCTTGAAAAACTCTCAGGAAATAGTAAAAAATTTATCTCAGAATAGGGACGAAATCGAAGCAAATAAAAATTCCGAGATTATTTATTTGCTAACTAATATTTTTAACAAATTTTAAATTTTTTATAAGGACCATAACTTGTTTTAAAATCTGAACCGAAAATAAGTATTTTAATTACTTAAAGAAGTGAAATCTAAATAAAGATAACTTTCGAAGTTATTATTTATTAACTAAAATTTTTGGAACAATTTAAAACAGTTGGTAAATATTTAAAATACTTCATAAATTTAGATATAAATAGTAATTAATTAATTTAACAAAAGAAACGGAATCTAAGGAAGGAAAACTTTCAAAGTAATTAATTTGGTAACTAAGATTGTTTAAACAATTAAAAAAATGTTTGTGAACGTTCTTTAACTCTTTCATTATTCTAGGCAAATAGTTATTAATTTTACAAAAGACACGAAACGTAAGTAAAGTAAATAGTAATTTATTAATTTCACAAAAGAAACGGAATCTGGGGAATGAATATTTTTAAAGTTATTAATTTGTTAACTAAGATTGTTTTGTAACTAAGATTGTTTGTAACTAAGATTAATCAATTTGAAAATTGTTGATTATTATTAACTAAGAACCATTTAAAAATACTTTTGATAAGTTTTGTGTGTATTTATATAAGTATATAAAGTTTCTGACATCGAAGAACCTTGAAGTCACTTTTTCAAAAATAATTTTTTTCATTTTTAGGGTTCCGTACACCACAAGTGTACGCACGGAACCCTATTGGAAAAACTTTGTCGAAAATCGTATCCCCCCCCCTAGCCACCAAACTATTTGACTTAGAAAGTTCAAATTTGGCCCACATATGTATTTTCTAGTGATGCATTTGAGCGACACGATCCGAGAAACGAGCGACATTTTTTGTTTTTCATAAAATTGACAGACGAGCGATCAATTTGTTTAGTCTCGGTAAAGCGAACATCTCGGATAGTCGAACGATCATTCCGAGCATCTCGTTTTTACCATAAAATTAGGCGTGAAGTTGTAGTCAATTAAAAAATAATGACATTCAAATAAAAAATTCAAGATTTATATGAAACTTTTAAAACTTTCCGAAATGCAAAAATGAAAGAGGTTCAATTCAGACAGGCTATGTATGTTGAAGTCAAAGAATCATTCCCCATTGAAATATATGTTATTTTTCAGACAATATTAGACGACACTTATTTTCCTGTTTTGGTGAAAACAAATTTTTAACGAAGTTATGCGGATTTGAATTTTTTAAGTTGAAAGTGAGATTACAAGAAAATAACGTTAAAATTGTTTAAAGTTTTTATATCTTTTTTACTATTGTATATATTAAAATGATCCTTCCTGTATCTAATTAGGGCTTTTATGTTCTTTTAAATTCCATAAGAAAATTTAAAATATTTTCAAATTTAAGAAAACTGTGGCATTTTTTCGAAAAAAATAAAAATCAAATTTTCTGAAAATCCCCACTGTTTTTTTTCTCTCGATTTTTTTGCTACTTTCTGGAAGTAAAACGATTATTTTCTATAAGAATTTATTAAATTCCCATGTCTTAGAGAAGAATAAAAAAAAATTTTCTTTTTAAGAAAAGAAGTTCTTTTAAACCCTGTTTTAGATATTACAACAAAAGTCCAAATAGAAAAAATGTTCCTCTTAAGAAGTGGAGTAAAAAAGTCTGATAGCTTTTATCTCTAACTTGCGAATCTTTCGAATTATTAATTATAACACGAAATAAATACATAAATTTTGCATTTTTGCAAGTAGAACAAAGTTTCAATATATCACTGAAATGCAATAAATGTTAAATGTGTAAAAACTGACGAATTCTATATAAAATTAATTTAACAAATAATGATTTCTTAAACATTTGAAATTAGACAGTGTTTCTTTAGATTTTTTAATTTAAATTCCAATTAATTTGCATATTCATTAATCGTTGTTTTATTTTTCTACAAAACAAATTATAAAATAATTTTTGAGTAACTCTTATTTTATAATTTGTTATACATAACATAAATGTTTCTGAAAAATAACATATTTCAATGGGAAATGATTCCCTGACTTGAACAAACATAGCCTGTCTGAATTGAAATGGAAACAACCAAGGGGTCGTCCACATATCACGTGATATCTTTAGGGGTGGGAGGGGGGTAGGCAAAATATCACGGTCCATGGAAATAAATTTTTTTAGCAATAGAAAAAGTATCACGAGGAGGGGGGAGGGGGTTCAAAATAGCTAAAATTTGTATCACGTGATATGTGAATGATCCCCAAGGCATCCTTTTTTTATTATTATATAATGATTTAATTTCTTTCTCTGTAATGTCTATTTAAATTCAGTAAAAATTTAGGTGTGTGAATGACTTTTTAAAAATTTTGCACATCATTTCTTTAATTTTAAAATTTTTTCTTCTATTTAATGAAAAAAAAATATATTTTTGATTTTTTACTTTGAAGTAACACGCAATTAATTTAAGTTCAAGAAATAAAAATTTTATGTAAATTAATAGTTATTCTAAAATAGAAAATTGTTTATTTTAAAAACGTAAATAATTAATATGTGTTTTATTGATTCATTCAGATTAATTCTTTCTGATTAAAAATAATAATAATAATAATAAGAACAAGAACAAGAACAAGAAAATTGGATTTAAAATTGATCATTAAAACTGCCATATTTCAACATAACTACTTTTTTCCGAAAGCTTTTAAGAAGCTCAAACTTGGCACATATGTATTTAAGTTTGTACAAAATAGACATTATATTGAAATTTCAGGAGGGTAATTTGTTTAATTTCTAAAATATTGAAGTTTGAAATTTATTACAAAAGGGGTTATTTTTTTAAATTTAGATATATTCAGAAGTTCCTTAGTATAGCAATTGTCGACCAAATGCGATTTTATTTAAATTTAAAATCTTAATTAATATTACTTTCTAAGAAATTATAAAAAAATAAAAATATTACTTAAATAAATAATGTATTTCTTTTATAATTATTTAGAAATGAATATTAATTAAGATTTTAAATTTAAATGAAATCGCTTTTAGTTGATAATTGCTAAACTAACCAACTTCAGAGTAAATCTAAATTCTTAAAAAATAACCCCTTTTGTAATCAATTTCAAACTTTAATATTTTAGAAATTAAACAAATTAGCCTCCTGAAATTTCAATATAATGTCTGTTTTGTACAAACCTTAATATGTGCCAAGTTTGAGCTTCTTAAAAGACTTCAGAAAAAGTCAGAAAGTCAGTGAAATCATCCATCGTGTTTTCATATTTTCATTTGACAGCTGATGATTCTGAAATTATCGTCTGATCGCTCGAAATCGATCGAAAATTGAGACGAAACGATCCGGGAAAAGACAATTGAGAGTCCGAGATGATCGCCCTGAACATAATTAGTAAATCCGAACGACAACGAGCGAAAAAAAAATTTTCTCGTATCGTCGTGCATCACTAATTTTCACGTGTAGATGAAGGAAAATTACAGAGAACATGATTCTAGGGGTTGATCATAGCGTTGTCAAGAAAATAACAAGATTTTTGAGAAATTTTGATATTTTTTGGCTGAAAACTCTTGCCTTTTTTTTTGCAGCACTATTACCATCACGACCTCTATATTTTTTTTGTAATCTACACATAACAATACATTTGTGTACCAAATTTTAACTCTCTAAGTCAAATATTTTGGTAGACACGAGGGCAATACGGTCATTTTTTAGAAAAACTGCGTTTAATTTGTACCATTCCTGCCCTTTATCTGCCAAATTATTGTACTTAGAGTGCTGAAATGAAGTACAAATATGTAGTTTGATGTGTAGATTACAGAAAAACTATAGAAAACCTTGTTGCAGGCTGTTATCATAACGTTTTTCAGCAAAAAAAAAACGATTTTTTTTAAAAAATGCTAAAAAATGGTCGTATCCCCCCCTGAACTTCCAAACTATTGGAATAGCAAATTAAATATTAATTATCAAAAATTAGGGTCAAATGTTTAAAACCTTTAAAAAGCATACTCGAAGACATTTTTTTCATTACCCGCCAAGACAGAGAAAATTAAGTAAGAAGACGGTATTAAGCAAACTTGACAAAATTGACCCCCCTCTACCCCCTTTAATTTTTCAAAAAAGTCAAAATTTTCTTTTGGGTTTTATTACCACTAGTTAGGGCAATAAATTTCCTAAGTTTCAATTTTTTTTTTAAAGTAATTTATTTTGAGCTTGGGACATTACACGTAAAATGCCTCATATAAAACATTACTGAAAAAAACCGTTACACTTGTAAGCAAATTTATGAAAGAATCCAAATGAAATCTTGAAGAAGGTAAATTTATAAAACGTAACGTAAAAAGTCAATGATTTGGCTCTAATGTAATTGTAATATTATTTAATATTCAAATATTAGAGTTATAAGAACTTACTTCTTTTTGAAGAGCTGTCGGTTCCGTTTCTTTGGCAAGCTCTTCATCGATTATTTCCGGTTCCTCGTTGTCTTTGTCGTTATTTTTTTCTGACACTTGACTTTTGTTACTGTCAACTGTTTTCAACTGGTCACTGGCAACTGTTTCCAGTCGGACACCTTTAATATCTGTTTCTCTGATAGAAATGTTATCTGCAACAATAAAAATGAGTCTAATGTATTTAAAAATAAGTATTTTATATTACAAAAAGAGATTACAAACAGAATTAAAATTTTTGCAATAAAAAATTAATAACTAATTATTTTTATCATTCTCAAGTTTTCGCTATTTCGGATTTGTTGGGCACGGAATATGAGAGTTGAAACTATTTAAAGTTTTAAAGTAGTCTGTCATCATTGCGGAATCTTCATCAAAATTGATAATCTTTTTATGTCGTACATGTGGACTTTCCTTCAATCTCCGATTGTTGACACTATCGTCCGTATCAACTTCAGATATTTGCAAGGCAACTTTTAATTTTATAAGCTCATCTTTATAATTCGCTGTAAAAATAGGAAGTTTTAGAATTTCTAGAAGCGATATTGTAAAATTAAGAATAATTAAACTAATAATTTGAACATATGCAATACATTTTATGTTTATTGATCTTTTCTTTTGATACATTTAAGGGGAACAAGCATAAAAATTTTAAGTTTGAAAAATCATAAAGTGGAAATTTATGTTACTAGCACACACCAATTTCTGCAAATGTTTATTGACCAGCGACGGTAAATTAAAAAGAATGTTAATAATAAAATTTTAACAATTGAGGGTCCGGATTCCATAAAGTGTTACGCGTGACTTTCGTTGGCCCTTCGTTCAGTGAGTTCTCGCTGAACGCGTGGCCTACGTTATTCACGCGTAACACCTTACGGAATTCGGCCCCTCAATTGTTATTCATTGTTAGAATTAGAGTCTAGAAAATTTCAATATTTAGTCATGGGGGCCAATAAACATTTGAAAAATGTAGTATTTTACTACCAAGTAAGGGGCCATACTTAAATTACGTAACGCTTTTTTCGGGAATTTTTAGACCCCTCACCCCCTTGTAACAGTTTTTATAATGTAAACATTTGACTGTTTAAACAAGTGTAACAACTTTTCAGAAACCCCCCCCCCCCCCTAAAGCGTTACGTAATTTAAGTATGGCCCCTAACGAGTTTTAACTAAATCTGGTAAACTTAAAAGAAGTTAGACATATTTTATTTAGCATTTTTGAAATAAAAAGTTTATTGTAATAGATTTGTAATTGACAGTCATGAAAATCTCCCGAGTAACAAGTTTTAATAGAATTTAGTCAAATTTCAGAAATTCATCCCCCATATTGGATCCGCTATTTTGAATTTTTAAAATCGAATTTAAAATTCGTGATCAGCGACCACAAAAACCCCTGAGTAACAAGTTTTAATCAAATTTAATCAATTTTCGAAAATTCATCCGCCATATGGATTCGCCATTTTGAAGTTATTGCAACAATTATCAGATTTGTAATCCTTTACCCCTAAATCCTTAGTTTATTAAATTTTATGATAGTGAATTTAAATTTCTATACACTTGCCACACTGGGTGTCTTATAGACCAAAATTTTGATACTCCGTGGCCATTTTTTGTCTGCATTCTTGGAATTTCAAATAAGTAGTTTCAAATATTTATAGCTAAGGGCCATGGACTTGACATTTTGAGCACCCGAGTCAATCTCATTTCAGTTTCCTTGTGAAAATATGGAAAATATAAACTTTTTTTCTTAGAAAATCGTGTTTTTTTAAAATAAAATTAGTTATAACCTTTGTTACGTTTATTATAAACCAATTCTATTTACAGAATCTGAAATAGAGATAAATTTTGCCCTTAAAAATGATACATGCCAATTTTTTAAAATGCTTTGTTCTTTAAAACCAAAATCGTCAAAGTCAAAGCACGTTTTTCGTCCGATTGGGCGTTGATGGGTTAAGATTAAGCTGTAAAAAGGTTAACTTTTCTTTTGAGTAGAAAAATTAAATTAATAAACCCCATTATGTTTCAAGTGTTTTTAAAAATTACTTCTTCCAATTTATTTTCTAAACGCTACCTTTATATTTAATGTTAATCTTAAATTTAATTTTAAAATTAATTTACTTTCAATATTAATTTGGTTGTTTTTTAATAACCGGTTTTATTCAGATTTTTTCAATAACCCGTTATTTGGTTTTTTCAAAATAATCGGTTATGAGATGTTTTCAAAATAAACGGTTATCAGATGTTTTCAAAATAAACGGTTATCACGTTTCTTTTAAATAACCGGTTATCCGGTCTTTTCAAAATAACTAGTTATCCGGTTTTGTTTAAAAATAACCGGTTATCCTCTTTTTTAAAATAACCGGTTATAATCTGTTAAACCGATTACGTTTATCATAC
This sequence comes from Ganaspis brasiliensis, assembly GCA_037103525.1. NCBI lineage: Eukaryota > Metazoa > Arthropoda > Insecta > Hymenoptera > Figitidae > Ganaspis > Ganaspis brasiliensis. The sequence continues at coordinate 337,644 of JAZKLR010000187.1, forward strand.
TGAAAACAAATTACAAAACAGGTTTTTAGACAACCTAAAGTCTGTTATAAATTTCCATAACCGCCCAGGCCTAAATAATTCTGTATCAAAAAAAAAACTATAAATTACTTCTGAACGTTTTAGAATTTATATTTTTGAAAATTATATTATTTTTAAATCTGTGAGGTAAATTAGTTGAAATGATAAAAAAGATTTAAAAAAATTACTATGAAAATAATAAAAATTTAAAAGAATCATTAGTATGAAAACTAAATAAATCAAAATTTACTTTCTTTAGAGATGTCAACTTTTTCTACATGTTCTACGAACCCAAAACCATATTTCATTATAAAAACTAAAAAAAAGTAGATTGTAACTTCAAAATGTTAAACTTTATAGTATCTTCCTCTCATTATACAAGTAACATTTCACTTACGCAAATTTTTAATGTGTTTTAGAACAGGATAAGGTTCTCTGTTAACATCACAACATTTTTTAGTAGGCGTAAAATCTTTCTTCTCTAAATGTTTTCCTAAGTCCTTGGGAGGATAATTACTGGAAGCAATTTGACTTTTGGTATTGAAACTAGCCCGATCCCTTCTAATGATTGCCTTACCGGAATTAAATTCAACTACCGCAAAAATAGGAGCTACTGGAGAGTCGTCTTTATTTATCGCTTCCTCTGTAAAAACATTGAATACATAATAATATTGTCCCATTTTTTCATATTCACCAAACAAGAAATTATTTTTTTTCTTTAAGCTTAACTTTTTCTAAAGTATTTAATATTTCGTAGTGTAAAAATGGTGTATATTTTAAATAAGTTATATAGATATACCTATAATTTTTTTAAAACATGTTAATATTCTTCTGAACTAACTTTACTACTTAACAGTGGAAATTCGATTTTTCGTTCCTTGGTAAACCGTCACCGGGGTTATTCGTCACTGACAAAAATAAGTTATCTTTTTATTATTATTAACAACCTTCTACGTCCGAGTAGGTATTTGTTTTTTGATAGAAGGATGAAAAAAGATGAACAAAAATGAAGTCATTCGGACAATGTAGTTTAATGCTTAAAAATTTTTTTTCTAAATGAATTCCTCTTCAGGGAGTCTAGTAATATATAAAATAAAATAACTTTTTAAATCAAAGAAGTACAAAGTATTATGTATACAAAAACGTAACAATAAAAAATTTAAAAATAAAAATGAAAATAATTACAATAGTAAATAAATTATAAAAATAATAAAGAAATAAAATCATACCAGTAATTAAAGCATAAACAAAAACAAATTCACGAAGAATTTCAATCGTCACAATAACGGTGTTCCACAGCCAAAGTTTAAGAGGACGTTGGGGGTTGCCTACAACGTTTTTTTCCTAAGTACGGTCCTGACTTCCTGAAACATATGGCACAGTGTGAAGATGGCTGCATATGATCATCTCTACCCCTCACATCATTGTTTATGAAATGTGTCAAAATTACTCATTTTTTCCAATTTTCGTACTCTTTGTGTACACATAATTAGTTAATTATAAATACGAGTAAGGTCCGTACTTAAAAAGAAAACAAAAAAAACGTCCAACATCTTTTAAAACTTTGGCTGTGGAACACCGTTAATGGAGAACTTAATTTAAATTGTGTGTTCATTTTTTAAAATTAATTATTTTATAAATCTAAAATTCTTATTTAAATACAATTTTTTTTTAATAATTTCTCTTTATAGCTTTTTCATTTTAAACAGGGGTGGCGCCAGTTGTGTGGATAGTGTGGAGTAGTTCACACACCATTATTTTTCGTGTGTGGACTTTCACATATTTAAAATATTTTTTGAAAATTTCCTATTATTAATAGGAGAATAGGTTCGGTTGTGGGCACCCTTTTCGTTTTTGACCTATAACTTGTGCCCAATAAATATGGTGGGAACACTAACGTATGTATGGAAAGCTAGAGACCTTAGCTAACTTCTGGCAAAGAAACTAAACTGATTTCGTCGAATAGAAACATTATTTTTATAAATTTACCAAAGTGGTCATTTTTTGCAAAAATAAAATTTTGGTTCGGTTGTGGGCACTCTTAAAAAATTTGCCAAAAATTTGTTCAATTTTAATACATTTATTTATTTAGTTATACTTGCCAGTCAGATATTGTGGAATAACAAATATATAAGAAAATAATAAATAAATAAAATACTGGCATTATTTGAGCCGTTGATAACCAAATTGATGTCCACATCACAAATCTCATATATTAATAAACTTAGCCAGTACAAGCGAGCTAGTACAAGTTAAAATTGCTGTAAACCTTTAAAAATATCAACTTATTTTATTTATGTGTAAAGAATTTCCTATCGACTTAGAGATGTTGTATGATAGCCTGATAACATAAAAAACAATAATAATAAATTTTTTTAAAGAAAAAAATAATATTTTTGTGAAGTGCACGTAAGAACTGATTTTCACTTTTTGCACAAAAGGTAACCACAAAAATGCAGAGTCAATTCGTGGCAGCTAATTTTGCAATATGATTTGTTAAAATGTTTAAGAATTAATTTAAGAACTTAAATTTGACAGGATTTATCAAGACTTTTTTTACAGCACTACTTTTTTCAGACTTTTTTGCGTGCAAAATAAATGCGTTTCACCGATTCAAGTTACTTACAGGGTTATGGCATTTTACAGTACTTAGAAAGCAAATATTAAGTCAAAAATACACACATTTATTATTATAATCCATTTTGCCGATTTAAAATTGAACCCGTTGTTTTTTAATAAAAATAGTTCTGCATATTGCGTGAAAAGTGAAGAATTACTTTTATAACGTTTGACACTTTCACTTTTGTTTATTAAGTAAATAAAGTAGCATTTGTGACGACATCTAGTTATTATCGTTGGCATTTTCTAATGCCCTGAAGTATTCTTTAACAAATTCATGTGAAAAAGAACTCGAAAAAATTTTTTTTTACGACTTTTGGCCAGCTTTTTGGGATTTTGGACCACTGTGAATTGTTGTGATACTCGGTATTTAATTACAAAATATATTATATTTACGGTGTAAATATGCATTAGACATACATTTTTGATTGATTCGCTTTGATTTGTGTCACTTTTGAAAATATTAAAAAAAAACTTTTATTTTAATTTCAACGTGTAAAAAATTAATTTCTTTGCAACAAAAAGCACAGGTGTCCGTTCAATTTTGTATTCTCGCAAAAAAATATGTGTGGTCATACCAAACACTTGAAATTTGTCACATTTGACAAATATCTTTTCTGTCAAAAGTTTTACAGGCGTGCTCACAACCGAACTATGCCCACAACCGAACCTTTTTCCCTATTATTCTCTATTGAACGCTTGTTACCGGGAACCATCTATATCACCGTACAATTCACCATTGTAGATTGAAACAAAAAAACCTGACTCACATGGTAATAAACGATGGCGTATGGTTATCGATTACCGTAAATTAAATGATAAAACTACAAGAGATTCATATCCCCTACGGGAAATTGTCGATATAGTCGATCAATTAGGAGAAGCCAAATATTTTTCAGTGCTTGACTTAGCAATGGGTTTTCATCAAATGATCAAGTGTTAAGCGGTCTTCAGTGTGTAGACATGTTCGTATATATGGACGATATAGTTCTTTCTGCTTTTTCTTTAAATGATCACACTAGAAAGTTAAAAATATTGTTAAGTAAGTTGAAAAATGCTTGACTAGCATTAAAACTAGATAAATGTTTATCCTTAAGAAAAGAAATAACCTACCTAGGTCATTTAATAACTGAAAAAGGTGTAAAACCTAACCCCCAAAAGACAATAGCAGTAAAGAGTTTTCCGGTCCCTAAAACAAAAAAGAATATTAAACAACCCGTGTGGAAAAGTTCCCAGTATTTCCCAGTTTCTAAGTGGGCGCCAGTTGGAGCCCACCTGGGGTAGGTGGGACAAGTGGGCGCCAGTTGGGCCCCACTTGGCTTTTCCACACGGGAATTTCTTGGTTTAGTCGGTTACTACCGAAGATTTATTACAGATTTCAGTAAAATAGCAAAACCATTACGTTATCTTTTAAAAGATGATGTTTTTTTGAAATGGGATAAAGTACATCAGGATGCTATCGAGAAACTTAGAGATAAAATATGTTGCCATCCAATATTACAGTATCCTGATTTCTCAAGGTCTTTTGTCCTGACCACTGATGCATGTCAATATTCAATCGGAGGAGTTCTCAGTCACGGTAAAATAGGTAAAGCCTTACACATTGCTTATACATGCAGGGTTCTGCAGAATGATGAAATCAATTATTTAACAATAGAAAAAGAATTATTAGCTATTGTTTATTGTGCAATACATTTTAGACCTTCCCTATATGATAATAAATTCATTCTTGTTACTGATCATAGACCTTTAGTATATTTTCAGAGTTTGAAAGACACCGTTTCTAGATTAGCAAGATGGAGAATTAAATTAAGCGAATATGATAATTCCATAATTTATAAACTAGGGAAAATAAATTCAATTGCGAACGCTTTGTGAAGAAACCCTATTACAATTATTTAATATAGTTGCAATGATCTTAATGAAAATATAAAAAATGGTTCAAAATAATTGTACGTTTGTCTACTTTTAAATGCCGTATGGCGTTTTTTGAAAATTTAAAATGGCGATACCAATATGGCGGAAAAAGGCGTTCAATTCAAAAATTTAAAAATAACTTCATGTATTAAAAATCCAAAAAAAGCAATTTGCCCTCAAACTCTTTAATTAACAGTTTTTACGGTCGCTGAATGCAAATCTTATGTTGGTTTTTCAAAATTCAAAATGGCGTATCCAAAACCTTGGGGGTTTTTGGGGTAGCTGATTGCGATTTTGATCTTACTTTTTGGAAATTGAAAGTAGCAGATTCAAAATGACAGACACAAAATTTAAAATCGGGCAGGTTCGAGTTACACTCGCACTAAAATCGAGGGTTCCGTATACAAAACAAAATAATTTTTAATATATTTGATACTATTAAGTATATAATATATAAATATATTATACATATTATATATGTTACGGGCAATGTTCAAGAACGAAGCAAGAGCTGAGAATGCCCGGGCATTGTCGACAATGCCCAACATTTTTTGACAAGATGCATAAAAATTCGACAATGCTCGGGCATTGTCGACAAAGCCCGGGCAATGTTAACATTGCCCACTTATTCTTGGGCAATGCCTGAACACGTCGTAGTAATTATCAGATAATTGTTCCACACACACTTCATACTTGTCAGAAGAAAGGATAGAATTATTGTCTACGCGTTTCTTAGACAATATTTAAATTAAATTTTTGATGAAACGGGTTTTTTCGTTTGAGATTTGCATTTCGCGTACGTCATCAACTGTCGATAGTTAACTGCAAATTAATCAATATAAATCCTGTTTATATTACTGAGTCATTAAATTTCGATAGTTCATTGAAAACTTGATGATATAAACTTTGTTTATATTATGCTTTCTTAAGCTAGACCGAATATTTTAAACATTGCCCAAGTCGCACTTTATTTGAATATTACTAACGAAAATTTGAATGTTACTAACATTTTTCGACAGTGCCCGAAAAAACCAGGGCATTGTCGACATTGGGTCGGCATTCTCAGACCTTGTTCGGTTCTTGAACATTGCCCGTAACATATATAATATAATATATAAAATATAATATATAATGAATTTTTTATAAAAAATGGACCACCCCTCTCCCTATCTTTCAAAATATTTTACTTAGAAAGTTCAAATTTTGTACAGGAATGTTTGTCAGGTGTAAATTACATAAAAATTATAGAGAACGTGATGGTGATTGCGCTGTCAAAAAAAATCCAGAGATTTTAGCAAATATCCATAAAAAATACTCAAAAATTATTTTATTTCCTTAACAACGCTATGATCAACTTCTACAATCATGTTCTCTACAATTTTTCTATAATCTACACGTAAAAATACATTTGTATACCAAATTTGAACTCTCTAAGTCAAATTGTTTGCAAGTTATGGGAGGGGGGATACGGTCATTTTTTAGCATTTTTTTTAAATCGTTGGTTTCAAAAATCTTGTTATTTTCTTGACAACGCTATGATCAACCGCTAGAATCATGTTCTCTATAATTTTCCTTTTATCTCTACACGTGAAAATACATGTGGGCCAAATTTGAACTTTCTGAGTCAAATAGTTTGGTGGCTTGGGGGGCGGGGGATACGATTTTCGACAAAGTCTTTCCAATAGGGTTCCGTGGGTACACTTGTGGTGTACGGAACCCTAAAAATCGATTAAATTCGCTTAAAAGCCATTCCTTCGGATTTTGGGGTCACTTATTACGATTTTGAGATAATTAATTTTTTGAAATTCAAAATGACAGACACAAATTTAATTTGGACCCGATTTTGTACAATGCATCGAAAAAAGCTCTTGTTGAAATTTAATTATACTTTGCAGTTTTGTACTTTATTATCACCCAAATAAAAAATATTAATGAATAAACTTAAAAAATTTAACAGTTTTTTTTATTTAAATTTAAAGGGTACACACACAGTACAACGTAGCTAAATGGTTCCAGATTACAAAGACCTTTCAGTCAGCACATCTGCTACAAATTATTTAAGAAATTAAAAAAAGTAACACAAAAGATTGCTACCCTCCCTTTGAACACTCACAAAACCGTTTTACAAATTTTCAAAAATGATCCCGAAACAACCCTAAATCTACATTTTTATGCCTCACCGCTATATATAATATGTTTTCTTACATATTGGCAGATGAAAATGATTTAAGAGTCACCTGGAAACAATATCATTTGATAATCTAAACTCTCCAACCCTTAAAAACCACACTGCCCTGCTTTTTCCATCCCTCCTTACTTTAGCTTTTTTCGCTTAGGTAAGGTTTTTTTCGGACAGACTAGAAGATAGAAATTACTGAAGGGTCACCTAGAAACGATGTCATCTGATAAGAGGCCCTACACAAATTACGTAAGCCATTTTTTAGTATTTTTTTTCGCCCTCCCACCCATCGTAAGACACAGTAAGATTTTTCTTGACCCCTCCCCCCGACCCGTTGAAATTTTACTAAGATCTATTTTTTTCCTAATTTGTATCAAAAAAATGTTTTAAAAGCATTTTCTTAATCTAGTTAAAGTAAAATTTTTATTAGATAAAATATTTGCAGTATCTCTAAAAGTAAATAATTATTTAACAGTCATCTAGAAATGATATCATTTGATAACGTAACATCTCTAAATCTTAAAAACTACACTGCCCCGCTTTTTCCATGCCTCCTTACTTTAGCTTTTTTTCGCTTACACTGAGAAAAAATTTTGTTTGAATCAAACATAATATGTTTGATTTAAACTTAATTTCACTTTGTTATACAGTAAACATAATTAGCTTTGATGAAAGCAAATTTTTTGGTTGATCTAATATATGTATTTGATTTAAACATATTTATTGTTTGATTTAAACAAATATTTAATTTAATTTAAATAAAATAGTTTTTTGTTTTAAGCGAAGTAAATATTATTTTACATAAAAGAAATTTTTATTTTTAACATATTATTTTTTTGTTTTAAACACAAAATTCTTTTATTGTAAATAGAAATGTATTCCGCCATAGTTTAATATTTGTTTCTTACTTTATATAAAGCATTCTTTGTAGTTTGATATAACTTCAAGTGTTAATTTACCATCTGTGTAAAACCGAACAAAACTACACTTTTCATTAGCTTCGCACAATTGTGAAAATGTGGGGATATGAATTAGACAAGAAAAAGAGACAAAAAAAACAATAAGTTTAGTAAACTCACTTGAGCACAAAAGTTTCAATCACTTCAGATATAACTCAACTTTTTGATAAAATAATATCATTTCCACACTGAAGTAATCACTTTAATAAAAACAAAACTACGATTGCAAATATATTTGTTTTCAAAAAATTGATAAACACGCATAATCACTGAAAACGATGCGCACATGTCGGTACCTCTGAACAAAAAGAACCACTCTTGCGTTATACGCCTAAAAACTCCTCTCTGATGTCGGATGTCTAAAACAACCACTTTTAAAATGAACGTCAAAAAACCACACTTGGTTTTTCCAATTTTTCCAGGAAACTAATGTCTAAAATTTCAGAAATTTAAAAAATTCAAAATCACAATAAAATATTGTATAGATTGGTGCATATTTAAGTTAGTCTATTTCAAATGCTGTTTTGATTTTAATTGAAACATTTTGACATTTCATTTAACCAAAACAAAGCAGTGTTTGTTTAAACGACCAACGTCAGAAAGGAGTTTTTAGGCGTATAACGCGAGTGGTTTTTTTTGCTCGGAGGTACCGATGTTCTACAGGAAAAGTAAACTAACGTGAAAACAGCGAAAACCCTCAAAAACCACCCTGCCCCGCTTTTTCCATCCCTCCTCACTTTAGCTTGTTTTGCTAAGGTAAAGTTTTTCTTTGGACAGACTAGCAGATGGAAATTACTTTAGAGTCACCTAGAAACAATATTATCTGATAACCTAACGTCATCAACTCCTTAAAACCGCCCCACATCGATATTTCCATTGCTCATCATTTGAATTTACTCTAATGAAACTAAAGGTATAATTTGCAGACTGACTGACAAATTGACTGGCGTCTGCCAATTTGGGATCCGCTATTTTGAATTTTCAGAAAAAAAGCTCAAAATCATAATCAGCTACCCCAAAAACCGCCGAGCAATGTCTTTTAAGCAAATTTAATCAAGTTTGAATTTTTGTGTCCGCCATTTTGGATCGTTCATTTTTATTTTTTAAAAAGGAAGCTCAAATTTTTTGAATTTAGAGAAACCAACATTAGATTTGCATTCAACGACCGCAAAAGCTGTTAATTAAAGAGTTAAATTTACATTTTTAAATTAAACGCCTTTTTTTTAACATATTGGCATCGCCATTTTGAATTTTTAAAAAACGCCATTAGGCATTCAAAAGTAGACAATCTTACAAATTTTTTGAGCTTTATATCTTTCAAATCGGTCAAGATCATTTTTGGACTCAGGCCTCTCCTTGTTGACGTGGAACGTCCCAGATATATAATAATATATAAAATAAATAATATATAGTGAAGTGAATTAAAGTGAAAATGAAGTGAAGGTGAAGTGAAGTAAAGTGAAAGTGAAGTGAAAGTGAAGTGAAAGTGAAGTGAAAGTGAAGTTAAGTGAAAGAGAGGTGAAGTGAAAGTGAAGTGAAGTGAAAGAGAAGTGAAGTGAAAGTGAAGTGAAGTAAAAGTGAAAGTGAAGTGAAGTGAAAGTGAAGTGAAAGAGAAGTGAAGTGAAAGTGAAGTGAAGTAAAAGTGAAAGTGAAGTGAAGTGAAAGTGAAGTGATGTGAAGTGAAGTTACAGAATAGCACCCCAGTTCCTTTTCTTTGGTAAATTCTCGAAGAAAATTTCCAGCTGTTGGTAATTTATGAAACTTCCATAAATTACTTGAAGAAATTTAAATGCGGGAACGTAAGGATTATTTTAAATTCAAAAATACACTGAATTTAATAATTGAATTTTCAAATCTATTGAATTATGTAAATTAATGATTTAGGTTATTAAACCAATAGACAACAATTTTTATAGTTGTAAACTAATATAAAAACCAATTGTTATTGTCAATAAACATTGTCAATAAATTTTAACATTGTTCACAAATTCTGTTTTTAAATATAGCAATTTAGTTTTTTTAAACACTTTTCATGATGTTGATTTAATTATTTTACAAAAATGTATTAATATTTGTTAAACAATTTAACAAATAGTACATTTTTATATTATTACAATAATTTGAATAACACTTTTAAATGTGTGTAAGTGGATTAAATAACACTTGTCTAAAGTTTCAAAGTATTAACAAAAATTTAACAACTTTTTCTTTTATTAATGGTTTTAATTTATAAATTAAAATCTGATGTTTTAGAAAGCAGTTAAACGCATGAGAAATCGCAGTAAAAATCTGCTCTTGCATTCGCTTGCACTAATATTTATAATAGTAACCCCACTCTTAAAAAGAGGGGAATGTTTCCCTTTCTTAAACTGTGTTAACCAATTATAATTTTTGTTGCGTAATTTTTAACTAATAAAATTTAAAAGACGTATACTAAAATCTAGTTTGAATTGCGTAATCGATAAGTGACATTTTTTTTTTAAAAAATCTTATGTTTATTTTTCATTTCCTATCTACCTGGCGCCAGAGGCAATTTTTGATACTATAATTAGTATCATGACTCACATTATAACCACTTTAAATCGCTAGAACTAGATTATTCTAGTAATAACCAAATAAATTCAATTTAAGTTTTCTAATTTTTACCTTCCGTTTAAAATTATTTGAAATGTATGAATTTTATGAGAATATAAAGAGTTTAGAAACTATAAAATAAAAAAATGCCAGTTTTTATATTTAATCATTCAACTAGTAAAATTAAATTATTTTACTAGTTTAAATCGAACGATTTTAGTTAATAATAAATTTAAAATAAACATTAGTTTAATATTTATTTATTGTTTCTTTGCTTCATTTTTGATTTAAAACCGAGGGTCTTAGAGTCTTCATTTACTTCTATAGTAACGAGCGCACGCCGCCACATCTCCCTTATAAATTTTTAGGATAATAACACTAGTTTACAAATTTAAATGCATGTTCTGACCATTGACATTTCACAGTCGTTTCTTATGCAAAATTTGCAGCTGAATCCAAATATGAAGTTAAATAGTAAGAAAGTAAAACAGTTTTCGAGATATAGCTGAATTTCAATTTTTTGTATTTTTAAAACACGTTCATTTACTAAATTGCAATTATCTGCGGACATATGCGGCCGATTTTAATTTTTTTTTTAAATTGAAGGTAATTTAATTTTCTACTAAAAATCTATACAACTTATTTTTATCAGATGGTTGGTTTAGAGCGAATTTATGAATTTATCAACAATTTTGCTTCATTTTTAATAAAATTTCAGAAAAAAAGTTACTTTTCGTGCAAATTTTAACAAGAAAAGCTAGTTTTATTTCTGATTTCTCTTTTCGCCACTAAATTATGATCTTTTAAAAGGAAAATAAGATCTTGCTGATCAAAATTGCATTAAAACTGCAAAAGTTGTAAGTACTTAAGAAAAACAGAGGAATTCAATTTTTAACATTTTTTACAATTTTCTTCAGTGTTACATGGATTTTGTTTTGTTGAATGTAAGAAATTAAAAGAAATCTAATAAGTCAAATATTCCTTTTCTGTTTGTATTTTCTGTATTTATATTTAAATACAATAATAAATTTATAAATATTGGTAACATGTTTTAAAACTAATTATATTGACACTAATTTTTATGTTGGTACCACTTTTACAAACTAGTTTCACCTTATTGTTTATAACCATATACTGTCATCTTGTTTATTTCGCATTGGATTTAATGTATTGTAAGATACTAAAAAATGAGTTCTGCGAAACGCAAATACAAATGCAAGAACGACCCAAACAAATTTTGTTATATCTGTGGTCAATATATTTTTGCACAACCACCTAATTTTTCTGCATTTTTGCAAAATGCATATCAGTTATATTTTAAAGTTACTCCGAAGAATCTTGACGAATCATGAACACCTAATGTTTTGTGTAATACGTGTAAAACTGGCTTAACTATGTGGAAGTCAGGAGCAAAGTACGTATAATTGTTTGTAATTTTTTATAATTTACGTAATCGGTAACTAAAATTAGTTTATTTAATCGTAGTCGCTACTTGTCATTTGATGTTCCTGCAATTTGGCGGCAACCCACCTGTCATGAAGTAGACTGTTACTTTTACTTGACCAATATAAAGCAATGTGGACGTCATCGAACTATTGAGTATGCTGATGTTTATTCGTTTACGAAGCCAATTTTACGATTACCTTCAGTTCCATATCCTGTTTGCCCGAAACGAAAAAATATAGTTGATGATTTATCTGAATCAAGTGATTCAAATGACACTGATTTTTCTATTGATGTTGAACCAGAAAAAGGTCCAATGCCTCTTACGCAATCTGAACTAAATGATTGGATAAGAGATTTAGATTTAACCAAAGAGAAATCGGAAATGTTGGCATCACGAATGAAAGAACGCAACTTTGTTACTAAGGATGTAAAAATATCTTATTACAGATCCCGACACAAATGTTTTGCTAAATATTACTCGAAGAAAAATAACGTTTGCTTTTGCCCTGATATAAACGGTTTATTTAAAGAATTTGGAGAGACATATGATCCAACTGAATGGCGTTTATTCATCGACAGCAGTAAACTAAGTTTAAAAGCTGTTTTGCTGCATATAGGTAACAATAAGCCATCAATCCCAGTGGCACATGCTGTTAATATGAAAGAATCGTATGAATCAATGACGACATTGCTAGATCTAATCAATTACAAACAACATAATTGGAAAATCTGTGCAGACCTTAAAGTCGTTGCGATGGTGACTGGTCTGCAGCAAGAATACACAAAATACTGTTGTTGTTTGTGTAAATGGGACAGCCGAGCACGTCAAGATCATTTTTTTTATCCAAGATTGGCCGAACAGAATACATTTTACGGTTGGCCAAGAAAATGTCAAATTTAATCCTTTAGTCGAAAAGGACAAGATCATTCTTCCACCTTTACATATCAAGCTGGGGCTCTTTAAAAACTTTGTAAAGGCTTTGCAAAAGAATGGCAATATCAAGGCATTTGACTACTTAAAAACCATGTTTCCAAATTTATCCGATGCGAAGATTAAAGAAGGTGTATTTGTAGGGCCACAAATTAAAAAGCTGCTTAATGATTCCAAATTCCGCTCAATTATGTCAGTAAATGAAGCAAAAGCGTGGGATTCCTTTGGATTGACTGTTTCATAATTTTTGGGAAACTACAAAAACCCAAATTACAAAGAAGTGGTTGCAGACTTGCTTGCAAACTACGCAAAGATCGGTATGGATTTCAAAATCTTTATATTTCCTATTTTCTAACTTTATTTATATTGATTACATTTATTCAAAACAGACGTAAACATGTCATTAAAAATCCACTTTCTGCATTCTCATTTGGATTTCTTTCCTGAAAATCTTGGCGATGAAAGTGACGAGCACGGTGAACGTTTTCACCAACAAATGAAGGACATGGAACGTCGTTATCAAGGATTTTGGGACGAGGCGATGATGGGTGACTATTGTTGGTTTCTTCTCCGAGAGACAAGCAACAACCACAAAAGACGAAGCAAATCAAGTTTAAGCCACTTTTAATCTTACAAATTATTGAAATTTTTAATGTGCAACATATAAAATTAATAAAATCAAAAAATTAGTTAGCCATTAAATAACTTTCTTTTTCTTAAGTACTTACAACTTTTGCAGTTTTAATGCAATTTTGATCAGCAAGATCTTATTTTCCTTCTAAAAGATCATAATTTAGAGGCGAAAAGAGAAATCAGAAATAAAAATTGCTTTTCTTGTAAAAAATTTACACGAAAAGTAATTTTTTTCTGAAATTTTGTTAAAAATGAAGCAAAATTGTTAATAAATTCATAAATACGCCCATATATATCATATTTGGATTCAGCTGCAAATTTTGCATAAGAAACGACTGTGAAATGTCAATGGTCAGAACATGCATTTAAATTTGTAAACTAGTGTAATCATGTCTATAACTAGAATTGATATTTCTCCTAGTCGGACATTTTATTTGGAGAAATGAGTTCTAGTCGCGTGTTTTTTTATTTTTTAAATGGTTAGTGTCAAGTGTCTTTGATTCCAACGAATTTTCATGTGTTCTGGTTCAAGTGGCTTTTGTTAACTATGTATCGATTTATTTTTGGAAAGTTTGTGGTTTCGTATCTGCGTGGTTATCTTTGAATTTTTTTTTTCTCCGAAAAGGATATGATGTAGAATATTTTGGATTCAGTTTGTCCCAAAAAAAATTTTCTTTAGAGGATTTTAAATATTTACGTATAAGAAATATATTTTTATAAACTTTTGTTTATTTTAATTTTTTGTTTATTCTATTCATTTTATAAGTACAAAAATATAAAAGTTTTCTTTTCTTTTTAGAAGTACATAACGATATATAATTATATACACTTAAAGGAATATTTTATACATTTTAAACGTACAAATTAAGAAAAATTAAAAAAATATTACAAAACATGTAGTAATTCGCACAAAGAACTATAAATTTCTCTTTTCTTTTTAGAATTATAACAATATATATATATATATATTTCAATTTCTATGATGAATTCAAACCAAAATAGAAAATTTTTATCTATAAAACACACGGAAAGTATGTATAGGTAGACAAAAACAAATTTAAATAAATATTATTCGAAAATATATAAATAGTGCAAAAATTAATATATATATATATATATATATATCAATACTAAAACTAAATAATTAATTTAAGCTATCGTTTAATAACTTTTAATCAAAGTACTTATTTTCGAAATATTAATTATAGATATTTTTGTTCCTGATTTTAAAATTTTGTTGAATTTTACCTTGTTGTTTAAGGACGAGTGGAAACTGCTCCAAGACGATGATTCCAAAATTCTGCATGTTAAAGGAAAAATATGGATTGGGATTCATCCATATAATGGGAACACACTATTTCGTTGCAAAACATGCGCAGACAATAATAATGTTGTCCAGGAAGTAATTGGACCGGTTATAGCCAAAACTCACCTGGTCGGCTCAAAAAATTTAATGTCACAGAAACACTGTCTGGCGTGCGGAAAAAAACCTTTTCAAATAAGACCAGCTGGACACTGTATCGGCTGTGTCACGACAATCTTTGAAAGCGGGTGGCAACCCTTTGAAGGCGCTTTTTACGTATATGAAATTAGAGACAACCACGATATGATTAACTATGACAGGCCATATTTGTGGAGACCTGTTGAGGAATTTCAGAATCCCTCGATAGCAAACCTTTTCTGGTTAACGCTGTCGAGGGATGCAAACAACATTCTTCATTATTCACCTGACGAAACTTCAAGGTCAGTTAGACCGCCCCCCCCCTTGACATGAATATCGACCTGCAATTCATCCAAGACAACCTGGATGGAATAAACGACGATATAAGGAACGAGGACATAAACAACATTCAATAAGTGAACATTAATATTATCAGAGATGAATTGGAGGTTAATGAAAATGAGATAAGAGAAAAAATTCTACAAGACGATGCGGAAATTCATGACGAACAAATAAATCATAAAATAATTAACATTTTACATTTCCTAAATAACAGTGATGAAGATTCGGGTTTGGGAGAAGACAACGAAGACTGATCTTCAATTATCATCTCAATGTTATATTTTTATCCCTTTTTTTTCCTTTAAATTTTTTATAAAACAAACAAATTATATTCTTCTAAACAAAAACAAAAATAAAAAAAAGCGATGTTACGAAATTATATATATATTTATATATATATATATATATATATATATTTTTATGTTTAAACTAATTAATTAGTTTAAACAAATAATTTCTATTAAAAAATCATACAAATGAAATTTTTTTATTTTTTTGTAATATTCTAAAATCATGTACATTTAAATTTCAAAATTTTTGATAGACAATTTAAACGAAAACATTACAAAAAAACATAAAAAAATCATTTGTACAATTTTTAACAAAAAATTAATTGTTTAAACTAATTATTTTTGTTTAAACATAAAAAATATATATATACATAAAAAAGTCATTTTTATGGTTTTTTAGAAAAAATTAATTGTTTAAACAAATTAATTTGTTTAAGCAATTGTGAAATAGTTAATAATATTCATGAAATAATTAATTAAACATTAATTATTACTTGAGATAAATAATAACAACTATTTCTATTGATAAAGATGTCAAACATGAATTTTACTTAGGCAAAGTGCGTACAGGTGCAAAAATTTAAAAAAGGGCAACTTTGGGGTAGTTTTGAGGGGGTTCTCACTCGAGAATTCTTTGTCTCTATGTCTCTCTCCTTCGCATTCTGCTGTCTCCGTCTGACTCATATGACGTTCGTAGGATTACGCGAAAGTCCGTACAATTCCGTACCGAGTGAGAAGCCCCTCGGGTAGTCTTATACCGGGTTAGGGTTATCAAAATTAAAAGTCATGTAGGTCAAATTAATCGTCAGAGAGTCTACTATAAGATCCAGTAACTTAATGTTAACTTTTGTCAAACCCTTGCGAATGATTTTGATTTTTCGAAAATGGAAAATTTTCCCATGCATTTTACATGGTAAAAACGAGGTGCCCGGCGGCACCAGTTAATATCAAAATTTTGAAAAATCCAAAAACACGTATTCACTTTTTTTCGCATTGGAACGAATTCCGGGGATATCATGCCCTTTTCGACGAAAAAATTTTTTGCAATGCATTTTTGGGACACCCTAATATACAATGTTTTAAAATTTTAATAATTAATTTACTTTATTTCTTTCTTGACAAATTATATCAATTAAAATGTGAAAATGTGTGTATCTGGAGATTATGGATTTTACGATACAACTCGAGACATAAGACATAAGATGTAACACCCAAAGAAAACTGACTTAATTACATAGAATTGAAAAATTTTGACAAATAACTTAAAAAATTAAACTTGAACATTAACCAAGCTAAGACTTAAATCATAAAATTAAAAAATCATAAGACACAATACATCAATTACAGGGCTTAAGAATTAAAAAACAAAAGACATAAGACTTATGTCAGATAACTCAAGACATACAACATAATATTTGATGCATAATGCTTAAACCAATACGACTTGAAGAGAACTCAACCTAATACTTGAACTAAAAAAGAACTAACGATCGATCCCAAATAGCAGGACAGTTTGCTGTAAAGCTGCTGTAAGAGTTATCCGTAAAGGTTGTAAAGTTATAAAGTGAGCCAGTAATAAGCATACAGTGAACTTAAAATTTCTGCCTTGCAGTAAACTTACCAAGTGAGGTCGTGGTAAGCTTACGGGCGGAAATTTTAAGTTCCCTGTATGCTTATTACTGGCTCACTTTATAACTTTACAATCTTTACGGATAACTCTTACAGCAGCTTTACAGCAAACTGTCGTGCTATTTGGGATGACTCAAAACATGAAAGGCAGAGTATAAAAATCCAACATGTGATAGAAGAGTTAAAACACACAATACATACTCAAGGCATAAGATTATTAACATAAAAGTAAACAATAAAACTTAAAACTTGAAACATAAGGCACAGGATATAACAATCAAGAAAAAAAAATTCAATGTGTAGAATCTAAAAATGTAATCAAATTACTTAAAAATATAAAACTTAAAAAGCATTTCACCTAAGATTGAAACCAAAAAAAAAAAGAAAAAAGACTTCTCGAATCTTAAAAATCAAAGCAAATCCCACCAAACTTATTAACATACAACTTGAAATATTCTACGTTATATTTCATTCAGATTACTTAAAAATTAAGATATATTATTTTAGTCATTAGACATATAACGTAAGACATAAAATTAAAAGAATGAGACATAAAACATATTACTAGAATCATAAAGTACAATAAGGCATATGGGCATATCTCTGAAACCTTTAACTTTTATGTCCCTTGCATACACTTCGATAATTTCAATCAATTTTTACCTGGCTTTTGTTCGAAATATTAATACTTGATACGATGAATCATTTCCAAAAGATTTAACATTTATTTATTAAATAGATAAATAATTATTCCAATTTGAATACCCGATTTTTAACAATGTTTACTTGTCCCTAACCATACTTTCGAATGGTTTTTAAGTTGAAACTTTGTAAATAATAAGAATTACTAGTTTTTAACACATATTTTTAAAGTAAGTTAAACACTAAAGACACTTGTGCTTGAAAATTAATATTTTGTTAATTGTGAAGAAAGTTATATGCTTTTAAAAGTTGTCCCTCACTTTTAACCTTTTCGACCGTAATCGTCATATTTATCATTTTTTTTAATAAGACTATTGGCACACCAAAATTGTTTATGGGAAATAAGAGTTCAAATCATTAGAATTATTTTGAGACATACTAAATTGATGTGCTTCATGTCTTCAAAAAACTATTCTAATTTAAATAACAGAAAACACGTGTATACAAAATTTGACAACGACCGTAATCGAGTGATACTCCACGAAAATCCAATAAAAGTATTCGAAAAGTACTTACATAAATGTTTAAGAGTACCATTTAACATCGTGTGAATGTGCTTTGAGAAAAAATACTTTATTGCAAAGATAATGTAAAAATATTTATCAATTACGGTCGACCGAAATTTTTTAAAAAGAAATTGTTAAGTACGTAGTTGCCGATTCTAATTCTTTCAATAGAAATTGTCATTAATTAAAACGTGAAGGTTAACTAAAATAGTAATTTGTGTAACAAGGGCGCATCTGTAGGGGAATCGAGACCCGTGTAAAGTTTGCCGCACGAGCGAAGCGAGTGCGGCAATCACACGAGTCGAGATTCCCCTAGATGCGCCCGTGTTTCACACATAATTTTATATAATATCCTTGTGTTTAAAAAAATCTACTGAAAATGCTGTTTTTAGAGTTTTAGAGATTAAAATGAAGAGAGTCCTACTTTTTATCACAGTTTAACCCCACCAGCAATGCCATTCAAGTACGCTTGCTGCTCTAACACGTGACGCGACAGCTGATGTTTAGGTTGGCAAGCGTGCTTGAATGGCAAGCAGTTCATTTCAACTGTTTTTGATCCTAAAAAGCAACCACCTGTTGAATATTTTTTTGTTACAAGTTAAAAATTATTTGCAATTTTAAATGATTTATAACTTTTTGAAGACAATAAAATTTATTTGTCCATTTGTATAATTTGAAAGCTTAGCACTTGAAGTTTTTGTGGACAAAGTTTGAATACTGTGCTAATAAAAAAAAGAAAATATTTTTCTTATTGAAAAGTTAAATGTTCCAGAGATATGCCCATATAACACAGAAGACAAAGCCTTAATATACCGGACTTATTAAGCTGCATTAGGATGTAAGGCTTAATCTGTAATCAGAACATAAGACTTATAACATAGAAGTGAAGACATTAGACCAAAAATATCAAACTCAGGGTAAAAGGCATACTAAATATATCGCATTTTTTATTTTTCTTTGAACGACCGTCCCGTGAAATTAACAATTAAGGCTGTTGGAAGGAGAAAATTTGCAGTGGTCTTCAAACACTTTCCCCTCCGCTGGTCAAAAATTTGGACTTATGAATTTTTTTAAAAAAACCCAGACACTTTTTTTAAAAAAGGGCTCTGGCTGACCATAGTATTTGAGACAAAGAATTTTTTAAACCGTTGTTTTACTGGAACCGGTGTTCCTACGATCGTCAAAATGATCCTCCGTTTTAACATTGACAGATTTTCTGTAGAAGATGGCCGCCCCACGTCACCTGATCATATTGCAGGCCGGAAGTAGCGTCACCGTTACCATGGATTCCGCTCGGGCTATGACAAGATGGACTCCGCGGACTCCGCACTCTGTTTACAATCTGTCAGTTTTGATGTCGAACGTGCAGATAATTTTCTCGCTCATGGTGAAATTGTGTTTCCCAAATTCCCCATTCCCTGCGAAGTATGTCAAAAAAGTAATTTTCCTGTATAAAAGTGTCTAGTGTTTTATAAAACAAACGGCAACGATCGTGTGAATTTGTAGTGTTTTTATATCTATGTCTCGTTTTCTTCGAAAAGTTTTCACACACTGAGAAAAACAGAAGTCTTTCTTGATTAATAATTCCACTATTACCCCTAATTCATAAAATTCCAGCAAGTTTCTTCAATCTTTTTATTTTTCAATCAAATTCTAGGCAATGTTTTTATCAAGCACTATACTCTGACTTGATTAAATATTGACATTGACACATTTTCTGACCCGTCTGCTACAATCTGTCAGTTTCAATGACAAATTTGAAATTAATTTTTCCACTCATGAAAATGTCTATTTGTGAAAAATTAATTTCTCATAAATTCCTCATTCCCCAAAATTTGACAAAAAAATAATCATCATATTAAAAAGTGTCCAGTGTTTTGTAAATCAAGACACTTTTATGGAAAAAATATTTTTATTGACAAAGTTTTTGAGATAAGGAAATTTTTTAATGTTTCTTTTATGCGAACAGATGATCCCAATGAGCTTCAAATTTATCTCCCGTTTCGACATTCACAGATTTTTTGTATCGTCTGCAACATAAACATTAACATAACATAAAATGTCTATACCTATTAAATAATTTTTTTCCAAATTCCTAATTTCCCAAACCTTGAGAAAATCATAATTATACTTTCAAGAACGATTCTATTAGAGTTTTATGCAACAAACGTTAAAGAACTTGTGTTATTTATAAGTCAGGTTGCATTCGAAAAGTTTTCCCTGACAGAGAAAAGCAGGTTTTTTTTTCATTTTTATCTTTTTCATTTTTCCTCTTATTTGTAAAATTCCAACAAGTTTCTATTCCTCTTTTTTCGAATAAAATTCTCGGCAATGTTTTTATCCAGCAGTCCCCTGACTTATAAACCTTATTTCACGGCAAGCCAAAAATTTGCCACATATTCTTATTTTATAAAATTATTTTTTAAGATTTTTAAGAATTTTTCTCAAATCTTAATTATTTTCTTTAATTTTTAATTATTTTCATTTATTTTCATAATTTCCAAACATTTTTACTGATTATATCTTAAGTTCCAATTATTTTCTTCATTTTTTTCAATTAATTTATCAAATTTTCAATTAATTTTCTCAAATTTCAATTTTTAAAAGTTTTATTTTTTCATTTATTTACAATGATTTTATAATATATGCCGCAGACAAAAATAGACCATTATGGGGACCATACAAACGTTGAAACAGGCAAACGAATATTTTAAAAATTTTTAAAAAATTCTGCAATTTTTGCAATTATTTATTTTAAATTTCATTAATTTTTTTCAACGTATCATTGTTTTTTCCATATTTCAATTGAAGATAATAATTGCAGAATAAAAATAATAATGGTGAATTAAAAGAGTGAATTTCATTTTGCCACACTGATAAAAAGGATTCTTAACGTCAAATGGGATTCATTTGAGTCAATCTCGCCGCGCAATTACGGGCGGCGAAACACGCCGCGAGATTGACTCAATAGCTCAGCGAATTTGACTGAATGTCTTTGAGTCAAATACATAAGAAGTTGAGATGAATATAATTCATTTCATACAGGTACTTCTATTACTCTTTGAAAAACACATTCTATTAAATCAATAAAATACGTAATTTAATCAATTATTGAATGACATTATCTCAAAGCAGTTTTTATTTATCGCAAAAAATTGTTTAATTCAGTTAAAAATATATTTCATTGTAACTATATTACTTTTTATCCAAATAAAATGTTTATTTTTAGTTAAATTATATTTTTAAAGTCGACAACTATCTACAAAAGAAAGAAGGGTTTTATTAAAAGCCCAATTACATACTTATATGTATATACACTGAGAAAATTATATCTGTAACGATTACAGAATTGCTATGGTACTGGTGGGACGAAACGCCCACCTTCAATAAATAGTAAATAAAATGATCTTAGAAAAAAAACGAGATTGTCTCATACTATTTAATGGTACAGAAGCACAGAAATTATCGTACGTAGTGATAAAATTACAGGACAAAATATACTTAACGAGTATTAAAGAGTCTAAGAAAGACTTATGTTATAACTTGGAAAAAGATATAAACTCACCGTAAAACGTTACAAAACAGTTCTGTAATTTAACCTGTTCATATATAAAAAATTTTTCTTCCAGTTTTTCAGTTGTTCTCTTTCAGTCAATTTGTGTACGCAACTCGCACGTAACCCACACTTATTTACTGATATACCCTCCCTCCTGTTGCTTACAAATATTTTTTTCTAACTATTTGAAAACAAATTCGCATGGTGAAAGATTCGAACTCGCGCGACCCGACCCTATCACGAACGCCTTAACGACCACAGCTATTACAGCACATGTCAGTTAGTTTTGACCCGTCTATATGAACTACAACGTCGTGTGTAGCGTCGTCTGTTGCCGAGTGAAGCCGTAAGATGCCGGAAGAAGCCGAAAGCTGACGAACGTTACCTTCTTTAATGTTGCGTACGTAATGCTTACAAAGCAGTTCTGTAAAATTATCTTGCCTATATTGCACTCTGTGCCTAAAGGAACCTTACAGCTTTATATAATGAGTTTTGTAATAATTTAACTTTCTTTTATGACAGACCACTGTATTTAAAAGTTAATTTTTTCCTCCTAATCCTGTAATAATAACAGAACAAAAATTTGATGCCAAGTGTAGTACATGCTTATGACACACTACAGAACGTTTTGTAAAATTAGCAGACATATTCTTAAGAACAACAAGGTAAATACGTAAATAAAACAGAAATGGTCATTTCGTCCCTGCAGTGCAGGTTAGTTCTGTAATCATCACAGATAGAATTTTCTCAGTGTAATGTACATAGTCAAAGAATGAACTATGACTATGATTTTGTCGATGCAGCGTCGGGTTCTTATAAATCCTATAAGCAGAGTCTCCTGTGAGGTGAAGCGCAGTGCGCCCCTTGCGGACAATCAGTTGAAACTACAGCTTTTAGTTGCCAATCTCATGGTGTATTTGAGTCAATTTCATTTTAGTTTTATTCAAATATATTAAGGTTATTGCTTCAAACTCATAGTTTTTCATGAGAAACTCACAAGTTACTGATTCAGTTACATGGAATATAATTTAATAAAATATTTTTTAAAGATAAAATCGCTCTGTTTGTGGTTCAAGTAAACCCTGTTGATTGCTTCAACTACCGTGTTATTGAGTCAACTAGAATCCATTTGGCGCAATCGCAGATCGGCCAAATACGCGTCGAGATTGACATTATCTCACCATTTTTATCAGTGCATAAATAATATGAAATTTGCAATAAATAATGAAATTGTTTTATTGTCAAAGAGAAAGTAATTAAAATACATATTACTATTAACATTGAAATTCAAATCATTATAATAATAATGACACTATAGATTCTATTTTTATATTTTGATTGAGAAAATTTGACTTAATTTGATAAATGAATAAAAAACTTGAAATCTTATAAATTCTCTATTAGAATTTTGGTCGGTCATATTCCCGGTTATATTTCGTTTTCATTACCGTTCTCGAGGTAATATAACTTCTTTGGAACTCTAATCTCTTCGTAGAAAAGAAACATGTAGAAAAATTTGTTATTGCACAAAGTTTGGCAACACAGAGATTTTTTCCGGACAAATCTCTTGATTAAGAAAGAAAAAATTGTGAAATATATGGTAAATGTTTGGCTTGCCGTAAAATAAGGTTGATAAGTCAGGGGACTGCTGGATAAAAACATTGCCGAGAATTTTATTCGAAAAAAGAAAAAAGAAACTTGTTGGAATTTTTAAAATAAGAGGAAGAATGAAAAAGATAAAAATGAAAAAAAAACCTGCTTTTCTCTGTCAGGGAAAACTTTTCGAATGCAACCTGACTTATAAATAACACAAGTTCTTTGACGTTTGTTGCATAAAACTCTAATAGAATCGTTCTTGAAAGTATGATTATGATTTTCTCAAGGTTTGGGAAATTAGGAATTTGGAAAAAATTTATTTAATAGGAATAGACATTTTATGTTATGTTAATGTTTATGTTGCAGACGATACAAAAAATCTGTGAATGTCGAAACGGGAGATAAATTTGAAGCTCATTGGGATCATCTGTTCGCATAAAAGAAACATTAAAAAATTTCCTTATCTCAAAAACTTTGGCAATAAAAATATTTTTTCCATAAAAGTGTCTCGATTTACAAAACACTGGACACTTTTTAATATGATGATTATTTCTTTGTCAAATTTTGGGGAATGAGGAATTTATGAAAAATTAATTTTTCACAAATAGATATTTTCATGAGTGGAAAAATTATTTCAAATGTGTCATTGAAACTGACAGATTGTAGCAGACGGGTCAGAAAATGTGTCAATGTCAATATTTAATCAAGTCAGAGTATAGTGCTTGATAAAAACATTGCCTAGAATTTGATTGAAAAATAAAAAGATTGAAGAAACTTGCTGGAATTTTATGAATTAGGGGTAATAGTGGAATTATTAATCAAGAAAGACTTCTGTTTTTCTCAGTGTGTGAAAACTTTTCGAAGAAAACGAGACATAGATATAAAAACACTACAAATTCACACGATCGTTGCCGTTTGTTTTATAAAACACTAGACACTTTTATACAGGAAAATTACTTTTTTGACATACTTCGCAGGGAATGGGGAATTTGGGAAACACAATTTCACCATGAGCGAGAAAATTATCTGCACGTTCGACATCAAAACTGACAGATTGTAAACAGAGTGCGGAGTCCGCGGAGTCCATCTTGTCATAGCCCGAGCGGAATCCATGGTAACGGTGACGCTACTTCCGGCCTGCAATATGATCAGGTGACGTGGGGCGGCCATCTTCTACAGAAAATCTGTCAATGTTAAAACGGAGGATCATTTTGACGATCGTAGAAACACCGGTTCCAGTAAAACAACGGTTTAAAAAATTCCTTGTCTCAAATACTATGGTCAGCCAGAGCCCTTTTTTCAAAAAAGTGTCTGGGTTTTTTTAAAAAAATTCATAAATCCAAATTTTTGACCAGCGGAGGGGAAAGTGTTTGAAGACCACTGCAAATTTTCTCCTTCCAACAGCCTTAATTAGTTTAATTTTTTATGGTAATTGATAGTTTTTGAGTTGCTTTTTGAGTTCCAAAAATCAAAATTTAATTCCTGTAATGAGTTTTCTTGTTATGAAGCTTTCAATATGGGCATTCAGAATAAGATAAATTAAATAATTTTTTAATTAAAATGTGATTTCAAAAAATACCACGATTAAGGTTACGAAATAACCTCGTAGACCTCCTACTTTTATTTAATTATAATACTGAAATCAGTAAAATTTAATTTGTAATATTAGGGTTACTGAAATCAGAAAATGTTAGAGTTTTACATATTCCAAAATTAAATATTTTCAAACTATGACCGCGGCAGCCCTCAGACGAAAGTCAATGGTTTGACCCACCTACAGATTTAATATTTTAAACTGCTACTATACAAATTCCCATTTAAATCTTTACGTAGGGGAAGGTCGGGCAGCCCCGGCCCCTTAAGGAATTTCAGTTATTATTTCTAAAATATGCAAAAAAATGTATGGTTTGATTTGTAAATATAGTTTTAAGACCTTAATCTACACTTATAATTTAATTATTCATAAAAGAAACGCTTAATATTTGAAATATAAGGAAATTAAAATATAGTGTAATGTTGGTTATTTCAAAAGAGTGTCGAGTACCTCCGGCCACAACTAAAAATAAATTAAAACCTTAATATAAAGTATACAAAACTATATTACACTATAAAAATAATTTAAATGTTTTCATATTTGCAATAAAATAAAAGAAACTTACCCATATTGTGAGAATCCGAAAATTAGACAATATGTCAAAATTGGTTAGTTGAACATTTTACATTTCAAAATAAATAAAAAACAAATGAAGATTGCATAGAAATATTGGTCGGAGATACCCGTATTTAAAGTGTCCGGCGCTGCACGACAAGTTATCCTTTAGAAAAAGTTAATTTATACCCAAATTATTAGAAAATTAAATAAGTAAATTGTAATTATATATAAAGTGATAGTTCAGCTTTATGAAACAGTAAAATATTTAATTCAAATGCTTAGAAAACATAAAAGTATTTGATAATTAAGTTCGTCTATATGTTATAAGATGACACTCATCTTACTGCCGAAATTTTCATTCTCGCATATTTCTGATATAAATTGATCAATTAAACATATATTTTGGAATTTATATCATGAATCTATTCACAAACAAAAACTTTAATGTAAATATTTTTAAGTAATGTAGTTTTATAAATAATATGTGTGGCCGTGGCTACCCCTTGGCCGTGGCTACCCGACTCTCCCCTAAATAAAAGATTTTTAATTTTTTCTTTCCTTCGATTACTTTTAAGCAAAAATTATGCAATAACATTATGTAAATGTTACGAGCAGTGCAAACTTCAGAAGATCCGTCTAAATCATTTACCTTTAGTTTCGTTTATTTTTTCTTTATTTGTACTAATCTCTGTTGAATTTATGTCCTGACTAACATTGAATGACTTTCTTTCTAGTAGATTGGAATCATGAAGTGACTCCGTTTCCATCTCATCTTCGGTACTGTTTTTAATACCTTACTGGAATGAACAAAATGTAATGAGAAAAAATTTAATGTAAAAAACAAAATGTAATAAGTTTCTCAAAGAATATTACCTATATGCTCTTGCAATATATAAATATTATTAATTAAACTGCTTATCGACATTAAATGATTCTCAATTTTGCAAATATGTTTTTTTTAAGGTTAAAAAAGTGCAAACTTTTGTATCATGCTACATCTGTCGATTAATGCCTTTTCTAGAGATTATATGTCTAAATTATATTTCTTATAGGCTAATTCCACTGACTTTCGCCTAAGGGCTGTTGCTGACATATTTTTAAAAAATCTTGTTTTAATATACATGAAATTCGATGAAGTTCTGCGTTTATTAACAATAATATTATAAAATAAATTTTAATGCCTTCGATGATATTATTAATCAAAAATATGATGTTCACTACATGATTTCGTAACCTCCAATTTTCAATTTTTTTAAGAACGTTATTCTTAAAAAACTACTACTACCTTACGTCAAAAAAATCGATTTTTCGCTTTTCAGTTCATTCAAAAAAGTAAACTTTTCTCTTTCAGAATCATCTATCAGTAAAAAAATCGATTTTTTGACGTTAGGTCCCTTTTAACTTTTCAAGTCATATATGTATTATAACTTAAAAAAAACATAAATAATTTTATTCTATCCATAGAAATTATGATATGATTATAAAATTATTTTATTGTATGATTATTAAATTTAAAAATTTGTTTGTTTACAAAATTTTATAATTTTTTAAATCTTTTAATTTTTCTCTGAAAGCTTAAAAATTTTGAAACTTTGGAGATATGCTATTAAAATTTGATGAGAGTATTTTGCTTCGTTTCGGAAATATTAAATTTGAAATTTTTTTACTAAAGAAGGTAAATTTGAGGACTTGAAGTTAGCAAAACAATTTCACATCTCTCTGTTATTTCATAAGAAAAGAGAGATGTAAGATGTTTTAAATTTTTTGAGATTTCAGAAAAAAATTATAGGTTTTATAAAACTATGAAATTTTGTAAACGAAAAAATTATTAAATTTAATTATAATAATAAAATAAAATAGGTTTATAATAATATCATAATTTCTATGGGTAGAATAATGTGATTTATATTTCTTGTAATTAATAATACATATTGTTAAGTAGTTTTTTAATAATAACGTTTTTAAAAAAACCCGAAAATTGAGATAACGAAATCATGTAGTGAACTTGCTATTTTTGATTAATAAATAATCATCGAAAGAATTCAAATTTATTTTATATTATGGCTAATAAACGCAGAAATTTATGGAATTTCACATATATTAAAACAAAATTTTTTAAAAATATGTCAGCAACAGCCCTCAGACGAAAGTCAGTGCAATTACCCGATAATAAAACAACAAATTATTCTTGCTATTACAAAATTTTTAAATTCTCTACCTCATTTTCAAATCTTAAATATTAAGTAAAAACTATTTCTTAAATCAATATTCCCTGGCACCTTGTTAACTTCTTTCAGTAATTGCTGAGACTCATGATTTCTTTCAATGAGTTTTTTTTCGTAACTTCTTTACCTTAGTTTCAGCCTTCAATATTGAAAGAAAATTAGGAGATTCAAAAAAATTCTTATTGAATATATTGTAGGTAAAGCAGAAACTTGAAACTTTAAATAAACAAAGACATTAACCTTTCTTCTCTTGATTTCTTTTTCTTCATGAGGAGTTAGGAAAGAATTGAATTTTTTATGTCACTTGCTTCTCAAGCTGCGAGATGATTCCAAATTTTGATATTTCATCAGATCGTTTCTCTTCGCAATCATTTCTAAATATTCTGTAATTAAAACATGTTGATTTTTAGATTCTTTATATAACAAAAAATTCATTAAAAATTTAGATTTTATGTTACGGTGTCTTTGAATTAATAAATAAATTGGGTTGTATTCACTCATTTGGTCAACTAAAAAATTTAAGGTATACAAGAAATAGAAGCATAATTTTTTGAGAATTACGCCTGTATTTATGATAAATAATAATTGAAATAGATTAGGCACATGTAACAACCGTCGAAAATTGACGGTTCGACCTCCTGGAATAAGATGACTTAGAAATTTGTAAAGCGTACGAAATTCTGTGCTAAAAAATGTCATAGCTTTTATTTTTACGTTTCAAAATTGATCGAAAATTTTCAAATATTAAAATTATCGTTGAATATGTTTAAGTCAAAGGCGGATCTACAAAACTTTTACTCAAAATATTTCATTAACAATTTTCTTTTTAAAAGCATCAGTTTTTAATTAAGTCAAAAAACTTTAAAAATTATTAAGAAGTTTTCGAGATATAACTAAAAATGTCAAAACATGGTTTTCTACAATACCATTATTTTCAGACACAAAACAAAATTTTGAGCAAGTACGATACGGTTTTTCGTATAGAAAATCCGCACTGAAAAGAATGCCCCTCAAATTCTGGTTAATTTAACTAGAATTCAGGTTAAATTTTCTTGAAATTTTCCACACTATAAAAAGTCTTTTAAAATATTCCTAGCGATGGTAATTTTTCTTTACTAAGTCCCTGGTAAAAAAAACTATATTTAATGTAGAGAAAATGCATACTTGAAATTGGAAGAAATACAAAATGTTGTAATTTTACTATTTGAAATATTGTAATATTTAAATCCTTGACGAATTCCCTTTCCTCAAAAGTAAATATGCTACTTTTAACTGATAATAATACTACCCACTTTAAATGCTCCGAAATTACCAAAGGCTGTAAAACTATGAGCGGACGGAAAATTTTAATTTGTGGTATTTTTCTTATTTTTAATGTTATGAAATGACAAGTGTTTGTAAAATTCACATTTATTTGAAAAAAACAAAAGTGTTTAAAATCTTAATATTTATTGAAGTAAAATTACCATTTTCATTGAAGTAAAATTAAATATTTTGTGTAAATTCCCATTATTATTTCGGTATAATTACCATAACCTGTAATTTTATGATTCGACGCAATTTTCCCGTCTCGTATGGAAAATTACATAACCTACAAGTTTTGTTTTCATCGAGAGGTAACAGTTCCGCTTTTATAGTGGGTAATGCCTCATATTACAGTGGCAGCTGTCAGGGGTTTTGGCACACATACATGATCCCCTTAAAAACAGGCTTCCTGTTTTTTGTAACCCCTAGCTCCCATCCCGTACAACAATAAGTTATTGTTCATAAAGAAACTTTTCATTTGGAACTTCTTAGTGGAAAATACGTTCCTCATTCTCCACTCCGTGTACATTGAAAAAAATTTACCACCAAATACAACAATTTTTACTAGTGCAAACTGAAATTCTGGTTCAGATTGTAGTCTTGCTTTCATCTTAGGTGCAGGTTAAATTGCACTCAATGGCCATTTAATAGCAAGAACTTTTTCTTGTACGACGCACTGCGACATTTCCTCATCATTGAGAGGTTTTTTAAAAGAAAGTTTTAAATCCAACTTTTAAGATATTGTACTCAATTAAAAACTTTACACTGAGAAAAAAATACTATTGAATCAATGACATTTGTCTTTGATTCATTCAATAGTGTCATTGCGGGCTGCCATTAGCATATACTATTAAATCTAAAGCACTGCTTTAATGATTCTACAGTGTCGCTTCTACACTGAAAAAAATATGTTTGTCAAAATCAACTATTTGTCTATAGTTGAAGCCATTTTAGCTAAAATGACAAGGATTCCAAGTTAAGCTTGCAATCGAAGCAAAGTTAGTTCTAATACACATCAAACTTGTTTGTTTGTAATTCTTAAAAACGGGGGAAAAAATTGTCAATCAGCTAAAAATTTACAGTTTTCTATAGTGCAAATGAGTAAAGTTGTATTACATAATCTTAAAATAATACAAAAGTATACATTAAACTTTTAATAATGTTTTTTGAAAATGTCAAATCAACATAACCTTCAAATATATGACGGCCACAACTAAGTCATTTACCGTAACAACTAATGTTTTAGAGATAGAAAATATTAATATTTTATGAAATAATAGACTTTCTGAGTAATAAAAACAGTCGGTCCATCAAACCATGATTAGTTGCATTATCAGCAAATTGTTTTGAAATATATGTATATGCTGTAAATTTAATATAATAAATTCAATTGTATCAATTAGTAATTCCTACAGAAGAATAGTATATAATGTTACCCCTAAAGTATCAGTTTGTTACATTATATACAGATACTTTCAAGCAATAACACCTTAGTTTTGGGAGATAAATATAATAAATCAAAGTAAATATTAATTCTCATTAACTGGTAAACCCTATCAGTTGTACGGAATCTTTGTATTTATTTATTATATTTGATATTTATTATTTATACTATTTTATAACATTCTTACATTATTTTTATACATAAAACATATACATCTTAATTCAAACGCACAACTTATAATTTAAAATATTTGACGCTGAGAGGTCTAGAACGCGCGACCCCATCTACAAAACATGTCAATAAAACCAGTCTAATTAAAAATGGAAGAAAGAGCAGGCACAAGTAAGAGAGGGCCCTACAAAAGGAACCTAAAGAGAATTTTGATGGTGTTCCGGATTCCACATACCGTTCTCGACAAAAGAAAAGGAAAATTGCATCTTGCCCGACCCCTCCTTCACCGTTTGATTATGAAGTTAGTAATGTGCATAATGCTGATATAATTTGTTGATATTTCATAATGTTACAGAAAAATAAAATCATCCTAACCTCAAAATGTGTTTTTATTAAAGAAAGTGACTATTTAGCCCTACGATGAGCCCTACTGTATGAAGATATAGTGACGGTATATTATTTAGCTCTCTAGTTGGGAGAGATACTGAAAAAGGTTAAATAGAGAGATACTAAAAAAGGTTATAGCTGATTAGGCGAATGAAGCTACAGTGATGTTTCTCTCTCTTAAAAAAACAAGATAAATTAGCAAATGTTAATTTATTAAAAGTAAGTAGGTGTAATATAATCCTATAGGAAAGAAACTAAATACTGTTGTTTAATTATGTTTGATAATTGGACAAATTAATTCCTAATAACAAGACTTAGCTCCTTTTTATAACAAAAGAACCACAGTCCATCCACTTGTGCTACTCTTATTATTTCTAATAAATCGACATTTGCTAATTAAGCTTATTTGTTAAGAGTGCGAGACGTCAAAAATTACAGAAAATGAGAGGACTTTTGTTTCCTGACTTAATCGGCCTCAAGTAAGTAACTTCATTAACTTTCCTTTAAAATAGAATAACGATGTTGTAATATATTTCTTAGTTAGCGAGTAATTTAAATTTTTGAAAAACATTGAAAATAGGTTTTTGTTTAAAAGTCATTTCTCTGGTAGATGGTCCGAATCGTGGGAGAACAGATTTGCGTTTTTTCTGAGTTCTGGTTCGTTTCTGCAGTGTTTTTTTTTTGGTAAATATTGAAAAAAATATGGTAAAAATGGAGTAAAAAAGGTATATTTCATTATACATTTTTTTAATTTTTAGCGAAAACTCTACGGAAACAAACCAGAACTATAAATAAACCAAAATCGGTTCTCTCTTTGTTCGAACCAACAATCAGGGTTACCTCGGGAATATACTTATATGTTAATATTTTATAACTCTCATGATTTAAAAAAATATAGTTGATAAGCTAATCAAAGATGTTGTGCAGTGTTAAAAAGACGATGGTCTGAGTGTTTTTGACGATAAAATTGAAGACAACAGTCTCCACGTATTATGAATTAGAATTAACAAATACAATTTTTTATTCATGATCTATGATTCTGTCATATATAATGATGTGCGTTTAAGTACTCACTTTATTTTTCTTTTTGGAGGAACTATATTCAAACAAAATAATATTTTTATATGCTTTCCTTCTTGACAATTTATTGTAAAAATTTCCGTTACAATAGCGGCCGACAATATTTTGGCTGTCGGATAACGTAAGTTCTCTTTTAATTTAAAAAGTAAAAGCCTATTTAATTAACATTTTATTACACTTGCTTTTTAATAAACACTTTATTAACGGGGAGCGTCGACGTGCGTATTTTCAGAACAAATTTGAGTATTTCTCAAAAAATTAAATATTATTTGAAGGTATAGGTTATATTTAAAAAAATAAATATTTCTAGTTTTCAACTACTATTTTAATCAAATTATTTTCGAAAAGGTTTTGAAGTTTTATTAAATTTTAACTCATACAGTAGGGGTTATCAAAGTGGGATTGGAAATAGGTTAGAAGAGGAAGGAAGAAAGTAAAATGAACAAGAAAAAGGAATAAAGTGCGTTAGTGGGTGAATGGAGATGTTGGTAGGAGCGGATGAGAAATATGTGGAGAGAAATGAGTGAATGAACGGAAGCCCAGGCACTTGGCAGATAGTTAAGTAAAGTATTAGAAGAGCGACGAGTAAATATGTAAATAGTAGATATAAGTTAAACTGTTGTAATATAGAATAAGTCAGTTGTAAGTAGGTTAAGAAAGAATGTAAGACTCGAACCTGTAAAAAGGAGAGTAAATAAATATATAATAAGATATTAATAATATAATATAAATTAATATTAAAAATAAACAAAATACATTTTTACAGAAAATGACACAAGATTAGACCAAGACTCGACGAAAAAATGCACGTATTGCACATCGTTATTCAAAAACTTTGATTTTCAATATTTGCTTAAAATTAAAATTTCTTTAATAATGGACGTTGTTTAAATTTTATCAGTATTATTTTAATTAACATTTTGCATAAAATTAAAAATAAAATTTCTATTTAAAAATGAGGGTCTAAATGCAATATTGACATACGTGTGACTTTTAAAGTCCCCTGGTTCTGCCGAAGATTCCTTTTACGCGGAGTTAACAAAATTCACGCATATCCTATTACTGCACCATCAATCTCCTAAAATGTTTTCAATTCTTCAATTTTTATTGACAGTTTACATTTGTTTCTGTTAATAAATCTATATCATATAAGTAACGATAGTATGTAGTAGTAGTATTAGTGCAACACGATATTTGTGGCGGTTTTACAGTTTTAAGTTTTGATGCCTGCCGAGTCGAACTATTCGTCCTGCGATTTCCTTCTGCTTAGTAAAATTTAATTCTAATCTACCACTTCCAAATACTTTTCCTCCTGCCTAAAAACTTCATAACTCTAATCACTTCTTCTTTAGTTCTAACTAACTCTTCGAAAAGAGAATTTATATGTATGTTTAAGAAACATACATATAAAAAAGTACTAGGACTGTCGTAAACATTGTGAAATGTGTGTCGCATTATTACATTATTATTTTTCGTGTAGAACTAAATTGTGTTTTTAAAATATATTACGAAGTTATGGGGCATTTCATGGGAAGACGACTGGTCATGTCTCAGATTTTTCTGAATTTTTGTGTATGGTAACTGATTGAGGTACTTAATAAGTGTACCAAGTATTAATTAAAAATTGTTAAATTTTTCAAGATATTTGCAATGCAAATTTCGGACTACTTTTTCTTTTTTTTAAAATAACTTTCTTATTTTTAAGAGTTATAAAAAAGTCATAAAAATCTTTTTTACTTAAAAACCATTGAATTTTAATTAAAAAAATTAAAAATTAAAAAAAAAGTTTTAAAGTATTTATTTAAAAAATAAAATGTGTTTTTAATTTTTAAGTGCCAGCACCACCTCCGATCCACTTAAAAAAAATTATTTTTAAGCTCAAGGTATCCTTAAAAAACCCTCCAATTTTCAAGATGGCTTCTGTTTTCGTTTTCGAGTAATAAATTGTCAAAGTTTTGAATTTTGAACCTTCAGTACTGCGCCGGCATTACGTGTCTACGCTACGTTGGGAGATGGCACAGTCGGCACATCATTAATCTAGTGAATGCAATTTATATGTATGACATTTTTAACATCTTACTGATAAGTTGCCTATTTGAATTTGATTTTAATCTTTTTATTTGTTATTAAGAACTTAACTATATTATAGACTTTTAGAAGGACTTTTTAATTTGGTTTTCCAATAACTGTTTATAAATGGCCATGACTGCTTATAGATTGCTGTATATTTAGTTTGTAAGATTCAAAAACTTTATCTTTTTAGGTAATATACATTTAATTAATATATGTCAATCAATATGTCTGTAATTTGTTATCTACACTAGAACTCCTATCGAGCGGACGCTCGGGTGAGTGTCCGCTCGATATAGAAGGTCACCTTGACGTGTTAAATGAATGGAGCTAAATTTTTTCCTTCTCTCCTCGTCCCGTGAATTGCCTACTGTTTCCGCTTGATAGGAGTCCGCTCGATAGGAGTTCTAGTGTAAATGATATTTTAATGAACATTTAATGATCGGTAATTATTATAGGTTCCCATTAGACTTCTACGTTTATTTTTCAATTAAGATGTATGCAATTAATGCTAGTGGAACAGAAAATTGTAATTGTTTGTTCGAGCTTGCCAGGAAGTGATGAAAAATTTGTTGAAGAAGATGTAGGAATGGAGATGTTGTCTGAAGTGATAAAAGAGTTTAACACAGCACGTACTTCTTACGATAAAGCATTGTTTAACTATGGTTCCTCCCTCTTGGAGTATAAATAAAATAAAAACTACATTTGGTGTTTCTTGTCAATTTGGAAAAAGAAGTAAAGTTACTCAATCTAAGAGTGAATTGGGATCTTATCTACTAAAAAGAACAATGCATTTAATTTCTAAAACTGATTTATCAAAAGTCAAACTTTTTTTTATAGTGATGAAATTAGTAGATAGCTTCCTGGCAAAAAGGATTGTGTTTCTGTAAAAGATGACAAGAGTGGTAAAAGAATATTAAAACAAAAAAGGCTAGTTTTGTGTAATTTAAAAAAAGCTTTTTCGTTATTATCAGAATTAAAAAAAGGTTTTACGAAATTTACAGAATTACGACCACATGAATGTATTTTATCCGATCATGACAGAACTCATAATGTTTGCGTCTGTCAACTTCATCAAAATTTTAAGTTAATGTTTCAACAAGATTTAAATTCTATTTTTCATGAGTTTTGAATAAATTCTTATCCCGAATTACTAAGCGAAATGTTGTGTGACCATCCTACTCTAGAATGTCATTTTTTACAATGCGAAAAGTGACCAGGAATTTTCTAAAATTTCAAAAGAGTTGACATTACTGTTCCACAAGCATTCAATTGTAAATGTTTCATACCAACAGTGGACTAACACCGATCGATATTCCGGTCAAAATAACATTAAAAAAATTTATTATTTTTCAGATGGGGCTGCTTCCCAGTATAAAAATAAAGGTAACTTTATAAATTTAGTTTATCATATGGAAGATTTCTGTGGGATTAAAGCTGAGTGGAATTTTTTTGCAACTTCAAATGGGAAAAATGCATGTGATGGTATCGGGGAACTGTTAAACAATTTGCTGCTCAGGAAAGTTTAAGACGCTCATCTGGCAATTTAATTTTAACAGCAAAAAACATGTTTGACTTAATAAACAATAAAATTAAAAGTATTAAATTTCATTTTAATACTGTCCAAGAACATCAAGAAAAACAAGAAATTTTGGTTCAACGATTTCAAAACGCAAGTCAAATTAAGGGTACCACTTCGCTTCATTGCTTTTTACCTATTGATAATTGTAATATTAGATGTAAAACTATTTCAAGTATTACTGACTCCGATGGAACCGTCCATAAAATTGTGAAATAAATTAAATGATTCAATTTTTAAATTTATAATACAATTTTTATATTTATGTAAAACTTTTGTCTTTTTTATATCATCTCTTTATGTTTGTTAGTGTACTAAAAAGACAGAGGTGTACGTAAAAAATTATTTTGAGTAGTTGTGGTTCAAAAAAATTCAAATTAAATGTTCTTTCCGATACTAGATTTTTTTATTTTGAACGGGGTAAATTCTCTAAATTTTCGTACACCTCTGTGGAGAGGTAAATGAGCTGCAAGTATATTTCATATATAATAAATAACGATTCATGTTATATGTAATTTACAGGCAGTGAAACAATTGCATGTACCTCACAGGAGAGACCGCAGGTGGGGGCTCTCTCCCCTTTAAAACAAAAAAAAGATTAAAATCAAATTCAAATAGGCAACTTATCAGTAAGGTGTTAAAAATGTCATACATATAAATTGCATTCACTAGATTAATGATAGGCTGACTGCGCCGTGACGCAACGTAGGCACGTAATGCCGGCGCAGTACTGAAGGTTCAAAATTCAAAACTTTGACAATTTATTACTCGAAAACGAAAACAGAAGCCATCTTGAAAATTGGAGGGTTTTTTAAGGATACCTTGAGCTTAAAAATAATTTTTTTTAAGTGGATCGGAGGTGGTGCTGGCACTTAAAAATTAAAAACACATTTTATTTTTTAAATAAATTAAAAAAATTTTTTTTAATTTAAAAATTTTTGTATTTAAAATTCAATGTTTTTAAGTAAAAAAGGTTTTTATGATTTTTTCATAACTCTTAAAAATAAGAAAGTTATTTTATAAAAAAAAGTAGTCCGAAATTTGCATTGCAAATATCTTAAAAAATTTAAACAATTTTTAATTAATACTTGGTACACTTATTTAATACCTCAATCAGTGCCCATACACAAAAAGTCAGAAAAGTTTGAGACATGACTAGTCGCCTTCCCATGAAATTCCCCTTATGTTAAGTGTTCGCAGTTCTAAATGTTCTAATATACATAATAAAAATGTATTATTTTAAAATTATTTACTTTCATTATTTAAATATTTCTTTATAATAATTGTTACTGGCATTATACTTACAAAATCTTTAGCGAGCAAGAACGTGTTTAGAAGGTAATATTAAAATAATACCACCTTTCTTACATTCTCTGAAATAAATAATTAATTTTAAAAATGATACTACAATATTTATATTTTTTGTGTTTGAACCATTTTATTTTGATTTACAAAATTAGTGAATACTGATGCCATTTGTGGAAAACAAAACTCAAACATGATATGTTATTAATCACGTACAGAGTGCAATTAATGTGACAAAATAGTTCCTTATTACCAATTACATGGATCTATGGAATTTGAGATCCATGCACTACCTGACTAGGGGTCGAGCCACGCACGTAACATAAACAAAGAATAAAGTAGTCGAACTTACGATAGAGAAATGAAAAGGAGAGCAAAAGATCGAATATTTGCTACTCCGGTCTAAATTTCTTATTATTTTAATGTAATCAAACTTCTTTGAATTCAAATTTGGGTTGTTAACAATAAGCTTTAACGAAATTAAACAAATTAAATGAAAGAATGCTTGAATATTATTCATCGATTTGTTTATTTGTTTATATTTATTATTTATTTATTGTTTTATTTATTGTTTTATTTATTATTATAGTTTAATTGCTAAAATGTATGGAAAACATATTATATTTTGCTTGTGACCGAAAATGGGATTACATACATGACTGTCTTAAAATGTTGATAACTCTGTCAGATATTTACGTAATAAAAATTTTCATAGACCATTGAAAAGCTTTTAAAATTTGCCGTTAAATGATCCTAGACGAATGAATAAATAAATAAGTATCGTAATACAACATTAAAAGGACATTATTGTAGTAACGAAAATGATGGCAATAACGACGGTTATTATTATTATTATTATTTTTCTTTTACAAAACAAGTTTAGGAGAGGAAAAAATGCTTTTACGTACTTGTTCGTGTGGGACTCAACTACGTGCTGTGGCAATACCGCACTAAAAAAAACCTCTCCCATTCTTGCTTTACTAACTCCATCCGTTCCTACTCCCTCCATCCTGGAAGGTTAGCAAGAGCGTGTTCCACTTACTCGAGACGTTTTTCATGTTTCCGTCCTGGAGGGTAAGCAAAAGCGTGATTCATTTACTAGAGTTGTTATTTTCGTTTCTTACACTGTTGTTCTCACCCATTGCCGCCGATATTCTTTAGCGGTGGTCAAGAACGTTGTTGGATGCTTTTTTAGAGCTACCGAATAGGATCTTATAATGAACAGTGCTGCCGAACCAGATTGAGAGAGTTCAGAAGGACTTCCTTCTGCATGCGAACCGCCAATGCATCAGCCTGGCGCTCGCAGCCAGGAATCTTTTTTAATTGGCTCACAAATGAAGCCTTAATCCCTCCCAAACAACCGATTAGAAGAACATTCATTCGGACTTTATAACCTGGGTGCATTAGACTCAATTCGAACATGAGCTCTTGATACTTGGTCCATTTCTCATCCTCCTTACGATTAATGTTGTTCTCAGCTGGGGCCGAGAACTCAATTACACAAATGATCTTACTTTTATGATCCTGGAGTACTATATCAGGCTTATTGGCACTGATACGATGAGTGGTGGAAAAAGAGAAGTTCCAGTAGATCTTACACTGGTCATTTTCCACTGCGGACTCCTGATCCCCTTGTCGACAGGTATATGCATCACACGACTGCGGTACACCAAAGTATTAATTACACCATCCTGACAGGCGAATAGAAATCCTTCAGTCTCCGATCTTAAACCAGCAGATTTAAGGAACGAAAATGTCAAACCAACTGACAATCCTACTTCATTTATGAGATTGTAGAATTGTCCGTGAACAGATTTGCTCTTATGTTCCTGTAATAGAAGCGCATGTTCTGCTTCCTTGACACGGCCCTCAAGCATCAATGGTGGTAACGATGCTAATCCATGTTGCACATTACTAGTATCAAATGGGAGACGAAGTTCTTTCGCAGCTCTTTCTGCCGCATGATATAAGAATACCCCACAATTCGTAATTTCATGATGGTGAACAAATTGTAAAAGAGGATCTCGACTGTTCATAATTGAGCATGTAGCAGCCAAAACGATTCTACGATGAAGACACTCTAAGTTCAGTAGACCTCTTCCTCCCCGATCTCGTGGAAGGTAAATTCGAGGCACGGAAGACTTTGGATGATGACTTCGATGGATTGTCATCATCTTGCGAGTTTCTCTGCCTAGCATCTTCAGCTCATTCACATTCCACTTAACTGCTCCAAAGGTATAGAGAAGCAAAGGAGCGGCTAATGTATTTGTGGCTTGTATCTTATTCTTCCCAGATAATTCGGAAGACCAAATTTTTCTAAGAAGACCACGATATTTTGTTTGGAGACGATCTTTAAGCTGACGCACATCTTGAGTCTCCGCTTGTGGAATTCCAAGATATGCGTATGTTTCTCCTTGACCAAAATGATGAATGGCGCTGCCACCAATGAGCTGAAGATCCTCAGAGTCGCCTGGTGTTTCAGATGTTTCACGTCTTCCCTTACTCAAGTGGAAAACGGCACATTTATCCAATCCAAATTCCATTCCAATTGCTCTTGAATACTTGGCTACTGCAAACACTAGATTTTTAAGTTCTTCTCTATTAGATCCATAGAGCTTAAGATCGTCCATGTAGAAAAGATGGTTGTTCTTATGAACTCTATTTCTTGGTTTGCCACACATGTATCCAGAGCGATTTTTTCGAAGCACAATAGACAGAGGCAAAAGAAAGATACAGAAAAGTAGAGGACTGAGTGAATCACCTTGAAAAACCCCTCTCTTAAAAGAGATGATGTTAATTATCATCTGCTGTTTGTTGGATGATATAAAAAACCTTCTCCTCCACATGAGCATCAGCTCTTTCAAGTATCTCACGATGTTTGGATGTACCTGTAAGCAATCAAGGAGCTTGATGATCAGCTCATGACTCGTAGAGTCGAATGCTTTAAGGTAATCAATCCAAGCCAATGACAAGTTGCGTCGATAAACTATCGAGTCATGGGTAACGCACCTATCTATTAACAGGTTTTCCCTACAACCTGACAGGCCTCTTTTGCACCCACGTTGTTCACTTATTGCACTCCAAACTGGCTTTATAGATGTTAATATCCTTTCTTTTAGGACGCCAGTAAATTACTTGTAACAGGTGTTAAGACAAGCTATAGGTCTATAATTTTTTAGATTAGACAAATCTCCTGATTTTGGTAAGAGTACCGTTCGACCTTCCACCAACCACTGTGGTATGGGATGTTCTCCGCAAAGAAAGGTTGAAAAGATGCGGGCCAAATGTCGGTGAGTTGAAGTAAACTTCTTCCACCATAGAATATTAATCTTATCTGGCCCGGGTGCTGAAAAGTTCTTAGTTTTAGCAATTATATTTCTTACCTCCAGCTCAATAATTGGCGGACATGCCTCACTAGGATGGTCAAGCCCCTGTTCAAGACAGAAGCTTCTGAAGAGTGGTAAAGACGCATCCTCATCGTTGGCTGTATAGGACGTCCTATAGATGTTTCTCCAGAAAGTTTCAACCTCTTCACGACATGGGAAGTTAACAACGACTGATGTTGGTGGACTGAACAGACGGTAGGGATTAGTAGCAAAGATATTATTTTGCTTAATCCAGTCAATCCGCCGTTCTAAACGTTCTCTTATGACTACAAGAAAACGTATCTTCTCAATCCAATGTTGCTTGATGGTCTGCAATTTTGATTTTTTCAAAGTGCGATGCAATCTTTTTAGAGTTTTGGCAATTTTCAAAACTCTTGGTGTAAACCTTTTATTCAATTCTAGATACGCTATCACACTCTGTAATTGAGAAGCATGTCGTCGAGCCACCCCTATCCAGAGTTGCCAGCGGGAGGAGGTTTATGCCTCCCACCACGGCGCCTAGCTCCGCCGAACACATGCAAAGCTTATTGCCGCGGTTGCCTGTCGGTGTGATGAATTTTCGTTTTCTGCTTGAAACGGAGGATTCTAACCTAAGCTGAGCGCTAACGGCGCAAAATTCAAACTCGAAATTTAAAACGTCGAATTAATTATTATTTATTTAATTAATATTTGAATAAATTTAGTTGTAATAATTAAATAAATGTGTAACCACATAATAAATGTAATTAAATAATATGTAAAATTGTGTAAAATAGCTTAAATAATATTAAAAGTTTTCGTCTTAAAAGTTATTCACAAATTAATTTTTTATAATTTCTCAAAAGTATTTTAAATACTTATTAAATTTCTAAAAATAAAATAAATCAGTTTCCAATTTGTTCGAACTTTTTAATTGATTCAAATTTAAATGCATAATAATTATGAATAATATTAATTATTTTCCATAAACACAATAATCCTTTTTTTAATTCTTACAGGATTTCTAAAAGATTTCACTGTTTTGAAAATGTTTAATTTTCATTTCTATAATTTCTTATTTTTACAAAATTAGAATTTTTCTTTTCTTTTACTTTTGATATTTTTTAATTATTTATTTTAGAATTTTCTTTAATTTTCTTCTGTCTATATGCAAATTATTTAATCAGGATTGCTACGTTTTCAAAAGTTGAAAATTCCACGACTTTTCCAGGTTTTCCAGACCATTTTTCTTAAAATTCCATAACCAAATATAAAATAATTAACAATATATATTAAACTTTGCATAATTTTTTGTCATTTTCAAAACTATATATTTTTGCAAATGCAAATAATGAAGATTGCAAGAATAATTACAAAATTAAAGAAAATATCTGAAAAATGACGAAAATAATGAACAATTGAAAAAATTTTGGAAAAATTAAAGAGTGATTATAGAATTTTAAGAGAATAACTGAAAATTGAAAAAATTGCAAAAAATAATTGCACAAATAATTAATAATTTAAAGAAATAATTGAAAAATGACGAGAATAATTGAAAAATTGAGGGAAATACCTAAAAAATGACGAAAATATTTGACAATAATTAAAAACAAAATTCGAAAAATGACTAGATTGATAAACAGCTGAAAAAAATAATTCAAAGAATTAAACAAGAAATATTAAATATAAAGAAAAACAAGTATAAATTGGAGAATTAAGAAAATTATACGAATTATTGGAATTAAATGTACATTGAACGACTGGATTGAAAATCGAAAAAAATAATTAAAATTGAAGAATGGAATTGAAATTTGAAAAATAGAATTAAATATTAAAAAGAGCATTGAAAAAAACGAGATTTATTGGATATACAAGCAAATAATAGATAACTGAAGAATGGAATTTAAAAGTGAAACTCATAATTGAGAAGTAAAGAAATGAATTAAATATTAAAGAATTAAAAAAAAAAATTTTAATTAATTAACAATTGAAGAAAAGTTTGAAAATTAGCGAGAATAGCCGACAACAGAGCAAAATAATTGAAAAAAATTGAAAAATATTTAAGAAAAATAATTGTAAATTGAAAAGATTGTAGAAAATAATTGAGAGGAAAAATGAATAATTAGAAGAAATAATTATATAATCATGAGAAAAAATGAAAAATGGAAGAAAATAATGACGAAAATAATGAACAATTGAAAAAAAAATTTTAAAAATGACTAGATTAATAAGCAATAAAACAAAATAATTGAAAATATCGTAGCAAATAATTGAACATTGTGGAAAACAATTAATTGAAAGAAGTGATTGAAAAATGACGAGAAAAATTGAAAAATTTAAGAAAATATCCAAAAAATGACGAAAAAAATTGGCAATTAAAAACAAAATTCGAAAAATGACTAACTTAATAGACAACTAAAAAAAATAGTTAAAAAGATTAAAAAAAAATATTACATTTAAAGAAAATAATTGCAAATTGAAACATTAAGAAAATTAAAGGAAAAATTGTTGAAAATAATTGCACATTGAACAGTTGGATTGAAAATTGAAAAAAAATTAAAATTAAAGAAAATAATTGAAAATTGAAGAATGGAATTGAAATTTAATGAATATATTTAAAAAATGAAAAGAGTAATTGAAAAATAGCGTGAATTATTGAATACAGAAGAAAGTAATTAAAAACTAAAAAATGGAATTGAAATTTGAAAAAACAAATTTTTAACGAAAATGAGTGAACAATTGAATTCATAATTCAAGAAACTTATTGATAGTCGAACAAATTAATTTTAAAAAGGCGACAATTTTTTAATATTAAAGAAAATAATTGAAAATTGACAAATGAAATTGAAATTTGAAGAAAATAGTTGATAATTGAAAGAATAAAAATTACAAAAATATGAAAATAAGTAAATAGTAAAGAAAATAATTTAGAAATGAGCTAAATAATTTACAATTGACAAAAAAAGTACAAAAAATGCGTTAAAAGAAGAGAAGTTCATTAAATTAATTTTTTTAAACAACATTTTATAAAATTCCAAGACTTATTAATTCTAATTTTTTAGTAGATTCTGATTTTTCTACTTTTTAAAAACGTTTTTCCTTATTTTAAATTGTTTCGTTTTTATCTTGTAATTACGAATTTTTGAAAACATTTATTTGATGCTTTTATCTACATTTTTTAAATTTCTTATTTTTATAATTTTTTGAAGATTTTGTTACGTTTGTTGTACAAAAACCCTTACAATATTCCCTAGTTCCTCGTTTTAAATTAGTTTCAAATTAATGAATCTAATTTGGGATGAGGATTAAGTCAATGAGAGTACTAAATGGTTTAAAGAATATTTATTTATTATACAATTGTGAGTTGAGAATTTACAATGATTTTATAAATTAAGGCTTACTTTGAAAAGATGAAAGATTGATGTTTGGAACTTGAAGATTTGTTTGTCTAAGACAAACGATGAACCTGGAGTAGCTTGTAGTTGATTAGGCTTTAAGTAAACAGACGGAGATCCTTATCGCTGGATGGCAGAGCAGGTGAATTCTTGTGAAGAATAGAAGTCTCTTGCAGAAGACTTGATAACTTGTTTTTCTCACGAAAATGATGTGAATCTCCGAAATTATGCGGAGTGACAAACTGGACCCAATCGATAGATGTTGAATAATATTAGATTTGCACTTATAAGCTTGTTGCAAATACAATAAAATGGTAAGAATTTGCAACAGTCTACTATAAAATATCGAGTTATTGATGAACACAAGATTCGCGCAAAACTCGAAGACTTTTGTATAAATTCGGACTGAAGAAATAAGACTTGTAATGTTTGTAGAAACTCGAACTGTAGAAGTAAACTCACGCTTGCAAAATCTCGAAAAACTCAACTGTC
Source organism: Ganaspis brasiliensis (assembly GCA_037103525.1). NCBI lineage: Eukaryota > Metazoa > Arthropoda > Insecta > Hymenoptera > Figitidae > Ganaspis > Ganaspis brasiliensis. The sequence goes on from JAZKLR010000187.1 coordinate 381,931, forward strand.
CTTATCAAAATGTTGATCCAATTTATATTGAGAAATTGGGAAGAAAGATGGCGGAAATTACCTTTCCTTTCTCTCCGTTCCCTTGCTTAGATCCCTAATTGAAGAGACCAAGATGGCGTTTTTTCCTACTACCTTGCATCTTATCTCAAATTGAAGAGTCGAAGATGGCGTTTTTTACCTCTTCCTTGCGTCTCCGCTCTCTTTACGTAGGTCTCAATATTTAGATAGACTCAAAAAATGGCCGCTGTAGACCCCTTGCGTCTCCGTTTACTTTCACTTTTTGTTTCTCTGCACCCGTTCCCCGCAGTTACTTCTTCTTTACTTTGAAAAAATAAGACGCGTGCCACAGTTTGTAATTCGTCGAATATTGTTTCTTTTTCCAGGTAGCTAGACTTGATGTATGCTTGAAATCTTGTATGACATAATCTTATCTTTTTAAGCGTTCTTAATTATAAAACCATTTCTACTCTTGTCTATTTTTCATATACAATATTACCCAAAATGATATACAATAATAAGAATTCTTATATTTATAAGAATTAAATATAGTCACAAATAGTAATGTTTACAACAATATATATAGTATATATATAGGTTACGAACGTAACACCTCCCCCCTCAGTTCGAGCATGAGAGAGAAACGATACATGCTCGAATTTATTTTTTAGAATGCTCATTTGTTAAGGGAAATGTTATGACCGTGTACATTTAACAAATTTTATTATTGTTTTATAAATTTTACCAATTTGATTTTTGGTAATGCATGCAATATTTTAAAAACGTGTATTCAATTCATTCAATTTTGTGATTAATACATATTTTGCAGTAATTGGAAAAAGTTTGAATTTTATGTTTATTACATATTTTCTGTTAAATAACAGAATAAATAAAAGATAAATACTGAATTGAGAATAAAAACAAACATACTTTTCGTTCTCATTTTCACATTCAATTCATAATTATTAAATAAAATTTATTTCTTAATTATATTCATGCATTCTATTTCTCACCTATATATAGTGATTTGCATATTAGACATACATATTACTTTCAATAACTAAATTACTAACATTTATTTTTATTTGTCATAGAGAAATTGAGTCTTGCCAATATTTTCGTTTAACATGTATTTGTTTTTTATTTTCTGTTCAAAATTAAATGCATTTTTAAGAAGATTTTGTATTTATTTACTAGCTTTTTTTTTTTTTTTAAAAAAAAATATACTGTGAATTTAAATTTGAACATTTTGTAAAGTAAGTAGTTTACTGTTACGCACATTTAATTTCACTTTTTTAAAGAATGTTTGTTTATAATTTGTTTTTAAATCAATTTGTGTTATTTCAATTATTAAAGTAAATTATATGTGCGTAAAATGTAAAAATAGAAAAATAAAATTTTACTATGATTTACTTATTCACATTCATTCCTTTTCTTGCGCCCCCAAAAAAGTAAACATTAGAATTGTGATAAGATGGGACCGAAAGAAATTGCTAGTCCTCTCGAGTTTCCGGCGAACCTCGAGTTCCTAGTATTTTGATAAAAACACCGAAAACGCCATTTTTATTCTTGCGTTTTTTATTATATTTGGTGATAATGCATCTAAGATTTTCTTATAGTTTCTTCTAGCTTGAGAAAGGAAAACAAAATTTTATGGTTGTATTTGCTTTTTTTTTGTATTTAAGGGCGACTTGTACTTTTATTTTATCAAATCTATTCTTTCTTTTGACTAAGAAGGTTCAGTTAGTTTCTTTACAAATGTCTCGCGATAATTTGGATCAGTTGATGGAGGATTTGGGTGAAATTGACCCGGAAAATTTTTCTCCAAATTCGCCATCCGAACTTTCGAGATTGGTTGAAGAAGTCGCCGCACAAGCGACAAGTTTATGTTTAAAGGAGGATGGGTTTGTTTTTTGTCCTCCTTTAGAAAATTTAAGCAAGATGTCAGTTTATGGACAATTATTAAAAATGTTAAGAGGGATTGATATTTGGGTTGAGACTGCGGTAAAGGGTATATTTACTTTTCATTTTAATGGCACTCCGTTTTTTGGACCTCGTTGGTGGTCGGGTTTGCCTTTCAAGGATGCCCTGATAAATCTAATCAAGCTAGAATTGTCAGTTTATGGAGTGGAAGGACCTTTGTATATTGGTGGAAGATTTTGCAAAATGAATCGTTCCAATTTAATAGAGCAGGTAAGAAAAAATTTTTCCTATTGTTATCAAATTGTCAAAATACTTTGAAGTTGTTTTTTTTTTGTAGTTTATATAAATTTTAATTATTTCTAATTTATTGAAGAATATTTGTTATTTTTATACAAGGATCTGTTTTTATAACTTTTTTCTTATTTTTTTTTGTTTAACAAAAATGGTAATTTTGTTTAATAATATTTCTTAAAAAAATTTTTTGTTTAAGGTGGATCCTGAATCTGTCATGTGGGTGGTAGGCAGAAGAAAGTTTTGCCAGGTGCCGTATTTTCGTTTTAATAAACGGATGGTACGGTTACCTTATGAATTTGGGACGTTGTCGCATAAGGTTTCAGAAAGTGTAGATCTGCTTAGATCAGCTTTTGAAAAGAACCAAGAGTTTATTTTATTCCATAGGAAAATGCTAGTAGTTGGAAATTCTCTAGTTAGGGTAATATACTCCTTTTTAAACAGATATCAATCAAAAATTTATAATACAATTTTTTATAATCTTTTGCTTTTTTATTTCTGTTACAGGTTTCCAATTATGACGAATGGTTTTTTCCTTCTGGTGAGCGAATGCCAGAGGATTTGAGAAATGTAGAGGCGATTGTTTGTGGAATGAGATTTTATTTACCCCGTGAGTGGCTCGTGGGTTTCCACGTTACTTGGGACGAGGGCATCACGTGCTTAAAGTTGCATCTGTATACAAGCACTGATCCTTATCATTTACCTTTCCAAGCAGGGCTTGTCAAATGGTCTATCGATGGCGATCTTGTAAAAAGAGTGAGTATATATATATATATATATATATCTTTTTGATTTTCAATTAATTTTCTAAATTTATAATTAGTTTTTATCGCTTTCAATTATCTTTCTTATTTTTTTTATTAATATTCTAAATACTCAACTTTTTATCCTAAATTTCAGTGTTTTATCATAAATTTCAATTTACTTTCAGAGATTCTCAAGTTTTTGTTTTTCAAATTTCAATTATAAATATTCGTTTTTTTTTTTTTTTTACTTATCAATTTCTTTCCCAAATTTTCAATTACCCTACTTATTTTTCAATTAATTTTCTACGTATTTAGACTTTACTTCTTAAATTTCAAATATATCTTTTATCTTTCCGTTTTTTTTTATTTTTTTTTTTTTTATTCCTCAACTATTTTTCCTAACTTTTAATGTTTTTTCTTCAATTTATTTATAAGACATTAGAGTATTTTTTACAAATTTCAATTAAAATTTTTGTTTTCATTTTCTCTATGACTTTAAAGTTATTTTTATTATTTTAAACTATTTTCAAATTTTCAATTACTTATTCCAAATTTCATTTATTTATTCTAAATTTACTGTTATTCTTTTCATTTTCAATTATTATTATCTTTATAATTCAATTAATTTTTCAAAATTTCAATTTTTAATCTCAAAATTCTCATATCCTAATTATTTTTAAAATTGTTTTTTTTTAAATATTTCCATGATTTTGTACTTGTTTTAATTATTTTACAATTTATTTCCAAGATTTTTATTAGTTTTCTCAAATTTCAATTATTTTCTTAAAAAAAAATTTTGTGATTTCTTTTTTATTTTATTAACATTATTTTTAAATGATTTTTTTTTTTATTTCAATTATTTACATCAAATTTCATTTATTCTAATTTCACCATTATTCTTCTCTTTCATTTTTCTTAATTTTCAATTATTGTCCTTATATTTCATGTAATTTTTGTTTACAGTATTTTGGGCCTTTTTAAAAGAAGAAGTTACTTTGAAACTAACAGAGAGAGAGAAACAGAAGACATTTTCAATTTTTGAATGAGAAAGATTTTGTATTATAGATGTGCTGCGTATGTACTGTATGTGTGAATGTAATGTATGTTATTTTCTAAGTTTGTTTATTCTGATTATTCTTTGATAAAAATAACTGCATTAAATATTACCTTGTGTTTTATTTGTTTGAACCCAAAAAAAAAATATATATATATTTTATTTAGTTAAAGGATTATTATTATATTGATTCAATTTTAATGTAAGTAGAAGATTTATATTCTGACATAAATTATATTAAAACAAAAAGATAAATAGAGAATTTTCATAAATTTGAGTCAAGGAGAGAAAAAAAAAAATTTGTATATGTTTTCATACTAAAGTTTCAATAGCTTCAGGGATTTTGATATAGTTTTTGCTTTCTATACGAGTATTCATTTCAATGTTTAACTTTGTGTTTTTCTTTTTAAAGTATAAAATGTTAATTAAGAGTAAATTTACTATTGTTATTGTTAATAATATTAGAACTATGTATTCTTTAAGGTATTTCTTAGCTATTTTTGTGTTAGTGTTGTTTTCTTTTTCTTTAAATAAGTATAGTGGAATCTCATAGCCGAAAGTTTTTACATATTCATTGTTAGCGATATTAAATTCAGTAATTTCGAAAGGTAATTTGATTGTAAAAGTTCTTGATTGATTTAAAGGTAATTCTGATAATTCATTAATTTCTAAGGGAAAGGTTATGTTGTTATAGTTAATTGAACATTTTAAGGGTAATTCTATAACACCTGAATTTCTTATAATCTTGGAAATTTTATTTCTTTTTGAACAGTGAATGTTAATTGTGGTTGAATTTAAGGAGACGTACAGCCATGCATTGTGCATTAACAATGGTGTTAATGTTGGGTATTTTTGTAAATTAACAAATATTTTACATTCAAATGGTGTTGTGTTTACAAGAAGACTCGATTCACAAGTTGGGTTAATATCAGTATATTTAATAGTTGGCATAAGTTTCTCTTCTAAAGCAGTGTTTAAAAAGTATTTCTTATTATCATTTGATAATCCTATATATTTGTGGTTACTTTTTATAAAAACTCTTGTCAAATTTTGAAAAATAGGGTATGAATAAATCTTAAATATTTGAAATTTTTCGGACATTGTTTTAGGTAAGCAGTAAACAAAGAATATATTTTTTTCTGATCTAAGAGATTGAATTTTTAATAATTTAGGAAGGTTTTTAATTGAAATATTTTGAACTTGCAAGATGCTATTTATGGGTATTAATGGATGCCATTGATTGTTTAAGGATGCAATTAAAGCTTTTTGAATTAATTCTAGAGTAGACAAATAACTAGATATGTTCTTATAGAAATTTGTAAGCTGTTTGTAATAATCTGTGTTGTTTGAATTTGTTAAAAATGTTTGGAATAAAATTTGTGTTATGTAGGTATTGTTGTCTGCAGTTTTGAGAGTTATGTTATTGGTTGTTTTTTTATTGTCAATGAAATTAAGGATATTATTTTTTGTTGATTTTTCTGTCGTTACCTGTATTATGCCTTTAGTGACTGAAATGATTTCCTTGATTTCTTCTGTTTTAGTTTCATATAGTACTTTTTGTTTGTGACAATTTTGAGTTTCCAGGCAGATTTTATTGATTTTTTTAAATGATTTGTTAAATTCTTGAAATTGACTAAATAAGTTTTGATAGTCAATATAAAAAATGAATTCTATTTTTCCTATTGGAAATTGCACAAATTTTAAAGGCTCAAAGTATAATCCAGGTTGATTTAAAAATGGCGTATCCTTTGGTTCATATTGCGGGGTGACTTTATTAATTTTGAATATAATGAGAACAAGTAAATAAATCGCTTTGAAGTCCATTTCCTAGAACATAGAAAACATATTATTTTCATATTTTATGATAAGTGTTATGTTTGCGGTTTCCGCAATAATAACACTTTTTAAAACTTTTCTTTTCTTTTATAGGATAGGATTGGGAAGTTGAAGGGATATTTAATGGTAAATGTGTATTTTCTTCAACTGTTGGTTTCTTTCTTTCTGTGATAGTCATTTCATTGAAAGCTTCGGTTAATGAATTTTCTAAAGAATCTTGACTTTTACTTATGTTATGTAAAGAAGCTAAAACTTTTAATGCTGCTATTGCTTTTGCCGAAAAAGGGTTTGATGATAATGCTGATCCTTTTAATGTTCCTACAGTACATATTACTATCCAGTTTACCGTGTCTGCTGATATGTTTATTTTTAAAGTTGCAAATTTTGGATCCCCCTTATGATTCTCATAGCAATATTGATTTAATTTCTGGATTGACTGTATTTTAAACATTGTGGTTGTATGATTCAACAATGAATTTTTACTATTAGTTAAAATTTTCCATAATTGGTGTGCTGCATTTTCTTCTGATAAGAAATTTTTATCACTCGTACTACAAATTACGTGATTTTTGTATGTTATTTCGGTAATAAATTGAGGTTTATCAATTGCATTAGTTGAATATCGACGCGTAGTTTTAATTGAAATTTCTTCTTTTGTATTTTCTTTTATTAAATCTTTTAAAATGTTTAAAAAGTTGATTACTTTAACATTTTTCATTTTTACAAGTGGAAAGTGGTTGATTTTGTATTAGGATTTTCGCTAGGATCTAGTTGAGGATAAAGTTGTATTATTTCCTCCTTGTTAATATTACCTTCTGATTTTGCTAATAAATGTTTTTCTTCTGGTGGTGCAGAGGCTTCTTCACTGTTTGTTGTCGTTGAGTTCGTAGTTTCAGTAGTGGTTGTTTGATTATTCGTACCTAAATGTAACAATACATTAGTCACGGAGTCCCATATAGAACCCAAAAGATGGAAAGACCATCCGAAAACACTATATAATGCATAACCGTGGAGGAAAGTGTCAGCTATAAATTTTACACTTTTTAAAAGTATCAATACTCCTATAAAACCCGCGCTTACTGTTCCGAAGCTAGTAAATGTTACCCAGATTTTTGCCCATGCGGAATTTGCAATTTTATCTATCGTTTTTTCATCTAAGACGTTTGAAAATCCAAATCCTGGATTAGGGATATTTTGACCTAACATTCCTCGTGCTAAAGTATTCAAAATTATTGGTTTTTCGGCTGGTAGCATAATATGGTTTCGTAATTTTTCTAGATCTTTTTGTGAATATAATCCGCTGGTAGCGAGATTTGACGGATTTTTATATTCCCATGTTTCTCTTGTTTCTGGTGTTAATATTGCCGGTTCGACTGCTGGTACCAAATTTGGTAACATTTGGAACCATGTGTTTCCTACCATGAACATTGATGGTAAAAAGGAGTTGCATTCTATTGGAGTTCCAACCGTTGTTAAAATATGGGTAATTGGTGTAAGGAAATATGTTTTATTTTGTTTACTAACAGGCAATTGCATATAACATTCTGTTGTTTGTCTAAATTTAACTTCTACCGGTATACATTTTACCATATGTATTACTTCCCCAGCTAAAATTGAAATGTAACCCGGTTTTTTCATAACGTGATACGCAAATTCGTCTGGTGCTTGCGTTGCGAGTATCAAGGAATTTTTGAATACTTGTTGTTCTAACAAACATCTTTTAGTTAAGACATCGTAATAGAGTTCGTACATTTCTTTTCGAATATGACGTTCGACGTATATGAATTTTGGCTTTACATAAGAGAACATGTCCATATTTTGTACTAATGGTTTTTTATTTTCCAGAGGTGATCCTCCTGGTCGGGTTTCTAAAATGATTAATTTAGGATGTTCTGTCTTTACGTAACTGTAACCACAAATTATTTCTCTGGCTTTTTCCGCCAAAGCAAAAGTTATATCTTCAGTTTCTAAAGCATATATGGTTTCAATGTTTTTCTTTTCTCCCTCTATTGTTTTATTAGCTAAACCTTCGTAAAGTACTTCATATTTCTTCATATTGCATATGTCGTTTGGTATTGTATTCCAAAATGTATTTCCGTTTTCTCTATCTATACATGTTGAGTCGGACATAGGGCAAATTGTACCTGACATTAGGTGAATTTTATCTGTATCTAAATTGACTGTAGCATAATATTCTTGCATTGTTATCCTAAAATTTCCCTGGACTACTACGTCTTCCCAACTACCATAAGGGTCAGAATAGGTAGTTCCTTTACAACTAGCGCCAAAAGATATAGATCCTGCTATGGTTAAACTACGATAATTGGTTGCATTTACCTTTAAATTATCAATATGCGCGGTGCCACTAGGGTAATAAGAACCTGTAAGATGCATTGATTTACAAACATCGTAAGGTACTTCTTTTATGTATTCAGCATGACCCATGGCCACAGGTGATGAATGTGAATGCATTCCACAATGCTCAGCAACACGCCGGACTTCGACTTTACATTGAATTACCTTGGTTGTTGTGAATCCACTGAGTTGAATTAATTGTATATATGTTTGCTCACTTTTTACTGGTTTCTTTTTAATGTCGCATTCTCCTACATTAAGTAATGATAATGTTGTTATGTTAAGTTCGGTTGATCCACAGTCGTATCCTATTATAGCGTGGGTTGTATTTATTGTAAAAAGTAGAAGAAACAGATGCAAAAGTTTCCTTATTCCAGTTTCCATCATCTGAGAACAGACATCAGATTTTTTTATTTTTCTTGTGCAATGCGTGATAATTTTAGTCTATTTATATGTACTATTTTTTGTTTATTTTTTATTTGTATTTTAATATTTCCTTTATTTAAAATTTCTAACACTTTATGTGGTCCTGTGTATTGATTGGCAAATTTGTGAATTTTTCCCCCTTGAAGTAAGAAAACTTCATCCCCTACTTTAAAATCTTGTGGATTGCATTTTTTATCATAATAAATTTTTGACCTTTCTTTAGCAGATATTAAATTTTCTTTAGCAATATTTCTCATTTCATGTAATCTTGTTATTAAATCAGTTAAATAATGATCGTATGTTTCTAATTTTTCGTGTTCTAGTGGTGGATCACTAGATGGTAACCGTGCCAATTTTCCAAAAATTAATTCATACGGAGTACATTTGGTACCCTCGTGTACACTGGTGTTGTATGAAAACATAGCGAGTTCTAACCAGTCGTCCCATTCTTCGTTTTTATTTATAAATTGTTTCAAATATTCCCCTAACACGTGATGTGATCTCTCAATCGAACCGTTTGATTGGGGATGAAAAGCGGTTGTTTTAAATTGGCGAATTCTGAATCTTTTTGCTAAACGTCTCATTAAATTACTTAAAAAATCCGTCCCTTGATCCGTCAAGACTCCTTTGGGTGATCCATAAATGCAAATAAATTTTTTAATGAATGCATCAGCTATTGTACTAGCTTGATGGTTTGGAAGTGCTATTGCCAACGAATATTTAGTAAGATTATCCTGTATTGTTAATATATATTCATTCCCTGATTTAGTTTTTGGAAGTGGACCAACAATGTCCATTGCAATTTTTTCGAATGCCGTGCCTGGTGTATCCGTTATAATCATTGGATCCTTTGTTTTTACGCGTACTAATTTTTTAAGTTGACATTGTAAACAATTTTGAATATACTTCTGAATATTAATTTTCATATTTTCCCAATAGTAATTTTGTCGTATTCTTTCATATGTTTTTGTAACACCTTTATGACCTCCAACTGCACTAGAATGTGCTTCTTCTATTAATTGCATATATTCTTCTTTAGTTGGATATTTAGTGATTCCGTTACATATTATTATTTTCACAACCGAATTTTCAAAAATACATTCAAACATAGATAAAATTTCTTTCCAATTTATGTTATTGACTTGAGCTGTTTTTGCTATACTTATTGTTTTTAACTTTAATTCTTCGGCTTCATTTTTTAATGAAATAATCGATAATTTTATATTTTTTAAAGTATTAGACATATTTTCTTTTATTTCATTTTCAATAGGAAGGGCTATGTGGTAAAATGCACCCTTTTTTATATTTTTTGCTAGACCCAATTGAAGCTTTCCAAAATTGGGCAATTTTGCGCGTTTTGCTAAAGACCTGGAGCCATTATCTCTAGGCTCTCCATTAACTGAAATAAAATATGCGAAATTATCTTTGCGCATTGGTAGTTGATCCCTACAATCTATAATATATTTTTCTTTCCTGAGGTTGAAATTTGTGCAATTTTTATTTTCTTCTAAAGTGTCTTCTTCTTCTGATGATTCAGTATCTGTGTTTTCGTAACCAAAATCAATTTCTTCCTTTTGAGTTTTTTTATTTCGTTTTTTATATTCAAGATCTGACATAACCTCGTCAGAATATATTTCTTTGTCGAATTTCTGTTTCTTTTGAATTTGTTTTTTATTTCTTCCTTTTTTTTCTTCATTTATGTAATCAGGATCTGACATATTTTCGTCAGAATAGACTTCATTATAAAATTCCTTTTTCTTTTGAATCTGTTTTTTATTTCCTTCCTTTTCTTCTTTAGTTTTTTGATTTATATATTCAGGATCTGACATAACTTCGTCAGAATAGACTTCATTGTAGAATTTCTTTTTCTTTTGAGTTTGTTTTTTATTTTCTTCATTTAACAATTTTTTCGGTCTTCCTCTTTTCTTTTTGAAAAGGGAGGTATTAAAATGAATATCCTTTTTCGGTCTTCCTCGTTTCTTCTTTTTTTCTTCATGTTTATTTGATTTATCTATAATCTTTACTTGTTTATTTTCTTCATTTTTGCTTAATGTATCTACTTTCTTCATTTGATTTCTTGTAACGACATTGCAGACACTAGGCAATGTATTTTGATTTTTTGTACCTGATAACATGTTTATAAATATTAGAAAGAGATTAATTATAAGATGAACACCTTGTTCAATTTTTTCTTGGACACTTCTTTGAGTGTATTCTTGATTAACTTTTCGAATATTTGTTTCGATTACATTGATACTTTCTTGATTTATATTTTGGAATTTTTCTTCATTATTTTCTTTAATATTTTCTTCTTCAATATTTTCTTCGACTGGATTTCGAGACAAAGCGTCAGCGTTGACGTTTGTTTTACCTGCTTTGTAAATAACATTGAAATCATACTCTGCTAATTTTAATTTCCATCTCGTAACCCTTGAGCATGGGTCTTTTGAATTTTGGAACCAAACCAAAGGTTTGTGATCCGTAACTAAAGTAAATGTTCTTCCATAGAGATATGGTCGAAAATGTTGAACGCAATAAATAATTGCTAATGCTTCTTTTTCGTACGTATCGTATTTTCTTTCTGTTTCAGTTAAAGTTCGCGAAGTATATGCAACTGGTTGATCTTTGCCTACTTTTCCTTGTGATAATATGCCTCCTATTGCAAAGCCTGAGGCGTCTGTCGTTAGAATAAATGGTTGAGAAAAATCTGGTCTTTTTAAAAGTGGTTCTTCACAAAGTTTACTTTTTAATGTATTAAATGCTGTTTCCTGTTTTTCAGTCCAAAGAAAAGGTATATCTTTCCTTAAAAGTTCATTTAGAGGGTTTGCAATCTTGGAAAATTGTTCTATAAATCTTCTATAATAACCGGCGAGTCCTAAAAATTGTTTTATATTTTTGACATTTTTTGGTACTGGAAATTTTTGCACTGCTTCCACTTTTTTCGGGTCAGGTCGTACTCCATGTTTATCAATAATATGTCCTAAATAACATACTTCTAACCGTAAAAATTCGCATTTGTCGGGCTGTAATTTCAAATTTGCAATTCGTAGTCTTTCCATGAATTTTGAAAATTTTTCTTCGTGTTCTTCTAACGTATTTGCATAGATAACAACGTCGTCCAAATAGACAAATAATTCAATTCCTTGTAAACCTAATAGTACCTGATCGATTAATTTTTGAAAGGTACTCGGCGAATTTTTTAAACCAAATGGCATTCTGTCGAATTCATAATGCCCATACGGTGTAGAAAATGCGGTTTTATGCGCGTCTCTTGGATCCATTTTAATCTGATGAAAACCGGAAGCTAAGTCGAAAACGGAAAAATACTGAGCGTTTGATAATTGGTCTAACAAATCGATTATATTTGGCAAAGGATAAAATTGTCCTACTGTGCGTTCATTCAATTTTCTAAAGTCTAATACTAACCGCCATTTTTTGTTTCCTTGAGAGTCGTCCTTCTTCGGTACTATCCAAATGGGTGTGTTATATGGTGAATCGGAAGGTTTAATAATTTGTTGTTCTAATAATTCGTTTACTTGACGTGTCATTTCCTCTTTGTGTACAGGTGGGAATCTATATTGTTTTGTTATAATAGGTGTGTCATCTGTAGTAATAATTCTGTGTTTAATAAGATCAGTTGCTTCTAAATATTCTCCCGGTATATGAAATCTATCCGAGTATTTATTTACTAATTTTATAACATGTTCTAGCTCTTCTTTGTTTAAATGGTCTAATCTAAGTAATTTTTCAACTCTTCTACTCTATCTGTTCCTGTGATATTAAAAATTTTTCCTGATTTGTCATTGTTTGTAAACACGTTAATTATTTCTTCTATTACAATATTTTCATTGTTTTTGAAATTACATTTTTGATTTTCATTTTCTAATTCTTTAAAATCTTCCAGTTTTATATTAAGAATAGGTATTTTTATAGACTCGTTGCGTGTGTTAAATACCTTTATATATGCTTTTCCTTCTGTATTTGTTACAACTGCGTTGCCTAAGAAAACACCTTCTGCTATTGACTGTTTAGGGATAAAACCTATCTTTTTATCTTTATTCAAAATTTTAATATGAATATTATAAACTGATCTAGCTGGTATTGTAAAATAATCGTTTGAATCAAAGTAAAATTTTTGATTATTTATTTCTATGTGTCTTTCTTCATAATTTATTTTTACTTTATTATTGACAAAAAATTCTGTTCCTAAAATACCGTCGTGTTCAATTGGTACATCATTAGATAATAAATTAAAAATTGTCGGAATGCCAAAAATATTAAGTTTTACTTGTCCTAATGTATAAACTGGATGCTCATTAATTCCTGTTAATTTGATGCATTTATTTTTATCAATTTCTTGATCATTATGAAGTGCTCGAAGTTTTAACAAATTTGGTCCTGCGCCTGTATCAATCATCATAGTTGTAGATGTTTTAAGTCCATTAGTATTTACTCGAACGTATGGTATTGAATTAGGTTCTGCTAAATTTATATGTTTTGTTGGGAGTTCATTATTACCGGATGCATTAAAATTTTTCAATCTGTCCTCGGAGCATCCTACTGAGGAAGAATTTTGGAGTTTTCCGAACGTTCTACTGGATGTTGAGTTTGTTGTTGGCTATTATTTCGAATTCTTGCTCTACATTCGCTAATAACATGTCCCGGTTTTTTGCAATAATTACATAATATATTTTGAGTGGAGTTTGTCGATTGATTATTCCTACTTGTATTTGGTCCTTGCTGTTGTAATTGTTCGTTTCGTTGATTCTGATATCTGCTGTTATATGAATTTTGATATCTGTTTTGATTTCGATATTGATTCTGATTTTGATATTGATTGTGATTTTGGAATTGATTTGGTGAAATTCTAGACTGGTTTTGGGTTTGATTTTGATATTGATTTCGCGGAGGGTTTTGATAGTAATTTTGATATTGGACTTGAGATGCATTAAATGGTTGATTTTGATTTCTATTACTAAAACGTTTTTGATATTGATTTTGATATGTAAAAGACGGTTGATTTTGATTTCTGTTACTAAAACGATTTTGATATTGATTCTGAGATGTAAAATTTCGTTGTGAATGTATAACATTTTCTTGCCTTTGTCCTAGTAATTTATTAATTTGAAAACAATTTACTGCAAAATGTCCTTTTTTTCCACAGAGTAAACAAGTAATAATCTCATCCTGAGCAACATTTATCTTTGTTGTTTTAGCAAAATCTTTATTATTTTTAAACAAATATTCATTTTCAATTTTTTGCGTATTTTTTCTTAGTTCATTACGTGATAATAATTTTCTTTCTACTTCTATTGCTTTATTAACTGCGTTTTTAAATGTATCTGATATTCCTACTCGTAATTCTAATTCTGGTCTAAGTCCTCGCGTAAAACAATCAACAATGGTTTCTTCTAGTCCTGTTTTAAATGTTTCGTCTACTGTATTTTCGTTATTAATTCTATGCGCATCTAAAATTCTTTCTGCTGCTTCTGCAATTCTTGACCCATAAGATACTACGTTTTCATGTTCCCACATATACATTGCCCCTAATTCCCCTTGTAACTGATAAACTGATTTCGCGGGTGCATAAACTGTTTTTAATCTTTCTGATAATTCTTGTACTGTGTTAAAACTATGCCCTAATATAATTTTCCTTGCTTCGCCTGAAATTCGACCCCGAATTAATTTTACTAAATTCTTTTCTACATCTACATTTTCTGGAAGCATTGATTTTGCCTCTACACAACCCTCAATAAATATCGATAATGGTATATTTTTTCCGTCAAATAATGGAATTGTTTCCAAAGCGTCGCGTAAAGAAACTTGATGGTTATTCGGTAAAGCCATATTTTCGTGATTAAATGAAATTTCAGAATTATTGGAAGATATGTCAGAATTATGTGCGGATTGATTTTCAAAATTATCGTCAATTTCTTCTATTAAAGTTTTATTTGATGTAGACTGATTATGATTAAATCCAAATTCTTCTAAATTATTTAAATGACTTTCAATTAAAGTTTTTTCTGCCGTAAGTTCTTCGCTATCACTGTTATCACTGTTAGAAGTATCGTCACTGTCAAAAAATTGAGTTGAAATGAATCCTGAATCCGATTGTTTTTCTTTTTGTGAAAAATTAATATTTGGATTTGTTTTAGTATATCTTGGTGTACTAGTAAATGGTTTTGATTTGATATTAGGAATTCCGGAATTTAAGGATAGTTTAGGATTTTCTTTTATTTTTGAGCGAGTTGAATGTTGAGAATCAGTATTATTTTCATTCGAATTAGACATTAATTTCAAGTTGCATGATACTTAAAATTACAATTTTTTTTAAAAACAAATCATTTGCATATAAATGTAATAAAAGAAAGTATTTTATGCAAAAGATTTTATAAATAAATATTCTCACTCTTCTAGAAAAAATGTCAATAAACTTGCATTAACGAATAAATTGTAAAAAGATAAATGATTATGTTGTACAGATTCTACCGTATTTTTAAAAGGAATCGAACCCCTATTTACAAATAAACTTTTAGGATTTACAATTGTAAATGCACCTAGCAAATATAAGGGAAACGAACCCTTCTTTACAAATATACCTGTATAGTTTAAAATTGAAAATGCTCCAAGCTATTACGGATCATATACAACAGAAATTTTTTATACAAAATCAAATTTTTTTAAAATGATATTAAGGATTTTATTTCAAAGATGTATACTTTTTATTGACACTTTTAATTTAGTTAGCTCATTGATTTTTGAAAAATAAATCATTCGGTAAATTTGAATTTTATTTAAAATTTAATTGATATTTAAAAAAATTTTCATGAATTTTTATTATTGAATTATATATTGTTTCTAAAAAAAATTTTACAAATTTTTTCTCATTGACTTATTTTTTATTTCCCGGCCGATGCACCAAAATTGTGAAGGGCTTCTGTTACGTTTGTTGTACAAAAACCCTTACAATATTCCCTAGTTCCTCGTTTTAAATTAGTTTCAAATTAATGAATCTAATTTGGGATGAGGATTAAGTCAATGAGAGTACTAAATGGTTTAAAGAATATTTATTTATTATACAATTGTGAGTTGAGAATTTACAATGATTTTATAAATTAAGGCTTACTTTGAAAAGATGAAAGATTGATGTTTGGAACTTGAAGATTTGTTTGTCTAAGACAAACGATGAACCTGGAGTAGCTTGTAGTTGATTAGGCTTTAAGTAAACAGACGGAGATCCTTATCGCTGGATGGCAGAGCAGGTGAATTCTTGTGAAGAATAGAAGTCTCTTGCAGAAGACTTGATAACTTGTTTTTCTCACGAAAATGATGTGAATCTCCGAAATTATGCGGAGTGACAAACTGGACCCAATCGATAGATGTTGAATAATATTAGATTTGCACTTATAAGCTTGTTGCAAATACAATAAAATGGTAAGAATTTGCAACAGTCTACTATAAAATATCGAGTTATTGATGAACACAAGATTCGCGCAAAACTCGAAGACTTTTGTATAAATTCGGACTGAAGAAATAAGACTTGTAATGTTTGTAGAAACTCGAACTGTAGAAGTAAACTCACGCTTGCAAAATCTCGAAAAACTCAACTGTCCTTATCAAAATGTTGATCCAATTTATATTGAGAAATTGGGAAGAAAGATGGCGGAAATTACCTTTCCTTTCTCTCCGTTCCCTTGCTTAGATCCCTAATTGAAGAGACCAAGATGGCGTTTTTTCCTACTACCTTGCATCTTATCTCAAATTGAAGAGTCGAAGATGGCGTTTTTTACCTCTTCCTTGCGTCTCCGCTCTCTTTACGTAGGTCTCAATATTTAGATAGACTCAAAAAATGGCCGTTGTAGACCCCTTGCGTCTCCGTTTACTTTCACTTTTTGTTTCTCTGCACCCGTTCCCCGCAGTTACTTCTTCTTTACTTTGAAAAAATAAGACGCGTGCCACAGTTTGTAATTCGTCGAATATTGTTTCTTTTTCCAGGTAGCTAGACTTGATGTATGCTTGAAATCTTGTATGACATAATCTTATCTTTTTAAGCGTTCTTAATTATAAAACCATTTCTACTCTTGTCTATTTTTCATATACAATATTACCCAAAATGATATACAATAATAAGAATTCTTATATTTATAAGAATTAAATATAGTCACAAATAGTAATGTTTACAACAATATATATAGTATATATATAGGTTACGAACGTAACAATTTTTATTCTTTTATTTTATATTTCGTCAATTTAATTTTGTACGAAATATTCCTATTTTAAAATCGTTCTTCTATTTAATAAAAGTTTTCTTCTTTTGATATATTTTTGCAATTTTTAAAAATTTTATTCATTCTTTTTTTCTTTAATTCTTTCTAAAAGAATTCTCAAATTAAAAAAATTTTTTCATTATTTTCTTACTTACTTTTTTAGTTTAAAATAAATATCCGTGAATAGTTTAATTTTTTGAAAATATTTTCTACTTTTTTATATATTTTTACATCTGTCAGTGTTTCATTCTTGTGTTTTTTCTTTAATTTTTTCTTTATTTCATTAATAATGTCAATGACATTTTTTATTTAAAAGAATTTTCTCATTTTTTTAATAGACTGTTTCCTTATATTTTTACGCTCTTGTTTTTTCCTGCTTTTACCTAATTTTCTTAATTTTTCGATCATGTGAATTTGAAGATATTTTTTTGAAATTTTCTAATTTATTCGACATATTTTATTTGATTTTGATTAGAAGTTTTATTCTTCATTATTTCTTATTAAAAGTTCTCACTTTAAAAAATCAACTACTTACAAATAAACATTTGGAGATTTTACATACTGATTATATTTTAAAACAATCAATTTTTGATTTAAATAAAAAAATCCAATTGAAATTTAAAAAAAACGTATTTTTTTTTTTAATTTTTAAAAAAAAATCATGATTTTTATCAGCCTTGATTAAAAATCTATAACAACAAAAATTGAGCGATTTTTACAACTTAATATAAATTAAGTAATAACTGGATTTTAAATTAATATTAATTAAAATATTAATTTATATTTTATTAATTAGAAGAAAAAAAATTTAATTTTTTTTTCTCTTTTAAAAGTATCTTCTTTAATTGATTTTTTTTATATTATTATATTTATTTATTTAAGAAAAATTTTTTATCCAACTATAACAAATTTATCCTTCAAAATTTAAAAACAATATTTGATAGGTGTGGGATTTCCTTTTGTTCTTATTTTTAAAAATTAAAAACTAAACTGTGTGCTAATTTAATATATTAATACCTTAATTAATTTTTAAGCCGACTTTTAAAAATTTGTAAAAATCATACGTTTAGAATATTATATAGAATATTTTTAATGCTGTTATTATTATTATTATTATTGTTTCTTTTTATTTATTTTATTTTATAATTTAGTAATTTTGCACAGTTAATTATGGGAAAAAATTAATTGAACTCCTTTCCACGTTACCTTGGAAATAATTAATAACATTATAATTATAATATGTATATGATTATAATAAAAAATTATAATGTTATTATTATACATATATTTTGTTTGTGCTATGTTTAATCAATACATTATTTTACACGTTTTTTAAAATTTTTTTGTGAATAGATTTTTCAAAAATATGTTTGTATCTCATCGTTACAACTTCGTTCATTTTGTTTTATTATTATATTTGTTATTGTTATCATTATTGTTATTTTTTTTGTTATCATTATTTTTATTTTTATTGTTATTAATATTTTATTTGTATATTTGCAATATTGTTTATTATTTAAAATTCCCACCTTAAATATTAGCATATAACGTTTATCGTTTCGCTTTTGTTTTTCTAGTAATATTTCAGCCATAATTGTTTTGATCTGTCACAATTATCTTAAAGGAATTCGCGATTCTTTATTTTTGATTTTTGGAGGTTTTAGATTATTCGAGAATTTAAGCCTTTCATGTTTTGTTTAATTTAAATTAGTTAAACAATAGCGAAATTGTCGGTGTTGAGTTTCTGGTGTTTTGTCAATGAAGTGTGCATTTTAACAGGTATACGGATTAGCAGATTTAGATTTGTAGTGTTTTTTAGCTGGTTGTGGTAAGTTTTTCCACACTTTTTAAGTTTCTTCGAGTCATCTTTTCGTAGCTCGTAGATTTTTTTAAGATGGATAATCCTGATCCAATTGATCGTTCTGACTCTTTAGTAGAGAATCAGCCGCCTAAAAAAAAGATTAAAAAAATTAAACATTTTAGAGACGCGTGGCTAGAAGAATTTCCTTCATGGAAAGAATGGGTGGTTAAATCGGTAGATAAAACAAAATTCTTTTGTTTGTATTGCGAAAAGACTTTGGCTTGCGGTAAATCACAAATTCGCGATCATGAAGCAATTGAAATTCATAGAAAAAAGTGTCAACTTTTTGAGAAACTCGCAGTTTTCGGAATTAAAAATTATTGTAGTGAATTAAATTCAGCCACCGATTCTTTCAGTGCAGTTGTAGATAATGGGAAGCCATCTGTTTCTTCAGAAGAAGTTGTAAATCAAAACAAATCTTTCATCTCTTTTTCGAAGGACGTTTCGATTTCAAGGCAAAACAATTCTTTTACTTCTTCTTCAAATGAAGTTTTAAATACAAATGAATCCTTTGCCTCTGATTCAAATGAAGTTTTAAATTCGAATGGAAAATTTGCTTCTTCAAATGAAGTTTCACAGGCAAATAAATCATTTTCTTCTTCTTTTTCTTCAAAAGAAGTTCCAGACGCAAATGAATCTTTTGTTACTGATTCAAATGAAGTATTAGATGTAAACGAAATTTTTGCCTCTTCTTCAAATAATCTAACTCAGAGCCCAGGTGATTCTGCTCTGGAATTCGACGGATTAGAAATCCATAAAAAAAAAGTGAAAGAAGCTGAGCTTAAAATCGCGAATTTTTGTTTACTGAAAAATCTTCCTTTTTCTGCTGCGAATGAAATAATTGAACTTTTCAAAACCATCGAACCTGCGATCCTAAATGATGCTCATTTAGGTCGCACTAAGATGACGTCAATTGTTAATAACGTTCTCTGTACTGCTGAAACTGAACGCATATCAAATGTATTGAGTAAGAATTCATTTTCAGTATACGTTGACGAAACAAGTGACATAACTTTGCAAAAGTGGCTTTCAATTGTCGTTCGATATACTGAACCTGAAACGCGTCAGGTGAGGGTCGAATTGCTTCAAAACGTGAATTTAGATGCTACGGATTGTTCTGCAACGGAAATATTTAAAGCTTTTGAAAACGCGTTATTAGAAAAAGATATCCCTTTATCGAATATCGCCGGTTTAGCTTCTGATAGTGCTAACGTTATGCTTGGGAAGCATTCATCTTTTAAAACGAATTTATTGAAAAAAAATCCAAAAACGAAAGTCCTTGCTTGTGTCGATCATGCAGTACATAATGCAGCTAAATATGCATGTGAAAAAATTCCAGACGTGGATTTTATTGTTGAATCAATTCCAAGTTTTATAAATGCAAGTCCTAAACGGACTGCAACATTTCGCGAAATTTGTTTAGAAATAGAGGGAGAGTATCAAAAAATCCCTAGCCATGCTAAAACCCGATGGCTTGTCCGGCATAATTGTATTAGGGTCATCATTAAGTACTGGAATCGACTTATTGAGTTTATTTCACTTGTCATTGTGGAAGAAGAGAGTAAATCCAAAAAGAAGAAAGGTGAAGATTTTGAAAAATTGAAGAAAACTAAAGATTTGTTGAGCAGAATGCAAAATCCCTTAACTTTAGGTTACTTTTATTTTCTTGACTTCACCTTACGCGAATTTAATGTTTTTAACGCGACTTTCCAGAGGCGCGAAACCTTAATTCAAGAACTTCAGCCAAAATCTGCAGAACTCTTCAAGTGGATTCTGAGAAAATACTTGAAAAAAGGTTTTTTTGAGTCACCGACATTATTCTTCCAGGTAATTCGAAAAATAAAATTCTCATCATCATGTAATCAGTTGGCACTGAATGAAATTGACATTGGTCCTGAAGCGAAGAATTATTTGAAACAGATAAATTTACCTTCTGATAAAAATAATGAGTTTTTGACCAATTGTTTGCAATTTTATGTTACTGCCAGTACTGAAATTTTAGATCGGTTACCGATTGATGACTGTTTCTTGTCTAGTGTGTCTCTCTTTAGACCAAATCATGCATTTTATGCTGATCGGAATATTACTTTTCCCTGGATCTGGAAAGTTTGTGAAGATTTAGGGTTTTCAAATATTTTCGAAACAGAAGCTTTAGTTAAAGAGTGGGATTCATTGCTCAAAATCGACGATGAGGAAAAGAAAAAATTGACAAAATTATCTTTTGATAGCATGTGGGAAACTCTCGGTTCCTCCTCCTTCAGCAATGGCAAGTTGTCATTCCCGAATTTAACTCTTCTTTTGAATCGCGTACGATGTCTTCCTCATTCCAATGCTGAAGCAGAGCGAGCTTTTTCTATGTTACCTGTTGTCAAGACGAAACAGAGAAATCGTTTAGGTAACAAGACCCTTAACTCTATTTGTGTTACGAAATTTGCGTTGAAATCAAGGAATGAAACCGCGATTACAACAAAAATTACAAACAGACATTTAGAGTTAATGAATCCTAAAAATCTGTATAAAAGCGATTCGAAAAAGGAAAAAGGTGCGAAGTTGACTTTACATCCTCAAGATGAATAGGGAAATTGTTAGTTTCCTTTGGAGCTTTAGTAAGGAATAGTTAGAGGCTAAAAAGTTAGTTTAGCATGGCTGTTTAAAAATACTATTTTTCATTTTCAGGTTCCTTAAGTTACCAGGAGGAGTGACACAAATTTTTATTCTAATTAATTATTTTTGTATTTCAGGTTTCTCTAGTTTACCAAGGGGGAAAAAGCAGAAGAATATTTTTTAATTAAAAAAAAAAAAAAATTAAAAAAAAAATTTTATTGAAATTAGTTAGTTTTGTTTTTCAGGTTTCTCTAGTTTACCAAGGTGGAAAGAGCAGAAGAATATTTATTAATAAAAAAAAAATTTTTAAAAAAATTTTATTCTAATTAATTATTTTTGTTTTTTAGGTTTCTCTAGTTTACCAAGGGGAAAAAAGGAGTATATTTATTAATAAAAAAAAAAAAAATTTTATTTTTATTCGAATTAATTATTTTTGTTTTTCAGGTTTCTTTAGTTTACCAAAAGAGAAAAAACAGGAATATATTGATTAATAAAAAATTTTCTTTCTAGTTTTATGACAAAGAACAGCGAATAGCAGAGTTTTTAGGTCATTTATTAATAATAACTTATTTCATTTTTCAGGTTTATCTTCGGCCAGGGGGATATATGTTTAAAGATGTATATATATTATATATAAGTTGATGTTTTAAAGTTCTTTAATAATTTGTTTTCTTTTCAGGAGGTTTAAATCAGAGGTTTAAATAGGATAGACGTGGATTAGGCCTACTGGGGAGACCACACATACTCAGTAAAACTAAATTAGCTGTTTTAAAGTAGCTTAAAATAAAGACCATTTATTTGCCTTTCGTTTCAGTAAAACTAAAATTTATTATTCTGTAACCATTTTTTCTAGGGATTATTCATTTGCTTATTTTTGTTATTTGTTTATAAATTTGATTAACATATTATGAAAGTGAAAAAAAATTATATTTGACCACTGTCAGTTTAAAAAACTGCTAATTTAGATTTAGAGAGTAACACTGTAAAAAGAAAGTCTTATTTTAAGACAGGAAACCTGTCTTATTTTAAAACGCAACATTTTTAAGACAGCCCTTGCTGAATTTACAGATTTTCCTTTTGCTTTAAACGGTGCCAAAAAAAATTAAATACTTCAAATTTGCATAAAAACGTGAAGTACTAATCAATTCAAAAAGATAAATTCTTAATTATTGTAAATTTATGTTGATTAAGATAGTATTTTTTATAAAAACCTTTATAAAACAGGGCTTGCTGAATTTAAGACAAGTCTTAAATTAAGATTCTCTTTTTACAGTGAAAGACAATTCATAAAATTTAGAGAATATATTTTTATCCTTATTGATCTTTAAATATGTAACTAATTTATTATTAATAATATAACCGATTTTGATTTCATATTTTTTAAAAAGGTTGTTAGTAATTTATAGTATATTTTCCAGTAAAATTGTTTCAAAGATTAGCGTTCTTAAAGAACACAATTTATGGATTGTCTTATATACACTTGAATCTTAGTATATGAAGACTTTTATAAAAAATAAGGGGTATACTAAAAATATCGCGAATTATTTTTAAATATAAGGGAATTTTAAAATGGATCATTTATACATTCGTAAGCTTGCACGATTATTTTTATTCCTATAAAAAATTACATACCGAAAGACTGATGTACAGTGAGGAAAGTATCATGTCAGTCACATACCATATAAAATTTCCTCTGAGTGTGACTGACATGATACTTTCTTTACTGTATATATTGAGGTTCCAGTGTATATTAAAAACGCGCTCATAACTCTACCTCCAAGGTGGCGTGGAAAGGAGTTGAATTAATTTATTTCTATAATTAACTATGCAAAATTATTAAATTATAAAATAAAAAAAATAATAATACTAATAATAATAATAGTGTTAAATATTTTCTATATAATATTCTATACGTATGATTTTTTGAAATTTTTAAAAGTCGGTTTAAAAATTAAAATTAATTAATTTAAAATCCAGTTATAACTTAACTTAAATTAAGTTGTAAAAATCGCTCCACTTTTGTTGTTACAGATTTTTAATCAAAGCTGATAAAAATCATGATTTTTTTTAAAAAAAATTTTAAAAAATTTTTTAAAAAAATACGTTTTTTTTAAAATTTAAATCGGATTTCTTTTATTTAAACCAAAAATTGATTGTTTTAAAATTTAATCAGTATAAAAAATCTCAAATGTTCATTTGCAAGTAGTTTATTTTATAAACTGAGAACTTTTAATATGAAATAATGAAGAATAAAACTTTTAATCAAAATCAAATAAAATGTGTCAAATAAATGAGAAAATTTCAAACAAATATCTTTAAATTTACATGATTGCAAAATTAAGAAAGTTAGGTAAAAGCAGGAAAAATACAAGAACGTAAAAGTATAAGAAAACAGTATATTAAAAAAATAAGAAAATTTTTTTAAATAAAAAATGTCATTGACATTATTAAAGGAATGAAGAAAAAATTAAAGAAACAACACAAGAATGAAACACTGACAGATGAAAAAATGTAAACAAAAAGTAGAAAATTTTTTCAAGAAATTAAACTATTTACGGATATTTATTTTAAATTAAGAAAGTAAATAAGATGATAATTTAAATTGTTTTAAAATTTAAGAATTCTTTTAGAAGGAATTAAAGAAAAAAAGAATGAATAAAATTTTTTAAAATTGCAAAAAATTATGCAAAGTTTAATATATATTGTTAATTATTTTATATTTGGTTATAGAATTTTAAGAAATATGGTCTGGAAAACCTGGAAAAGTCGTGGAATTTTTAACTTTTGAAAACGTAGCAATCCTGATTAAATAATTTGCATATAGACAGAAGAAAATTAAAGAAAATTCTAAAATAAATAATTAAAAAATATCAAAAGTAAAAGAAAAGAAAAATTCTAATTTTGTAAAAATAAGAAATTATAGAAATGAAAATTAAACATTTTCAAAACAGTGAAATCTTTTAGAAATCCTGTAAGAATTAAAAAAAGGATTATTGTGTTTATGGAAAATAATTAATATTATTCATAATTATTATGCATTTAAATTTGAATCAATTAAAAAGTTCGAACAAATTGGAAACTGATTTATTTTATTTTTAGAAATTTAATAAGTATTTAAAATACTTTTGAGAAATTATAAAAAATTAATTTGTGAATAACTTTTAAGACGAAAACTTTTAATATTATTTAAGCTATTTTACACAATTTTACATATTATTTAATTACATTTATTATGTGGTTACACATTTATTTAATTATTACAACTAAATTTATTCAAATATTAATTAAATAAATAATAATTAATTCGACGTTTTAAATTTCGAGTTTGAATTTTGCGCCGTTAGCACTCAGCTTAGGTTAGAATCCTCCGTTTCAAGCAGAAAACGAAAATTCATCACACCGACAGGCAACCGCGGCAATAAGCTTTGCATGTGTTCGGCGGAGCTAGGCGCCGTGGTGGGAGGCATAAACCTCCTCCCGCTGGCAACTCTGCCCCTATCTTGAACTGTACTTGTTTGATTCGTTTGCAGGTCTTAGCCACTTGCTCTGAAACAGACTTCCTGTTACTTTCACGAAGCAAGGACACTGCTTTATCATACACTGCACATTTCAATTTCCAGAGATCTACATTTTCAGGGACTAATGAGAGTTCTTGATTTCCCTCAGTCATTTTGTCCATTTTTATGGAAACCTTAAGATGAATTTTTGTTTCCCTTGATCTCATGTTCCCATCTTCGGTCGTTGGTGTTGGAGGGTCGAGAACTTGTATTTTCTCTGAAGGATGTTCTTCTTCTCGTAGAAAAGCCTAATGTACCTTTTCCTCAGAGAGGATACCTGGTCTCTTAGATACTGAGTCGTCATTTCTGCGTATTAGGGGTACATTTCGACCCATCGCATATGCAGCCTTAGCATATATCCTCTTCTGTCTGGAGAACTGTTTTGCCAACACAACAAGATGTCCTTCCGAAGTTGGCCTGTCCATTTGAAACGCTCTCGAGTTTGTCCCGGGTCATTGTCTGTTCGTCGCCTGGGTTCTGTCCTATTGCCACTCCCAACTGAACCCAGATCTCCATCCGAGAGAGATCTATTGTGGGTGGCACTGCGCGTTACAGTCGTCGTAACCGCATCTTCTCTGTGTAGGTGGTAAACCCAGCACAGAGTGGACAATTGTTTTGGGTGCCCACCCCTATCTGACATTAGTCCGCCCCGGGTATTTGAATTGCCCGGTTCCCCCCATATCTGGGAGGATTTTCTCTATCCGCCACCTAGGGAGGCGCTCGATTGGGATGTCAGAAACCCCACCTTAGATGCCACTCTAACACTTGGCCAAGTGGACCAAGTATTTCCTTGGTGTTCGGAAGAGGGCATCTATGCTGACCCAACCGGCCAGGTAATTCTGTGATATTTGGTAACGGACGATACCATTTACCACAGAGATGTCGAGTATTATTATTATTATTACTAGCGATATTAACCTCGCTCGCTAACGCTCGCTCGTTTGATAATTATTATTTTTTAATTGCTTATTAATGTGAACATATTATAAAATATTAATGAACTTATTTGTCATTGAACTTTTATTACTTTTTTAAAAATTTTTTATATTTTAATAATTTATATTGTTATAATTAATCATTATAAAATTTTATTAATTTAATTATTATAAACAATTTCTTATTTCTTTTCAATCTATTTTGAATTTTATATATGCTAATGATTATCTTTTTTTAATACAAATCATTTCTTTACCATTTATTATCTACTCTAAAAACCTGAACTGTATGCATGAAAAGTTAAAGAGTCATTAATTTTATAATATTAATTTATTATATGTATATATAATTAATATAATTTTCATTTTTATATACATAAATTAATTCAAAAAATTTTTTTTGCATTTTTTGTTAATAGATATTGATTTTATTGTATTTTATGCCACCTTGTATTCTTTAATAATTACCTAAAAATAAGTAGTAATAATATCCCTCTTTTTTTTAAATAAATAATATTTTATGAATTACATAATATAAATTTTTTATAATTAAGTAAAATTTGAATTAATATCATTTATATGAGATTCATACATAATTATTTTATATTTGGCAGTATATGTTGGATAGTTATTTTTTTCAAATACATGATACACGTATAGAAAATTTGCTGCATGTAAATATGTTTAAGAAATATAGTAAGTGATTGATTAGGTGTGTGATAGAGAAAATAGAAATGAAGAAAGTTATATAGAAATTTTGTTTAAAAATTAATTGATTTTAAAAAAAAAAAAAATAATAATTTTCAATGCAAAATTTAAACAAAATTGGGTCAGCGAGACCTTTCCAATGTTTTGTGTCAAAATATTTATTATTTTAAGAGAATGTTTACTGACAAATTTTGCCTATTCCAGTGATGTCATTCTCCATCACATGCTATTCATAAATGAAATAAAATATTTTTCATTGATTTACTATTTGTTTGATATATTAATTTTTTTTTCTCCTATTTTATATTTTTATTATTTGATCATCATAAATGATTTTTTTCTTTAATTGTAAAAATTGTAAGATTTGGAATGTTTATGGGCGTTTGTCCCCTTCTTAAACCCTTATAATCATTTGAGACATAAAAATATAACACTATAATATCGTATCTTTTTCTCCATCATGTAATGACTTTAAGTACCTTGACTCTATTTATCGAAGGTAGATAATTATTAATTTGAAAATGTTTATTTATTTTCTGTATATATATTTATTATAATATTCTTATTTATATATTACATAAATAATTTTAACAAATTTTAATTATTTTTTGCTGCTTTCAGCATTGCATTAAACATTGCACTGAACATTGTTTCTAAATTTTTTTGAAATTTTTGTTGATTAAATTTGGTTTTGTTGTGTTTTTTGCCACCTTTTGTTCCTCGATAATTATCTGAAATGAATAATAGTAATAAATTATTTTTTTGTAAAATTAAGTAGGTACAAAATAATTTTACCAAAATAAAAAAGAAATTAATGAAATGGTTAACAATAAAAAAAATTTTCATTTCTTTTGCCCGATTTAATCTTTTATCATGCTTTGCTGAGTGATTTTAAAATTAAATTTTTAGACTTTCACTCATACAATCATGTAGATTAACTTTTGCCCATTTTTTAGGTATTAAATGTTTAAAAAAACATTTCGTATTTAGTTTATTATTTATGTTATGAAGCTTAAAAATGTCTCAATTTTATTTCTGTTCTTCATCTTTAATATTATAAAAAATAAAATCTAAAAAAATATACTATTAAGGGTATGTGATAAATTATGACGTCATTTGTATAAGCAACATTTGTCCGTAACTTTTCTCTTAAAATATTGAATATTTTGTCATGAGACTTAGTAGAATTATTTAAAATGCCATTAGAAAGTTATATCAAAATCGAGTTTGTTTGATTTTTGTCTCATAATTGATTTTTAAAAAATTTTGCAATTTATCAAAAATTTTCAAAAATGTATTTTAAGCCAAAAATCAAACAAACTCGATTTTGATAGACCTTTCTAATGGCATTTTAAATAATTTTACAAAGTTTCATGACATAATATTCAATATTTTTAGAAAAAAGTTATGGACAATTTTTGCCTATACAAGTGACGTCATAAGAACTGTTTATAATTAATATTATTATAAAAGTAATTTTTTTTTTTCTTTATTTTTTAAATAATATTGTTTTCTAAGAGATTATCATTCTTAAATTTTACTTATGTCATTAGGTAGCTTATTTTATTAAAATTCAAAAATTTTTTTTTTTCAATTTTATATAATATTAATATATAATTAAAAAATTAGTAAATAGTTTTAAATTTTTGATATCTCAAGAACGATTATCTTATTAAAAAAAAATTAAGGATATAAATAGTTCATTTATCTATGTAGAAGTTAGCTGCAATATATATTTTATTTTATTTTATATTATTTAAATATTATAATATGAATTAAAAAATATTAGTTGCTATAAGTGTTTGTTTATAAAATTTGTTACGTTTTTATAATGCTATTATGATCCCTCTGTCCCTCTTTTTAATGCACCGTAATTAATTGTATACCTTTTCCGTCCTTTTTTAATTTGTTATTTTACTTTCATATTGTTTCTAATCATTATTCAATTTTATTATTTTTAATGAATAAAAATTTTTAATTAATATTTTTTTCTTTTATGTTGCATATAATTAATGATTTATTAATATTATATAAATAAAATTAGTAAATAATTATATTTAATTATTGATAATGGAACATAATAAAAGTAACCAATAAGATAATTTTTCATATCATTCAACTTCTTTTTTTAGATCTTGCATATTTTTTGAATGTGTAGAAATAAACTTACTTTTTTTTTTTAAATTACTTTCTTTAATGTAGCTATAGGCACCTGGCTTGTAATAATTTTTTGTTTGCCAATATTTTTTCCTTTGCCAATAATTAGATCCATTGTAATTGTTCCCAGTTTTAAGTCCTTAAAAAATGTACATTTATAAGTGTATATATAATATAGTCATATATCTATATTAGATTTTTTCTTAATAGTCAATTGGGATAATAAAAAATAATTGATAATATAATGTTTTTTGTAATTTATATGATGCATTATCATTAAAATTGTTCAAGTATCGTTTACCTATTTTGAATTTCTCCATTTTTTAATTCTTTTGCATAATTACGTTATTTTATTTTTTAAAATCACTTTAGAAGTAATACTGCTTTTAATTAATCCAAATAATTTATATTTTGTTAAATTTTAGCGATAATGAAAAACAACATTTTATGTCCAGTTAAGGTCATCTATATATTTTTCTAACACATAGAATTATTGTAAAAAGGGACCAAACAAGTTGATGCAAAAGAAAACAGAAATTATTTATTTTTAAAATAAAAGAATCTCATATTATTTCTGAAAATTGTTAATTACGTTTTTCATTTTACTAATTCACCCTATATTGTTTTATTTTAAAATACAGAATTATTTTTTTAAATCTAATATTTAATTGGATGTAATTTAATTTTCGTAGGTTTAATTAAAATTTTATAAAATTTAAATTAAATGTAACTTTTGATTCTTATTTTTCTATGCTTTTGTTTCAAAAAATATATATATATATTTGAAAAATTTTTAAAATTTTTTATTATATGTCAATTTTATCATCATTTTTAATTAATTTTTTTTAATAAATTATTTGAAATAAACAAAATTTTAATATTTTAAATGAAATAAATTGACTTACCATTATAATTATAATTTTTTTTATAATTATATCTGTTATCATTTATTGATTTATCACTATATTTATTTACTTCTTTTTCTTTTTTATCTTTTTTATTGTTATCGTCTGATCCTTTCTGTTTTTTTAATTTTGTATTGATGAAGTATCTGGATTCATACATTTTATTATTCTGATGACGTTCACCTAATAAAATATATATAAAATTAATAATTAATTAAATTACAATCTTCTTCTAAATATAAAACTTAAAATTATTTTTTCAATTTCTGATATTTTGATTAATGCTTTAAGAATTAGAATTATCAGATTATATTTTAATTATAATTTTTGAAAATAATAATATGAACAACAAATTAATTATTTTTGAAAAGATAAAATAATATTAAATATGTATTTATAATTTTGAATTTATTATCTTCTTATTGTTATAATATAAAATTTTTTAAGTTCATAATTTATTATTTGTCTTCTCTATTTCAATTCAGACATGCTATCTATGGTGAAGTCACGTAATCATGTATCATTGAAATATTTTTGTTTTCAAACAATTTTATATTATTTAATTTCCCATTTCGTTGAAACAAATTTTTTAATCAAGTTACTCGGATTTAAATTTTTTATGTTGGAAATTGAGATTATAAATAAAGTAATATATTGTTTTTTTCAAAATTATTATATTTTTATTGTTATTTTTCAAAAACCATAACTTTTATTTTCTTGATTTTTTTTAATACTTTGTGAAGGTATAATGATTATTTCTTATAAGAATTAATTGGAGTCTCGTTTTCTTTTGAAAAATAAAAAATTTTTTTCTTTTTTAGATAATCAAATTCAAATTTTTATTAAACCCTTTAATAGATACAACATAATTAAAGAAAAAAAATATATATCTTTAATCTATAAATCTTTATATCTATATTTTTGGATTCTTTCAAAATATTTCTCAGAACACAAATTTTATTAATAAATTTTGCATTTTTGCAAGAAAGGAATAAGGAAATAATAAATTTAATTTATACAATAGTAAAAAAGATATAATGTATTATAAATAATTTAACATTATTTTATTCTAATCTTATTATTGACATATAATATAATTAAACAATTATTTATTCTAAGCAGGTGAATTTTTAAAAAAAATAACATATTTTAATAAGAAATAATTCCCTAATGTTAATTTCAACTTTTCATATTATATAGTTAATATTTTATCTATATTTTTATAGTAAAGTTATATTTTCTTTAATTTTCAATTTACAGTTTATCACTGTAGAATTTAAATTTATATAATTTTCATTAATCTCAAGCTTTTAAATCATGTGACACTAATTTAATTAAATTTTTATCATTAAAGAAATAATAATAAGACTAATAATAATAGAAAATAATAATAAATATATTTTCCTTTTTTTTTTTTAATGAGTAATTTAATTTTATGTTTATTATATAACTAATTTTATTTATTTTAAAGTATTTTCAAAATGACTTAGCTACATGAAAATATTTTAATTAATTATACAATTTTTTGTACAATAATTTTTAATATTTTGAAACATAATTATTTTTTAAAAAAATATTGTCAGTAATAATCATAATAGTACTAAAGTTAATTAATAATTCATCAATTATGTTATTTATTGTCATTATTTATTTGTATTAATAATTATTATTATACTTATAATATTTATTTTTATTTTTATGGAATGAAATAAAATATTATTTTAAATTTTACCAACAAAATTTATTCAAATCTCACACAGAATAAATAATTTAAAATTAATTTAATTAATTGTATAAATTTTTTTAAAAAAATTTTTTATTGTAATAGAAAGTATTAAAATTATGTCCTTTATAATCAAATTCTTTTAATGATGAAATGATATTATTAATAATTTATTATTAATAACAAAAAATATATTATTAAATAATTTATAATCTAAAATATTATTTCTTGTAAATTAATATTTAAATAATAAGTTCAAAATTTTTGTGTATTTTAAAGTAAAATAAAATACATTTTCAATAATGAAACTAATTTTAATAATTTATTGTTTTTATTATTTACCATTTTTCCAAATTCGTGTAGACATTATAAAATTTTCTTAGTTAAATTATTTCAACTGTACAATTTAGAAGTTATTTTAGTAATGATTAGAATGTAAGATTATATTTTAATTTTATTTAACTTCAATTCTTACTATAATCCTTAATAATATTTTCGACTACGTTGTTTTGACACTAAATAAATACAAATTCGTAAAATGTTTACAATTTCATCAATTGATTAAAATTGATTTTATTATTATTAGTAGTAGTGGTATTTCTAAGTAGAAATTAATGTTCGTCAGTATATTCAATAATTTTGATATTGATAGATCAGTTAAATTAACTATGGATATCAGTAAACGAAAATGTGTTGAAGATGAAAAAATTTCACCAAATAAAAAAATAAAAATATTAAATGAATGTTTAATGACATTCAAGGGAATTGAAAGAAAATTATCTAAGTGAGTATAAATTTAATAAATATTCGATTATATAACTATAGTATTTGTTAACTGTTTGTTTTTAGAATTACATTTCGAGCCAGAATTACAAATAAAACAGAAATTAAAAATTTTACAAATGGGAAAGTTTTTAATATTGATTTATTGGACAAAAGTGGTGAAATTAAGTGCTCAATTTTTAATGATGCTGTAGATCATTATTACGAACTTTTGCAGGTAACAATTAGATACTTTTTTTTTTTTTATAAACTTTTGCTCTTTTTAATAACGGCATATTATAAAATTTACATATTATCTAATTTATTGTACAAATAAAATGCAATAATTCCCATAATAATATTACTCTTTGTTTGATTTAAATAAATTTTTAAAGTTCGTCGTGTCAGCTCTAAGTGTAAAGCAATTCGAACGTACGTTTATGTACAATAATTTGAAATGTTTAAAGCAATTCATTGATCAAATTAAATATTTATTTATTAATACATATATTAATTTACATATATTTTTTGCATTTAATATAAAAAATTTTTCTACTCAGTTGCACGATGAACTTATAAAATTTATTTCAATCAAACTAAGAGTCTGATCATTATGGGACTTATTGCATTTTATTTATAACATTTTTAAGCTTATTTAAAAAAAAAAAAATTTTTTTTTACGTACGAATTTGAAAGAAATTAATTTGTTTATTAAAAATTGTCATTTTGTTAATCAAAAAAGACGAATCAATTTTCTTTTTAAAATAATTCTAAAGTTGATAAGAAAATAAGTATTTTATCTCTTTACATAAATTTTGTATCTTCAGTATTTTGCAAAATATAAACAATTGAAAGTAGTTCTAATTATGCAAAATTAAAATTTTTAAAAATAGTAAATAAAAAATTTGTCTTTTAAAATTCAAATACAAAATTACGTATACAATATTTTTCACCATAGAATTGAAATTCCCATATATTATATATATTATATATTTATAAATTTATTTAAATAATTTAAAAAATTTTATTTATTTTAATAATTATTTATTTATTGATTTTTTAATATTTATTTATTAATTTGTATTTTTTTATTTTAGATTGGGAAACAATATATTCTTACTAATGTTCAAATAACATTGGCCAATAAAAAATTTAATAATTTTGAAAATAAATATGAATTGCAATTAACTGTTGATTCTGTTGTTACTTTAGATGACAATGAGAATGAAGAACCATTGCCCTTAAATATTTTCAATTTAAAAAAAATTGTAGATATTGATTATTTAACAAAGGGAACAATAATAGGTATATATTGAATATTATAATTATTAAATTTAATTATAATTTTAACTAAAAAAATAAATTTTATTAGATATATGTGGGATCATTAAGAAAATAGATATTGTTGAAGAAATTTTTTTAAAAAATGGAGGATCAATGTTTAAAAGAAATCTCACGATTTCCGATGAACTTGAAAATACAGTAAGTTTTTGAAAACTATATGTAGGTATAATATAAGTATAATACATATTATAATTATATAATTCTGTGATATTAGTTAATCATATAATGTTTTATTAATATTTTTTATTTTTTTTTTTTATTAGTAATTTATCTAAATGTGTTAATTATTATTAAAATAATAAAATTTTTTATGATTAAAGAATATATAGAAAAATCAACTGTATGAAAAAAAATAATTAACTAATTTTTCTCAAAATATCTCAAAAATAATAAATAATAATAAATATTTTTTATAATAATAAATTTTAATTTTTTAATTTATTTTTTTTTTTCGCGATATGAGACTTAACTATAATTTTAATTTTGTCGTATTTTTTTTTTATTGTCATATTGTATTTATATTTCTTTCTCATACAAAATAGATTGAAGTAATAATTTGTTATATTTTTCTTTTATCAATGATATGTAATATTTTTTATGTGTCTTGACATTATCTTTTATTGAAGAAGTAAAAAAATTTAATAACAAGTATCATTTTAAAAAAAAATTGTTATAGATAGATTTAGTTTTTTAGAATGATCGAGCTAAAAATGTTCAATTGAAGGAGAACGATATTATTTTAATTAAAGGAGGAAAAAAAAATGAATTTAAAGGGTTGAAAACCATATCAATTCAAAATTCATCCTTGATTAAAAGTAATGATTGGAGCATCTGTGAATTGAATGAGTATGAATTTTTTTTAAATTAATTATTAGAATATTATTTTAATTTTTGATTCTTTTTTAATAATCCTTTAGTATAAAATTTGTAAGAATCATCGGTATATTAAAATAAATCTTAAATATAATTTTATATATAGTAACAATAACTTTAAATTATTATTTTTTTATTTTTTCAGATTAAAAAATAATTTTGAAAAGAAGATAGCAATATGATGAAGATTACAATATTTTAATATTAAATTAAATATTTAATAATATTATTGTGTCTATTTAATAGAATTTTCATATTATTTACAAAATGTAATAAATACATAACTTATTTAAAATTATTATTATTTTAAATTATTTTTATAATTTTTATGTATTAGAAAGATTTTTGATCAATAAAATGAATGTGTAAAATTATGATTAATTGTATTATTCTATGTTACTTTCATGGGGATGTATTTTGATCATAATTCCAGAAATGGTTTTAGACATCTGACATAGAATTAATTAATTTTACTTACTATTCTCTTTAGTCTATTTTATTTATACTAAATAGGAAACTTATATAAATATATATATATATATTTTAATATTTTATTATTTAAATTCTTTCAAAATATAAATAAAATTGTATTGCTTAAATATTATCAAAAAATGTTTTCTAATTTATCAAATTTATTTAATTAATTATTAATTTGAAATTAATTTATGAAGATGATTTATTTTTTTAATAATTAAAAGTTCAAATTTAATTGCTTATTAATATTTAAAATTAAACATTTTTCAACTATATCAAAAATAGGTACTCAACAGAAATTAGCTGCAATAAAAAATTATTTAACAAATTATGTATTGAATTAATTACAATTAGTCAATAAAAGATTTACGTATTTTATAAAAAGCCCAGTTTTATAAAAAATATATTTTTAGAATTGTGATTTTTATTTAATAAATTATTTTTAATATTTTATTATTTAAATTCTTTTTAAATATAAATATATTTTGTCAGTTTAAATACATGGAAATGTGATTTCTCTATTATCTTAAACAGTTTTCTACTTTATGAAACTTTCAATAATTATTTAGTAAATAAATTATGAAGATTAATTACTTTTTTAATATATAAAATTTTAAATACAGTTGCTTATTAATGTACAAAATAAATTTTTAATAAATTTTGAAATTAATATTAAGAAATAAAATAGTTTTCTACTTTATCGTAAGAAGTTTCTCAAAATATTTATGAAATATTTTCTAATATAACTCTACAGTTTAGCTTATTGTATTAGCAGTTGTGCATGCAGTTGAAATATTGTATTTTAAACAGTTCTATTTTATATTGTTTATTTAGATTATATAAATATTTGATATTAATAATTATTAATAACATTTTTAAAATTATCTAAATAATTTGTAATTAAAATTATACATTATTGTTTTGTAATATTTATTCTGATTGTAAGAAAAAGAATTAATTATTGGAATAAGAAGTAGGTAAGTTTATTTTTTTAATTTGTTTTTTTAATAATAATTTTGTTAAATTTTTCTTATCAATTAATATTTTTTAGATTATTTATCGTTATACAATTCTATTATATTAGTTAATCTTTTAATGTTTTATTATTTTTAAATTTCAATTTTTACATTTTATAAATTATAACCAAGTTTTGTTATAAATTTTATTATTTTAATTTTTTAAACTAATTTCATAATTTTTATTGGTATGTAACATTAGTAATTTACCTAAATGTTTAAATTATTATAATTTTAAAATATTTTTATGATTAAAGAATATATAGACATATAAATTTTACAAATATATATTTTATAAATTTTATTATTTTAATTTTTTTAAATTAATTTCATAATTTCCATGGGTATGTAACATTAGTAATTTACCTAAATGTGTAAATTATTAAAATTTAAAATATTTTAATGATTACAGAATATATAGACATATAAACTTTATGAAGAAGAATAATTAAAATATTTTTCTCTGAAATAATAAAATTAAAAATATATATTTTGAATGAAACATGATATAACTATATTTTGTTTTAATACAAGGAATGACGTTCGATGAAAACAAATAAAAATAACTTATTATTTACCTTAACTGTTAGCAAGAAAACATGAAATATAACCTTGAATATAAGAAAAACAATTATTTGTTTTATTAAGAAATAAATAAATTAAAATTAATAAAATTTTTTATACTATAAAATTAATAAATGTTTATTAAAAATAAAATTAATTTAAATTAATTAAAATTACGGCAAAAGTAAGAAAAATAATTAACTTTTTGATTAAAAAATAAGTAATTTATAATTAAATAAAATAATTTATACTATAAATTTAATAAATGTTTATTAAAAATTAAATTAATTTAAATTATTTATTATTATTAAATTGTATAAAATTATTTACTTATATTATTTTTTTTTATTTTTCACATTTTAAAAATTTTAGTCCAATAATATTTTAGTTTAAAATGAAATACTTTTGGTTTTCTTTTGCATTAATTTGTTACGTTACTTCTTTAGAATAATTTTATTAATTTAATGTGTTAGCAGAATATATAGATTAACTTTAATTGCCAGAAACTATTTTTTTTCATTATGCCTAAAGTTTGACAAAATCTCCAAAAAATGCAAAAGACTTTTCGTCTAGTTCTTGACCATAGATTGATGTGTTGATTATGTTATATATGTATTATTTAATTTATGAATTAATTTATAAAATTCTAAATAAATTCCATGAAAAGAAAGTAACGTTAAACTTTAAATATATTTATTTTTTTATATTAAAAAAAAAAAAAATTCCAGATAAAGTTGATAATGTAATTGCATAACTTTTAAAGCTGCAAATAATGACAGTTGAATTGAATAAAATAATTTTTTAAAAAATTATAAAGATTAATATTATATTATATTATAATATTATATTATAATATAAAGGTTTTAGATTAA
The DNA here is from genome assembly GCA_037103525.1 of Ganaspis brasiliensis. Lineage (NCBI taxonomy): Eukaryota > Metazoa > Arthropoda > Insecta > Hymenoptera > Figitidae > Ganaspis > Ganaspis brasiliensis. The sequence goes on from JAZKLR010000187.1 coordinate 419,184, forward strand.
TATTATATAATATTACATAATGTAGTAATTTTTATATTAATCTATTAAATATTAAATTATTATGTAAATTAATCACTAACAAATTATTCTTACATTATGAATATATTATTGATTAGTTAATTAATTAATTTGTTTATTTATTTATTATATCTTGATTATTTCATTAAACTAAATTTTTAAAGTCTTAGCTTTAGTCAATTCGATTTAACCAATAATAAGAAACTAATCAATGATATTCATTTTTATTAAATTTGATCAAAGTAGACATTTCTATTACATATGAACAATTAATAAGAATATTTATTAATAATTGATAAAATTTAAAACATTTGCTAATACATAATTGGAAGTGTCTGAACATTTTAAATCCACTTATGATGTTTCAGCAGCACAGTCAAGGAGTTAATTGCTTAAGTTTAAAAGCTGCAAATAATGACAAGTTAATTAAAAGTAATAATTTTTATAAAATTATAAATAATACTTTATTGATTAATTAATATAAAATAAAAAATAATAGCAAAAAATTCTTTCATTATTAATAAATTATTGATTAGTTAATTAATTAAGTTATTTTTTTTTTTATTTATTTATTTCATCTTGATCATTTCATTAGACTAACTTTTAAACTTTTTAAATTTTCAGCTGTAGCACATTAAATTGAACTTATAATTAATAATTAATAATTAATTAATTATATTATTTTTATTAAATTTTATTAAAGTAGACATTTTTATTACATATAAGCAATGAATAAGAATATTTATAAGCAATAGATAATTCCGAAAATTACACACAATAATAGGTGTTTCACGAAAAATATGAAATAAATCAGAAAAATACAAATCTTACGTAATTTTACTTTTTTTTTCTAAATGTAATATAAGTTTTAAGTTTATTTTACAAATTTTAAAAATTACTGTGGTTTGAGATAATTTCTAAACACTTAAAAAACATTTTCATTTATAAAGGTAGTTTCTAATGTAGTTCACAATTGAGTAGCCGGATGTAATAACTCGCTAGGCGCTCGAACAATTTATAAATTATGCATAAACTGAGCATCGTCTTTACTCTCTAAATTTTAATTAGTTAAAAATAACTTAAAATTAGTAAAATCGTGCCCGAGTTTTTATTTCAGCAATTAGTTAAAAATTAATAATTATTAGTAAAAAAAATGACTAATTGTTAGTAAAAACATAACTAAAAGATAGTTAAAATTTGACAAATTGAATTACTAATCAGAATTTTACTAAAATATTAGTTATTGTGACATAACGTAAAAATGAATTTGACTAATAATTAGTTATTTTTCACTAAATGATTAGTAGCAATATAACTATTTGAATTAGTCACTGAGTTTTTGCTTTCAAATCTGTTATTTTTAACTAATTCATTTTACAGATTGAGATAAAGAATGGCATCATTATGCAACGTCTTTATCATTTCAGGTTTTGTGTCATTGTTTTTAAATTATCCATAAACAATTTATCTAGGTTCGCTTGCATTTAATAAAAAATTATTTTGTCTTACAAAGAAGCGATGTGTACATGAAATAAACATAATATTTATGTACGCATATTTGATCCGCATATATCATCTGTATCTCCATTACATTCTATAATTTTACTCGTTGGTGTCTCTTGAATTTTTATATAATGTATTTTCATCAGGATAAATTGCATTTCGGCTAATATACAGTGTCGTAATTTAAGTAAAGATTTTTTATATTATTTTTTACAGGTTATTAACTTTTCATCAGCAATATATAATTTATATAAATAAATATTAAATTACTAACGTAAATAATGGTTTTATCACATACTGATGAACTTATTGTAATAGGTAAAAAGAATTCAGTGGTAATAAAAGTAAATTAAATGACAATCATATTTATGAATTTAATAAACTGCTGAAATTACAATCAAATTATGATATGCAGTCAACGTTACTAATTCAGATACCATCATTTATTGAAGAAGTACCTCTGGATAAAAATTATATTCAAATTTTATTTTCAGGAGAAAATTTAGATAATGGGCATTGGATTTGTATATATTACAGTTGCAATATTATTCACATTTATGATAATAATAACAATTATTTTTTGGAAGAAGATCATAAAATTTTTATTAATAAATTATTTCCAAATAATAATAATAATTTAAAAATAATGTTTGAAACTGTTCAATTTCAATCAAATTCCTATGATTGTGGAGTTTTTTCAATTGCATTTGCTATTGCAATAATGAATAATATATGCCCATGTACTTTAAATTTTGATATAGATAAAATGAGAGAACACTTATTAAAATTATATAAATTAGGTAAACTTGAAATGTTTCCATTAATTAATAGTCGTATTATAATTAATTCACTACATGAATCTATGAATAATCATAATATTAAAAAAATTGAAAATTGGTATTATGAAGAAACAGAAACATTAAATGAAGTCAATGAAAACATAGTTGAATTAATTGATCTTACTTTAGAAGAAGCAAATTATAATAATATAACGCAAAAAAATAATTATTCAAAGACAATTAATGAAATTAATGAAAATATGAATCAATTAAATAATATTAATTCAGAAAAGAAACTTGTAAATACTAATACGCAAAAAGAACATTATTATGCAAAAAGTAATGAATACAAGAAGAATCTCAATGTACATAATGAAAAATTGAATGAAATTGTAACTAAAAATTTTACTGAGAATGTTATTAATAAAGTCATTAATATAAATTTTGATAATTTTGAAAGTACATTAGAAAAAGAGAAACATGCTGAAAAAATCATTCAAAAAAAAAATGATATTAAATATCATTATACAATTGTTAAAAATAAAAAAATTAGAAAAAAATGCGATGAAAATGTTAATAATTCTAAGAATAATTTAAATTTTTTTGATAAGGAAGCATTAGAAAATGAAAAAATAATTAAAAAATACGTAGAGAAAGTATTAGTTAAAAAAGATGATTTTTATAATGATAATAAAAATATTAAAAATAAAAAAAGAAGACAAAAGTACTCTGAAAATGTTAAAAATTTAAAATATGATGTAAAGTATTTAGATCAGAAAGCATTAAAAAATAAAATTAGAAGAGAAAAATATGCACAGAAAGTGAGAGATGAAAAAGAAGATATTAATAATTATAATGAAATTGTTAAAAATGAAAAAATAGCAGAAAAATACTCAGAGAAAGTAATAGAAGAAAAAGATGATGTTAATAATGATAATAAAAATATTAAAAATCAAAAAAGAAGACAAAAGTATTCTGAAAATGTTAAAAAATTAAAAAATGATGTAAATTATATAGATAAGGAAGCGTTAAAAAATAATACAAACAAAGTGACAGATGAAAAAGATGATATTAATAATTACAATAAAATGAATAAAAATGAAAATAGAATAGAAAAATATTCAGAGAAAGTAATGAAGGAAAATGATAATCTTAATAATGATAAAAAATTGTTAAAAATCAAAAAAGAAGACAAAAGTACTCTGAAAATGTTAAAAAATTTAAAAATGATGTAAAGTATTTAGATCAGAAAGCATTAAAAAATAAAATTAGAAGAGAAAAATATGCACAGAAAGTGAGAGATGAAAAAGATTATATTAATAATGATAATAAAATTGTTAAAAATAAAAAAAAAATAACAAAAAACGTTGTAAATTTTAGTAATTTAAAAAATAATTCAAATTTAATAGAGCATCAACAATTAAAAAACAAAATAAAAATAGAAGAATACACTGATAATGAAATAATAGAGAAAATTAATGTTAACTCTACTAATGATAATTGTAAAATTATTAATAAAAAAACTATATTAAAAAGAAATTCGAATGTATGGGAAGATACCAAGATAGATAATGAAACTAATGTGAATATAAAGAAAAGAAAAAAAAATAATAATGTTTTTAAGCCCATTAAGAAACAAAAATTTGAATTAAATAAAGAAAAAAAAAAAATTATAATAATATTGAGAAAATGGACATTGAACATAATAATAATAGTTATCAAAAATTGAAAAAGAAAAAAAAAAAAGTTAGCAAAAATGTACATGAAAAAAAAATGCTTGCATTGTACAAATATCCTGCAATGTCAGCTGATGAAGATGTAATTTCTGAAAATTTTTTAGGAAATATGGACATTAAATGCAAACATTGTCAAGCAGTACATTTTGTTTTGTAAACAAAAAGAAATAAAGAATATAATGAATGTTGTCATAAAGGTAAAGTTAAATTAAAAGATGATCCATTATATCCAGAGGAACTTAAAAGTTTATTATTAGATGATTCTAAAAATAGTAAACACTTTAAACTGTTTATAAGAAAATATAATAATGCATTAGCATTTGCTAGTTTTGGTGCAACATACAATCCAATAAAAAATAAAGGACCTCAAGTTATTCGTATTTGTGGTCAAATATATCATAATACATATTCTTTACATCCAAATGATAATGAATCTCGATTATACGGACAATTGTACATAATTGACAATGAATTTGCAACCCAAAACCGCTTAATAAATAATGAAGGATGCCGAAGTAATATTCTAAGTCAATTAGATAATTTAATTAGAAAAAATAATCCTTACGCTCATGCATATAAGATGATGTATGAAGTTGAGAAAGAAGAGATCAAGTCATGTTTGTTAAAAAATATTGAACCAAGAGAAGTAAAAATGATAATAAAAAGGGATATTAATTTAGATCAAAATAGATATAATTATCCGGCAACTAATGAAGTAGCAGTTGTATTCATTGATAATGAAGGTGAGCCACCAATCAAAAGAGATTTGTGCATTTATTCTAGAACTAATAAACCGAAACTAATTCCTCAAATAAGTAAGCATGTTGATCCAATGACATATCCATTAATATATCCTTTTGGAGGATATGGTTGGATGCCTACTATAAAATGTACCAATGATAAAGACAATATTACAGCTTTACAATTTTATTCATATAAGCTTAGTGTAAGATACTCATTTAGTCCTTTTATAAATTTAGGAAAATTGACTCAACAATATATTGTTGATTCTTGGGTTAAAGTCGAAAGCTCAAGGTTATATTTCTTAAAAAAAAAAACAAAATGTTTTGCGCACTGAAATGTATTCTGGATTATTTATTTTCTAAAAAAAATGATAATAATAACTGTAAGATTGGAAAAATGTTCATTTTACCATCAACATTCATTGGAAGTCCTAGAGCAATGCAACAAAATTTTACTGATGCAATGTCTTTAGTACAGAAATATGGTAAACCAGATTTATTTATAACAATGACATGTAATTCTAAATGGAAAGAAATTATTGATAATATCGGTATAAATGAAGAAGTAATAAACAGACCTGATGTTGTTGTTAGAGTATTTAATCTTAAAGTTAAAGAATTGAAAAAAGAGTTGTTAAAAAAAAAAATATTTGGTAAATGTATTGCTTTCACATATGTAATTGAATTTCAAAAAAGAGGACTACCTCATTTACACTTATTATTATTTTTAGATATTAAAGACAAAATGAGAAGCGCAGAAGATGTAGATAAATTTATAAGTGCAGAAATACCTGATGAAAGAATTAATCCTCATCTTTATAATATTGTCAAACAATTTATGATTCATGGCCCGTGTGGAAATGAAAATAGCAATTCACCTTGCATGAATGAAATGACTAATAAATGTTCTAAACATTTCCCTAAATCATTTAATGATAATACAGATTTCAATACCAAAGGATATCCTATATACAGACGTAGAGATGATGGTAAATGTATAACATTTGGAAAAAATAGAAAAGCTAGTAATAGGTTTGTTGTACCATATAATCCATATTTGCTTTTAAAATTTAATTGTCATATTAATGTTGAAGTATGCTCCACTGTTCTTGCCATAAAATATTTATTCAAATATTGCTATAAAGGACATGACTGTGCTTGTATTGAAATGAAAGGTACGAATGATTCTTCAATTAATGAAAATAATTATATTAATGATGAAATAAGTAATGAAGAAAATTATTTAGAATATGATGAAATAAAACAATACATAAACACGAGATATGTTTGTCCTCCTGAAGCAATGTATAGATTATTTGAATATAAATTACATGAATTATCTCATACAATTTATAGATTAGCTATTCATAACGAAAATGAACAAAATGTTTATTTTAAAGAAGGCTCAGAAGAGGCATGCTTAAGTAAGAATAATCATACAACATTAACTGCATGGTTTGAACTAAATAAGGTGGACGATGAAGCAAGAAAATTATTATATGTAGATATTCCTCAACATTATGTTTTTAATAAAAAAATGAAAATGTGGACTAAAAGAAAAAAATATAAAAAACCAATTATTAGTAGGATGTACTTAGTTAATCCACGTCAACGAGAAAAATTTTTTTTAAGATTATTACTATTACATACTAAAGGTGCAACATCATTTGAACAATTACGAACTGTGAACAATACAATGTTTCCTACTTTCTTTGAAGCTGCCAAAGAAAAACAATTAATTTCTACGGAAGAAGAATGGGACAAATGTCTTAATGAAGCATGTGAAACAAAATTTCCCAAAAAAATTTGCGAATTATTTGCTTATATTTGTGTTTATAATAATCCAAGTAATGCTCGTGAACTATACGATAAATATAAGAATCATTTTTTTAATCCTCAATTGAGTCAGGAAGAAGGAGAAATATGGTCGTTACAAAACATAAATAATATATTATTAGCAAATAATTTATCATTAGATGCATTCAATTTACCAAATAACATAAATAATAATAATAATGACCTAACAGTAAACCCAAATAATTATGATTTTTATAATGATGATGAAATAAAAGATAATGATTTTCAAATTAATGTCAATTCATTAACAAATGATCAAAAATATATATTTGATAATATTATTGATGCATTATATAATAAAAATAATAATAGACAATTTTTTATTGATGGACCCGGAGGTACTGGTAAAAGTTACTTACTTAATGCTTTAATACAATATTTGAACTATAATAAAATTTCCGTAATATCAGTTGCATGGACAGGCATTGCAGCAAATTTATTAATTAACGGTAAAACAGTACATACAACATTTAAATTACCATTAACAATAAGTGAACAAACAACTTGCAATATTTCTCCAAATACAATTGAAGGTAAAAAAATTATATCCTGCAAAATTATTATTTGGGATGAAATAACAATGACATCGAAAAATGCTTTTGAAGCAGTTAATAGATTATGCCAGGATTTATGTAATTCATCAGAAATATTTGGAAATAAAATTGTAATTACTTCAGGTGATTTTCGACAAACTTTACCAATTGTTAGACACGGAAATAGATCAATAATAGTAAATAATTGTGTTAAAAAATCAAATTTATGGTTAAAATTTAAATGTTTCTCATTAATTGAAAATAAACGTGTTTCAAATAATGATAAACAATTTAAGAATTGGCTCCTACAAGTTGGTAATGGCAAATTTAGTAATAAATTTGAAAAAGAGAATGAAGTAATAAAGTTACCTAAAGATATTTTATGTAATGATGATCTTATTACAGTCATTTATGGAAATTCTATTAATTCAAATGACAATGAATTACATGAAAAGGTAATATTAGCACCAACAAATATTGATGTTTTAGAATTAAATAATAATATTTTAGATAAAATAAGTGGCGATTTTAGAGAATATTTAAGTATTGATTCATCTGAAGAAGATGAAGTATATAATACATCACATTCAATAATACCAATAGAATTTTTAAATACCTTAACGCCTAATGGACTTCCTCCACATAAACTTCAATTAAAAATTGGTGCAGTAGTGATTCTATTAAGAAATTTAAATTTAGAAGGAGGTTTATGTAATGGTACAAGATTAAGAATAACGAAATTAGAAAATTATAGTATTTGTGCTCAAATAATTACTGGAACGCATAAAAATGAAATTGTAATTTTACCTAGAATAAAATTATCTCCATCTAATGAAGAAATACCATTTTAATTTTCAAGAAAGCAATTCCCAGTAAGGTTAGGTTTTGCTTTAACAATAAACAAAGCACAAGGTCAATCTTTCAAAAAAGTTGGAATATATCTTCCACAACCAGTTTTTAGTCATGGCCAACTGTATGTTGCTCTATCTCGTGTAACTTCCAAAGACAATTTAAAAGTATCACTCAATTATCATTCAAACATTAATAAATCAAAAAAAAAAAAAAAAAAAAAAAGAATGTGAGGATATGTACATTAAGAATATTGTATTTACTGAAATATTAAATTAATAATAACAAATTTAAAAAAAAATTAATAAATGCCACAAAATGACCAAGGTAGTCATTAAAATCTTCTATTAAAAATAATAAAAAAATATATAAAAGGCTGCGCTGTTTAACAATAGCTGCGCATCACAATGTTTAAGGTTATCCTACACCTTTTATTTAAAAATAAATTAAAATTGTGTTAAAATGCTGCGCTAATTGATTATGGCAGCGCCTATAAATTTAATATTAAATAAATATAGGCTGCGCTAATTATCAACTGTGTAAAAAAATGGCAGCGCCTTTGACTCTCTAAGGTTTTTTTTAAACCATGAACCTATCCAAGACGTCCAAGTCGTGGGAGTCGGGCAACGTTGTAAAAAAGATAAATTCTATTGTACGTACAATAAATAAATAAGCAACGGCTAACATTGGAAGGTTAAAACTATATACAATTGATGAACTTATATAATAACTTTTCTAAAGTTAATTTTTTTTCCCTATAATAATTTTAAATAAATAAAGAGAAAATAGAAAAATATATTCTTAAACAAAAACAAACATTTAAAACCAAAATCACTAACAAGATTTGAAAATAAAAAACAAAACTTATGCGCAAAAGGATTCTTGTATAGCTAAATATGCGCAGTAACAAAAACTTGATAAAAAAGTTTGTTAAGAAAATTTTGCATGCATGTAAAGCTCAATAATCATGTAAACAGAAATTTTGGACACATCGGGTAGGATATGCATTTTTTACAACTAAATCGTGTCAAAATCATTTTACATGTAACAAGAAATGAATTTTTGATTTTTGTTGGACTTAAAAAAAAAAAAAAAAAAAAAAAAATGATTTGAAAGAATTATAGGAACTACTAAGCATCTTAAAATCCAACAGAACTCTCCTGGAGGACTATAGCGCCTGTGTAGCAATCATAATTCACTACTGCGCATCTGTAGCACTCAATTTTTACTACTGCGCATGTGAAATTGACCTAGTTAACTATTGCGCATGAGCAGAAGTAACGAATGATTACTGCGCACATGTAGAGCGCATGTTTTACTGCGCATAAAGATGTATTTTAATCGGATAAAGTGAGTAGAGTTAATAGAAGTGCCAAATGAATGGACGAACGAACGTACGAACGAAAGAACGAACGAACGAAAAATTTTACAATTTTTCCAAAATCAACATCATTTTTATGTATTAATGCAATATTTTGCATATGCAACTGCATATAAAAATGCTTAATTACATGAAGGACTCACTATTTTTTAATATACCATTAGGTAAAAGTAGGTTAACTTAATAAAATGGACAAACTAACGAAAAAATGAACGAAAAAGTGGTTACATTTTAATATTATTGCGCATGAGCAGAAGTAACGAATGATTACTGCGCACATGTAGAGCGCATGTTTTACTGCGCATAAAGATGTATTTTAATCGGATAAAGTGAGTAGAGTTAATAGAAGTGCCAAATGAATGGACGAACGAACGTACGAACGAAAGAACGAACGAACGAAAAATTTTACAATTTTTCCAAAATCAACATCATTTTTATGTATTAATGCACTATTTTGCATATGCAACTGCATATAAAAATGCTTAATTACATGAAGGACTCACTATTTTTTAATATACCATTAGGTAAAAGTAGGTTAACTTAATAAAATGGACAAACTAACGAAAAAATGAACGAAAAAGTGGTTACATTTTAATATAGTAAAGGATTATTATTATTATTATTATTATTTTTTTTTTTTTTACAAAACAAGTTTAGGAGAGGAAAAAATGCATTTACGCACTTGTTCGTGTGGGACTCGACCACGTGCTGTGGTAATACCTCACTAAAACAACCTCTCCCATTCTTGCTTTACATATTCTAATCCATTATTGCTCCATCCGTCCTGGAGGGTAAGCAAAAGCGTGATTCATTTACTAGAGTTGTTATTTTCGTTTCTTACACTGTTGTTCTCACCCATTGCCGCCGATATTCTTTAGCGGTGGTCAAGAACGTTGTTGGATGCTTTTTTAGAGCTACCGAATAGGATTTTATAATGAACAGTGCTGCCGAACCAGATTTAGAGAGTTCAGAAGAACAGCCTTCTGCATGCGAACCGCCAACGCATTAGCCTTGTGCTCGCAGCTAGAAATTTTTTGTAATTGGCTCACAAATGAAGCTCGCATCCCTCCTAAACAACCGAGTACAAGAACAATTAATCTGACCCTGTAGCCTGGATATATTTTACTCAATTCAAACAGAAGGTCTTGATACTTTGTCCGCTTCTCATCCTCCTTTTGAGTGATATTGCTCTCAGCAGGTGCCGAAAACTCTATCACACAAATGACCTTACTTTTATGATCCTGGAGCACTATATCAGGTTTATTGGCGCTGATACGATGAGTGGTGGAAAAAGAAAAATTCCAGTAGATCTTACACTGATCATTTTCCACAACGGACTCCTGATCCCCCTGGGCATACGGCAAGATGGGTTCTTTATCTATACCATATTGGTGTCGAAGGTGATAATACAACACCTTAAGCGCAGCATTGTGTCTTTCTACATATCTGTAACATGCATACTTCGGGCACGCACTTAGAATGTGACTAAGTGTCTCCGGGTATTGCCTGCACGCTCGACAGTTGGTATTGTCGACAGATATATGCATCACTCGACTGCGATACACCAAAGTATTTATCACTCCATCTTAGCAAGCAAATAAAAATCCTTCAGTCTCCGATTTCAAACCAGCAGACTTGAGGAAAGCAAATGACAAAACCCCAGACAGTCCCAACTCTTTTATGAGACTGAAAAACCGTCCATGCACAGGCTTGTCAATATGCTCCTGTAACAGAAGCGCATGTTCTGCTTCCTTAACACGTTTTTTAAGCATTAATGGTGTTAAAGATGCTAAACCTTGTTCCATATCCCTGGTTTCAAATGGGAGACTAAGTTCACTTGCAGCTCTTTCTGCCGCTCGATATAAAAACGCCCCAACATTTGCAATTTCATGATGGTGAACAAATTGCATAAGAGGATCTCTACTGTTTATGACTGAGCATGCTGCAGATAAAACAATTCTACGATGAAGACACTCTAAATTTAAAAGACCTCTTCCTCCCCGATCGCGTGGAAGGTAAATGCGAGGTACGGAAGACCTAGGATGATGACTTCGATGTTTAGTCATCATCTTGCGAGTTTCTCTATCTAGTTCCTTCAACTCATTCACATTCCACTTAACTGCTCCAAATGTATAGAGTAGTAAAGGAATGGCTAATGTGTTTGTGGCTTGTATCTTATTCTTCCCAGATATTTCAGAAGCCCAAATTTTTCTGAGAAGACCATGGTATTTCATATGGAGATGATCTTTAAGCATACACAAATCCCCAAGATATGTGTAAGTTTCCCCAACACCAAGGTGATGAATGGTATTGCCACCAATGAGCTGAATATTCTCAGAGTCGCTCGACATTTCAGCTGTTTCTCGTCTCCCTTTAATTAAATGGATAACAGCACATTTATCTAATCCAAAATCCATACCAATAGCTCTGGAGTACTCGGCTACTGCAAACACCAGAATTTTTAATTCGTCCTTGCTGGATCCATATAGCTTAAGATCGTCCATATAAAACAGATGGTTGATCTTATGGACTCTATTTCTGGGTTTTCCACACATGTATCCAGAGTATTTTTCTCGGAGTACTACAGACAGAGGCAAGAGGGAGATGCAAAAAAGTAGAGGACTTAGGGAGTCTCCTTGGATAACTCCTCTTCCAAACGAGATGATGTTAGTCATCACTTGCTGTTTGTTGGATGTTATAACAAACCTTGTCCTCCACATGAGCATTAGCTCCTTTAAGCATCTCACAATGTTCGGATGTACCTCTAAGCATTCAAGGAGCTTGATGATCAGCTCATGACTTGTAGATTCAAATGCCTTTCGGTAATCAATCCAAGTCATTGACAGGTTACGTCGATAAAATATCGCGTCTTGGGTAATACACCTATCAATCAATAGGTTCTCCCTACAACCTGCCAGACCTCTCTTGCACCCTCGCTGTTCGCTTATTGCACTCCAAACTGGCTCGATGGATGTCAAAATCCTCTCTTTGAGGATGCCAGTGAATAGCTTGTAGCAGGTGTTAAGACAAGCTATGGGTCTATAATTTTTTGGAATAGATAAATCACCAGATTTTGGTAAGAGTACCGTTCGTCCTTCCACCAACCACTGTGGTATTGGATGTTGACCGTTGAGAAAGGTAGAGAATATTCGAGCCAAATGTTGGTGAGTTGAAGAGAACTTCTTCCACCAAAAGTTATTAATCTTATCTGGCCCGGGTGCTGAAAAGTTCTTCGTTTTAGCAACTATGTTTCTCACCTCCTCCTTAGTAATTGGTGGACTTACCTCTGCTGGATGGTCAAGCCCCTGTCTAAAACAGAAGCTACGAAAGAGTGTTAAGGATGACTCTTCATCGTTCACTGAATGGGCTTTCCCATATATGTTACTCCAGAAGTTTTCAATCTCTTCACGACATGGGGGTCTTTCGACAGTTGGCGATGGTGGACTGAACAGGCGAGAAGGATTAGTAGCATAGGTATTATTTTGCTTTATCCATTTAACCCGCCGTTCTAAACGCTGTCTTATAACAACAAGAGAACGTATCTTCTCAATCCAATGTTGCTTGATGGTCTGCAACTTCGATTTCTTCAGAGTGTGATGCAATCTTTTTAGAGTCTGGGCTATTTCCAAAACCCTGGATGTAAATTTTCTTTTCGATTCAAGATATACAATCACACTCTGCAATTGAGAAGCATGCCTTCGAGCCACCCCAATCTTAAACTGTACTTGTCTGATTCGTTTAAAGGTCCTATCGACGCGGTCTGAAACAGATTTTCTGTTACTTTCACGAAGCAGGACCTTTGCTTTTTCGTACACAGCACAATTTCATGTCCAGAGATCTACATCCTCTGGGGGTAATGAGAGCTCGTTATTCCCTACAGCGATTTTGTCCATTTTAATGGAAACCTTTAGATGTACTTTGGTTTCCCTAGACCTCATGTTCCCTTCCTCGGTCGTTGGTGTAGGTGTTACTGTCGGAACCTGAAGGTTCTCGGAGGGTTCTTCTTCTTCCTGCTGAAGAAAAGCTTCATGTCCTTTTTTTCGCAGAAAGGATACTTGGTCTCTTAAATACTGAGGTGTCATTTGAGCGTATTGGGGGTACATATTGAGCCATCGCTCATGCAACCTTAGCATGTATCCTCTTCTGCAAGGACTACTGTTTTGCCAACATAGCATGATGTCCTTCCGAAGTTGGTCCGTCCATTTAAAACGTACTCTAGCTTGTCCCGGGTCAATGCCTGGTCGTTGCCTGGGTTCTGTCCTATTGCCACTCCCAACTGAACCCTGATCTCCATCCGAGAGAGACCTATTGTGGGTGGCACTGCGCGTTACAGTCGTCGTAACCGCAAATACTCTGTGTGGAAGGTTATCCCAACACAGAGTGGACAATTATATCGGGTGCCCACCCCTATCTGACTTTTGGTCCGCCCGGGTATTCTAATTTCCTCGGTACCTCCCATATCTGAGAGGCCTTCCCCTATCCGCCACCTGGGGAGGCGCCCGATTGGGGTATCAGAAACCCCATCTCAAATGACATTCAAGTACCCGACCCAGTCGGCTAAGAAACTCTGTGATATCCCGTAAAGGGTACCACAAGTCCCTCACCAACCCGATCAAATACCTACACGATGTTCTGTAATGGTCATCTTAGTACTGAGCCAAGTCGGACCAGTATCTTTGAGCTGCTTGGTAACGGATAAACCAAGCAACCCATTTCGGGATTATTATTATTATTATTTATTATTATTATTACCATTGTTAATATAAATTATTATTTTTGAAATCGAAATATTGAGATTATTTAATTGCTGAAAATAAAATTTTCTTCGGGAGTATCTGATGATCTCACTCTTCCTAGACTCTTCCCTCCACCCCCTGTACTCTCTTCTTTAAGGGAAATGACCTGAGGTATGTTTATCCCCACCTCATCGGTGTGTAAAATACAACGATGATTTGGATATGAATAAGAATATCCAACACTAAATCACTGGTTATTTTGTAAGCCTTCTGTTAAATTCCGTTGGACAATAAGATGTAAGCAGTTCCAATCGAGAGTCAAGTATATTTATTTTTCTGCCATTTAATTTTTGAGTTCCCAAGTGGCCATCCAGTTTTGCTAAAAATACTTTCTTAGTTGCTCCAATATAAAAGAGGTGCATAACCTTAAACGAACTCGTGTCTCTAAACCCAAAACCTCCGCTAATGGACTCTTACCTTTGTGATGCTTTTCGTCACTGCCAATGTTGTATTCTTCATCTGATCTTGCTACATGATTGATACCAGGAAAAACCATTGTTCTTTTAAAACGATAACCTTCTACTTTACATTTTGAGCAAGGATGTGCAGACATATGGCCGAAATGGTTTAGAATAAAGGCTCTTGCTGGAACATCACCAATAAAGTAGCGAATAATTAAAGAAATGAGTCTATTCTTGATATAAATTCCGCCATTCAGTAGAATTTCTCGGATTTCAGACATCAATTTTTCATAGAAATCAAATGGATTTGGAGGTTTATGTGTACCTCTGTATATGCCAACAATAAATGGTTTATCGTCCTCAATATTTACAATTCTACACTGGTGTGGACAAAATTGCTGTAAACCTTTATCAATTTTTGCTCCATCCGTGGAAATGTCTATTATAGCACTTTCTAGCAATTTATCAATCCTTATAATCTTTAACTTTTTTATTATAGCTGCTTTTAGGCCAATGTGCAAATATTCACCACCTGCAATTTCTTGAACGCGTCTGCTAGCAATGTCTGCAGGAGTACTGAGTAAAGTTCTCGTATCCTTAGGGAAATCAACCATACTAAAAGGAAACTCTCTTAAAATTTTTAATATTATATTGCCTTGTGTATGTTTTAATCCTGCATCAAGGAATGCATTTTTTAATGTTTTTTTCCAAAGAACTGCAAGGTCTTCAGGTGCCTTAGACTCATCAGACTTATCAGGATTTTCTGGCTTATTAGGATTCTCAACATCTTCTGGATCATCAGGCACTGGTAGATCTTCAAAATCGTCAGGAAGTTCAGGTTGCTCAAGTACATCAAGAAGTTAAGGTTGTTCAAGTACTTCTGGAACTTCAAGTTGTTCAGGTACTTCAGGAACTTCAAATTTTCTGGTGTGTCATGAAATGCAGGTTGTTAAGGTACTTCTAGTTGTTCTGGTTCTTCATAAGCTTCAAAATAATCCACAATGTCAGAAACTGCAGGTTCTTCTTCAACAATGTTTTGTAAATCCTCATTAATTTTTGCAGCATTTCTAGCGGGAAGTGCATTTAGTCGCCTTCTTTTTTTTGCATCGAACTCAGCTCGGAAAAGCTTTTGTACTTTTCGGCCATTTATTACTTAATTCTTCAAAAAATGACAAATAAAAATGATAATTTATTATCGTGTTCGATGGTTTTTTGAGAAACCCTTGCCAGATGTACGACTCAGTAGTACTCTCACGGAACCGACTTTAAGGAGCAAAGAACCATTATCTATTAGTTCTGGCGGCATTAGAAAAATTTTGTGCCCCACTGGCTTACTAACACCAAGACACGAGTGCCTGTTCGCTAGCGCACACTTGTACCATAAGGTAAATGTCCCAATTTGTGTCCATGTACCAATGTGTACTCAACAGAATTTAAATGCTCAAAATAAAATAAAAATAATACGAAAATAGTGTAAAAAATATATTTTTTCAATTTAATTTTTTATATTCTTCGTGTTGATTTGTGTTTTATGATCCTGGTTGAGGGTAGGACAATCTCCCAAGTTTTGTTTGTACAAGTAATAATCAAATTCTATATTGTGCATGAAGTGAAATTTTTTGTTCTGTACAAATAAAAGGAAGCTATTGTCTCGTTTTGTACAATTATAAAAAAAAGGTATTAATCGGGACATGTGATTTTTATTTATTTTAAATTTAAATAGGTGTTCTGTTTTGTACACTTGCAGAATAATATATTTTAGTTTAAGTTTTATTTTTCATTAATGTGTCGGTTTGTACTTTAAGGGAAACCTTTGTTTCGTATTGTACTCAATACTTGTAAATGTTTATTTTGCATTTAGCACTTTGAATATGAGCGCACTTACGCCTTATTGAAGAAATATATGCGCAACTAAGTTTTATTCAAAAAATACGTGCGCATTAGTGTTTTATTAGTGTGGTACGTGCGCTCTTTGCGTTTAATTGAAGAAATAAACGCGCACTTACGTTTTATACAATAAATATCTGCGCACTTTGGTTTTTTTACAAATACATTAGCCCTAGAATTTTTTTGGACTAATACGTGCCCACTTGTGTTTCATTCATGAAATGCGTGCGCAATTATGTTTTATAGAATAGAGATGTTCGCACTTTGGGTTTTTTACAAATACATTTGCCCTACGGTTTTATTGGACTAATACATGTGCACTTTTGTTTCATGAAAAAAATACGTGCGCAATTATGTTTCAAAGAATAGATATGTGCCCACTTTCGTTATTTTCTATTTTTTTACAGCTTTTATCCTTTTATTTTATATCATGTAAATTAAATCGTGTACTAAATGTTGTACTAAATTGTACTAAATTGTTCTAAATTTGAACATCCTTCTTCTATTTCATTGAATTTCTTTTCTTTTAAATTTTTTTTAAACTTTCAGAACTTTTATTCATTCTCTTTCTCTTTAATTTTACAAATAATTCTTTAATTTTTCTAATTTTTAAATTTTGTACTCTTTAATAATATATTTCAAAGTTTTTTAAAAAACCATGTTATTAATTAATTTAATTTAAACAAAATGTCCGTAAACAGTTAAATGTTTTAAAAGAAATTTCTACTTTTGCTTCCTCATAGAGGAAGCTTTGTGATCGTTAAGATTTTCGATTTTCCAAAAATAGTCTAAATCGACTCAGTTTCATCTAAAAAGCGTAAATTTTCATTCCTAAGCAAATGTCCAGATGTATTTGTGTGTGTGTGTGTGTGTGTGTGTGTGTGTACGTGTGTGTGTATAGCGTTTTTTGTCGCCAAGATATTTCGAGAACGCTTTAACGGATTTGAATAAAATTTGGATGACTTTTTAAGCTCGTGAATATCTAAATTTGGACACAGGGATTTTTGAAAATACCCAATCAAATTTTGTTGAGCACCTTTTTTCATCGAAAAAAATCGTTTTTTGCCAAAATTTTTTTCCAAGTTAAAAATACAACTTAATGAATAAAAAAATCATATTCCTTATCTCAAAACGAATCGATTGACCTATATAACTTTTATTATTGATCAAAAATTCGTGAATTAATTGATGTTTTTTCATTTTTTTGCACTTAAAATTCCTTTTTTTAAAGAATTTCTCAAATTAAATTTTATATTATTAATATATTGCTTTTTCTATAAGAAAGCAAATTTAACTGCTAACTTTAAAACGAAATATCCACGAAATGGACATAATTTCCACCTAGTAAAATAATGATAATAATAATAATAATAATAATATTACTAATAATATTAACCCTCAACTGCTAGACTATCGGGATTTAACGTAACTGCTAGATTGGGTCTACGGGACCCGAGTGATTTTCAAACGCTGATTGCTCAGAGCCTAATGAACATACCGGGACGCCTTTTTCTTAAAACTTATTGCCAGAACCTGTAGAAAAAGAATATCTAGCTTAAATTAATGTGTCTTTATTTTTTTTTAAATATTTCAAGAAATGTAAAGCTACTTTTTTAAAAAGTCGTTTTCTTCAAATAGCTATAGTAACACCAAAAATAGACGTTAAATAAAATTTCTAAGTGGATTTTTAAAGCTTTAAACATGTACCTTAAGTCTGTTTAAGCCATTTTTTGATTGGCTGAAAAAAACATATTTTTTGGGAGAAATGAAAATCATCAAATTTGGTTCATTAAGTTGAGTCACCTGATAAATTTCAACCCATCGAAATATATGTTACTTATCGGTGCCAATTTTTAAAAATCTATCTCCTCCTACAATTTTTCATATTTTTTAATGCTAATTTTTTTATATGCCTTTTTTAAGATTTCAAACAAAATATCGTATGGGTTTTAACATTTTTTAATTTTTTAAAAAAAAAAAAATTTTTTTAATTTTTTTTTTTTAATTTTGATAATATGTCATTCTTTTACATCCAAAAGAATTCCAGAAAAAAAATTTGCACTGATAAGTAACATTTCGATGGATTGAAATTTCTCAGGTGACTCCCCTTAAATAAGGAGAAACCACATTATTAAGAATACAATATTTCATTGTTTTCAAAACATACAATTTAGGGATTTTTGAAATTAACTAATCAAATTGTTTTAGTATCTTTTTAATCAAAATAATTCATGTCTTTTTAATTTTTGTTTTTATTAACTTAAAATATTAAAAATATTATTAAATTATTGCTTCCTCTATGAGGAAGCAAATTGTTTTGCTTCCTTGGAAGCGAAGTGTCCATGAAATGGACAGAATTCACACCTAGTTTTATATATTTTTATGGTACTGTTTCATTCTTGTGTTGTTTTACAATAAAGCATTTGGAGATTTCATATACTAAGTATATTTAAAAAAAATTGTTTTTTGATTTAAATCAAATAAATCTGATTTAAATATAAAAAATCGGGCAAGTTCGAGTTACATTCGCACTAAAACCGAGGGTTCCGTACACAAAACAAAATAATTTTTAATATATTTGATACTATTAAATATATAGTATATAAATATATAATACATATATATAAAATCGTAAATGTTTTAGTGTAAAACAGAAAAAAAATAAAAGTTATTATTTATTATCAGTTTTATGTTATGCTTATAGGTAAAATTGAATGTTTGTATTATATTAATTTATCATGGCTATATCTCACCATTTAATTTATATTTTTATAAGCAATAAAAATTAGTAAGAATATTTTTTTGTTTATTTATTATTATTGTAAAGTATAACTATATATAATTACACAGGCACAAAAAAAGTGTCATGGCCGAGACGCTACATTAGTGTATTCCTATGCAATTTTTCGCTCTGAATCCGAATCCGAAGTCAGAAGTGTCAGATTGGCTAAACCTTGTGAGATAACCTCAAAAAACGGCTCAAAACCACGAATTAGAGCCAAATTCCAAAAAAAGTTCTCCGAAACAATATACACAAGTGTATTTGTATGTAATTTTTCGCGCTGAATCCGAATCCGAAGTCAGAAGTTTTAGATTGGCTCAAGTTTTTGAGATAACCTCAAAAAACTGCTCAAAAACACGAATTAGAGCCAAATTCCAAAAAAAATTTCGCCCAGACACTACACTAGTTAATTCCTATGTACTTTTTCACGCTGAATCCGAATGCGAAGTCAGAAGTGTCAGATTTGTTAAAATTTTTTAGATAACCTCAAAAAACTGCTCAAAAACACGAATTAGAGCCAAATTCCCAAAAAAAATTTCGCCGAGACACTACACTAGTGAATTCCTATGTAATTTTTTGCGCTGAATTCAAGTCTGAAGTTAGAAGAGTCAGTTTGGCTAAAACTTTTAAGATAACCTCAAAAAATTGCTCAAAAAATGCTTAAAATGACCAAAAATATCACATTCTAATTCATCGGGAAAAAATATACAGAAAAAAACTAACGTATTTTCCTAAAACAATTAAAAATTTTTATTTATCTTTTTAAGCAGACTTTTAAAGGTTTTTTAGTTTATCTGAATAATTTTAATTAAAGGATTAAATCTAATATCGTTTTCAGACTCAGCGGGAAAAAATTAAGAAGGAAATCACTGGAAATCACAAGGAAATCAGTTAAAAAAATTAGATTTTTTTGCCTTTTTGGTCATTTTGAGAACTTTTTTAGCAGCTTCTTGAGGTTATCTCACAAACATTAATTCGTGCTTTTGAGCAGTTCTTTAATGTTATCTTCAAAACTTGAGCCAATCTAATACTTCTGACTTC
The DNA here is from genome assembly GCA_037103525.1 of Ganaspis brasiliensis. Classification (NCBI taxonomy): domain Eukaryota; kingdom Metazoa; phylum Arthropoda; class Insecta; order Hymenoptera; family Figitidae; genus Ganaspis; species Ganaspis brasiliensis. The sequence goes on from JAZKLR010000187.1 coordinate 439,490, forward strand.
AGATTTGGATTCAGCGCAAAAAATTACACAGAAATGCACTAGAGTATTGACTCGGCGAAATTTTTTTGGAATTTGGCTCTAATTCGTGTTTTTGAGCCGTTTTTTGAGGTTTATTCTTAAGAAAAAATAATAATTAAAAAAAATAAAAATTTTAAATATATATGTGTAAAAATTTCTTAACAAAAATTAAGATTAAAAATATATAAAATAAAATATTTTCTTATCAAATAAAATGAAAGCAGGTTTATGAAATTCTTGAGTTACCTACTATTCACAATAAATTGCATTAGGTGCTTACTCTCCGTTTCTCTCTATTATTATTTTTTATGATTTTTTCTTCATTCATTGATATTATTATCAAAATATATATTATTGCTCATGCTTTAACATGTTTCATAATTTGTTTAAACAATTTATTATTGTTATTTCCCAACTATCTGACAAAAAATCTAGCGTTTTTGAAATTTTTTTTCAACTTTCTAACATTTGACGCTCATTAGAAACATAAATATACATTTAATAATAAATTAAGACTTTGAAAATTATTGTTTAAACAAACTATTGTGATTATTTATTAACTTTTATAACAATGCATTAAAAGAGTTGTAGTTTTTTCTAAATTTTGCAACTTTATTTTCTTGACACAACCACATAATAAAAGTAATAAAATTATTATTTTAACAATTATTTAAACAAATTATTGTTGTTATTTATTAACCTTTTCAAAAATGCATTAAAAGAGTTGTAGTTTTTTCTAAATTTTGCAACTTTATGTTCTTGATACAACCACATATTAATAAAATTAATAAAATTATTATTTAAATATTTATTTAAACAAACTATTCTTGTTATTTATTAATTTTTTAATAAATGCATTAAAAAGTTGAAGTTTTTTCTCAATTTTGCGTCTTTTTATTCTAAGAGAATAATGGATGTAGAAGAATTTCTTAATTATTAGTGTTAAAATGTTTGGACTATCTATTTTCTCTGACAATAAATAGATGCTAAATTAAGGGGTTACACCACTGTAGAATTTTCAAAAAATCAATTTTAGTTTTATTAGCTTAAAAGATGCTTTAAACCTTCTAGAATACAGGGAAAAAAGTTTGGTGCCTGTTTTTCATCAGATTAAATTTTTCAACAGCTTTGCTTGGTGCTACGAAGCATCTTATGCAAAACATGCTTCGGGAGAACGTCTCTAATGACGCCATTTTAAAACATTTTTCAGTCAAAAATATTTTTTTTGTTCACTGTAAGACATACCTAAATACATCCTAAAATATTATTATTTTCTTACTTTTCCTTCTACAAAAAAAAATTCGCAAAGAGCTTAATTTTAGTCGTCAACAGTGGTGTGACGCCAACGCGTTTTTCTCGAAACACATTTTTGCAAATCTGCAAGCAGTATTACTCAAACAATTTTTATTATTTTAACTCTCAATTTTTATCACTTATTTAAAACAACATTCCGCACAGAAATACGTAGCCGATTTTTAATATTTTATATTTTCGATTTTTTAGACACAATTAAGTACTCATTTTTTTGGTCAAAAATTTGACTTTTACTTTGAATTCTCGCCAATTTAACAAAAATGAATATTTTTAAAATCCCCTACGTAGTTGCTCTAACGCCGCCATTCTGTATTTTTTTTTAATAAATTTTTTTTTTCTAAACTTTAAAAGATGTCTAACAATATCCTTAAAAAGAATTATTCTCCTTCTGTTCCTTCTACCAAAAAAAAAATCGCAAAAAAACACTTTTTTTTGCCGTCTACAGTGGTGTAACCCTTTAAGAAAAAACTAAAACTCTTTTGATGCATTTATAAAAAAGTTAATAGATAACAATAATAATTTGTTTACATAATTGTTGAAATAATAATTTTATTAATATGTGGTTGTCTTAAGAAAAGCAAGTTGCAAAATGAAAAAAACATGCAACTCTTTTAAGCATTTTTGGAAATCCTTTATAAGAAATCAGTTAGTGATAGCTATAGATATACTGCTGTAGAAATTCGAGTACGAAACAGAAAAGAGCTTTCTTAGTAGGCGGGGCATGACACGTCATCGGCAAAAACGTACGAAACATGAAGGAGAGTTCACAATTTATCCTAGAATTTCCTAGAATTTAAAAATTTTGAAAATCAAGTAGGCGGGGCATGACACGTCATCGGCAAAAGCGTACGAAACATAAAGGAGAGTTCACAATTTCTCCTATTTATGTATTTGAATTTAAAAATTTTGAAAGTCAATAATTAGGATATCACAACGAGGAGAACCAATTTCCAGGTGACTTTTGGTGAACTTCTTCAAGGTAGTTAACCTCAAAATTTAAAAATCAATAATAAGGACAACAATAACTGCAGAACCCATGTCCAGGTAAGTTTTGTAGAATTTAACCTCAAAATTTGGAAATCGACATTTAGTTATACACCAAGTGCGGAACCGATGTTCAGGTGACTTTAGGTCAACATCTTCGAGGAAGTTAACCTCAAAATTTAATAATAAAAAAGTATAGGAAGACAAAAATTTAAAAATGCATAATTAGGAATACGCCAAGTGCAGAACCGATGCCCAGATAACTTTTAGTGAACTTCTGGGAGGAAGTTAACCTCAAATTTTAATAATCAAAGATTAGAAAAACACTAAGTGCAAAACGGATGTCCAGGTGACTTTTGGTCAACATCTTCGAGGAAGTTAACCTCAAAATTTGTAAATACATATTCAGGAAAACCCTAAGTGGTGAATCGAGTTGCAGGTTACTTTTGGGTCTACTTATTGAAGACAGTAGATCTGAAAATTTAAAAATCTATAATTAGAAAAACAGCAAGTGCCGAAGTGATAGGAAGTTAATCTTATAATTTATTAATCAAAATTTAGGAAAGCACCAAGTGCAGAAATGCAGAAAGCAATAATTAGGAAAACATCAATTGCCGCAACGATATACAGGTGACTTAACTTAAATTAACCTCAAAATTTAAAAATCTAATATTAGTAAAGTTTGAGACGCTTAATATGCCCATGTTCGAAGCTTCATAACAAGAAATTTGAATTCCATAGAAAAAGGTTATCTTCTCTAAAGAAGATGAACAAAAATTACCTGGATATCGATTCTGTACTTAAGTTTCTTCGTAATTATGGATTTTTAAATTTTGAGGTTAACTTTCTCGAGGGAGTTAAACAAAAGTCACCTGGTCATCGGTTCTGAACTTGGTTGTTTTTTAGTTATTGTTTTTTAACCGATTCGGAAAGTCCGATCCTATATAAGAAATCAGCTAGCTATGGGCCTGTAACGCAAAAATGTTACGCAGGACGGTTTTGAGAGAGAGAGAGAGAGAGAGAAAGAGAATGGATTGGATTGGAGACAAAATTCTCCTTCTTTTACCCTTATTACCTGCTAGGAGGTGGTTGGCATTTCAAATTTCATAGAACAAATAAAGAAATAGTTACATTTAAGTCGTCTTCGGTAATGTTTTTAAGATTTGTTTATATGACTAATTATATAATGAACAGCACCATATTATGCACAGATAACAATATTTTTGAAGAAAGTTGAAATTGAACATAACAAAATTAGTTAAGTATGGTTAATTATTTTATGATTAATTATTATTAATTATTTTATAAACAATAAATAGATTTTTAAAAACTTAACTTTAAAACCTTTAATAAATAATTGCAATTTTGTCAATCTAGGATCAAAACAATTTTATAAACAATGCCGAAAACGTCTAAAATGTAACGTTTTCTTTATTTGTTAATAACAAAATTAAAAATTTTTTCAAATAAACACTGTTGCTTAAAACTATTTTTTCCTGTTGCTTAAGCAGTATAAATTATTTTTAAACAAAATTTTGTACATTTAAGGAAATAGTACTATTTCAAAGTAAAATAATTTTTTGTTCAATTTGTTAATTAAATATTTAATAAACAAAATTTTTCTTTAAAAACTATGAGAAGAAGATTCGATGTCAAATTTATGTACCTTTAATTTAAAAAAAAAGTTAGACAAAATTATTTAAATATGTTTAATTATTTTATTATTTATTATTTTATAAACAAAAAAGGAATTTTTAAAAACTAAACTCTGAAACCTTAAATAATTGCAATTTTGTCACACTTTATCTTCAAAAATAATTTTAAAGTCTCTTAAGAATAGTCACATATTAAAAGATAATTATATTCATAAGTATAATTTACTTAAAAATGACCAAAAAAGCAAAAATCTTACGAAAATTAATAGTTTTGTATTGTTTCGTTTACATTATGTTATATTTATCATAAGAGTATTTATAATATATATTATGCAAATCTTTTTTAATTCCAACTTTAGAATTAAATTAAATTTATTTTAGTTAATAAAATTTTTATTTCACATTAGTTACAAGTATTAGTAGTCATGTATATTAGATAATAATAAATTTAAGAACATTTTTAGATTGTTAGAGAAATTTTTCTTTCCCCCTATTTAAATATTTTTAAAGTTCTGTGAATTAAGGAAAATCTACATACATTTTTCAAAATTATGTTGTATCTCCCATTTTAAAATTCAATTCAATTAAATACAATTTTTTATTTAAGTATTGACTTGTGTCCATTAAATAATTGAATTAATTATTTTAAACTTGTATTTTTTAATTTTACTATTAAATAACTCAAAGATTTGAATCTAAAATTTTGAATTTGTAATTCTGAAATATATTCTTTTGACGTCAAAATCTTAATCAAAGACCTCAACAATACCACTCAATTATGCTTCAAAGTAATTCGTTACAATTATAATTTTTTCGATTTCTTTTATCCCGATAACAATTTTATATTTTATCTCAGATATAGAATATAGTTTTTGCAAATTTCTGCTAAAATGTGACGAAATCACATGTAATACTTAATTGTAGAAAGTCTAAAAGCAGTCCATCAAAAAATGTATAATTAGAAAAATTTTGATTTTTTTAATTTTCCGAAAAAATAGTATATCTTTTGTTGTTATTAATATTATTCAATTTTTATAAATTTATAAATCCATCCTCAGTTAATACCTAAAACTCTGTCAAATTTGGTTTCAAACAAACAAAAAAATTTTTTTAATGAAAATTTTTGATTTTTTGAAATTTGTAGAAATTTGAAATTTAATTTTGTAATTTATTTTTCCAATTTTATTTTTAATGTTAAAATATGAATTAATTAAATTATTTATATCAAAAATAAAGGGCTAAGTACAAAGAGTTTTGCAGTGACCGTAAAAACATGGAAAAATTAAAATTTTTAAGTTTTAAGTTTTTTTGAAAAAGTGCCATAACTTCCGTTCAAAAAAATAATTTTTAATGGGGTATGGCTACAAATTATTATTCAATTATTAATCCTTTATTAATTATTGTCAAAATAAAAAGCTATAGGTACAGAGAGTTTAAGAGTGTTACGTAAAAAAATAAAAAATATTAAATTTTTTGGTTTTTTAATTTTTTTGAAAAAATGTTATAACTTCCGTTGAAATTAATATTTTTTAATGGGGTTTAAGTGATGAGAGGACAAAATATCGCCGACATACATACATACATACATACATACATAATTTTTTTAAACAGCATTTTTGGAATTGTCAAAAAAAAATTCAAATAAACACTGTTGCTTAAAACTATTTTTTAAAAGTTGCTTAAGTAGTGCAAATCATTTTTAAACAATAGTTTGTAAATTAAAGAAAATAGTACACTTTGAAATTAAAAAAAAAATTTTGTTTAATTTGTTAATTAAATATTTAATGTGTTTTTAAAAACTAAACTTTGAAACCTTAAAAAATTGCAATTTTGTCAATCTAGGATCAAAACAATTTTATAAACATTGCAGAAAACGACTACAATGTAACTTTATTTATTTGTTAATAACAAAACAAAAAAAAATTTCAAATAAACACTATTGCTTTAAACTATTTTTTAATAGTTGCTTAACGGTGTACCACAGCCAAAGTTTAAGAAGACGTTGGGGGTTGCCCCCCATGCCTTTTTTCCTAAGTACGGTTCTGACTTCCTGTTACATATGGCACAGTGTGAAGATTGGTGGAATGAAATCGTTCCGTGTTTGATGTGTTACTTTTTTTATTGCCGTACAATTGTCAGGACGAGGCAATTTTTTCCAATTTGTATACTGTTTGTGCACAAATAAATAATTAGTGAATTATAAATACGAGTGAGGACTTTTGTTAGGAAAAAAACGTTAGGGGCAACCCCATACGTCTTTTAAAACTTTAGTTGTGGAACACCGTGTAGTACAAATCATTTTTAAACAAAATTTTAAAAATTTAAGAAAATAGTACTCTTTGAAAGTGAAAAAATTTTTTTGTTCAATTTGTTAATTAAATATTTAATAAACAAAATTTTTCTTTTAAAATTCCGAGAAGAAGATTCGATGTCAAATTTGTCTACCTTTAATTTAAAAAAAATTTAGGATGTTGAAATTGAACATAACAAAATTATTTATATGTGGTTAATTATTTTATGATTAATTATTAATTATTTTATAAACAAAAAGTGGATTTTTAAAAACTAAACTTTGAAACCTTAAATAATTGCAATTTTGTCTATCTAGGATCAAAACAATTTTATAAACATTGACGAAAACGACTTAAATGTAACTTTTTATTTATTTGTTAATAACAAAATCAAAATAAGATTTAAATAAACACTGTTGCTTAAAACTATTTTTTAATAGTTGCTTAAGTAGTACAAATCATTTGTTAATTAAATATTTAATAAACAAAATTTTTCTTTTAAAATTCTGAGAAGAATCTTGAATTTGAAAATTCATAATTGCTACATTTTACATGACAATTTCGGTGTATTTTTTATTTGGTTAAATAGTAATTTAAGAAATCGGGAACTTTTGAAATTGGTGATATGTGGAATCGTTAATATAATGTTTCTATTTTGATTTCTATCACTTTTAAAAAGATTTAGAAAAAAAATAATTTCTATTTTCATTTGTCAAAATATTTATTTATTGACAGTAAAAAGCAAAGATGTTCGTTTGATTTTGTATTCTAAGAAGAAAGTTAGTGCGATAATAACACACAATTTACATTCGTGACTTTTGTAAAATTTTTGTAGTCCAAGAAGGAAGTTAGTGCGATCATAACACACACTTTACATTTCTTACATTTGTAAAATTATTTCATTTTTTAGCATTATTTTTATTAATAAATCGTGGAGTTTCTTTTTTAAGAACAGTATGATAATAGCTCTTAACAAAGTTCTCTAGAATTTTTCTGCAATTTATTTGTCAAATTACAAAATTCCAGCAAATTTCAGATATCGCATTACAAGAATTTGATGGATAGGGTGCAGGAATGGTACAAATTAAAAGCATTACTTCCAAAAAAAATAACCGTATTCCCATACTGCTATACTATCTCAGTAACGTTGACAGAGACAGAGACAACAAAGATAGGTATAATATAATAGCAAGTAGCACATTATTTTAATTTAGTTAAAATGTCTTTTATGAACGTGGAAAAGGAATTATTACAAAATATTTAAAAAAAGGAATTTCTATTGAGAAATTTGTCAAAATATAAGCATTGATATAATCGAGAATTGAAAAATTTTGTGAAATAATAAACAGAGAAATCTGAGCCTTAGTTATTGGAAAATTGGCATATTAGAAAATTGGAAATTTGTTTACTACAAAATTGTAGAACTTAAGAAATTTTTAATTAAGAAAATTAGCCCAATAAAGAATTTGGTAAACTGGTAAATGAAGATATTGCAGATTTCATTATTGGGAAATTATCAATTATCAGAAATTAGTAAAATATTAAATTGGACAATTGAAAAATAAAGAAAATTGAAGCACAACAGAATTGCGCGCGCGTAGCGCGCTTTTGAAATTCTATTGCTAATAAATAACAACAACAATTTGCTGAAAGAATTGTTAAAATATTAATTTTATTAATTTTTATTAATTTTTAATCAGAAAATATGAAACCTCAAACTTTTCTGAATCCAATAACCATAGTTTTATAGTGTAAATTTTATTTCTTTTGGAGTGAATATTAATCAAAAGTAGGAGTTTCACGATATTATTTCGTAACTAAATGTGGCACTTTTTTAAAACACGTTATAATTAAAAAATTATTCAAAATTACACATTGAAACATTCCAGAAATACAAATACCTTTATTTTATTCCTATAAATGATTGCAATTTTATTAAAATACACTATTTTGAAATAATAATATAATTTGTAAAATTTGTATTTGTGAAAACTTTTATGATTTTTTTAAGCTTATAACTTTTTTTTGAAAGTTATTTTAATATTAATATATCTTACCTGCTATTAAAATTTGGCAAAGGCACTTTGCTTCATTTTGGAAACATTAAATTTAAACATTTTTTATTCAAAAAGGTTAACATTTAATTTAAATAGAGCAATGTGAAATTGTTTTATTTACTTCAAATAGCAGAATTAACCTTTTAAATAGACAATTTTTAATTTTAATTTTGTCCTAAACGAAGCAAAACGCGTTTGCCAATTTTTAATGGCAAGTAATTTATATTAATATTAAAATATATTCAAATTCTCCAATTATTGGGAGCTTCGAAAAAAAAGTTATAAGTTTAAAAAAATCATCTAAATTTTCACAAGTACAAATTTTTTTAAATTATATCATTATTTTAAAAAAATGTATTTTAATAAGATTTCTATTCTTTGTAGGATTAAAATAACGGGATTTCTATTTGTGGTAAGTTTTGATTTCAAATATTTAATAATTTCTTAATTATAACATGTTTTTAAAAAGTGCCAAAAAGGTAATGAAATTACATCGTGTACCTCCTACCTTTGATTAATAATAACGCCAAAAGAGAAAAATTTTACGTTATAATATTATGGTTATTAAATTCAGAAAATGTTGAACTTTTATATTTTTATAAACTTTTTTTTTAAAAGAATATGTCAGCGACAATCTTTAGACATAAAGCTATGGTTTGACCCTTTATTATAAATATAATAATTTTTGTTTAGCCTGAAGATCGAACTTTTGTTCGTGGTTTACCTTCCTTTCGGTCCGTTCAAACAGAGCGCGGGCGACCAATCAATGGCGAACAAAACACCTTAGTTGAAGAACATGTTGACACTCATTCTGAAGTAGAAGATGATAGGCAGACTGATCATGAATCACCAAATCCTCAAAGCTCGAATGATCATGAGCAGCAGAATACAGCCCAGCATGATACTCAGAATCAAACTGAAACTGGTACCAGGAACCAAGAACATCAGCAAAATTTGCCAAATATGAAGACCCAACAACTCCGGCTGCAGCAGTTCCAAACTCAACCATTCAGGATTCTGCAAATGCCGCCTCACCAATTTCCGACCCAACAATTTGAACCCCGACGCTTCCCAGTCCAGCAATTTCAGCATCAACAAGTTCAAGGCCAACAGTTTCAGGCACATCAATTTCAGAGCCAACAAATTCCGGTCCAACAAATCCAGGGTCAACAATATCAGGGCCAACAGTTTCAAGGCAATCAATTTCTTGATCCAAGAATAAACGTTGGAGGAAGTTCAATCGAAACTATCGACTTGACGACTGAAGAAAATGATAATGAGGGAATATTTCCAGAAAACTTTCAAAATATCAACATGAACGGTAAGATTTATTGTTATTTCAATAATAATAACTGATTTGATAATTGCAGTTACAAAATTAAAGCAGATATTCCATATAGAAAAGTTAACCAACTATGTATACAGAGAAAAATGAATTCTACTTCTTAACGAATTGTTAACATAGAACTAAAAAGCCTGAATTATTGTTATGATAAGTTTGTTTTGTTGTATCTATAAGTAATTTTGTTGTTATGACAATGTAGTCTCTATAAAGTATACATTTTATCTAAAATTTTAATAAATAATAGAGATATTTAAATTTTAGTGAAATTTTCATCTTTATTTTGTAGATTTAACTTTTTTAATCTATCATTTTTTTAATAACGGTTCTATTAGAATTTTTTTTTTATCTGACTCAGTTGATAAATGTAAAAAGCGATTTTTAAAATTTCTTTATTATAAAAAAAATCGAGAATTCCTTCTTTCAGGTTCTGATTACAAAGAACTTTGTCGCACATTTAACGTGCAAACACTTGAGCAGCGGAGATTGGTTAACCTATCATCTTTCTTCTTCAAACTTGTAAGGACTACTGTTCATTGTCCGAATTTCTATCTCTAGTTCAAATCTTTGTCTCTCACTATGATCTTAGGTCTACTAGACCATTTTATACTAGTTGCAAACCATTAAAGGGCACTTTTGTTGATGATACGTGTAAACTAATTAACCAAATTTGCGATAAAGGAGATATTGATATTGATATATTTTCAGTTTCTTTTTAAATGTTTTTGCGCTTTGCTGTTGATTATGCTAGCAAAATTTGGGAAAGTGATGCTCTCCTTCTTTCTATAATTATTTTATATATTTGTACATTTTCTATAAGTTTATTGCCTTCCATCTAATTGTATTTTAATCTTTATTATCACACTATGTAATCCTGTTATTGGTCATCGGACTGATGGATTTATTGTAAATAAAGAAATGAAATGTAGTGAAAATGAAATAATTAAACTGGTTTTCAAGATAATTTTATAAGATCAATAAAGGTGCTAAGATAACGAAGATAAAGATGCAACATTAACTTGCGAAATTTGTAGGCAAAAATAGGTTGATTTTCGTACTACACCATTTTGCCCCCAAGGGGTACCCCTTCTAACCCCCACGCTTAGTAAAATGCAAAATTTAGGTTTTCCCTAGCGAGACAGCCAGTATAAGTGGGTATTAGTTAATACCCTCTTAGTACCACTTAGTACCCTCTTAGTACCATCCTAATTTATTTTATGTTTTATGTTAAAATAAGCATAAGTTTCAATGTTTAATGTTATAATTAGGAATCGGCATTTAATTTTGCATCGATAAATGGTATAAAAACTGAAAATAGAGCAAAAATTAATGTGAAAACAGAAAAAGAAAAACTTGTCATTAATTTGATTCACTGCGCCGGCGCGCGGAATCCATGCTGACCACAAGCAGAGTTACTAGACAACCACGGTCAACGTATGTACACCTAGGTGCATAAATGCCTTACCCCCAACCTCTCTCTCTTACTCACGTATTCTCATGCGCAGGGACAACTAGTTGGGGGTAAGGCATTTATGCACCTAGGTGTACAAATATTGACAAAGTTTAACATAGGGTTGAATCCATTTCAAATCATGCAGACCGACTAACTTCAAGTTGTAGATTTAACTGCCACTGAAATATGTTATTCTTTATGAAAAATAAAGACACTCGTATTTTTTTATTTTTGAAAAAAATTATTTTTAACGAAGTTATGCGTATTTGAATTTTGAACCAGAAAACTCAAAAGAACAGTAAAAAAAATTTGTTTCGCTTGTAATTTTTTGGATAATTTATATAATCAAATTATTTTTCTTGGGTCTTTTGAGTGGTCTTGTATTCTTCAAAATCCTATTTGAAATTTGTAAAAAGTTTCAAAATTAACGAAATGGGGGATGATTTTCTGAAAATAAATAAGGTCCATTTTCTCAAAAACCCCAGCTTTTTTTTGTCTCTGAATTTTACCATAAATTCTTACTAATATGACAACTAATTCCCATAAGTTTCAAGCTTGCTAAACCATACTGGCAGCCAGGAGAATTTTTTTTTGAAAAATATTTTTTTACTTGGTTTTGGATGGTTGGAGGGCAAGTTCAAAAACAAATGAAATGTTATGAATCAAACTGAAGTAAGTTTGTTTATAACCAACAATTATAGATTTAAGTAAAAGCATTTTCACAAAATTTCAAACTAATATTACCATAGGCTCGAACTGCAAAACATGATTTTGAAAAAATTAAATAAACGTATTTTAAATCATATATCAAATATATGTCCAAAGTTCACTTAAAATAAATGTTTAATGTGCAATAAAAAAAATTATTTTATTTTTTGAAATGTTATTTATATTAAATGCAAAAAATATATTTACAAAATTTACTGTATAAAAACGCTTCTTATTTTTAAATACTGAAAATTTTAAAACATTTATAAATTTGAATTAAAACACTTTTTAATACCTTAAAACGTACTTAAAATAAAATTTTAAATCTTTATTTCTTCAAATTGGAATTTATACAATATTAAGTCTATTGAAATATATAAATTATCTAATATTATAAATCCACAAGAATTAATATCATAATATTATCTGTTAGCAAAAACTTTTAAGTAATCTTTTAAATTAAAGTACCTTTAAAATATATTTTGTATGATAACAAATTGATTTTAAAGAAAATCTCGAAAGTACGCTGCCATTAGAATCGTAACAATTAAAAAACAATTTCTCTTCGAAGTTTTCTAAGAATTAAATATTAATTAGTTCTAATGACATTAAAATTAAGAAATTTTACAGGGTTTAATGTTTTAAACCTATGGCAATATTAGTTTGAAATTTTGTGAAAATGCTTTTACTTAAATCTATAATTGTTGGTTATAAACAAACTTACTTCAGTTTGATTCATAACATTTCATTTGTTTTTGAACTTACCCTCCAAAAATCCAAAACCAAGTAAAAAAATATTTTTCAAAAAAAAATTCTCCTGGCTGCCAGTATGGTTTAGCAAGCTTGAAACTTATGGGAATTAGTTGTCATATTAGTAAGAAATTATGGTAAAATTTAGAAACAAAAAAAAGCTGGGGTTTTTGAGAAAATGGACCTTATTTATTTTCAGAAAATCATCCCCCATTTCGTTAATTTTGAAACTTTTTACAAATTTTAAATAGGATTTTGAAGAATACAAGACCACTCAAAAGACCCAAGAAAAATAATTTGATTATATAAATTAGCCAAAAAATTACAAGCGAAACAAATTTTTTTTACTGTTCTTTTGAGTTTTCTGGTTCAAAATTCAAATGCGCATAACTTCGTTAAAAATAATTTTTTTCAAAAATAAAAAAATACGAGTGTCTTTATTTTTCATAAAGAATAACATATTTCAGTGGAAGTTAAATCTACAACTTGAAGTTAGTCGGTCTGCATGATTTGAAATGGATTCAACCATTACATGAACGAAATTCATAGTGGTCACGCACTTAAACTAATATATTTCACATAAGAGTCGCTTTCCTTCAGAAAAAGTCAAATTAAAAAAAAATTTTTTTGCTACGAATTTTCCATTTAATGAAGATTAATTTTTAAGAGATAGGTATTGTTTCCTTACTCATTACAATTCTGAAACTCAAACGAATCATAGATTTCACGTAAGGTCACGTTTGATAAAGAAAAATTTTTTTAATCAAGCAAAATACAGAGGAAAGTGAGTTAAAATGAAAAAATTACATTTTGATTTCGACAAGAAATTAAGAATTTGCTATTAATATATTATTTTATGACTCTGTTCTAACAGTCAATACATTAGGAAAGTTAAAAAAAATTGTTATATGTCTATTTACTTATCATTTTAGAATTGTTCGAAGGCAGAACTTGGAGTAACAGTTTGGGACACTCATGACATAATAGGACACTCATTACATTCGTTGGGAAAAATATTCAATCCATTTTAATTAAATTGTTATTTTTATTCTTCCACAAAATTTAGGAGTTAGGAGTTTATTCAATTATTCAATTCTTCAACTATTTCCTTCAATTCTCAATTATTATTATTCAATTCTCCCTCAATTCTACAAATTTTGATTCCATTTTTTAATTTTCAATTATTTTTTCGATCATCAATAGTTTTCTTTAATTTTAAATGCAATTGCATAATTTCGTTTTTAATTATTTTCTTCTGTATTCAATTATTCTCGCCTACTTTCAATTTTGAAGTACGTTCCTTAAATTTTTATTCCATTTTTCAATTCTCAATTATTTCTTGCAATATTCATTTCTTTTCAATTTTCAATCAAGTTGTTCAATGCGCAATTATTTCCAACAATTATTCCTATAATTTTCTAAATTTTTCTATTCGCAATTATTTTCTTTAAATTTAATATTTCTTGTCTAATATTTTCAATTATTTTTTTCAGTTTTCTATTAATCTACTCGTTTTTCATATATTTTTATTCATTTTGTCATTATTCTTGTAATTTTCATTATTTAAATTTGCAAAAAATTTTTTATTTCATAATGTACAACGACAATGCAAAGTTTATCGCACGCCTGGAGGCGCAATAATGTACCTAGTTTTTAATGTATTTCTAAGTAAGAGTTTAAAAAATAAGTCGCGACTCACTTATTGGGAATATAATGTATTCGATAACTTAAAGAATGAAAAAAAAACAATAAAAATTAAGTTATGACACAATTAGTACCTTATTATATTATAATTTATAGATTAATACTTTTTTATTGAATATGTACCGTTTTTCGTCGACATGGACTGAAAAAAGTTGCCAAAAAGTAGCCTTGTATAAAAAAGTAGCAAAAAGTAGCAAATAGTATCAAATAGTAGAAGAGTGTGAAGCCTGCTATGTATAAAAACTATTATACAAATTTGTGGGACACTCATGACATTTTGCTCGTGTTTGCTTATATTTAATACGGTTATGAATACTTTGAATAGACAAATGAATAGATCAGAACATCAAAAAAGAAAAATCATATCTGCACTGAAAAAATTTTGGTGCAGCATATGTTCTTCAAAGTACAGTATCCGTCCCAAATGAAAAATTACGTTATTCAGTTAACTTCACTACGTTGAAAATCAATGCAAAATATTTAATCTGAAGTTAACAGAATAATGAAATATTTCCATGGGACGGATACTGTACCAAAATTTTTTCAGTGTGGTAATTACGTTTCTATTCATTACAGAATACTAGCTTTAATTTCATTCTTATATATTTAAATATTATTTAAATTCATGACTGTTTAATATTACAAGTAGTTTAAATTGAAGTTTTTGCTAAGATTGGAATTAAAAACCAAAAATAAATTGGATTCAACCATCAGTTAAAAATAGACAAAATCAGGGACTGACACGAAAACCGAAACAAAATATATTTTATTTCTGTTTCGTTTCGGTTTTGAAAAACTGAAACAAAATATCAATTTAATTTTGTTTTATGTTTAACCTGAAACGAAAGTCCTCTCAGAATTAAGTTTTGGTTCTTGCCGGAAACGAAAAGGCTTTGAATTTTGTTTTCGTTTCATGCCCGAATCGAAAATCTGCTCCGAATTTCGTTTTCGTCTATCATGAAAAAGGCTCTAAATTTCACAAAAACAATTTTAAACACAATTGTTTTCTTGCAGGAGACGAAAACGAAATTCAGAGTCTTTTCATTTCAGGCTCAATACAAAACAATATTGATTGTACATTTTTGTTTTGTCACAATTCAAAACAGAAACGGAATTCGGTTTTCTTGTCAGTCCCTGGACAAAATTACCATTTATCAGAAATGTTGTTGTTTTCAATATTCATTTATGACTATTTTTATTTTATATTAATTCTATTTGACGTAAATTTAACTTTATTTATAAAGTATATATATAGTATATATAATTGTAATTTCATAAAGCTTTTATTACAAAGACTATACCAAAAATAATTTTTATTTGTCCAAATTTTCGATAAAACGATTTTATAAAACAATTTTTATTCCACGTATAACATTCATTTCATTTAACATATTTCTGATTGTATTGAATTTTTATCGATTAAACTTTTCGTTTTTGATAATTAACCTTTTTTGTAATTTTCTTATTCATTCATAATTTGTTTGATTTTGACTAAAATATTTCTCCAATTTTTAATATTTCTTATAAAATACTCTTATATTTTCTTATTTCGTAAGCCTTTGAACTAAATTTTAAACATTACTTTTTTGAGATTTTAAAAAACCTTTCCTAGTCTTTCTAAGGTTTTTAGATATTTTAATAATATTTCTTTTTTTATTGTTCTTTTTCAAACTAAAAAAAACTTTTATTTTCAAAAACTTTGATATGGGTTTTCACAGCAACAAGATTTGCCAATTGTTAAATTGTTAGAAGATACGGATGTGGAAAATTTTAAATCTGCCAGATGGAAACTTGAAGTTTAAATAACCTTCTCCGCTCTCGAAGACGACGATGAAGGAAGTTAGGAATATTGAAAACCACAATGTATCATCGACAGTCGCTGCAAAGTCAAAGTCGGAAAAATATTTTTAAAAGATTTGGAAGACCTTCCGAAATGCCTGACAAATCAACTACTTACAATTCAGTGAAGAACTATGTAAATGGTAAATGCAAAGTTCATTAGTTTCATTATTTTGTGTTACTCAACTTTCTTTTAAAGACGCATGAGTTTTCTCTAAAAATCATCTGATCAAACTAAACGAATATCCTATTAAAGAATTTATATTTAACCAATTTTTTATTTAAAAGAATATTTATGTAATGTTCTTTTGGAACTTTTCCGAATTCAATTTATCATAATTTATATTAAACGGTAGTTTTAAGTGGAAAAATTAAGAACGATCGATGGACAAACAGGCAGTGGTTGTCAAACACTTACCCTCCTTTGATGAAAATTTACACTTTAACAATTTTTTTAAAAAAAAACTAAACACTTTTTCCAAAAAAATCGCGCTGTGTGGCAAAATCGTAGCGAATAAGGAATTTAAAAATCATAAATTTTCTGTGATTAGATGTTTTCATGAGCGGAAAAACGAAAACTGAGAATAAAACTGACAGACTTGCTGTAGAAATGGCCGACATACGTCACGCAAATATCTCAAGAGACTGACCATACGGAACTCCCGTTCCTTAGTTTTCGTTTTTCTGCTAGTGGAAACATCTAATCGCGAAAAACTTATGATTTTTAAATTCCTTATTCCCTACGATTTTGCAAAACATCGCGATTTCTTGGAAAAAGTTTTTTTTTTTTTTTAATGTCAAAGTGCAAATTTTCACCGAAGAAGAGAAAAGTGTTTGACAACCATCGTCTGTTTGTCCATAGATCGTCCTTAATGTTTAAACAAATCTGTTTTGTCTGCATTTTGATTTTTATGAATTTGTTAAAATGTGATTATTTTTCAGTAGATGATGCCCAAGCAGCACGTAATATTACATGAATATCACAGTGACATCATATTGTAATATTCGTAATATTACCGGGCGATATTACAGTGATATTGACGTGATATTGAAATGTCCGCCTCAAGGTAATATTATAAGTAATATTACAGTGATATTAATGCAATATTACAAGTAATAATAATCAACACAACGTGAATACGCCTTGTACCTCTCGGCCATTTAGCTCTTGGCATATAGTTCAGAAAGTGTTTTTCATATTGTACCAAATAGAATTTAAGTTACTACATGAAGAACACTTTCTGAAATACATTCCAAGAGCTATGATGGCCGAGAGATACAAGGCGTATTCACGTTGTGTCGAACGTTGCGTGTTCGAACCCCGTGTGAGCCAAATTTTTTTAAAATATTTTATTTAATGTTAAATAAATATTTGTAATATTACCTTAATATCATCGTCATATTATCTTAATATCCCTGTAATATTACATCAATATCACTGTAATATTACTTGTAATATTAGGGGAATGTCTTAATGCGCGGGCCACTTCTAGATAGAAACTAAAATGTGTTTGCAACTGAGTTAAAAGAATTAATGTACTCCGTTAGATAGCTAAAGGTGTTAGCTAACTAACGGAGTAAATTAATTTTTTTAACTTAGTTGCGAACACATTTTTATTTCTATCTAAAAGTGGCCCGCGCATTAAGACATTCCCCTACCTTGAGGCGGACATTTCAATATCACATCAATATCACTGTAATATCACCCCGTAATATTACGAATATTACAATATGATGTCACTGTGATATTATTGGTGTTTTGAATTACAACAAAACACATATTGTGTGCGGTGCCGATACACGGCATATTTATGAGAGAAGCTATTTAGTACGCGCCTTAAGGATCCTTCATCTCTCTCTCTTTTATCCTCTTTCTCCCTTCCTCTAATGTGAGTAAGGAACCAGTAAGATAGTTGTGACGTCTGAAGTCATAGCGGCTCTTAACCAGTAACATACTGAACTGGATGCCGTGTATCGACACCGCACACAATCTTGAATTAGTTTACACCAGAAAAATAATTAACATGTTAATTTTAAATATGAACACATGAGTAAACTTATGAGTATAAATGTTTCTACACTCAGTCAAACAATAAGAAACGAGGAACAGAATAGAAAATCTTTAAACAGGCTTGAAATTTAAAAATGACAAAACAGATGAATGTACAGTTTTACCTTGAATTTCACGGCAATAATGTCTGCGAAAAGTTTTCACACATTTCCAGTTACCTCTAGCTAGAATATCTTCTAAAGGTAAATTGTATAGCCATCCACGAGAAGCAACTGCAGGGCGAATACTGCCAGGGGATGTGTCTATACCAGCTTCCTTAAGAGCAGAGCGAACCCATCCAGCAATCATTGTCTTGGAAGCTCCTTTAACAGGTCCGGTAAGCGATATAAATAAATCATCGAAACTTCCTTTGCTCCTCCCTTCCTCGGATTTTTTTAGCATCGCTCTAATCAAAGTAACAGGACATAACCAGATATTCGTGTGACGATACAGTCTCCATCCTGATTGTCGAAACGCAGCCCGATCCGTCTTTGATTCAAATTTAGGCCATAAGATAATCTCATCGCCAAAATTAGTCAGAAAATTTTCAGAAATCTTTAAGAGAGTCAAATCGTGAAGTCGGCGACCCGATGCCAGAAGCAGTAGAGTAGCAGTTCTTCGTGAAAGTTCAAAGAAAGAGAGATTTGACGTACCTTTAGAAAGCTAATTGAGAAGGATTTGCGCATCCCAAATTGGAGATTTAATTTCCTTTGGATTGGCTATTGAAATGGCTTTCAATATTTGACGAACTAGGAAATTAGAAGATATATCTTCGGCACCGAGACCACCAGCACAATAAGTTGAAATTGCAGATTTATGGAGGAGAATAGTATTATATGCCAAACCTTCAGAAAGAAACAAATCTGCTAAAAATCTAGCCAGCTCAGATCCAGTTAAAGATTTTGGATTGAGGTCTCTCCTTTTGCACCATAAATTCCATCTTCTAATAGGAGCTTTATACGTATCTAGAGTTGATGGCCTCCAACTGTTCTGTAAAAGTTTCTTCTCTTGAGGGGACCAACTACTTACTAAGTCTTTGCACACCCAATCTTCCACACCTGCAGATTGAGAGATTCTATCTGTGATGGCAGATGTCCGGTTGTTAGGTCTATTAACACGTTGTTCAAGTTCTGTATGACGAAAGGTGGTTCCTGCTTCTGTTCGAAAGGTCTGTCATCCAGAAGGTTTGATTCCATCTGGGACCCAATATAAGGAATTGACACTTGCAGTGATTGAGATGAGCCAGGACACGAGGAATCAGATTGGGAGGTGGAAAAATCCAACCTAGACGACAAGTCCAAGGACGGCTGAAGGCGTCGGTGAACAGAGCTTGAAGATCCTTGATGTTGCGAGAAACATAATGTGGAACCACAGCCGAAATGCTTGAAGCAAAATAGTCTATCTCCGGTGTTCCCCATCTATTGAAAATCTGTCCTGTTGCAGCTGGAAGAAGATGCCATTCCGGAAGAGGCAGTTGGCGCGATAGACGATCGGCTATGCCATTGTAGCAACCTGAAAGGTACGCTGCTGTTAAGGTTATGTTCAAGTCGTCGATCAGTTGAAAAAGATGATAAGTCAGATTCAGGAGGGATAAGGACTTTGTGCCTCCCTCTTTGCGAATATACGCTACCAGAGTCTGATTGTCCGTCTGTAGTAGGATATGAGCATTTTGAAGGTGAAGAGACATCTGGTTGATGGAAGCATAGACCGCAAACATTTCCTTTAGATTTGAATGCCAACTTCGTTGAGACAAACTCCAGGTTCCCGACAGATGATGGCCATCCAGCTGAGCACCCCAACCAGTGTCGGCTGCATCTGTAGTCAGGAAATTTGTTATCCTTCCGATATGCAAAGGGCTTGATAAAGCCGTTGCATTGAGCCACCAATCTAGTTCCTTCTGTACTTCTGGAGTAAGGCGAAGTTTCTGACGAAGTCTGGATTGATTGAAGGAAGATAGAAATCTTCGAAGATGTCGGCAGTGTAAACGACCTCTGGAAATCACAAAATTTGCAAAGTTTAAATGTCCAAGTAAGCACTGAATTTGTTTCAGTGAACAAAGATCTCTTTTCTTAATTTCCTTAATAAGGTCAACAATTTTATCAGACTTCTTCGCTGGAAGACTGATTTAATTGATTGAAGTATTCCAGCGTATTCCCAGGAAGTCTATCTCTTGGCAAGGTTCTAACACACACTTATCTCGGTTAACCTTCCAGCCTAGGTATTCCAAAAGTTTTAGTGTCTCCATAGTTTGTGCGAGTAATCTGGCTCTGTCTTGAGAGGCCAGAAAAAAGTCGTCGAGATACACGACTACCCTCATACCTCGCGCTCGAAGGATCTCTGCAATCCAGTTCGATATTGCTGCGAAGATCTAAGGGGCAGATGAGAGGCCAAAGGGCAAGCTCGTCATCTGTATGAGCTCCTTGTCATATACGAGACGAAGGAGGGAGCGATGGGACTCCGCTATCGCTACATGGAAATATGCCATGGATAAGTCGATCTTGGTTAACCAGTCCCCTTTCTGTAAAAAATCTGGTCCCTTAAAATGCGAAAATAAATGAATTTTTCTTACACAGACATGTTTATTCAAGCCCCGAAGGTCAAAGATTGGGCGAATTCCTCCATCGTTCTTTGGAATCAAAAACATCTTGGAGATAAAACTGAAATCGGACTTCTGAGGTCGTTCCAGTACTTGTTGCTCTTTTAAAAGATTTATTTCGTGAGACATTTGTGGCGAAACAGAAGTTTTAAATTTTGAATGTCTCCAATTAGCAATCATTGGCGGTTTTGAGATTAACGGAATTCGGGTGCCTGAAATAAACTTAAGAATTGTTGGAGGAGCACCTAATTCTTGCCATCTACCTTGATAAAAAGCAAGGTGACCGCCAGAAAATTGATGAGATGATTTAGTTATTAGATTTTTTTCGAAAGGAATCCTACGATCTAGGCTAAGGTTAATCCCTTTTAAAACCGCCTGTAGGTTTAAAATTCCCCCTACGCGGTGTAGCTTGATGCCTAAATGGTTAAAATCTTGATTGCAAAGGTTGATGTCCAAATGACGTAGAAGAAATAAGATCACGTTTTACTGGAGGGATTTTAGTAGAAGCGTAAGCAGGGGTATTAAGCCATACCTGGGAACCTCCTAAAGAATTCATTAAGGAAGTTAAACTTTCTTTTAAGAAAAGGTATTCTACACTCGGAGGGACTTTCCGAAGAGCTATTTGAAGATTTTTATTAGGAAGTTCAGAAAGCAAATGCTCCCGCCTACTTTCGATACACTTAGCTCTCTTGCCACAAATTACTTGAAAAATTTGTTCAAAATTTTTTTGAAGTTGTGATCCATACGCAAAAGAAGCAGAAAGTTGTTGGAATAATGAATCAGGATTCAGTTCAGAAGGATTCGCAAAAGCCCAGTCAGCTATTCCTTGAGTAAGATCTCGAAGTAAATCTTTCTAAATAAGCATGGCATTTGATAAACCCGCGAGGACACGTTCCGTAGGTAAAAAAGTGTCCTTTTTTTATCAAGGTAGCAGAGCTCTTCGTTCACTTTAAGATCGATTCACCTCTGAGCGATCCACCGCCATTGTTGTCAAAAGAACCGACGCCATCAACAACCTCAGCTTGTTCCTGTGTAAAATTCTCTCCACCATCGCCATCTGAATCGTCTCTAAGACGTTTATTAGAGCCCGAGTCTCCTGCAATGTCTTTCGAATGCGACATTTTCAAAAAACTAACAAAAAACACTCGTAAAAATAAGAATAATTAATCAGAAATTCTAAGCACGTGTTTAGTTCGGCGCAGTACTTAACGCTATGACTTCAGACGTCACAACTATCTTACTGGTTCCTTACTCACATTAGAGGAAGGGAGAAAGAGGATAAAAGAGAGAGAGATGAAGGATCCTTAAGGCGCGTACTAAATAGCTTCTCTCATAAATATGCCGTGTATCGGCCATAGCATACAATCATAAGGAAAAGGAAAGGAATAAGAGAAAACTGTTTATGTGCAAAAAATAGATGAATTTAACACCAGTAGAGTCTGCCATAACTGCAACAATAAAAAATATGTACTGGGCAGAAGTCCTCATCGATTTTATAGTTGCCGGTCCTGTGGAGGCTCATGGAATCGCGATGTGAATTCATCGAAAAATATTGCCAACATTGGCTTAGTTGATGCCGGTTTCGAAAAGAGAGTCAATATTAAAGGCAGTGTATACTTCCGTTTCAGCAGTGACAATAAAACGACGGAACAGTTACATGTTAATACTGCAAAACCTGAGGAACAATGCATCGACTGTCATGAGAAAGGACACAAAACAAAAAGGAGTAACAAATGTGAGAAATATATCAAGAAAGTAAAAGATATTTTATTGCAAAATAATTTGACGTATGATTCCAATTTGTCATGTGACATTGTTGTAAGGAAATTTCTTTACAAAGATGTCATTAAAAAGGATCAAAGAGTAAATAATATGCTCCAAGAAAGTATTACTTTCTTACATGAATATAGTCACCAGTTCACTTCTTTTGTTAATTTTTTATTCTCTGACGCTGACATAATTAAATATATTGGTAATTGCACAAGTGAGCCGAATCAGAAAAATTTTGCAATTCTACTTCATGGAGGAACAGAACGTGTAAAAAAAATTCAGATTTTGCTACAGAAAAGGTTCACGAAAACTTCCAAAAATTCACAATACAGACTGCATTTCAAATACTCGATGCAAAATACAGAAATTCTTTAATCGAAAATCGAATGACGGAATTGCAAACTGCTTGGAAGAATCTTATTGCAATGACTTTCCATAAACGTTTATCAGCGTTGGCTAGAATACATATGCCAAACGATAAAATGGGCAACAGTATTGAAATAGCAAGGAAAAAGATATTAAATGATTTAAAAACGAAGAATGTTAAACCCACAGATCATTTCTTTTTTAAACAAATTACAGAGGGAATAACAGAAGATCTTGATTTTTCTAAAATTCAGAAAAATTATTGGAAATTTATTCCAATGTTAACTCGCATAAAGCAGGAATTAATAAAATTTGGAAAAAGTGGTTTTAAAATCTTTCCTGACACAAGTGACAAGCATCCACTGTGTGCTGTAATATCAACATCGGGCTTAGTTGAGTTGATGAAAAGATATCAAATGTGTCCTACATCCTCCAAAATAGCAACCACTGTCGAAGAAGTAAGACAATTATGGAGCAACATAATTGACTTGAAAGGTAAGGAAAGTAGGACATTTTCTGGAAGAATCAGTTACAATATGTTGGAAGTGAATGTAAACACATTTAAAAGAAAGAATTAAATATTTTAAGACCTCTTAAACTAATGACCTTTAAACATTCTTTCTTGAGAACTTGTTGACACAAATACAATTACCAAACTGATGATGTATGCTGAGGGGTGCGAACTTTACAAAAGGTCCTATCATTAGATTTGGGGGTGATTCATCCAAAAGAGACAATATCTACTGAGCAATGACAGCTATACTTCCAACGAAAATAACTAAGAGTTTTCTGATTTTCCAACCACTAAAAGAAAGTACATTGGAACTCATCACAAGTCTCGCAAACTTTGAGACTTCCTTTTCATGAACATGACTCATCCCAAAATCGAAGAAAATAACTTTGTATAAACAATTTCCCACAAATATCTCAAATTGAAATGTTTCACTTTTGTAAAAATTAATCAACAAATTACTTTTAATAAATTGACTTACTATATATTTTGTATATTTTGACGCGAGTATGAACGCCGCAGTTAAAAGGGCAAATCATGAAAGCAAAAAGAGACCTTAGAGTTTATCTCAAAACAACAATTAAAATTTTCACTGATGATCAGATAAAAAATTTAACTTGTGATTTTACGCCCAAGTGAGAAGTTTGTTCACTCAGAAAAAAATTTCTTTGCAACAACCAAACTTCGGTTAAAGAAACAAAATTTATTTGAAACAACTAAATTTTGGTTCTTTTCTGAGTGTTGTATTCTTTCAACTTGAATAACTGTAATTAAGAGTAACTGCGGAATTTGGCAACAAAAGTAATTAAAATTTAATTTCATTAATTAACTAAGTAAAATGTTATGAAAAATATAATATTATGACTTAATTATAATTAAACGTTTTATATTTTTCTCTAGTTCTCTTTCATTTCTTTTCTAAATAACTACAACATACATGTTATAAAGTTAATTCATTGCGGTTGGAATGATTCACTTAGATCCACGTGAACTTAAGTGTTATAAATTACACAAGACCTTTTTTGTTATATTTTTGTCCATTCTTCATATTTCACAAAACTCTTGATCTTTTTAAATTGCGTAATTATACGTTTACATTAGATTAAACAAAATTACCTTTATGAGAAAACTTTTGTGTAACTAGATATTCAGGTACAATCGTCAAAAACATTTATTGTAAATTGTGAAAAAAAGTCATTACTTTTGAATTAAATTTAATTTCATTAATTAACTAAATAAAATGTTATGAAAAATATAATAACATGACTTAATTATAATTAAAGGTTTCATATTGTTCTGTAGTTCTCTTTCACTTCTTTTCTAAGTAACTACATACATGTAACATGTTACGAAGTTGAGTCATTGCGGTTGGAATGATTCACTTAGATCCACTTCCGGCTTCACTCAGGACGTTGCTTTTCACATATACTCGCGCCCATAAGTGTTATAAATTACACAAGACCTTTTTTGTTATATTTTTGTCCATTCTCCACATTTCACGAAACTTTTGATCTTTTTAAATTGCGTAATTATACGTTTACATTAGATTAAAAAAAATTACCTTTATGCGAAAACCTTTGTGTAACTAGATATTCAGGTACAATCGTCAAAAACATTTATTGTCAATTGTGAAAAAATGTCATTACTTTTTAAATAAAGTGCATTAATGTTTTTCAAATGATAAGAAACGTAATTATTTTTTAAATATGATAAAAGATGTGATTGATTTTTAAATTGTCAAACATTTTTTAAACCCTAGGGTTTAAATAGGGGATTTTTGTATGCGCTCAGTAGCATAGCTCTGGCGTGTATAAAGAAAATTTAAGAGCTCACCTTTCACCAATGGGGTTGAACTGAATATGAAAGTTTGAATTAATTCTCCTTAAATATCGTCCTTGAGTGACAGAATCGTTGCACTCAATAACTGTCCTCTCAAAATTTTAAAACGTGAAAGTTATAAATCTGTATGTCATTAGAAAGATAAAATCCTGATAAAATGTATATGTCATTCATTTGTTTGATTATATAAAAATGGCGTCAATTTTTAACCAAGGGCAAAAAAACAAACGCGTCATGCCTCCTTTTTTGCCCAAGGGTAAAAATAGACGTCATTTTTATACAATCTAACAAATGAGTGCCTTTTAGTCGCTGTCTTTAGGTATCCCAGTGAGAAATAGTTGCTTGATTCGATGTTGATTCGATATCGATGCTATCGACAAATCATCAATAATAATCGATATGTAATATTATTTCGATATAAAATCGATGTAACTTTTAGCAGTACTATATGTACAATTACTTACAAAAAAAACCAAACGCAATTTGTTTTTAATAATTTTAACGCTGAATTCTCAAAATTTCCAAAATATGTAAATCGACGTCGAATCGAAATCGAATCGATAAAATTGTTTGTTTATCATAGAACATTTCCAAAATATGTCTGTGGATGTCGAATCAAAGTCAAATCGAAGTATTTTATGTTGCTTTATCAGCACTCCAAAGTTATATTCTTTTTTTCTAAAAGAAAGGATTCAGGGATTTTGTTTCAGCTATACTAAAAATACGAAAAAGTGGGACGCGAGATTTTAGCATCATGCTAAAACCACGCGAGAACCTATTTCCAGCCTAAGCTGATGAGAAAACTGCCTTGAACGCACATACTGGGCGGCTTAACACGCCTGGAATATGCGATCATGTGTGGTTTTTTGTTTTACAGATATCTGCTATCTCCGTTCAAATGGGTGAGATTTATTTGCAGAAACTGCCTACTCGAAACTCTGCTTGTCCCGCATTCGAAATATTGAGACTTGTTTGCAGAGTAAGAAGCGTGCTTAAATTCGATTGTGAAGCTACGTGCTGCTTGGGTGTAAACAATTCTGCACAGCAGTTGGGCAAGTCTACAGTAGCTGAAGAGCAAAATGATAACACATTACCAATGCCGAATCCTCATATTACACCTTCTATTACAATAGAAAGTTACAAGGGTACGTCATTGTAATTATAAATTGTCTTATTTGACGATTTAAAAGTTTGATATTTTTCAATATTTTCTCAGTGTAACTTGTATAAATTAAATCTTTATATAAGGAAATTTTCTCCATTGATGTAACTTGAAACTAGAAATTCGTTTTTTTTACGAAATAAGAATATTAAAATTCATTTCACCAAATTACCCGTGAAGGTAGGCTGGTAGGGAAAAATATCAATGTCTCAACTCTCTCTTGAGGAGGCGCAAAAATATTTTCTAAAATTTATTAATAACTAGAACAATCAAGTGTAAAAATTTCATTAAAGAGAACTTTTTTGAAGTCAAATTTTTTTTTATATAAATAGTTTTCAATTGAATGTGAATAATTAATCCAAATTCTTAGTAAGTAGATTTTTCTGGCTACAGAATTTTTATTTAATATAAATTTCATTTTACAGCATTTCTGTTTAATCAACTTTTTTATATTTAAAAGGATGTTTATTGAAAAGAATATTAAAGTAGCAAAACTATCATCTATCAGACTGTTAACTAAGCCTATGGTGACCAGAAGTTCTCCTTTGCAGAGGAAAGTTCTCCTTTTTTGAAGGGTGTCCTCCAAAATTTTAACGTCAAGAAATGTCCTCCACTGTCCTGCTAATAATAAAATATCTTCCTCAAAATCCCCTTAAAACTTCTTTTAACCGTGGGCTTCGACTCTAGTTTTGGACAAAATTAAACGCTTTTTTTTTGTTTCTACTAATCGTGCCTTATCCTCCAAAATGCTCTTGGAATTCTGGTCACCCTACTAAGCCAAATTTTTAAGGGACAGAATGTCCATTTGGCCGAATTTTAATTTGCACGAATTTATATTCCATAGAATCTTTAAAACTCTGAATTTCCATTTGTCGAAAACTGTAAATGTTCAAATAAATATTTGACAGAAGGATTTTGGTACGAATTTAAAAATTAACTAATCACAATTTTGTAGATAACACAGCCCCACAAAAAAAAAAGTGTCATGTACTTTTGACCGGAATACCTTAGCCCTATGTATTTTGACGCGCTGAACACGAATCCGAAGTCCATTTTGCTCCATCACGTCAGGATTTTTTTCTAACCTCAAAATCAATAAAATGACACTTTTTGTTCATTAGCATGTGAACCCGACTTAACATTAATACATGCCTTGGACGAATAGAAAGCTTGGATTGTGACCTATAAAACGCTTTTTTAAAAATTGTTCTACGATGATTTTTAACGAAGTTATGATGTTTTAATTAAAATATAAATTTTTTCCAAATGTAAATAACACTTCAATTATTGATGTGGTATGGTGTAATGGAAAAAAATGATTTTAAATAAAACATCATAACTTCGTTAAAAATCATCGTAGAACAATTTTTAAAAAAGCGTTTTAAAGATCACAATCCAAGCTTTCTATTCGCCCTAGGCATGTATTAATGTTAAGTCGGGTTCACATGCTAATGAACAAAAAGTGTCATTTTATTGATTTTGAGGTTAGGAAAAAATCCTGACGTGATGGAGCAAAACTGACTTCGGATTCGTGTTCAGCGCGTCAAAATACATAGGGCTAGGGTATTCCGGTCAAAAGTACATGACACTTTTTTTTTTGTGGGGCTGTGTAATTTCTGATTAGTTAATTTTAAAATTCTTGCCAAAAACCTTTCTGACATATGTTTGATCGAACATTTGCAGTTTCGTCCAAATGAAAATTCATGCAGAATGAAATTCGAAAATTCATTTTATAGATTCGATCAAGTAGAAAATAGTGCAATTCAAAATTCGGTTGAATGACGAGTCGGCAAAGTGGGCATGAAATTCGCCTAAGTTGACATCTTGTTAAATGAGAATTCTGCTAAATTAATGTACAGTTGAATTAACATCCTTTTAAAAATGAACAGTGGGAACACAGGGAAAAAAGTCTAGTCTGTGTTGCGACTAGTCCTTCATTTGGACTTAAAGTTAGTCATTGACTAGTTTCAAAATACAAAAATTCTGAACAGTATAAAAATTAGACCAATATTTGTATTGAAACTACACTGAGAGAAATTTGATGCAATTATTGTATCAAACATAACCTCGATTAATCCTATGGAAGTACTCGTGACAATTTATGCTTGAATCCAAATAAAATTTGCAAGGAATCCAACTTTTCTTAGTACTCAGTTCTGCTTATAAAATTTGCTCGAACGCCAATTAGTTTTTAGGCGGAGTTTATACAACACAAGCTTACCCGCGTGTACACATAAAGGCGCGCAAACGTAAACACAGAAATGTGTGCGTCTTTTATGTATACACGCAGGTTAGCTTGTGTTGTATAAACTCCGCCTAAAAACTAGTTGGCGTTCGAGCAAATTTTATAAGCAGAACTGAGTGCTAAGAAAAGTTGGATTCCTTGCAAATTTTATTTGGATTCAAGCATAAATTGTCACGAGTACTTCCATAGGATTAATCGAGGTTATGTTTGATACAATAATTGCATCAGATTTCTCTCATTGTAGTCAAGGACTAACTTGAAGTCCAAATTGACTAAATTTTAGTATCAATTGACTAGTTATCAGTCAAAACTAAAAACAAGACGCAACACAAACTAGACTTCTTTTCTTGTGTAAAATTGAGCCAAATGTAAGTTCAAACTAATGAGTTTTTGAAGATTTTCATGTGTCCCGTTAATTCCTATTATTGCCTTAGCAGGCTCGTTTAAAACAAAACAAAGTGAATCGGAGTGTTTTTCCTCAAAATTATTAGGATTAGCTCACTTTTACACCAAATCGCTCGATTTTGATATATTTTAATCTAATTAAAAAATTTCAGATTAAAATTGAGCAAAATCGAGGGAATTGGAGAAAAAGAAACCGAGTAATTTAGAATAAATCCTAGGAACTTTAAGCCAATACTCTCCGCTTCTCTCCATTTAACTCGACTCAAAGCGATCCCGCAAGATAGCGTTCAGAATTCGAACCTGGTTGTTATTACAATAAGGTGGCAAAGCAAAAAAAAATCGTTTTTCATTAACCTTACCCCCACATTTTTTTCTTTGGAAAAAAATATCAGATACGTATTTAAAAAAAAAAAATTATTTAATATTAACACGTGCCGCAAAGCCCTTGAAAATTAACATTGAATTCTCATAAGAAAAATGCACTTTTTCGAAAATTTGGTATAAAATCGTGCAAAATTGTCAACGTCTTCATTTGTTAATAAATATATCTTTATGTTTCTAATGTACGTGAAATGTTATGAAATTAGAAAAAAATTGCAAATACAGTAGATTTATTTGTCAGATAGTAAGGAAATAACAACAGTAAATTGTTTAAACAAATTATGTAACATGGTAAAGCATCAATAATAAAAATAATATATATATATATATATATATATATATTGATAATAATATCAATTAATGGAAAAAATCATTAAAAATAATAATTAATATTTTTAAAATCAATTTCAGTTTTTTTACGTTTATGGGGTTTTTTTACAGCCGCATAAAAAATAGTTAATATACTTTATGTAATGAGTATGCGACAGAATTTCATTGTTTGGACATTCATGAAGAGAAATATCATTTACAGAAAGAAAAAGTTCAATTTTTCACGATTTTGTACCAAATTTACGAAAAAGTGCATTTTTCGTATGGGAATTCAATATTAATTTTCAAGGGCTTTACAGCACGTGTTCCTATATAAGAAATTACTTAGCTATTTTCTGTAGACGCTCTGTACGCGAGAGAGAAAAATGCATAAGGTATCTTAAAGATTGAGAGAGACACTAGACATTTCTGTAGACGCAACGTCTACAGGAAAAGAGACAAATGCATTAGGTAGCTTAAGGATGGAGAGAGACACTAGACATTTCTGTAGACGCTCAAAGGCGCAGGTTCATTTTTTTTTTTTTTAAGTCCTTTGAAAAATAAAATTTCATTGTTTTCCATGTGTAAAATGTTGTATGTGCAATTTACTCTTAAAAATTGTATGTTTTACACAATGTATATAATTTTTTTGTTAATGCGTTTTTACATGTTCTTTCGCTTGTACATAGTTGAACTGTCATTTATCGTCCAAATTTTGACAACTGCGCATGTCTAGAGTTAAAAGAAAACTACTGCGCATGTGTAACTATCTAAGGAAACCATTGCCCAGGTGCATAGTTTATAGAAAGCTGTGCGGATATAGGTTCTTATCGTTGAATATTA
Source organism: Ganaspis brasiliensis (assembly GCA_037103525.1). Taxonomy (NCBI): domain Eukaryota; kingdom Metazoa; phylum Arthropoda; class Insecta; order Hymenoptera; family Figitidae; genus Ganaspis; species Ganaspis brasiliensis. Next base: position 470,082 of record JAZKLR010000187.1, read on the forward strand.
TCGATTTGCTTTTTATTATGTTCCCAGTTAAAAATTTTGTATGTGTTCCCACGTCTGTTCCTGTATGGGTTCCCGTACGGGATCCCTTAAAGGTTCCTACATGGGTTTCCATATGGGATCCTGTGCACCAGGGAACTTTGGCACGAACCCTCGAGGGAACACTGTACATAGGATCCCATGCACATAGGATTTCCAATCCATTTTTGAAAACTTAACATGCTGCGCAGTAGTTTTCTACAGCACTTATGGCTGCGCAGTAGATTTTTTTGTTCTTGTAAATATGGTGTGCAATAATTACTGACAAATGAATTATTTTCTTAACAATAATCTTTTTGTAAATTCATTTAAATTGCTTAATAGATTAAGGATCCTGTAAGGGAACACATAAACATGGGATCCTACGTACAGTGTTCCCTCAAGGGTTCGTGCCAAAGTTCCCTGGCACACAGGATCCCATATGGGTACCCATATAGGAACCTTTAAGGGATCTCATGCAGGAAACCATACGGGAACAAAATTTGGTGATTTTGGCAACTTATTCTAAAATATTATCACCACAAGTTGTTGAACGTTACATTTCAGCTGAGATACCTGACAAGAATGTAAATCTCACATTGCATGAATTTATAATGGCAAATAATATTTATGGTCCTTGTGGAGATTGGTGTTTAGTTGATGGAAAATGTTCTAAAAATTTTCCTGAAATTTTACAAGATGAAACTACCGTAGAAGATAATTGTTATGTCGCATATTTTCTAAGAGATGCAGGTAAAACTTATCTGAAGCCAAATGGTTATGTTGTTGTCAATCGTTTTGGTGTACCTTATTTTCTTAATTGTCAAATAAATGTTGAAGTAGTATCAAGTATTAAGTCGGTGAAATATTTATATAAATAAATATTTAAAAGGGTCATGATTTCGCATCAATTATCATTATCAATAGTAATGGAGAATCTACTATTAATCATAATAAAATAAATCATTATGAAGAAAATGGATATGTAGGTCCAGTTCAAAGCTGCATGGAGAGTTTTAATTAAACATTTATCCAAAAAAAGTCTTAGCCTATGTCGTTCACCACTGCAGTTACCGAATGAACCAAATGTTTTTATTAAACAAAAACAAGGAAGTCAAGAAATATTTAATTTTATCAAAAATACACAGCTATCTGATTATTTTAATTGACATAAACGTAATGCTAATGCCCATAAATTTTTTTATACTAAAATTCCAGAATATTACAGATGGGATAAAAAGGAATGTGAGTGGATCGAGAGAAGTAATAAAGAGAAAGTGATAGGAACAATGTATTCTGTTAATACAAGTGATATAGAATTATTTCATCTTAGATTGTTACTTTTTACAGTAAAAAGTGCAATTTCATATGAATCATTAAGAACTGTTGATGGAGTTATTCATCAGAGTTTTACGGCATCTTGTTTAGTATTAGGACTTATTGAAAATGATCAGGAATGGAAAGAAACATTAGAGGAAGCTTCTTTGTGGATGATGCCTTATTCACTTCGTGAATTATTTGTAATGATTTTAATTCACTGTCGTCCAATAAATGCAGGTGAACTTAGGAAACAGTTTAAAGCTCATATGTCAGAAGATTATGTCAGAGATTTTGATAATGTAATAGCTGAAAATGCATTTATTAATATAAGAGAATTATTGTCTGAAGAAGGATATCACCTTCATGATTTTCCTGGATTAACCGATGTTGAAGATGAATGTGAGAATTTAGAAATTGATTTTTCTGTGAATTTTGACGAAGAAAGTCAATGCAGTAAGTTAAATGCAGTAAATAATTGTGGCAAAAGAACTTGTCGTAACTTATATGTGGATGGTTCTGGAGGGTCTAGCAAGACATTTATGTACATAACTTTGTGGCATTTACTAAGAAGTGAAGGTAAAAATGTTTGTAATGTGGCTTTTACAGGAATAGCTGCAACTTTACTTTCTACGGATAGAACTGTTCACAAAGTATTGGGATTACCTGTGCCGTTATATAGTAATTCATCATCCAGTATTAAACTACAGTCTAAAGAAGGTTTTGTTTTAAAAGTTGTAATGTCTTTATTTGGGATGAAGCTCTAATGGCACCAAGGTATGCTTTAGAAATTATGGATAGAACATTGAGAGACATCATGCAAATCGATACTCCTTTTGGTGGTACAATAATCATTTAAGGAGGTGAATTTAGACAAGTTTTACCAATAAAAGAAAGAGGTACAAAATATTAAATTATGAACTTTTCTATTAAAAAAAGTATATTGTGAAAGAAATTTTCAATATTTATATTATCTGAAAACATGCGAGCTTGACCAGAAGAAACAGAGTTTATAGATTTTCTGTTAGAAATAGGAAATGGTACAAGTAATGATGTTAAAGATTGTGTTCATTTACTACAAAGAATTATTAAAAAAGGAAATGTTGATATTGCAAGAAATACGTATGAACACTTGATTAAAGAGAAAAAATTTCAAGAATTGTCATTTTATGCTATTTTGGCACCTAGAAATATTAATGTTAATGACACTAACAAACAAAATGTATTGTTATTAGATAACGATAAAGAAAAAGTATATAAAAGTATTAAATGTATAGATAATTCTGATAATGTTAATAATCATGATGTTATTTTACCAGAATATTTAAACACTTTATCGCCATCTGGTTTACCACCACATTTATTACATTTGAGAATACAGTGAGTTGTAATGTTAATTAGAAACCTTAGCATTAATAAATGTTTATGTAATGGAACTAGATTATTGGTGTTAAATTTACCAAATCATGTAATTAAAGCTAAAATATTAACCGGAGATAAGTGTGGGAATATTGTATTTATACATGGTATATTATTATATTGTGAGAATGTTTATCCTTTCACATTTAAGAGAAGACAAATTTCAATCAAACTAGCCTTCGAGATTACTATTAATAAATATTAAGGACAGACATTTCATAAAATTGCAATTGATTTAAGAAAATATGTAATTAATCAGGGTCAATTGTATGTATCATTGTCAAGGGTTCGCTCCTTTGATTCAGTTAAACTATATCTAGGTAGACAAAAAAGTGAAAAATATATTAAGAATTATGTTTGTAAAGAAATTTTTAATAGGTTTAATAAAATTATGAAATATATTGTTATATTGTCATGAAAGTTAAATATAAGTTTCTATATTACATTTAACATTACTTTTTGTATAGCTCATTTAGAATGTAATTTCGACTTTAATTAAAGATAAAAATTTAATGCATTTAAAATTTTAAATTTCAAAAAAAGAAAATAATTTAAAATTACATTTTTAATTATAATTATAAATAATTAAAGACATTCCTGTTTCTAAACAACTTAATTAATTAAAAAATAGTCATAGGGTAAGTCGAGGAGAGATAGATTACTTCTCGACATTTTGAATCTCTTTCACTTATAGGTCTGGTTATTTGTCAGTTAGCATGTCATGATACATAGACTAAAAGTTTAGAAGGTCTTTTCATTACCAAGTTTATTTAGAACCCTATTGAAAAAGTCGACGTCGCAAACTACGTCCAATACGATGTCGTATAACACGTCGTCCATGACGTCGTATAACACATCGTCCATGACGTCGTAAACGACGTCGTTTACTGCAGCGTATTTTCAGAGAGTGCTTGACGTCGTACATGACGTCGTAAACTACGTAGTACACGACGTAGTACAGGACGTCGCACACGACATAGTTCACGACGTCGTCAACAAAGTAGTTGTTCACGACGTAGTACACGACGTAGTTTACGACGCCGTACATGACGTAGTTTACGACGAAGTACACGACGTAGTTTACGTCGTTTACTACGTCGTAGACTACGTCGTGTATGACGTCGTAAACTACGTCATGAACTACGTTGCAAACTACGTCGTGTACTTCGTCGTAAACTACGTCATGTACAGCGTCGTAAACTACGTCGTGTACTACGTCGTGAACCACTACTTTGTTGACGACGTCGTGAACTATGTCGTGTGCGACGTCCTGTACTACGTCGTGTACTACGTAGTTTACGACGTCATGTACGACGTCGAGCACTCTCTGAAAATACGCTGCAGTAAACGACGTCGTTTACGACGTCATGGACGACGTGTTATACGACGTCGTATTGGACGTAGTTTGTGACGTCTTTTTCGACGTCGACTTTTAGGGAAAGCAAAAGGACAAGCACTATGTTTTATCGCGCACCTTACTTTTTGTGGATGTTCGAAGAGAGATGGATCACTGCTCTATAAATATATGACTAAGTAAAACATAACTTTTTTGATGAATGTACAATTTTTTAATTTATGAATAAGTAAAATTTTCATTTAGCAATAAGTGATATTTTCACTTTCCTTAGATATATATATATGTTGTGTTTTTACTTTTTATATTTCGACTTAGTTCACAAACACTTTTGGTATGTGCTTCCCTGTACCAACGTTCAATGCAAGCTTGCAGGCATGGAATTGAAAGATAAAATCTCACGGATACGTTAAACTTTGCGTCGCTGGTGTTTACGGTATTTCCCTCAGAAAGCACTTGGAGCTTAGGGGTGGTAAACCATATTTGGAAGAAAAACGTATTCTATTTTTTCTTTAAAATTAATTAATTAATCACATTTTAGTAAAATTTAGTACAAGGTAAACTAATGTTAACAAATTTGTAAATATATGTAGTGAATATTGAGTGGCCAAAATTGATTTTAAGTCAAAGTGTTTACATAACCTAAATTTTAAAAATTTGATGAAATCGATTTAATTGTTTATGGAGTAAAATAAATTGATCCATAACAGATAAAGAGTAAGAGGAACCTATTTATGCAAAATAATTGTTTATTTTTACATGTTCTTTGTTTATTTATATTGTTTGAAAAAATTAAATTTTTTTCTATTCCGTCATTAAATAAAACATTGCTGTCAATAGATGTTTATAGCCATAAAGTTTCAAAATTTTCTTTCATAATTAGTATAATCAAGGCATCATACATGTTTTTTTTGCTCAATTCGCTCGGTCCTAGGAGACGAAAAACACATTTAGGGCTCAAAGATGGTTAGTTCACACCCCTTTTTTGGTAAAAACATACATTAAGCTTACGAAATCTAAAATTCCTTTACAATGTTCGCCTTTCAACTGATCCCGGTTTTTAAAACTGCCTTGTAGCTAAAAGTTATGTCAAATAGAGGTTGTCTAATTTCTGAGCTCCAATCGCTCTCGCAGCGAAATGGCGTAAACAAAATATTCTCAAATATTTTATAAAATTACTTTTATTGGATCGCATGTATAACCTCCAAAACCTAATTGACTGAACTTATAATTGACCGAACTTATAATTGCCTGAAATTTAATTATCCGAATTCGTAATTCTCTTAATTTCCATTTGTCAGAACTTGCATTTGTCCTAACTTTTAACTTCCCGAATTCGTATTTGTTATAAATTTAAAATTACTAAACTCGCATTTGCGATTTGCATTTCTTAAAATTTTCAACTTCTCGAAATCGTATTTTATATATTTATTGAAGTTCCTAGGGCTAAAGTATCCCTGACAAAAGTATTGGATTGAATTTCAATTAGTATACTTCCGAGTCATTCCGAAATTTGTTTCCGAGCCAATCAGTTTTTATCCGAATCTAAAAATGGATGTAGCTTGACGAAAACTTCTTTTCAAATCATTCCGAATTAATCCGTTTTATTCCGAAGCTAAATTTTAATCCGTTTGAATCACATTATTTCATTCCGAATCAATCAGAATCAATCCGTTTCATATTCGAATAAACCCGAATAAAATTGGAACGGATTGATTCGGAATGATTCGGAATGAAATAACGGGATTTTAACGGATTAAAATTTAGCTTCGGATTAAAACGGATTATTTCGGAAAGAATTTTTCGTCAAGTTACATCCATTTTTAGATTCGGATAAAAACTGATTGTCTCGGAAACAAATTTCGGAATGCCCCGGAAGAATTCTGATTAAAACTTATTCAAACTGATTGGAATTCAATCCGATACTGTTGTCAGGGATTTGTTGGTACTTCTAAACTCCAAACTTGTGGTTGCATTTGTTCGAACACTAAATTTGCATTTTTTCCAATCTTTCAAATCACTGAACTCGTATTTAGCAAAATATTAAACTACACACATTTAGAACTGTAAGAACTTCTAAATCCCTGAATTTCCATTTGTCTGAACTTTAAAATAACCAAACTTACATTTGTTAAAATTTTAAAACACCCGAATTTGCATTTGTCCAAACTTTGAAATCACTTAACGTTTGGTTCAATTTTAAAATCTCCGAATTTGCATTTGACTGAACTTTTAAATGACCGAACTTGCATTTATTCGAACTTTCAAATCACCAAACTTGCATTTGTCATATATTATATCGATCTATCTTCAATAACATTTTTTTTCACTTTTTTTGTAAATGCTATTTTCTTTCTTCTGATATATGCTTACAATTTATTTTTAACAATTGTGGGCAAGACTCCGTCAAAAGAAAAACGATTTGCAAGTGGTCTTCCGATTTCTTTGAAACTGTGAGAAATAATAGTCTTAGGTATGATTGTTAAAACCCAAAAAGGATTTTCGAAAATTTTCAAAATGGCGCCCGCTACGCCATGTTGAATATCAGAGCAGTGTTTTTTTCAAAACTCATTATTTCCGAATTGACAAAATGAATTGTAATGAAACTTACAGACAGAATAGATTAATATACGTAGTTTAAAAAAATATTTTGATTAAAAAAAAAATTCAAAATTTTGACAGAAAAAAAATTGTTTAAATTTTTTGAACTACTTTTTCGGTGATTTGGCCACTTTTTTGGATTTTCTAATATACATATTCTGATTCCTTATGATTTCACCTTTATTTTAAAAAAAAAAAAATTTGGAGACTTGAATAGTTTTTGAGATATTGAGATTTTAGTGGAAGCGCGCACCACGATTTTCACTCGACGCGCCAAGCGGTCCCTGTATAATTCATCAATTTAAGAAACATATGTTTCTTAGTTTTAAAAAACAAAAGATAAAACAGACAATTAAAAATTAAAACAATTATTATAAACATGTCATTAAATATAAGCATTCGTTTGCTAATTTTTGGAAATTATGGGAACTTTTTTTTAAACATATAGGTATGTTAACGTTTCCTTTTGTTTGTTTTTTCGATTTCAAATTCAAATGTTTCAGTAGAAGAAGATTATTTTCTACATTCGATTTTATTGTCACTAATTGGTGTGAACGAGTGAAATTAATCTTTTTTGAAGAGATCTTCTTGAGTTATCATTTTGTTTGACAGATATGCAATCTTTTTTCCCTGGCAACTGACGACTAATGTCAGAATCGTAATAAAAATCTCGAACAGTTGTAACGATTTCTTCTGATAATTTTTTGCCAATTCGAGGATTTGGTGTTGTGCCTATACCATAAGAAGCATGAAGATTTGCAGCTACTTGAGCTTGTTTATAAGGCACTTCAAATTCGGTTGCTATTTTGAGAGTATTCCAACTCTTTGGAACCATTGTTAAAAGTTCTATTTTTCGAGAGTTGCTAGGATTTTTTCTTAACTCTGCTTTAATTTTATCAATAAACACTTCTAAATCATTTTTAGCATTTTCAGTTTTTTCATATTGAAATACTTTTTTCAATTTATTTTCAAAAACCTCCCGAATTTCACTTACCTTTTTCTTTTGTGCCGATTGCGTACGAAGATCTCTGCTGCGAACAATTGCTGAAATACTTAATATGTGCAAAATTTTATTTAATTCTTCAATATCTTTTTCACTTTCGTAATCAAAATTAATATTTTCCATTGTGTTATTATCTAAATCATCTGTTTGACAAAACTCTTCTTTGCCTACATTTTCAAAATTATTATTTTCCATTGCATTATTGTCTAAATCATCTGGTTGACAAAACTCTTGTTTACTTACATTTTCAGCAGAGTGAAAAAATTCTTGCACTTGTATCAAGACTGATGGTTCTAACTTTGCAACTTGTAAACGGCAAGTATTGCAAATAAAATTATTGCTTTCAATTGAAAATGTTTCAACTATTTCTTTTGAAACAGGGCGGACATTTGTTTTATCAACTAAAACATGTCGCTGCTTTTTAAAAGGATTAAAGCAAGTATATCGTGGCATTGTGACAACGAAAATATTAATTTAGGTGTCGTTCAACTTGAAATCTATTCTACTTCAAATCTATTCAACCTAAAATCTATTTAAACTTACCTATTACAATTAAACAAACGAATAAACGATAATATAAAATAAAGAAATAGAGAAAATTATTTACATTATTGTATGAATGTACAAAATAGTCCGTAAAAGGAAACAAATAAAATAAGAAATATAATCTTTGTTTCATAAAACAAAGAAGATAAATAATAAACCACAATTCAATTCTAAATTTAAACGATTTTTTATAAATCTCCAAAGATATAGGTGCAAGCCAAGCTGTGTTATGTTATACGCGTTCACTGTGCGGGGTAGCTAATGCAGGTTCGTGCACGTTTAACGGTACGGCGCGGCATCGGCAACGCAGCACATAGAAATCGTGGTGCGCGCTTCCACTAAAAGCTCAATATCTCAAAAACTATTCAAGTCTCCAAATTTTTTTTTTTTTTTAAATAAAGGTGAAATCATAAGGAACCAGAATATGTATATTAAAAAATCCAAAAAAGTGGCCAAATCACCGAAAAAGTAGTTCAAAAAATTTAAACAATTTTTTTTCGGTCAAAATTTTGAATTTATTTTTTAATCAAAATATTTTTTTAAACTACGTATATTTATCTATTTTGTCTGTAAGTTTCATTAAAATTCATTTTGTCAATTCGGAAATAATGAGTTTTGAAAAAAACACTGCTCTGATATTCAACATGGCGTAGCGGGCGCCATTTTGAAAATTTTCGAAAATCCTTTTTGGGTTTTAACAATCATACCTAAGACTATTATTTCTCACAGTTTCAAAGAAATCGAAAGACCACTTGCAAATCGTTTTTCTTTTGACGGAGTCTTGCCCTTGTCAAAAAAGAGGAAACTGTGGAAAATTAATATTTAGTCAACATTTAAAGAAGCTCAAGTTAAACAGACCTTTTTATTGATAGTTCAGGTAATTCTAACGATTTTCGTGACAAAATATAAAATAGAATTCAGAACAATAGTGATATAATTATTACAACCCTATTCCCGTTACATCATATTCTATAAACTGCCCTTTATTTATTCATATGTTAAAATGACACCATGACATGGCGCGCATGGCGCGCAGTTTTTGTTCTAGTAATATTAAAAAAAAATATTTAAAAAATTCGTATCTCATATTTTTTACCAAAGAACGAAACTGAGGTGTAAGGTTTATGAAAATCGAAATTTCTTTTTTTTTTTGCTACTCTAGTGTATAATGAACAAAGCGCAACAATTTCTCTGAATCTGACCTAGCCTTGTTCTTCATGAAAAACTAAAAAGAGAAATGTGTATTAAATTTCCCCTCCCCTCCCCCCCACTTCAAAAATTTCATTTTAGAGCTAAAAATCCGTTTCCCTGCAGTTTTTGTATAAAATATACTGTTACTTCGTCATTTCTGATCCGATTTAAAATTTTTTTTATTTTACAGCTGAGAAACGAGATTTTTATATCTAATAGAGGTTTTTTTTTTAATAAAATTTATGGTAGAAAAAGAGTAAAAAAGTTCGAAAACAAGGAATTTTTTGAATTTTGGCAATGATTTGCATCTTAATTTTATTTCGAATGTTTTTTCTGTGCTGAATTATTTAAAATGTATTTAATTCTGCGTTGAATGAGCTTTGACTTAAATAAATTGGTGAAAAACTGGTTGAGCTATTGCATTTTTTTTCTTTAAAATTAAAATATTTTATTTTAGCAAAAAACAGTACTTTCTTTTTTTGCGTTCTATAATTGTTGCAAGTGGTACTTATCATCTTCTAACAACTTTTTTTATACTTATTTTAGTAAATTTCAGTAAAATACTAAAAATTCAGAATGGCACAAAAGTATTTGGAAATTGATTTTCCCAATAAATACTGTGATTATGAAGACAAAACATTCAATAACTCAGACAGTTTTTCTCCAATTCAATTAAAAAAAATCATTCAACGCAGAATTAAATAAACTTCAAATAATTTAGCACAGAAAAAATATTCTAAATAAAATTAGTCCGCAAACCATTGCCAAAGTTGAAAAAACTAAAAAAAAAGTTGCCAATTTTCGAACTTTTCTACCCTGTTTCTACCATCAATTTTATTTAAAACCTCTATTAGTTAAAGAAAGCCTCGTTTCTCAGCTTAAAAATAAAAACAAAATTTGAAATCAGATCAAAAATGACGAAGTAACAGTATGTTTTATACAAAAACTGCAGATAAACGGTTTTTTAGCTCTAAAATAAAATTCTGGGGGCGGAAGGGAAATTGAATATTTTTTTTTAGTTTTTCATGACGAACAATTTATGCTAGGTCCGATTAAAAGTAATTTATCTTTTTCATTTTTTGTAACACAGTGTTATTAAATGCAAAAAATAAAGGAGAAAGATAGAGGTAGACCCTTGTGCTCTCGGGCGGAATTCTGAATGCTCACCCTAGAGTACCAAACATTCGTTTAATATTACAATTAATTTTTTAACTTTTTTATTATTTTCTCTGATTACAGGGTTGCCTTACTTTTGGAGATCTGCAGGAGCCTTCAAATTAATTCAAATCAGGAAATATATATATGTTGAGGCATATAAAACTTTTATTATCAGTTTTAATTTAAATTTTATATTAATATAAAAAAGTTTTAAATACTTAAAAAAGTATTAAAACTCTTATATGTACAATTATAAGGCATCGTCCACTAAATACGTTATCAATTTATGGAGGGGGAGGATCCAAAAGAGGTATAGAAATGCATGTAACCTAATAGTCACGAGGGAAGGGGAGAGGAATTCTAAAAGAAGTGAAAAATTGGTAACATAGTTAATGGATGATCCTTATGGAACAATTCAGTATTATAAAAAATAAGTATGTTCTTCGAAAAACTACGTCTAATTTGTAATACTATTAAGTGTTCATAGATTTTAAGATCAATAACAAATTCACTACCGGTCACAATTGATCCGATTCACACAACAGGAGTGTTACGTCGGGTAAAAACCTGACGTTTTTAAAAAATTATTTTTCTTATAACACAAGAATTTAGTGTAAACATGATAAAAGAATATCTCCCCTTTTATTTATCTTTCTAAAGATAGTTTTAAAAATCAACACTGTCGGGTTGGAAAATAACCCGACGTTTTTTTTAGACAAAAATAAGAATATGGAGCCAAATAAAATTTATGGCAAAACGCACTTTAAGTTTGAGATAAATGTCTGAGCCCTAAAATCAACAAGGTTCCGGAACGAAACTCCTTATTAAAAAAAATAGTACATTCAAAACTAGCCTTGGTTTTTACAACCAGTCAATATGCACAGAACCAAAAAGTTAGTAATTTACGGCATAATTTGGATAGGACGGTAAAGAGTCGGCGTAACATAGATGTTATCTCGGGTTGAATAGCAAACTGCAACGATTGCATCAGCCAGTGGAGGCGCCAAACAAAAGCGCGTCTACAATGAAAAGATCTTTTAGGCTACAGAAAAACGAAATTTAATTATTTAATTTTCTGCTCAAGATATAATTACATTTTGACGATTCTTTTATTTCAAATTATGAATAAGATAGTATATCTAAAATTTAAATTAGTTTATTTCAAACATTATCGAAATTAAAATAATGATTGTTTAACAAATCGAATAAGTTAAACAATAATTATAAACATTAAATATAAAATATAAAATAACATAACCTAAAAATGGTTATATCAAATTTAAAATAATGATTGTTCAATAAATCGAATAAGTTAAACAATAATTATTAACATTAAATATTAAAATTACATAACCTAAAAATGGTTATATCAAATTTAAAATAATGATTGTTTAACAAATCGAATAAGTTAAACAATAATTACACAGCCCCACAAAAAAAAAAGAGTCATGTACTTTTGACCGGAATACCCTAGCCCTATGTATTTTGACGCGCTGAACACGAATCCGAAGTCAGTTTTGCTCCATCACGTCAGGATTATTTCCTCACCTCAAAATCAATAAAATTACACTTTTTGTTCATTAGCATGTGAACCCGACTTAACATTAATACATGCCTAGGGCAAATAGAAAGCTTGGATTGTGACCTTTGAAACGCTTTTTTAAAAATTGTTCTACGATGATTTTTAACGAAGTTATGATGTTTTATTTAAAATCATTTTTTTCCATTACACCATACCACATCAATAATTGAAGTGTTATTTACATTTGGAAAAAATTTATATTTTAAATAAAACATCATAACTTCGTTAAAAATCATCGTAGAACAATTTTTAAAAAAGCGTTTTCAAGGTCACAATCCAAGCTTTCTAGTCGCCCAAGGCATGTATTAATGTTAAGTCGGGTTTACATGCTAATGAACAAAAAGTGTCATTTTATTGATTTTGAGGTTAGGAAAAAATCCTGACGTGATGGAGCAAAATGGACTTCGGATTCGTGTTCAGCGCGTCAAAATACATAGGGCTAAGGTATTCCGGTCAAAAGTACATGACACTTTTTTTTTTTTGTGGGGCTGTGTTATTAATGTTAAATATTAAAATTACATAACCTAAAAATGGTTATATCAAATTTAAAATAATGATTGTTTAACAAATTAAATAAGTTAAACAATAATTATAAACATTAAATATAAAATAACCTAACCTAGAAATAGTTATATCGAATTTAAAATAATGATTGTTTTACAAATCGAATAAGTTAAACAATAATTATAAACATTAAATATAAAATAACATAACCTAAAAATAGATATATCGAATTTAAAATAATGATTGTTTAACAAATCGAATGAGTTAAACAATAATTATAAACATTAAATATTAAAATAACATGACCTAAAAATAGTTATATCAAATTTAAAATAATGATTGTTTAACAAATCGAATAAGTTAAACAATAATTATAAACATTAAATATAAAATAACATAACCTAAAAATGGTTATATAAAATTTAAAATAATGATTGTTTAACAAATCGAATAAGTTAAACAATAATTATAAACATTAAATATAAAATAACCTAACCTAAAAATAGTTATATCAAATTTAAAATAATGATTGTTTAACAAATCTAATGAGTTAAACAATAATTATAAACATTAAATATTAAAATAACATGACCTAAAAATGGTTATATCGAATTTAAAATAATGATTGTTTAACAAATCGAATGAGTTAAACAATAATTAGAAACATTAAATATAAAATAGCGTAACCTAAAAATGGTTATATCAAATTTAAAATAATGATTGTTTAACTTATCGAATAAGTTAAACAATATTAATTAATCTTAAATATTAAAATTACATAACCTAAAAATGGTAATATCGAATTTAAAATAATGATTGTTTAACAAACCGAATAAGTTAAACAATAATTATAAACATTAAATATTAAAATAACATGACCTAAAAATGGTTATATCGAATTTAAAAAAATGATTGTTTAACAAATCGAATGAGTTAAACAATAATTAAAAACATTAAATATAAAATAGCGTAACCTAAAAATGGTTATATCAAATTTAAAATAATGATTGTTTAACTAATCGAATAAGTTAAACAATATTTATTAATCTTAAATATTAAAATTACATAACCTAAAAATGGTAATATCGAATTTAAAATAATGATTGTTTAACAAACCGAATAAGTTAAACAATAATTATTAGCATTAAATATAAAATAACATAACCTAAAAATAGATATATCGAATTTAAAATAATGATTGTTTAACAAATTGAATGAGTTAAACAATAATTATAAACATTAAATATAAAATAACATAACCTAAAAATACATATATCGAATTTAAAATAATGATTGTTTAACAAATCGAATGAGTTAAACAATAATTATAAACATTAAATATAAAATAACATAACCTAAAAATAGTTATATCGAATTTAAAGTAATGATTGTTTAACAAATCGAATAAGTTAAACAATAATTATTTACATTAAATATTAAAATTACATTACCTAAAAATGGTTATATCGAATTTAAAATAATGATTGTTTAACAAATCGAATAAGTTAAACAATAATTATTTACATTAAATATTAAAATTACATTACCTAAAAATGGTTATATCGAATTTAAAATAATGATTGTTTAACAAACCGAATAAGTTAAACAATAATTATAAACATTAAATATAAAATAACATAACCTAAAAATAGTTCTATCCAATTTAAAATAATGATTGTTTAACAAATCGAATAAGTTAAATAATAATTATAAACATTAAATATAAAATAACGTAACCTAAAAATTGTTATATCAAATTTAAAATAATAATTGTTTAACAAATCGAATAAGTTAAACAATAATTATAAACATTAAATATAAAATAACATAACCTAAAAATAGTTATATCGAATTTAAAATAATGATTGTTTAACAAATCGAATAAGTTAAACAATAATTATAAACATTAAATATAAAATAACATAACCTAAAAATAGATATATCGAATTTAAAATAATGATTGTTTAACAAATCGAATGAGTTAAACAATAATTATAAACATTAAATATTAAAATAACATGACCTAAAAATAGTTATATCAAATTTAAAATAATGATTGTTTAACAAATCGAATAAGTTAAACAATAATTATAAACATTAAATATAAAATAACATAACCTAAAAATAGTTATATCAAATTTAAAATAATGATTGTTTAACAAATCGAATAAGTTAAACAATAATTATAAACATTAAATATAAAATAACATAACCTAAAAATAGATATATCGAATTTAAAATAATGATTGTTTAACAATTCGAATGAGTTAAACAATAATTATAAACATTAAATATTAAAATAACATGACCTAAAAATAGTTATATCAAATTTAAAAGAATGATTGTTTAACAAATCGAATAAGTTAAACAATAATTATAAACATTAAATATAAAATAACATAACCTAAAAATAGATATATCGAATTTAAAATAATGATTGTTTAACAAATCGAATGAGTTAAACAATAATTATAAACATTAAATATTAAAATAACATGACCTAAAAATAGTTATATCAAATTTAAAATAATGATTGTTTAACAAATCTAATGAGTTAAACAATAATTATAAACATTAAATATTAAAATAACATGACATAAAAATGGTTATATCGAATTTAAAATAATGATTGTTTAACAAATCGAATGAGTTAAACAATAATTAGAAACATTAAATATAAAATAGCGTAACCTAAAAATGGTTATATCAAATTTAAAATAATGATTGTTTAACTAATCGAATAAGTTAAACAATATTTATTAATCTTAAATATTAAAATTACATAACCTAAAAATGGTAATATCGAATTTAAAATAATGATTGTTTAACAAACCGAATAAGTTAAACAATAATTATAAACATTAAATATTAAAATAACATGACCTAAAAATGGTTATATCGAATTTAAAATAATGATTGTTTAACAAATCGAATGAGTTTTTTTTTTTTTTTTTTTTTTTTTTTTTTTGCGTAGGATGTGAAAACCTGCCTTCAGGTACCCTGTAGCCCGTACTACAGGGTTATGCGGGGGTAGCGATGTTCTGCCGACTCGCTAAAAACACACCCTTATTTGGGGACCTTAAGACCACTCCCAGGTAGAGCCAGTTTACTGACGTATCGCCTTCAGGAGTGGTCTTATATCCCGCCTCTATCGCCTAAACGATATCATCCCTCGACCTACGGGAACTACCTTTGTTGGCGGCCATAGAGATCCTTAACCCTCATAACATGTTGGATGAAGGTCTCGATGTGCCGCCAATTCTCTTTGGACTCAATCATTAACAGGATCATTTTCTCCGGTGTAACTTCGCAGTTTACACCGGCGAACATGACCTGTCTCTGAGCGTTCCATTGTCCGCATATAAAGAGTGTGTGCTCTGCGTCATCCTTTGGGGATTTGCAGTACGCACACTCCGAATTTTGTCTTCTTTTGAAGCGCTCCAGGTACGAGTTAAAACACCCGTGACCCGAGAGCGCTTGGGTAAGGTAGTACGAGACTACTCCATGCTTTCGGTCTATCCAGGTGGCGAGTGTAGGTATGAGCCGATGTGTCCATCGACCCTTCTCATCCCCGCTCCATCTTGCTTGCCATCTATCGACGAGTCTGCTTCTCGCATCTCGGCGAATTTGGCCCTTGCTGGGTCTATTGTCGTCCGTGTAACGGGTGGACATTCTATCTTTGAAAAGGAGGAAAATTTCCTCCCTTTCTTGCGCCAAAAGATCTGCCGGCGGGACGCTGGCAAGGATCTGAGCAGCACTCGCAGATACTGTCCTATAGGCAGAGATTATACGCTTAGTGATAATCCTTTGCGAGGACAGTATCTTTTCCAAGATGGTCTTGCTTCTATCTGTTCGCAGGGAGGGGGCCCACACCGGTGCTGCATAAAGCAGCTTTGAGTGGAACACACTCGCCACCAATCTCCTTTACTTTTCAAAAGGCCCACCGACGTTCGGCATTATACGGGCTAAGCTGAGTGCACATTCTGCTGCTTTTTTGGAAGCCACAGCGATGTGGTGCTTAAAATTCAAGAACTTGTCGAGTTGTACACCAAGATACTTTATATGCGTGCTCCACTTGACCTCGAATCCGTCTACTTCGATCCGGGGAAGTTCGTAACCACGTCTGTCTGTGACCATGAGCGCTTCGGTTTTGTCCAGGGCCATTTGAAGACCTCTAGCATCCAGCCAGCTCTTTATTCGTCGCAGACATTCGTTCACCAAGATTCCGAGCTCTTCTGCAGTTTCGGCAGAGCATACGATCAACGCGTCGTCCGCGAAGCCGATGATCACCGCACCTTCGGGTAGACCCATTCGCAAGAAGTCATCATAAGAGATGTTCCATACGAATCGTCCTATCCTCGAACCTTGAGGGGCAGCTCTTTGCATCTCTTCCTTCAGAGTGCAGGTGTCTCCTTCGTATATTACCCACCTGTCGCTAAGATAATTATTCATTATCCGCAACAGGTAGGGCGGTATTCCTTTGTTTCTCATCGACTTGATGAGATCTTCCCATTTAGCGGTATTAAACGCGTTGCGTATATCTATAGCTACCAAAGCGCAGAAGCTCTTCTTCTTCCCCGGACCCAATTTGTTCTTTCCTTTCTTGGCTAGGTCCACTGCCTTTTGTATGGCATCTACTGTGGACAGGCCTTTACGGAAACCAAATTGGTAGTCGGATAGACTATTCTCTCCATTTAAGTGGAGCTGCATCCTCTGCAGAACCATGTCCTCCAGAAGTTTGCCCATCGTATCCAACAGGCATATTGGTCTGTAAGATGAGACACTATCTAGAGGTTTTTTACCTTTCCTTAGGAGGACCAGCCTCTGTCGTTTCCAGTCCCGGAAGAACTCTCCTCTTCTTAGGCAGTTGTTGAAGCAATCTAAGAGAATCTGGGGTGAAGCAACGATCACTTGTTTAAGTATCTCGTTACTTATCCCATCGATTCCAGGCGCCTTGCCTGGCTTCAATCTTCTGCCGGCTTGGTGGAGCTCTACAAAAGTGAAGAGTTCCTCCTCACGGACTTGACAGTCACTCCAGTCCATCCTAGGCCATGGTTCTGCTGGTGGAAACAAGGCCCTGATTATTTGACGCACCCAATCGGGATTGTCCAGGCCGCACAGTGGGGCAAAACCTAACAAGAGGCGTCAAAATTCTGTAACCACGCTAATTGTTTATAAAAATGAATGCAACTTGGTGACATGAAGCCTCAAGCATCACAGAATTTGAAACCCTTGCCGCATTTCCAAAATTCAAAATGGCGTCTGAGCTGTAAGAGCCTTAATTTGGTTATTTTCGTATTTTTTGAAACTTATGTACATTGAAACTGCAACATTTTACATAAATAAATTGGGGAAAGATTGACAACGGTATATTTTGGGACTTAGGCATTACTCGTTACGAATTTTCATTGGAACTTTCAAAATTCAAAATGGCAGATCCAAGATGGACGATCAAAGGACAAAAATGTTTATAACTGCATACTAAAAGGAATTATTTTTATGAAAGTCTATACCCCAAGGTTATTTTGGCCGCTGATTACGAAACTGAGGTCAGATTTTCAAAATTCAAAATGGCCGATCCAATATGGCGGTCGAAATTCTGAAAAATGAGGTTATAATTCTGAAACTCAGTATCCCAACATTTTTTAAGTCGCTGATTACGAATCTGAAGTCAGCTTTTCAAAATTCAAAATGGCCGATCCAATATGGCGGTCTAAATTCTGAAAAATGAGGTTATAATTCTGAAACTCAGTATCCCGACATTTTTTAAGTCACTGATTACGAATCTGAAGTCAGATTTTCAAAATTCAAAATGGCCGATCTAATATGGCGGTCAAAATTCTGAAAAATGAGGTTATAATTCTGAAACTCAGTATCCCGACATTTTTTAAGCCGCTGATTACGAATCTGAAGTCAGCTTTTCAAAATTTAAAATGGCCGATCCAATATGGCGGTCTAAATTCTGAAAAATGAGGTTATAATTCTGAAACTCAGTATCCCGACATTTTTTAAGTCACTGATTACGAATCTGAAGTCAGATTTTCAAAATTCAAAATGGCCGATCTAATATGGCGGTCGAAATTCTGAAAATTGAGGTTATAATTCTGAAACTCAGTATCCCGACATTTTTTAAGTCTCTGATTACGAATCTGAAGTCAGATTTTCAAAATTCAAAATGGCCAATCCAACACGGCCTTCGAAATTCTGAAAAATAGGCTATTATTCTGAAACTCAGTATATTCCGACATTTTTTAAGTCGTTGATTACAATTCTGAGGTCAGATTTTCAAAATTCAAAATGGCCGATCCAATATGATGGTCGTCATACTCCAAAATTTAATATTAAAAAAAAATTGTCTAATGTTTCTTTAAATGATTTCGAATCTGAGGTGCAACTTACAGTAATTTAAAATGGATTTGTTTTAAAATCGAAAGAAGAAACGGAAAAGAACCATCCCTGTTAGAATGCTTCGACAATTGTTTTTAACCAGTTTAATCAGTTTATTCACTTTCTGAGTCTTCCTCATCACTTGTGTCATCAAATTTTAATAAGCTTTTTGCACCGTTACTTAATTCTTTAATTTTTTTTTCTTTTTGAACACGTAATGCACTTATTACTGGGTCAGACGAGATAAGCATAAAGTGAATTGTGTCTTCATTTGATGTTGATCTTGAAATTTTTCGACTAAAATTTGCTCGAGCTCCTTTAAAAACTTTGTTATTTGCTTCTTGAGCTTCTTCTGATAGACAGCCAATGGGTAATCCAATAACTCGAATGATGCTACTGCCGTGGATCAAGACTTTGTGAACTGATGGAGGCATCTTGTACCAACCATACAATTTAACAAACATTTGAGCTGTACTAAATGCATATTCCTCGAATTTATCACAATCGATTTCACGTCCACAAGTCTATATTTGCAAAATATCTGCAAACCGTTGAATTAGTTCAAGGTTAATTCCAGTAACTTCAGCTACCACTTCCGGATTTTCGAAAAAACGTCTAGCAGTATTTCCGTCATTCGTAGTTCCATGACCCTGTTTTACTACATCTACGAGAATTGCTAATTTTGACTGAAGACCTTCTTGAATAGATTTCTTCCGAGATTGTTTTAACGCCTTATCACTACCTGAAGCATACGCTTTTTTAAAATCCAAGTTATACGAAACATGTAGAATGCACTCCATAAATCTGATTCGGCAATGAAGGATTGACAAACCATAGTAATAATTTTTTTCCTGAATAGTCAAATTTTTTAAGCCATTTAAATCATTCATTTGGTTTGGTGTTGCACGACATATATTACATGAAGCAGAAGATGCTTGCTCAGTCAGAACGTTACAAACTTTTCCATCAATCATAGTAGGATACAGCTGATGAGAAATATCATACTTTTTCTTTTTAATTTCAATAGACGTATTCTTCAAGCGAGATATTTCCGACGAATAATAACCATAAACTTCTTTAGTTTTTTCCACGGTTTCCTTCGTGAATTGAAATTCAACAGGCCTACATAATCTTACGGAAGATGGTCGCTCATTCCTCCACAATACCTGTCCATCCGAAGAGGTAAGTTTGAGAGGTACATACGATACCATAAATATTGAAGAATCGCTATTTTTTGAATTAATTTCTGCTTCTGACCACTTCTGTTTGAAAGCTTGTTGACCTGAAGCACCATCTAAACCCCATTTTCCACATAACTCAGCTGCATTGTGATTTATTTTCTTCAATTGTTCGGTTGATAACAAAGAAAAAATTCTACTTGAGGTGTGATCAAGCAAGGACTGTAGTTTAATTTTAGCACCACTTTCGTTAATTTCAATATTATCTGGAAAACATGCTAATTTTGCAGATGAAAGAGTTTTATAAGGAGGTAACTGTTTATTTCCTGATAAAAAGTTATTATGGGTTCGAAGAGTTTCATATTTTGACTTTGTCAAACCAACATCCATATACATAGCCAAAGATTTATTTAGATAATCAGAATCATATTTTTCAACAGCAGGAAGTTTAACTTCAGCCTCTTTTTCTAATAAAGGTGATACTGCTTTTAATAAAATTTTTGGGTCATAGTCAGTGCGAAGTTGTTGAGCTCGCCTTTGTTCTGTTCTTCGGCTACAATCTTCATCACTTACGCGTGGACGACCAGCAAGAGATGTAGAACTTTCTGATAATAAATTGTCAAATTTTTGTTCAGATGGACTCTGAAATTTATACTCCAATTTTTCATCCATAAAATCTTTGTACTTACTTTCAAATCTTCCACGCATTCGATGAACATTAACCCAGCATCTTTTATATCGTCTGATAAAATGTGTATTTAAGTAGGTACGTAATTGATGTGCATCACGAGGATCATAATTAAACGTTTTTTCAATTCTACTCATTATTACATCTATCACTGTTTTACTCTTGTTTGCATCATTCCATATCCATTCACATAATTCTTTCACTTGTATTGAGAAGACCGACATTTTGAAGTAAAGAACCTCGTTCTCCAACAACTCAAAGTTAGAATAATAAATATAATTTATTATACGTAAATTGCCAACTGACGATTGACAAAGATATTTAGCTCTTCACCATGGTAACAAAATAAGTGTAATAAAAAAAGAATGTCTGGATAACTATTTTTTCATTTGTAGGAAACTTCAAGTATTCAGGCAGTCTTTTTTCTTAAACTAGAGTAGACTTCGTTGATGCTGTTTACTTTTTTAAATTTTATTTCTTTCTTTTTCATTTCTACTATTTCTTAATTGCAACCTACTTTCGATTATTTTACGTTAATATTTATTGCATTGTTCCTTTTCGTTACATTATGTCCGAAATAATTTCACTTTTAAAGTGAATGTTTTCAATGTTTAATGGATACTCTTGATTGTTTCTATTTTCATTTTAAGGTTTAAATTAAAAAATATCAAAAGTTATTCTGATTGGAAAAATAGATTATAAGTAAATCTGAATAAAAATCGGAGGATTTTGTAAGCATAATCTCCTTATTTTTAATTCTTTACTTAACGAATGCAAATTATATACTCAAAGAATGTTATAACGACCAGCTCAACAATTTCAGTTAGTAGAGAAACTAATTCTTAAAAATAAATATCAAATACTCAATGAGTCCAACCTCCATGTTCTATCCACCATTTTTAATTTTGAAATTCTGACCCTAGATTCCTAATTAGCAACTCGAAAAATTTTGGAATACTGAGCTTCAAAAATATTTACATAATTTTTCAGAATCTCGACAGAAATATTGAATAGGCCATTTTGAATTTTGAAAGTCTGACTTCAGATTCGTAATCAACGACTTAAAAATGTCGGAACACTGAGTTTCAGAATTATAACCTATTTTTTCAGAATTATGACCGCCATATTGGATCGGTCATTTTGAATTTTAAAAATCTGACTTCAGATTCGTAATCAGCGACTTAAAAAATGTCGGGATACTGAGTTTCAGAATTATAACCTTATTTTTCATACTTTCGACTGACATATTAGATCGGCTATTTTGAATTTTGAAAATCTGACTTCAGATTCGTAATCAGTGACTTAAAAAATGTCGGGATACTGAGTTTCAGAATTATAACCTTATTTTTCAGAATTTCGACCGCCATATTGGATTGGCCATTTTGAATTTTGAAAAGCTGACTTCAGATTCGTAATCAGCGACTTAAAAAATGTCGGGATACTGAGTTTCAGAATTATAACCTCATTTTTCAGAATTTCGACCGCCATATTGGATCGGCCATTTTGAATTTTGAAAATTTGACCTCAGTTTCGTAATCAGCGGCCAAAATAACCTTGGGGTATAGACTTTCATAAAAATAATTCCTTTTAGTATACAGTTATAAACATTTTTGTCCTTTGATCGTCCATCTTGGATCTGCCATTTTGAATTTTGAAAGTTCCAATGAAAATTCGTAACGAGTAATGCCTAAGTCCCAAAATATACCGTTGTCAATCTTTCCCCAATTTATTTATGTAAAATGTTGCAGTTTCAATGTACATAAGTTTCAAAAAATACGAAAATAACCAAATTAAGGCTCTTACAGCTCAGACGCCATTTTGAATTTTGGAAATGCGGCAAGGGTTTCAAATTCTGTGATGCTTGAGGCTTCATGTCACCAAGTTGCATTCATTTTTATAAACAATTAGCGTGGTTACAGAATTTTGACGCCTCTTGTTAGGTTTTGCCCCACTGTGGGCCGGGGGTCTTTTGCTTCGTAACCAATTTCTTGGTGACGATTTTATAGCCTAGACCCCATGGGTCCTTCTCGACATCCTCGATTAGGGTCTTCCAACACTTTCGCTGTGAAGCTCGAATCTCCTTTCTGAGGATCCTCTTGGCCTCTATATATGCGTCCTTTAGCATAGGATCTCCCTTAGAGCGGGTGTATATCCTTCTTGCTCTGACGCATGCTTTTCGCAAAGAGGCCAGCTCCTCTGACCACCAGTATACATTACGTCTTCTGGGAGTGGTACTTCTACAACGCGGCATTGACGCGTTGCATGCGGTGATTATCATGTTCATCACCGGCCGCACCTCCCCATCCAGATTGTTCGGTCTCTTCACCCATCCAAGTTCCTCAATGAGGCGGGATTCTTCAAGGGACCGACCGAACTTTTCGACGTCTAGCTTCTTAATGTTCCACCTAAGGCCTCTCTTACAGGAAGCATCCTGCTTGTTTGCTCTAGGTGTGTCTCCTCCTGAGACTGAAAACTTAATATACTGGTGGTCACTTTCGGTATGATCCTCAGAGACGTGCCAGTCTTTAATGTGCTTGTTTAGGAGAGACGTTGTTATCGTAAGATCAATAATAGATCCGATATTATGGTCTCTCCTGAACGTCCACTTTTGGCCCTGGTTAACAACCATCAGATTATTCCTGGAGATCATTTCTGCGATTAGAATTCCTCTATTGTCGAGCCTTGTCTCGCCCCAGTCTGGCGATTTCGCATTGAAGTCGCCTGTGACGAGAACATCCAGCCTGGATTCTCGCAGGCTCGACTCGAGTTCATCTATCTCCGCTTCGAAGGTTGTCAGTGGGTCGTTGGGTGAGAAGTAGCAGCTATACATGCGTATACCTGAAATTTCCACCCACACGAACCCACTGCTCGTCTCCAGGAACTTGTCTACGCTCAAACCGGGATTGAAGACCTGAATGGCTGCCCTACCCGATGAATCCTGGTACCAGGGAGCGAGGTCGTTTCTTTTGTTCTGTTCACTGAGGAACAGAACATCGATCCGCTCCTGACTGGCTGTCACCAGCATCAGGTCTTGAGCCTTCTTAGATTTGTGCAGGTTTATCTGCAGAAACTTTAGGCTTTCGCCTGTTTTAGTTTCTGCAGCTCCTGCTTATAGACTGGGCAGGCATTACTACCGGCCCAGTGTCCGAGATCAGACTTATTCAAATCAGAGCACGTTAGACATTTTGGATCTGTTACCGTACAAGCCTTGGCAAGGTGACCCGCATCGCCGCATCTCCGGCAGTTTTTAACCCTGTCGGGGCCTTTGCATCCACGGGTCGCGTGTCCGAACCGAATTATAGACATTAAATATAAAATAACATAACCTAAAAATAGATATATCGAATTTAAAATAATGATTGTTTAACAAATCGAATGAGTTAAACAGTAATTATAAACATTAAATATTAAAATAACATGACCTAAAAATAGTTATATCAAATTTAAAATAATGATTGTTTAACAAATCGAATAAGTTAAACAATAATTATAAACATTAAATATAAAATAACATAACCTAAAAATAGATATATCGAATTTAAAATAATGATTGTTTAACAAATCGAATGAGTTAAACAATAATTATAAACATTAAATATTAAAATAACATGACCTAAAAATAGTTATATCAAATATAAAATAATGATTGTTTAACAAATCGAATAAGTTAAACAATAATTATAAACATTAAATATAAAATAACATAACCTAAAAATAGTTATATCAAATTTAAAATAATGATTGTTTAACAAATCGAATAAGTTAAACAATAATTATAAACATTAAATATAAAATAACATAACCTAAAAATAGATATATCGAATTTAAAATAATGATTGTTTAACAATTCGAATGAGTTAAACAATAATTATAAACATTAAATATTAAAATAACATGACCTAAAAATAGTTATATCAAATTTAAAATAATGATTGTTTAACAAATCGAATAAGTTAAACAATAATTATAAACATTAAATATAAAATAACATAACCTAAAAATAGATATATCGAATTTAAAATAATGATTGTTTAACAAATCGAATGAGTTAAACAATAATTATAAACATTAAATATTAAAATAACATGACCTAAAAATAGTTATATCAAATTTAAAATAATGATTGTTTAACAAATCTAATGAGTTAAACAATAATTATAAACATTAAATATTAAAATAACATGACATAAAAATGGTTATATCGAATTTAAAATAATGATTGTTTAACAAATCGAATGAGTTAAACAATAATTAGAAACATTAAATATAAAATAGCGTAACCTAAAAATGGTTATATCAAATTTAAAATAATGATTGTTTAACTAATCGAATAAGTTAAACAATATTTATTAATCTTAAATATTAAAATTACATAACCTAAAAATGGTAATATCGAATTTAAAATAATGATTGTTTAACAAACCGAATAAGTTAAACAATAATTATAAACATTAATTATTGAAATAACATAACCTAAAAATGGTTATATCGAATTTAAAAATAATTGTTTAACAAATCGAATAAGTTAAACAATAATTATAAACATTTAATATTAAAATAACATAACCTAAAAATGGTTATATCAAATTGAATATAATGATTGTTTAGCAAATCGAAAGGTTAAACAATGATTATTAGATATTTGTGACTGTGCGCATAACCTTTAAATGATTATTTAAATTTAGGTAATTTCAGTTTACCAAATATTGATCTCGATTATTTACTATTATCACTTAATATTTAGATGACATATTGTTATATTAATCTTTGTGATTATAATTAAGCGTTTGAAATTTTAATTACTATTACGACTATTAGTTTATTAAGATATTTGTTAATTAAGATTTGCCTTTAACCTCGAAATTCCTCTGGATTTAAATCGAAAAATAAATGTAAACATTTAAAATAATAACAAATTTGATTTGTGAATTCTGAAGGAAAACGATGAACCGGGCGTTGCAAGTGTCGGGGTTTTTTAAACCCCATCCCCACCACATCCTAGGGCAGGGCTGCCTATAAAAGCTTTGCACCCACGCAAAGGGACACACTTTTTTTCGTTATAAAGTCCGGAACAGTTCCGTAAATTTTTACCTGTTCTTTAAGTTTGAATTTACTTTTGAAAATTTGTCTTTTTTTGGAATAATTTCAATTTTTAACTTTGGGAGTTTACTAAGAAATTAGTAACTTTTCGTTTTATAAATAAATTTCATCGTTTTCCCGCGAATATTTTAATATTTTTGGAGCAAATCCAGTTTGGAAAATTCTTACCAAACCATTATTTTTGGTCAACAACGTTTATTTTCATCTAGATTTCAATGTAAGTAACAAGGAAGGAACACCAGTTTCAGGTAGTTTCATAATTCTTGCCTGATTTCCCTATTTTTCACTCTTTTAAGACATAAGTATTTTTAACTTTTAAATCTTTTAAATCTTTTTAACGTATGATGTTCATCCGTCTATGAGTGCAGTTGCGTGACAGTGATACCGCGAGAATTAAATAAAGTTGCGAATCCTGGACTATTGAGATGTCAGATCTTAGGTCTAAAAACTTTGGCAATTTTTGGTAAATTTAAATTGTCATTTATTTCTGATTTAATTATTAGAAATATAATTATGTCTAACCGACTTAACAGGAGAATTGTACTCACGATACTAAAATACTAGCGCTTATTCGTTCGGAAGGTGCGTATTCTCTAAACTTTCTCACTTCAAAGAAAGAAAGACCCTTGTACTCACCTCCTGAACAAATAAGCGCGACTATTTTAGACTCGTGAGTATAATTCTCCGATTTTGTGAACCATCGGATGGGGTAAACAATTTGTGAAGCGAAGTGATTAAAAACCCGTTTGCCTTTTAACTGTGATAAATAAGCCAAAAAAAATGCTAAAAATTTGTTTAAAATTATGGTTTTTATTCGAATGCAATAGTTTTAGTAGATTTTGAATTATCAAGAGAGAAACATTAATTAATTTTTCAATTGTTTTTAAATTTCGAACTTCAAATTCCTCCTCTTTCCCTATGCCAAAAAAGTTAAAGGAGAAAATTGAAACTTTCAAAATGTAATCATTATCTCTTTTATTGAAAATATTACATTCTTATGAAAATCATATTTTTGAAATTTTTATAAGCTTTCCGAATTTGGTTTTAATATTTGTCTAACATTATTTTTCGCGGATTAATCATAGTTGAAGGGCGTAGTCGTGTTTTTGATAGAGGTCCGCGAAGTATCCACTCAATTATGAGTGATGTATGGTGATGTATGAGTGATGTGCTATACATGTAGGCTAAAATTTCGAATGTGACCAATCTAAAAAAGTAAATGGGCTAATATTTGCACAGAATTTAGTAATGGGGATAAGTAATTAAACTTTTGATTTTTTTTAAAAAGGACTCTTCTTTTTTCTCTTTTCTTTTTCACAAAAGAAAGTTTAAAATATGTACTTTAAAAATACAAAAAGAAAAAATGGCTTTTTTTCTATTTTTCAAATATTAATTAATTAATAAAAATTAACAAACGCCAATTTGTCAATAATACTTTATATATACCTCACTGGATACGTATTTTCATAACAGTCACACTGTTTCATTTCAGGCTTGCCCCAATTTCATTTTATAATAAAAAATTTCACTTTTTGTTAATTCTCATTACTTAATTAATTAATATTTGAAAAATTAAAAAACGTCAATATTTTCGTTTTGTATTTTTAAAGTAAATATTTTAAGCTTGTTTTTTGCGTAAAAAAATTAAAAAATAAGTCCATTTAAAAAAGAACAAAAAAATCAAAATTATTTTTAGTTTTCCAAAAAAAGGGGGTAAATTTTAAATTTTTTGATACTTTTTCTCTTGACATTTGAAAAAGCAAAAAAACTTTCTGAACCAAACCGAACCAAATCAAAAATAATGTAATGTTAATAATTATGTATTGATCTCGAATTATCTTTTTTTAAAATAAAATATTTGTGTTCATGAAACAAAAAATCTAATTTTTATTTTTAAGAATTAACCTTTATCATTGTACCAAATCGTATAAGTTTAGTATGAAAATTTTTTTCTTAAAATTAAAGATTTTTTTTACAAAATTTTCGAGCAAAATATTCCTAGAATTTACATTTTTATTTTCTGACAATTTTCACAAGAAACATTCCAAGAATTAAAAATTTTTATTTCCTATTAAATTATACAAAAAAATTCAAGCAATTTAAATTGTTTATTTCCTACCAAATTTCACAAAGGACATTCGAAGAATTTCAAATTTTTATTTCCTACCAATTTCCACAAAAAACATTTTACGAATTTAAATTTTGTATTTCCTACCAATTTTTAAAAAAAATTATTCGTGAAATCTTATTTTCTAATTTTCAACGGAAATCCGACCCGGATTTTCAGGGAATATTCGCATACAATATTCCCCCTGGCGGACATTTTGCTGCTTTCCTCAAAGTTCCCTGAATTTTCAGCCCGAATATTCCAGAAATGTAGACGGAATTTCAGGGAATATTCAGGGAATTTCTGGTGCTGTGTGGGAAGCGTAGTTTAACAATCCGTTAATTTTTTAAAATGATATTATCTAAGAAATTAAAATCTTATATTTTAGAGAGCGATTTAAAATGCATGAGAAATCGGAAAAAATCTGCTCTTTGTTCTAAATCGCATATTTTTAAAGTAACAACCCCACTCCCAAAAAAAAGGACTTTTTCCCTTTCTACAATATTTCTAGCCTATAATATTTAAGATTACGCAATTTCTAGCCAATTAGCCAGTTCGATCCACTTATACCGGTTTTATGCGGTTATTTTAATTTAAATCTAATTCAAGCTTTTAACCTTTCTCATCCTTTAAATAATTCTTAGAACTTTATTATTTTCAGTATTCTGTTTTATTTTCTGAGAAAATAAAGAGATTTTATATTTTTTATTTGAGAATGCCAATATTTTAATTTTATTCAATTTTTATTAACAGAAATCCGTGTAATTAGTTGAAATTATACAATAATTATTAATAAATTTTAAGAAATAATAATTTAATTTATCATAAAAATGTTAATATTTATTATCTAGTCTGTATTCACACGCAGGGTTCTAGAGTCCGCGGTTGGTCACATGGTAACGGTAGCGCGCCGTCACATGTTGTAAGTTAATAAACCATACAATAAAAATTGTATTGTGCGAGTTACATGTGACTTACCAACCCTGTGCAAAGCTGGCCAACACCTGACCAACCCTGCTCCATTTTGATTCTGATTGGTTCATTACAGTAGCGTGTATAAACTCATGCCCAAAACACAACTCTCTCACACTCAAACAACTTCCATTCAGTTAAAACGTAAATTTTCGTTTAAATCTAAATCAACGTGTGAAATTATTAAAATTTGAATCGAGATTTATTTTAAAACAAACAAAAATAAATAGTGACAACCCTACCGATACAAAATCATTGAAAACTTACAGCAGGCGCACTGGCTGAGTGAGCTACTAGCGTACTGGAGTTTGTTGCTGTACTCAGACCAGGTCCGAATATTTTGCCCCTTTTGAGGTAGTCCTTTTAAATTTAGTTTCAAAAGCAACTAAAATGCTATTGACACAAGCTATTTGTGACATTTCATTAAATATATATTTTTATGTAAATTTCTTCAAAATATACTTTTCCGGAAATTCCTTATACATTTTAAAAGTATAAAATTTTTAAAAATTGTGTAAAAAATAATTATATACTTATTCATACAGAATAATATTAATTAAAAAACTTAATTATTATGATTAATAATTACTAATTAATTTTATTGCTTATAAATTATAATAATAGTTTTTGCAATTTGATAAATCTGTCGGTAAAACAATTGAAAAACACAGGATTTTATCTGGATAAACTATCCAGATTTTTATTATCAAATAAAGTCGTAATACGACGTCGTACTACGACTTTCTTTGATAGTAAACATTTATCCAGATAAAATCCTGTGTTTTTCAATTGTTTTATTGATTGATTTATCAAATTATAATAGAAATCTGGAGTACATTAACCTTTTTTGGTTCGAGTTTTTGCAATTGTTATATTCTATAAAAAAATATATATATATCTATATATATGTATAACATATTTATATGTTTATAATAGTTAACTAATCTCTACTTATTGTATTGAGCAAGTCTCAATATTTGCTAAGCTTTAAGTTACTTGTGAAATATATCGGTTATAACATAGCAAGTAAAAAAAAAGAAACCAAAGGAGTTTTTGATAAAATTAATTATTACAGTGGTAATAGGTTTTATAGTGACGTTTTACAGTTACGTTTTGGTAGGATTTAAAAGCAAAAAGTGTCCCCTATTTATAAGTTTTTATAATTTTCTACGATGGTTTTTTCAATTTGATAAAGTTATTTTTTCTTTTTTTGCAAAAATGTTTTCTATTCTAATTAAAAACAATGATCTCAATTTAACATTTTTTTTATTAAAAAAAAATATTTGAGAAGGTGAAAGCTGTAAAGAAAGAAAAAGTTGTATCGTTTTATTTTCTTTTTCAAAATTACAATTTTAATTATATTTGTGTTTAAATAAATTTTTAATATGTATTTTTTTTCATTCATTGTAGATATCAGCAAATATAACTTTTTTTACTTCCTGACTTATTTTCTAAGATTAATATATAACTTGTTGTATTATTCATAATTGTTTTCATTTCTAAATTGCATAATTAGAAAAATTTATCAAAATAAAGTTGAAAACAGAGAGATAGTAGATAAATTTGAGTTTTGGTAATAGTGTGAGAGAGAGGTAAAAGAGGCGTGGCGTATTGAGCTGCAGTGGAGGGAATTAGAGCATTATTTAAGCGGTGATTGAGCCTGGAACTCATTCATTATTTGTTGAAGGTTACCAATGGTAAGATCGAATTGTTATTATAAGGTATAACATGACATTCAATTTTTTTCTGGAATTATACTTTAAATTAAGATTTAAATGCAATTAAATTTTATTTAATCTGTTTAATTTGAATTATTTATAACTTATTTAATTAAATTTATTTTAATTTAAAATTAAAATTTTGTTTCAGGAAAATGGAAAGCTTAAATTTAACTATTGATTCAGAAGAAGCCATAAACATTTTACATGTAAAAATGATTATCCAAGATGCACATGATATGATTCTTTCTAGCAAAGAAAGTGAAGTCTCTGACAGTGAAGCGTCAACTGTAATTTTTACCAGGGACAGTGATTGTGTTGATAGTGATGATGAAGATGAAGACCAGGACATTTTAATAATTGACATCTCATCTGAAGATGAAAATTTTGGTGATGATGATCACATTTTAAATGTTGAAAGCTTGGAAGATCATGATAACATGTCCGTAGATAGTGATCATCTTCATAATCTATCCATGGATATAAATTTTTAAAGTGATGATCTCGAAAATATTTTCAGCGATAAAGACTTTGATGATAATCATGAGAATATTTTCAACAATGGAAATTTGAATGCTGAAAATCTCGAGGACCATGACATTTTAATAATTAATATTTCGGATAAAGAGGTAAAATTTTTCTTTTTAGATCTTTTTATACATATTTAAAAAATAATATAAAATTATAAATAAAATGTTTTTCTTTATATTTTAGGTTAATGAGCTCGTAGAAGACGTTTCAAAATTAATGAACCTATAGCCTCGAACAACTCAATGACTTGAAACATAACTTTCAACTGTTTCCAAATAATCAGTTGTTTACCAGAGCATTGTACCCTATCAAAAAAATCCACGAGGAATTCCACGAGGAAATCCACGTGGAATCCACGTGGAATTCCTCGTGGTAAATTTAGACAAAATCCACGTGGATTCCTCGAGGATTTCCTCGTGGATTTTGGACTTTAAAAATATTCTTCTTTCTATAAAAAATTCAAAAGAAATTTGGAGTTTAAAATTTTTTTCCTGACGATGAAAAAGGCATGTCGAATTTGGACTTTAAAATTTTTTTTCTGTCGATCAAAAAGGCACGTGGAATTTGGACTTTAAAATTTTTTTCTGTAGATCAAAAAGGCACGTGGAATTTGGACTTTAAAATTTTTTTCCTATCGATCAAAAATCCACGTGGAATTTGGACTTTAAAAATTTTTTCCTGTCGATGAAAAAGGCACGTGGAATTTGGACTTTAAACATTTTCTCCTGTCGATCAAAAATCCACGTGGAATTTGGACTTTAAAATTTTTCTCCTATCGATCAAAAATCCACGTGGAATTTGG
The DNA here is from genome assembly GCA_037103525.1 of Ganaspis brasiliensis. Taxonomy (NCBI): domain Eukaryota; kingdom Metazoa; phylum Arthropoda; class Insecta; order Hymenoptera; family Figitidae; genus Ganaspis; species Ganaspis brasiliensis. The sequence continues at coordinate 502,255 of JAZKLR010000187.1, forward strand.
ACTTTAAAATTTTTCTCCTGTCGATCAAAAATCCACGTGGAATTTGGACTTTAAATATTTTCACCTGGCGATCAAAAATCCACGTGGAATTTGTACTTTAAAAATTTTCTCCTGTCGATCAAAAATCCACGTGGAATTTGGACTTTAAATATTTTCACCTGGCGATCAAAAATCCACGTGGAATTTGTACTTTAAAAATTTTCTCCTGTCGATCAAAAATCCACGTGGAATTTGGACTTTAAAATTTTTTTCCTATCGATCAAAAATCCACGTGGAATTTGGACTTTAAATATTTTCACCTGGCGATCAAAAATCCACGTGGAATTTGTACTTTAAAAATTTTCTCCTGTCGATCAAAAATCCACGTGGAATTTGGACTTTAAAAATTTTTTCCTATCGATCAAAAATCCACGTGGAATTTGGACTTTAAATATTTTCACCTGGCGATCAAAAATCCACGTTGAATTTGTACTTTAAAAATTTTCTCCTATCGATCAAAAATCCACGTGGAATTTGGACTTTAAATATTTTCACCTGGCGATCAAAAATCCACGTTGAATTTGTACTTTAAAAATTTTCTCCTGTCGATCAAAAATCCACGTGGAATTTGGACTTTAAAAATTTTTTCCTATCGATCAAAAATCCACGTGGAATTTGGACTTCAAAATTTTTCTCCTGTCGAACAAAAATCCACGTGGAATTTGTACTTTAAAAATTTTCTCCTGTCGATCAAAAATCCACGTGGAATTTGGACTTTAAAAATTTTTTCCTATCGATCAAAAATCCACGTGGAATTTGGACTTTAAATATTTTCACCTGGCGATCAAAAATCCACGTTGAATTTGTACTTTAAAAATTTTCTCCTGTCGATCAAAAATCCACGTGGAATTTGGACTTTAAAAATTTTTTCCTATCGATCAAAAATCCACGTGGAATTTGGACTTTAAATATTTTCACCTGGCGATCAAAAATCCACGTTGAATTTGTACTTTAAAAATTTTCTCCTGTCGATCAAAAATCCACGTGGAATTTGGACTTTAAAAATTTTTTCCTATCGATCAAAAATCCACGTGGAATTTGGACTTCAAAATTTTTCTCCTGTCGAACAAAAATCCACGTGGAATTTAGACTTGAAAAATTTTTTCCTGGCGATCAAAAAATCCATCTGGAATTTGGACTTTAAAAATTTTCTCCTATCTATCAAAAATCCACGTGGAATTTGGACTTTAAAAATTTTCACCTGGCGATCAAAAATCCACGTTGAATTTGTACTTTAAAAATTTTCTCCTGTCGATCAAAAATCCACGTGGAATTTGGACTTTAAAAATTTTTTCCTATCGATCAAAAATCCACGTGGAATTTGGACTTTAAAAATTTTCTCCTGTCGATTAAAAATCCACGTGGAATTTGGACTTTAAAAATTTTTTCCTGTCGATGAAAAAGGCACGTGGAATTTGGATTTAAACAATTTTTCTTGTCGATCAAAAACCCACGTGGAATTTGGAGTTTAATTTTTTTTTCTGTCGATGAAAAAGGCACGTGGATTTTGGATTTAAAAAAAATTTTACTTACTGTGAAAAAGATCTGTAGAATGTTCTACCTGGATAATGGATTAAGCATGTATTTTGGGATTTTTTTTTAAATTGACGCTATTTCTTTATTTTTTGTTTTTTTTATTTTTCTAGTGATAAACAGAAACAGTAGAATTTTTTTTATTTTTGACTGACGAAAATGTCAATTATATGATGCAAAAGGTTTCATTGATTTAAATATAATTATCATCGAGAAAAAAATTGTTTTCTAAAGTTATCTTTGACTTTTGATGGTCCATTAACGATAATTAAAATTAAATGATTTTTAAAAGTTTTCATTATATAAACAGAAGGATCCTTCACAAGGATACTTTAACTTGGCAGTAGTTTTCTTTTATTTAATGACTCTTATGAGGATTTTTGACAGAGTATTTTTTTTTGTTTGGCATTGAAAGAATTATAAATTTTTTGCACTCTAAATTACATTTTTAAATTTTTTTTTACTTGTTTTGACTTTAAATTATTATTTATTTAATTATGTTTTCACATAACTCACAAAGAATTTTTACACAAAGGTACGGTCTCAGCTCGACAATTCTGCAGCTCACCTAAATGTAACTATGGTAACGTTCAAGAAGGAGGGACAAAAAAAAATAAATGATTTTTCTATCATTTTCTATTTCATGTAGTTATGTATCATATGTAGTTATACCGGCTCCCACACCACTGGTAGAAAAGGTTTTTCAGTTGAAGAAAAAAGTCCAATAATTTATCGTTTAGAAACAGGAGATTCAAATGGATCTCTTCCGAAAGAGTTTGGTGTGTTTTCCTTGAATGTCGTTTTAACCGGACTCCACTGTATTAAAATTTTTTTCTGATTTGTATAGTGCCTTTTTACATTTTATTTTTATATGCAGTTTTTCGCTTTATTAAGGTAGTTCTTTCGGAAAAACTTTTTCTTTGAATATTTTTTTAATTGAAATATCATATAATAGAACATTCAACGAATACAATGATATTTTTTTAAAAGTAGGAAGCGGTGCTACTTTTTAAGATATTTGAGAATGAAGTTGAACTTTTAACATGGAAGAAAGTAGAAGCCATGGTTAAAAAATATAATTTTGCTAACCACGCAATGAATTTTCTTTAGGTTTAAAAATAAAAACTACTAAATTATTCTTTAAAGTATAAGGAATAAGATACCGTTTTGAAAAATATGGCTTGCGGTACTACATCTTGAAAAATAGTATTTTGAAATACACGTTTTGACGTTTTATTCATTTTTTTTAATAAATACAAAAGAGAGAGACTATACACCTTGAAGTTGTCGCTATTCATTAAACATCACAAAATAAGTAAAAAATGACAAAATTTGAGTTGAGAACCACTGAACCAAGAGAACTACCTTAATTACTATTTTTAATAAATAATACACTTTTAACAATTTTTTTAATTAAATTGTTTATTTATTTTAGTTTAACAAGTGTTTGTAACATTTCTAAATTTTTAAATTTTTTCTTGAAATTTGAATAAATTTGTTCATCACTTCTTGTTACCTGAAATTAAATTAAATGATAAGTTTTTTAAAATTTTACTGTTGGATTAGTAAGGGTCAATTTTTTGGAGACACATGATTACTCTTTGAATTTTAAGTAAATTGAATTTATTGCTTAGAACAAAGTTTCTAATTATAGCTTAGAATATGTAGAATATGTAGCTTTCTTAAGGAGGATGGTGACTGCCTTTGAGGGGCAGGCTGTAAGAGGGGGTTTTCTATGCTTTTACATGGGATTAGAACAGCTGGTTCCAACTGGTTAAAAATATATATTTTATTAATGAAAAATTAAGTATTTAACTTCTTGAGCATCAAAAAATTGTTTTTTAAGGGGGGAACACCAGTTGTAATTTTCAAAAAATCGATTTTTTTTTCTTTCCATTTTCTTAAACTATATACTTTTAGAAGTTCGTCTGTAAATTTTTAAGTTGTTTCGGTGAAAAATGAATGAGATATACAGAATAATATAAAAGCGCGCCAGGTAGCTTCAGACCAGGCACCAGTTGCAACTGGCGCTTCAGGCCTATTCCTCTTTTGTTTTACACTTAGATTTACAGTTTTTGTACCTGCCCTTCATAATTTTGAGGAAAGAAGGAATAATATGGGGAGCAAAGGTCATTTTAAGTGTTTGACAAAAAAGTAAGTTGAAACTTTAAATGCGTTTTTCTCAAAATGACATTTTCAAAGTCGGTGACCACGATTACTCGAAAACCATTAAACCGATTTACTTGAAATTTGGTATGCACTGAGAGAAAAAAAAGGTTACTACAACGGAGGACACAAGTAGGAATTGCCTGAGTGACTCCGGTAGTAGAACTCGAGTTAACGCAACTTGGGACTCCGGTAAATACTGCTTGGGTCTCCAATTACGTCGACTTGAGACCCAATTACGTCGACTTGAGACCCAAGCAGTATTTACCGGAGTCCCAAGTTGCGTTAACTTGAGTTCTACTACCCGAGTCACTCAGGCAATTTCTACTTGTGTCCTCCGTTGTAGTAACCTTTTTTTTCTCTCAGTGTGCTTAATTTATACAACTAAGCCGAGTTAGTGATCGAAGGACTTTTTTTTTTATGCAAAACTTTTTTTTATATAGCTTAAAATCAACCGTTTTTTTTTAACGAAAATCATACGTTTGATTTTGACAGGTCGCCATTTTGTCAAATTTTTTTTTTTCTTAAAACCCTTCAATCACTAACAGGATAATCTTATAATAAATGCAAATCAATTTCATTTTTGCATTTCAGACGAAGCATACTTGAGGAATCCTGGTCACCGCAAATCACCTTTTTTTGGAAGGCGTCGCTATATCTTCCAAAGTTTTGGTTCAAAAACTGGTGTTCCCCCCTTAATATCTCTACTTTATTTTACTCATAAATATGTTTAGAAAAAACCATTCAATCATCTGGAAAATTTTGTTTAAATATTTTTTTGTGTGGTTAGAAATCGTAGAAATGCAATGTTAATTAAGGAGGAACCGGACAAACAATCGGAACAAAAGTTAGTCCAAATGAATAATTTTGATTTTTGATATAGAAGACACATAAGTTAATGTAATTTTTTTCAGGGAAAGTGTGGACACTTGTAGTTTTTACAAAATGAGCCGTTAAAAATTGCAATTTGATGAAAATTAAAAAAAATTGACGTTGGAAACGATTATTCAATTTGAGGTTCAAATTAACAGAAATTGAATAATCGTTTCCAACGTAAATTTTTTTTAATTTTCATCAAATTGCAATTTTTAACGGCTCATTTTGTAAAAACTACAAATGTCCACACTTTCCCTGAAAAAAATTACATTAACCTATGTGTCTTCTATATCAAAAATCAAAATTATTCATTTGGACTAACTTTTGTTCTGATTGTTTGTCCGATTCCTCCTTAAACTGTTTCGGATTTGAATTTGATAGGTGGCTTGATTCCCGCGCAATCAATCCACATATGAATTTATATGCGTAGATTCGAAATCATATGACGTGAACTGGGGACGTTGCCAGATTTCATAGAATTTGTTTTGATTTGTTTATTATGATACAAAAAAGGTTAGGAAATCATTAATTGAAAGTCAGATTTTATTTTATTTCTCCTAAATGGAACAGATGATTTCATTGATTTTTTGCTGATAATTTCAGAATTTTTGAACTTTATGACAATAAGTTTTTAAAAAATAGTTTATCCTTTTATCACAAGTTATATTAAAGATAATGAACTTGCTTGACAGAGTCCTATCCATATTTAACCTTAACAGCCCATGTAAAAACGTGCAACTTCATTATTTAATTTCTAAAAAACGGGACAGTGAAAAATTACAAAAAAAATTGTTCTGGCTTCGTATTATTCTCAAAAACATATTTTTATTAATTTTAGAATGATCTTATCATTTTTGTTTAGATTAGTATCCTCCTTAATAAAGCTAAATTTAAAATATACAATAGTTACCGTCAAGTATGGCTATTTTGTGCACGCGAAAAATCTCTGAATTTATTTTAATTAACAATTATCTTTAAATAAATTTCTTGCAAGTAAAGTGTCTGCAATTTCACTACATGTTATACTTTTAACAGTAGAGTCGAAAAAATAAAATTGATCAATATAATAATTATTATAAATAATTATACGAATGAATTAAAATTTTAATAAATATATATTAGATGAGGGGAGAGTTCGATAGCCCCGGACACTTAGGCTTTTTTAGTAATAAATTCTAAAATAATGTTCATAAAGTAATATTTAAGGTTTTTTTATAATTTTAGCATCATTACTAATACTTTTAAAAAGCAAATTAAAAAAATAAACATATAGGAATTAATATAGTTAAGAAAATATATTACGCTAAAAATGGTTATGAAAAAAAGTGTCGGCTAGTTCCGGACACTCGGATAGTTGGTAATTAAAAACTTTAAAAAGTACTTTTGAAGTAGAATTCCTGCTTTGCAACTATTATTTATTTATTTCTTATACTTTGGTTATGTATAAAACTCTTCTTCTTAATCTTAAATATTTCGCAATTAACCAAATATAAACATTAAAATTTTATTTTTACAGAAAAAAATGATTTCTACTATGTAAATTATATCTGGTAGTATACAACAAAAAATGTTCGTGACTACCCGACGATGATACATTTTCGAAATTTGCTATAAAAAGAAAGAAACTTTAAATTAATAAACAATATTAACAGATTTCATTGTCTGTTATGATTTTCTATTAATCTCATTAATAATATTAGACCATATCTTCAAAATAACATTTCATGAATATTTTGAATGATACAAATGTGGTTTTAGAGATAGAAAGTAATTGGTTTATTCTATTTCACGTGCATCCAGGTCTACACACTGTACGGGGCTATCCGACTCTCCCCTAAATGGAAATGCTGTACGTTAAAACTTCCTACAATTTAGTTCGAATTATTTTATTTCTAGGTATTAATTAACAGATCTCAGCTGTGGATTAAGAAACACTAAAAATTTAAATTTAATATTTCTATATTATAAAAATAAGACCGGATATATTACGGATATTTGTAGTAGGGGAAGGCGGGGTTGAAAGTGCCGTGGGTAAAAAGTGCCGATGCGTATATTTCGGAAATGCACCGAAAAAAAATATACTTGGATTGAGAGGAATCCCCTCATTTTGATGCGAATTTTTCTCTACAATATGTCCTCTAGAGGATCCTCTCATTTTGAGAGGATACTCTCATTTTGATGTGAATTTTCCTCTCAAAAGTAGAGGATACTCTCAAAACAATATAAAAACGTAAGAGGATTTCACTTAAAGAATGTTACTCTCTTTAGAAGAATATTATTTTTTCGGTGTGAAACGAGATAAAAATGAAGTTGAAGTGAGAAAAGGAATATTTAATTAATTGCGACTCGCTGTCAGTTATTTTGATTTCTTCTGCTACGCAAAATAGTTAGCTGTTAGTGCATTTATGAATTTTCACTTTTTGTGTCACATTTGAAAATCTATTCACGGTTATATATTTTGGTCTATTTAATACATTTTTAAAGCTTTCGGTGCAGATTTTTTTATAAAATGATCAAAATTTATTTAAGGATTGAATAATATATTAACAATACCGATTTAATTAACTAGTAATTTTATATTTCATAAAAAGTCGATGTTAGTATAACGGGGCGTAAAGTGCCTCTGGCTTGGGGTTGAAAGTGCCGCAGTCAGGAGATATATACACATGCACTAAATTTTTAAATAACGTAAAAAATATTAAGTTTATATTTTCTTATTAAACTTCCAAATAATTCTTTAAAAAAATGTATATTATGTGTTATTTACTTTATATATAATTTTATTTACATAATTTTTTCTATAGGTCGCCCTTATATTTTTAACATTGTAAGTTAATAATAGCAAATGATTATTGTAAAAACTAATTCAAAAGTATATACTTTTAGATTAATATAAAAATTAAAAAATACAAATATTAATATATTATAACATGTTATATGTATATATATTATATTATAATATATATATAATACAATATATACTATATATTATATGCGTTACAATTACAATTATATTAAGTATGAGTAAAACATAGGTATTTAAAATTATTTATTTAAAAGAATATGCTATTAAATCAATTATTTCCATGGTTTTGGCTGAAACGTTATTCATTCAATAGAATATTTTTCTCGTGTATAATTTTGTCGCCTCAATGAAACATTTAAATGTTTATATTACTTGAATAATAAATTCAGCCATTATAAATGATAAGTGATTTATTATTTTCACGTTGAAAATCATTTGTTTTTTTAACAATTACATAACAAAAGTGATCGGCATTTTCGACCCCACATGCGGCTCAACACGCCTCGCTGTGGGGCGTGTTGTGGCGCATCCTCTTCTTGCAAAGAATTCAGGTTTTATTATAAACTATTAAAACTAATCAAAAATGATAAATGAATTTAAAAAATGCATTAAATTACGCACTAGATACTCTCTTAATCTGAAAAAGCGATAAGTATATCACTGATTCCAATAAGCGTATATACGCTGCTGAATCAGTGAAATTTCACTGATTACCCAGTGATTTTTCACTACTTCTACAGCGTATATACGCTAATTGGAATCAGTGGTGTACTTATAGCTTTGAAACAGTGAAATTTCGCTTTTTTATATTTAGAGAGTAGTGTATAAGCTAAAACAATTAGCTTTTGTTTTACCTGTTTTATTTTGAATTTTTTCAAAATCGGCACTTTCAACCCCGCTCTCCCCTATAACAAATATTGTGAAAACTGATATAACCTTTGAAGACTTAAAAAATAATAACAATTAATAATAATCATACTTTTTTTTAATTCAGGATAAAGTTGGGGTCTCAGATGTGAAATATGTTGGCTTAAGTAATAGCCGAGTTTCTGGAAACGAGTTGTATCGTCTTTATCTTTTTGTTTGTGCCCTTCTATAAAATCACTAAAACGATCTAAAAGAAAAATTAATTTATGAATTTCCTTTACTGAAAATTTCCTTATGAGATTCTATGTGGAATTACATGTGAGGCGTGCCAAGGCCGACATGAGTGATCGAAAATAGATTTTATTTATACTTTGTCACTTTGTATATTTCTTGGAATCAAAGAGACTAGAAGTTTTAAAATATAAAAGTGACTTTAGTATTATAAAGACAAATATCTATAAGTTGTTGTATTAACAAAAACAATTAACATTTTTTTGTGTAAAAGAAAAATTTATGGCTTTTGTATTCCTGCATTTGAATTGAACGTAATGTTACCGCGCAAGTGCTAGTTTTAACGTCATCATTCATTTTTGGAGAATATTACAACTTTGATAATTATTCAATAGATTCATGGTCAGTTTTTTCTAAACTTCTTTAATTGAAATTTGACGTTAATTTCTTTCTAATAAACTAAACTTTAGAATGTAAGCTCATTTTGATCATACCCTTTTTCTAAGATTAAATGAGTTTCCATAAGAACCTATGCTAGATTGTATATTTATTTTAATTTTTTAAACAAAAACTACGTGGTGAAAAATTTTGAAAAAAATCAAGGCTTCCTGAATTGCTTTGAGGAACAATGTGTCAAAATTTTATACTTCTAGTATAAAACTCTAGGAATTTTTCTTTGTAATAAGAAAATTGATAAAACACTGTTTTATGATTTTTAGTGACAAACTTATGGTTATTTTAATCAATACATTTTGCTGATTAAGAAATCGCAAGATAAAGTTAATATACCTTCTAAAACTTTTTTTTTCTCGGGCGTTAAAATTTTCCTTGGAGATCTTGGAGGTGGTAAAGCAACCATATTCGGTCCAGTGTCTTTAACAAATCTGTTTACTAATTTTTGTCGAGACCAAATGTTCGTGGCTAAATTTTTAACGAACATGGAATCTTTAGTGGTTTTTTCAATATTTTTCCACACACTTTGTTTAATAAAAACATCATGGCCTAAATAAACTTTGTCAACCTGTAGAAAATCACCAAATTATAATATGTACATTAGGGTGTCCGTAAAAAAGTTAACTTTGGAATTTTGTTTACGCTACCCCCCCGTTTGGTTCCAATATAAAAAAAAAGAATTCTGTAAAATTCAGCCTACACTGCAAAAATAGGTGTCTTATTTTAAGACATTTATGTTGTCATTTTTAAGACATTTTTGGGTGTCTTAATTTTAACCAATGAGAGAACGTCTTATAAAATTATTAACCAATGAGATAACTTGAAATAACCATAAGAAGCTTTCTAAACGTCTTATGTCTTAAAATAAGACACCAGTAAGGCACCTGTTTTTGCAGTGTAATTGATTAATATTAACCCGTGCCTTCTTAGTTAAGTGAACCAAGAATACCATTAACAGAACTATTCTTGGTCATTGATTTTACTATTTTCACCAATTAACTATTGTATTGTAGTTAATTCTACTACTTTTTACAATTGTTTTAATGATATTTTCACAACTAAGAAAAAGTAATTCATTTTAGTTAGTTAAAATGTCTTACTTTACTACAAAAGCAGTTCAATTAATTGGTTTTCATTCTACTAAGGAAAAGTAGTTAAATTTTTAAAATGTTTTCAGTGTTATACTAATTATCAACAGTTAATTAGTTGACTGAGGTGTCCCAGGATACATTTTCTGAATTAATTTATTGAATGGCGACTTGTTTTCTACTTTTTTCTGCTTGTCTGGGTCCAACTCAAGACATATTAACTTATTCTTGTATTGGTTCTTGTTTCAAAAAAAAACAAACAAACAAACAAAAACAAAACAAAACTTTTAACTTTAAACTTGAACAGTTTCCAACCTATCCCCAACCAAAAATTACAGACTTATGCCAAATATGACTAATGGCGTAGTACCGCGCCAGTGAAACTGCCAAGGCTTGTTCAGCCAATGCTGTATCAGTACTGGTTGAAGCGTTGCATCTATATTGTAACGGTATTAAGTTTCCAGTACTGGCAGCCAACACTGAGCCGGTGCTGGTGCAGTACTGCATTTGTAAAAATTTTATTGTTGAATTTATTATTAAACATTTAAATTTTACTTCTGAATTATTAATTACAATTATTATTCAGCTATACTTTTAAAGGTAGGCTTTGGAACACATAAATATATAATTTATTTTATTTGAAAACAGTTTCAAATAAAATATAAAATATAAAGTATTTTCAAAAGTTAAATTACACTAATTTAGAGTCAATTTCATATATTTCACTAATACAGTTAAAGTCTATATAAATTATATAATATTTTATATATTATATAATTACTCAAATATATGTTAATAAGAAATATGAAATAGTAATCGTGTTAGCTCAGTCGGTTAAAGGGTCAGCTTTGCGTGCGTAAAGTTCAGGGTTCGATTCCCAAGCGAGCGTGCGGATTTTTCGTTAATACTTATAAGTGTTATATGCGTACAAAAATTATTAAATAATTATAAATGTAAGTAAAACAAAAGGTTAAAAGGATTTAAACGTTATACAAGCAAATTGTTAAATAAACTAAATTTTTTTCCTAATTACAGAGTTTCACCAGTATTGTACCAGTAATGGAACCCAGTACAAAAAGTAGTACTGTCAAAGCAGTACTGGAAAAACTTTATCATCCCAAGGTTGTGCCAGTCTTGGTGCCAATACTGGGCGCCAGTATTGTAACAGTACTGATCAGTACTGGCTAGTACTGGGCCGTTACTGCGCCATTGGTCAATTTCTTATTGGGTCGTTAAATGAAACTTAAACGTTCAGCCATTTTCCTGGATGTCTAAGGAATTTTTTTTAAAAAAGACTAAGAAATGATGCATATAAAATTAAAAGTATGAATATAAAATCAAACAAAAAATAAAAAAAAAATATAAATTTTCAGTTTTTCAGAATTTATGATTCAATATTTATAAGGAACCAAAGGAAGACCAATACGGGCAGTTGCATAGGAAAAAGAAATCGTGAATCACCGATTTTGTTTATACTTCGTTAAACTATAGTACTTGGGGTACTTAATAAGTACCTTAAAGGGTTTTGCAAAAAAAAAAAAATTTACAAGATATTTGCCATTGAAAAAGGTGAAAAATTTTGTTTTCGAGAAAAAAATTTTGAAGTTTACGCTTTTGAGTGGTCACGTGTTACGCGCGTGCAACACTACTTGTAACCATGCATTTTTAGAGACCAGAAGACTTTTATTCCTCATGGTTAACTTAGTTCTCTGCTACATATGTATTTGTGTTCATTATTATAAACAATTCAACCATTTTTAGAAGTGTTTTTAATAATAAATTTTTTATTTCTTGAAATTTATAAATAACAGAAGATTTTAATTAAAAAAAATTTTGTATTATGAAAATTTTTCTGTAGTGTATTTGCGCAAATAATTGTGATATAAGTAAGCAATAGCAACTACATAGTTTTATAAATTTCAAGAAATAAAAAATTTATTATTAAAAACACTTTTAAAAATGGTTAAATTGTTTATAATAATGAACGTAAATACATACATAGTAGATAACTTTGTTAACCATGAGGAATAATAGTCTTCTGGTCTCTAAATTTGCATGATTAAAAGTAGTGTTGCACGCGCGTAACACGCGACCACTCAAAGCGTAAACTTCAAAATTTTTTTTTTCGAAAACAAAATTTTTCACCTCTTTAAAAATTTTATGATTTTTAAACGAAGGTTTGAATTTATTAAAAGTATTTTTTTTTAAATCTATGGTGCCCTTCCCTTTTTTAATTAACAATGAAGAATTATTGTATAAACAAATTGTGAAAATATTTTTTTTTTGCACTTTTTTTTAAATTATCAAAATTTGACTGTTTTTCTATAACTTTGTATTAATAACTTTTTTCTGTAGGATCAATAATTTTCGAGATAAAAAATCACGAAAAAAGGCATTTTTTTCAAATTTCAATTTTTCAACTGCAAACATCTTGTAAATTTTTTTTTTTTGTAAAACCCTTTGAAGTACTTTTTTAGCACCCTAAGTACTATAATTTTACGAAGTATAAAGAAAATCGGTGATTCTCGATTTCCCTTTCCTATGGAACTGCCCATATATGATTAAATAAAAATAAAGGTTTACGTAAATATATAAAATAGGCATAAGAAGTTGAATTATGATGATTGGAATTTTTTGAATAAGTTAACATATAGTCTGTTGTGAAACTACAAACGTATTATTTGATTTTTACCATTTTGATCCACTTCAATAGACGAAATTAATTTAGACTATTGTGTTTTTCCTTTTTATTAAAGTTTATCTTTTCATGACCCATAACCGACTTAGGCAATGAAAATTACGGTCTTTACGTACCAGACATGGACCAGAACATAAATTTAAATTAATTTATCTTTATTAGTTTAAAAAGATTTTATAAACTTAAGCTAACACTTCTCGATAAGTTGTATAAAAATTAAATTTCCCTAATATAGCGTAAGCAACATTAAACATCATTCTTATCTATGATTAATTTCTTAATTTTAGTATTATTGTCTGTTAAGTTCAGAGACGTTTCAAAGCTAATGACCTTAGATTATTGTTTATTAACGACGGATTTTCTAATTTTAATTTAGTTTGATTTAAGCCATCGAAAAAATGTAACAAGGTTTAACACCAGAATTATTTTAATTTTTGACGTGTCAAAAGATTTATATATTAACTAACTTAGGTAAAAAAAAAAAAAATTATTTTTAGCATTGTTTATAATTTAAAATTTTTAATATTGTATTTTAATTTAAATTTGTGAATAGTGTTGTGTCAATGAAGTGTTAATTTTCTTTCTTTTAAATCAATGTTAGCCTTATGAGGTTGGCAAACATGAGCCAATGAAATGTTGCTTAATGCAATTAAAAAATTTGAAGTTTTTTATTTCAAAGTACTTCTTTCCAAGATCGAAATGATCATTTCTCAAAATTACGTACTTTACGGACCTATTTTGTCAAAAATAAGGACTTTACGGACTTTTTGTCAAAAATACGGACTTTTACGTACTCTAATTATATATGAGAGATAAAGAGATAACACTTTAACGCTATCTCTCTCACTCTCATATAAATCTAAGTCTTCTAGGGGGGGGGGGGAGTCATGACCCCCGTGTCCTCCCCCCTGAACACGCGCATAATTTTTAACTTAGGGTGAATAATCTATATGGTTTATATGTATACCTTTTTTCCTGAACGTGATGTTGCTGACACGACAGAATAAATTTTTGATTCTTCAGAGCTGTCACTATCGTCTGAAGAATCTGCAAGATAGAAAATTTAATTCTACTTAAAGGGTCTCCACTAAAATTGTTTTAAACAAACAAAAAAAAAGATTTTTTGTATATTCAGTAAAAGAGCCAAATACTAAAAAAGATTTAAAAATCGAATAATTTTAATGATAACGCAAATTATTTAGTCTTTTATAATCAAATATTTCGATTCGACTTTTGGATTTAGGAATGGTAGTTTGATAGTAAAAAAACCTCCATTGAAACACATTTTGAATTTCTGAATAATTTTGTAATGACTAACAATCCGACAATTTAAAATATTCTTTCAAATAATCACAATTAATACCTGAATGCTAAAAAATCTGTCTGGATCCTTGAAAAAAAAATTTGCGATCACGAAAATTCTGTTTATTACGCTCGTTTTACAAGTTTTATAATCGTCCTTTCTCTCTGTGCAATCGTCGTTTATTATTTGGCGTTATGACGATGTCTATTAAGCTTGAAGGTTTAAAAAAAGTGGCATAATACATAAATCTATATGAATTAAGATAAATAACTATTTTGATATTAATAAAACACAAGTTTTATGAAAAATATTATTTGAATTGCTTATGTGCAACACTGTATATCTGGCTTAGTGGTGTGCAGCAGCAGGGTTGTGTACGTAATATACCACAGGTATGTTAAATTGTTTATTATTGTATGTTACTTAGGTAAGTTACTTGCCGGCTCTGTTACATAATGCATTTTTTAATGGAGGGGGTAACAAACCTAAAATTATAATTACTGTTTTTTGATTTAACATACTTGTAACATACGTAGAAAACCTCGAGTGACGATCCACTGCACAACCTTGGTCAGTCGTAAATTTATTGATTTTGTTTTTTAAGAGCGAGAAAAGTCAACATTAAAAACAGATGAGATCATTTTTGTTCACAAGTTTTGATCAGCCTTAAAAAGTTCGGATTATTCACATTTTTTACACTTTATGTTCCAGATTAATTAATAAATTAATTAATTTTTGTAAATTACTATTATTATATTTTTACATTCTCATTATAAATAAAAAGGTCTTAAATTTGTTCAATGTTGAACTTTTGCTAATTTCCACATTTTTAGACATTTTGAGACCTCCTGATTCCGAAAAAATAAGTTTTACGCAAATGTCTGTCTGTTTGTCTGTAGACTGTCAATCCTTTTGAGTTGAAAACAGAACCGTCTCAATTTTTAAAATTTGTTAATACCGTACTAAGAGAATTAATCAAAAGGAATGGCGTTGTGGTGTATTTGGATGATATCCTAATTGCGACTAAGACGATAGAGTAAAGGTTACTCTAAAAGGTTACTCTAAAAGGTCACTTAAAGGTTTTAAAGGCTGTTTTAAAGTCGTTGGTCTTGAATAAAATAAAATAACGTCTTGATAAATGTGAATTTTTGGTCACTAGAATCGAGTTTTTGGGATATACGCTTAGTGGAAGGGTATTTGAACCCTCAAAACGGGGAGTTGAAGCAGTATCTAATTTTCCTATTTCGAGGGATATTCGTCGAGTACAGTCCGGTTTTGGAGTTGCTCAACATTTTCAATAATTTATCGAGGTATTGATGCTAAAACAAAAGGATCTAAAATGGCTCCCGATTTTTTATTTCTCGAAAAGATCTACTGAAGTGAAAAGCCGCTACCATAAATTTGAACTTGATATGCTTGCAATTATTTATGCGCTTCGAAGATTTAGAGTATATTTAATTGGTTTATCGTTTGAAATAGTGACTGATTGTAATTCGTTAACGCTAGCACTGGCAAAAAGGGACATTAATCCCCGCATCGCAAGATGGGTACTAAAATTACAAAATTTCAATTATGTAACAAAACATACACCAGACGTTACAATGTCACATACTGACGGTTTAAGTCGATGTAATTTTATAGGAGTAGTGGAATATAATTCATTTGAAATAAATTTAATTGTCGCGACGACAACTTAGTACGAATCAGAGACGATTTAGAAAAAAAATGAAATAAATTGTACGAATTGAGAAACGGCATTGTGTATAAAAGAAATCGATAAGATCTAGATCTTTTAAAATATGGTAAAATTAATTTGAATAATATTTTTATTTGCGTTGAAAAACGACTTTTTACTTTGAGGTTATGTCAATGGAGAGGACCTTCTTAATTTAAATCTTTCCGATATTTTAAAAATTTTCAAAATTTATTTTAAATTCCTTCCTTTCTTCCTTGATAATTTTCTTTTATAATTGTTCGACTTATTAATTTACTTATTTTGTGTAATGGTTAATAATAAAAAAATATTGCTTTTAAATATTATGACGAGTTAGGTCATCAAGGAGTAAACAAAGCATATGATATTGTACGTCGAAATTATTGATATCCAAAAATGAAGGAAAAAATTACCGAACACATTAGGAACTGTTGTAAGTGTATCGCTTTTACACTGACGTAGAGAAAAGTGGAGGATTTATTGCAGATCGTGCCTAAGGGGGATAAGCCTTTCAAATGTGTTTACATTGATCATATAGATTTATATGACATTAGAGTAAAAGTAAAAAGCATATCTTGATTGTCGTGGATGCATTCAGTAAGTTTGTAAAATTATATTTGTCTAAAACGATGACGTTGGCGAAAGCGATATCACATTTAAAAATGTACTTTTGAAATAACAGTAAGCCAAGAACTCTGACAACGGATCGCGGACGGCATTTTCGTCACAAGAGTTTAAAGAATTTGTTACGGAATATGGCATCAATTTATGTAAGGGAGCTATGACTTCACCTCAAGCAAATGGACAGGTGGAGCGAATCAATAAAGTACTTGCACCGGTGTCAGGTAAACTAAGCAATTTTGAATTAAGAAAAACGTGGCCAAAAATAATAACAGACGTCAAATTCGCAATTAATAATACGGAGCACTCATCAATAATCGAAACACCTAGTAATTTGTTGCTCGGAACTAACCAAAGAGGTAAAGTTGACGATAATATTGTGGAATTTTTAAATAGTAAAATTAATATGCAAACGCGGAATTTAAAAGACCTGAGAGTCAGAGCGTGAGAAAATATAAAAACAGCGCAGATTGTATACACTGACAATGCGAATCAAAAAAGCCAAAAAGCGAAGAAATATAATGAAGGTGATTATGTCATGATTAAAAACTTTGACAATACAAAAGGCATATCACCAAAGTTATTTCCGCATTTTAAAGGACCATATGTAATAGCTAAAGTGTTGCGAAATCAGCGATACATAGTATTAGATATTGAGGGCTGCCAGGTTATAAATATGAAGGCGTATGGGATCCTAAAAATATGCGCATGTAGATTAAGAAATGAACTTTCTTTGTCTTGTTTATTCCCTCTGGTTAAAACGACAGATAGAAACCGGACAGAAATCGGATACAAATCGCTTTTTGTCCGTTTCTAGTGTAAATCGTATACGGTTTTTGTGTCCGCTTTTCATCCGAAGCTTAACCGGAATCACTCCGGTTTAATCCGTTTCTTATCTGTCAAAGTAATTAAAAATTCTTGACGCATTAGAAACAGATATAACATGAGCAATTTTGAGTATCAATATGTAATCCGTTTTCTGTCCGTTTTTGTCTGACATAACCGGAGCACTTTTGAGTGTCAATATGTAATCTGTTTTCTATCCGTTTTCTATCCGTCTTTGTCTGTCATTGCAAAAGAAAAATAGAAAATTTTTTTTCCCTACATTGTTTATTGATTTTTAATGTCTATTTATTTCTAGTACCTTTATTTAGTGTTACTAGACATAAACTCACGCCTATAACGCAATGAAAATTATAAATACTATTGAAGGATTCGAACCCTAAACCTAATACCTAACGCAACGCTTAATAACGACCGCGGCTAATAACCCGAATGAGATTTCTAAACAAAGTGTTGAACATATCATTTGAAATGTCAAATAGAAAACGGTAAGAAACCAGACAAAAACCATACACGCTTCTTATCCGTCCATATCTGAGTTATGTCCGGCAGTGCGACATAAATATGCTAACATACGGTTTTCATCCGTCAATTATTAAATGCCTATTTTTTAAAGTTGGAAAAGTGAATCGCATCCGTGTTCACCTTACAATTGTCGGACAATAGTAACTTAAAACTTTTTTTAGTTTAACAAGAGTGCGACATAAATACGGTTGTACACGGTTTCCATCCGACAATTTTTTTATGTCTATTATTTAAAGTTGGAAAAGTGAATCGTATCCGTTTTCACCCGACAATATACGGGCAATAGTAACTTAGAACTTTTTTTAGTTTAACAAGAGTGCGACATAAATACGCTTGTATACGGATTTCATCCGTCAATTTTTAAATGCCTATTTTTTAAATTTGGAAAAGTGAATCTTATCCGTTTTCACCCGACAATTGTCGGACAATTATAACTTAGAATTTTTTTTAGTTAAGCCAGAGTGCGACACAAATACGTTGGTAAACGGTTTTCATCCTTCAATTTTTGAATGTTGAAAGAGAGAATCCCTTAAGGAGGAATCGTACAAACAACCGGAACAAAAGTTAGTCCAAATGAATAATTTTGATTTTTGATATAGAAGACACATAAGTTAATGTAATTTTTTTCAGGGGAAGTGTGGGCACTTGTGATTTTTACAAAATGAGCCGTTAAAAATTGAAATTTGATAAAAATTAAAAGAAATTGACGTTGGAAACGATTATTCAATTTGAGGTTCAAATTAACCCAAATTGAAAAATCGTTTCCAACTTCAATTTTTTTTAATTTTCATCAAATTTCAATTTTTAACGGCTTATTTTGTAAAAACTACAAGTGCCCACACTTCCCCTGAAAAAATTACATTAACTTATGTGTCTTCTATATCAAAAATCAAAACTATTCATTTGGACTAACTTTTGTTCTGATTGTTTGTCCGATTCCTCCTCAAGCAGGGATAATTAAATTTTAATCGTATGACGAAAGGAGCTGTAAAACGGATAGGTTACGAATTGCAACCTAAGTTAAATTATTATTTAAAAATAACCGGACTTAAGCCAGATATGAACAGACATCAATACGTTCTTATGAATTGCAGATATAAAGTTAAGTTTTCTTCCTACGACGATGGAAAGGTAACAAATTTCAGCCTTTATAAAAATAGGATTTAAAATTCAACGGATTTGAACCGGATATGAACAGCTACCAATACACTCTTATGAATTGCAGATAAAAAGTAAGGTTTTCTTCCTGTAACAAAAGCCACTCTATAGCGGATAAGTTACAAATAGTAGACTTATAGTAAAATTATTATTTAAAAATTAACGGACTTAAGTCGAATATAAACGGGCATCAATAAGCTCTTGTGAATTATGAATAATTAATTACAGTTCCTTCCTCCGATAAAAGACGATTTAAAACGGATAGAATACGAATTGAAGAATTAGTAAAATTAAGATTTAAAAATTTACGGACTTAAGACGGATATGAACAGACATCATTACGCTCTCTCGAATTACAAATAAAAAAGGGATTTTTTTCTTTGCGACGAAAGTCGCTTCAAAACAGATAGGTTACGAGTAGTAGACTTATTAAAGTTATAACTTTAAAATTAACAGACATGAGTCGGATATAACGGGCATCAATACGCTCTAATCATTTATGGATAATTAATTAGTTTCTTCCTCCGATGAAAGTCGCTTTTAAACAGATATATTACGAATTGCAGACTTAGTAAAAATACGATTTAAAAATTTACGGACATGAGTCGGATATAAACGGGCATCAATACGCTCTTATCATTTATGGATAATTAATTAGTTTCTTACTCCGATGAAAGTCGCTTTAAAATGGACAGGTTACGAATATCGGACATTGCAAAAATTGTATTTAAAACTTAACGGACTTCAACCGGATATGAACAGACATGAATACACTCTTATGAATTGCAGATAAAATTTAAGTTTTCTTCCTACGACGAAAGTCGCTTTAAAACGGATAGGTTTCGATTATTAGACTTAGTGCAGTTATGATTGAAAAATTAACAGACATGTATCGGATATAAGCGGGACTCAATGCGCTTTTATGAATTATGGATAATTAATTACAGTTTCTTCCTCCAACGAAAGTCGCTTAAAAACAGTTAGCATGTATAAACCACATATTTTCGGATTGAATTCTCCATCAGGCTTTAGTTATTTTACATTTTTGATTTAGGTGAACGGATAAAAACCAGATAGGTTCTTATAGTCTTATAGTCAACTATAAAATTTGTAACCGTACAAATGTCGGACATAAGCAGACACAAATTACGTGCGGTTTTTATCTGCTTTTTGTCCGGTTTCTATCCGATCTTTTAAGTAGGGCCACAAATTACGTTAGCTTTGTCTCCCCGTGTATGTTAATTTTAACCCGTTAACTATCCCTCTTGGACCATCGCATAGGGGTTAAATTAAAGCTTGAACCTTGTACTTTACGAATATATAGCTATATCGACAGCAACAAACTAAATTAACTGTCAAACATGCTTTTTTTACCTTTGTCAAGTATAAAAATTAGCTCTCACTGTCTAATCAATTTTAAAACAAAACATTCTCCGTATCTAGCGAATCCAATCAATTTTGAAAAACTTCCTCCGACATTTAAAATTTTTAAAATCTAAATGCATATTTGTAATCGCAATGCCCCTAATAATCTCCAAGTAACAAGTATCAAGTGAATCTAATAATTTTTTTAAATAGTTGTATTAACTACAGTGTTAACCAATTTTTATACATACTTGACAATAGGGACGCACGATTCTACTCGATTCTGTTTGAAATCGATTCGATTCCACTTTTAAGAATCGATTATTTTGTCGATTCTTAAGTTCCATTCTTTTTTCAAGAGAATCGAATCGAATAGCTATCTTTGTCTTTCTCACCGTTTTTCAGTTTCTTTTTCTTTTTTTTTCAAATTCTGAAGATGTTGAACACAGATGAAACTTTTTAATATTTTAAAGGATAATAATTATAAAATTATTGATAAATAAATTCATGGATTATATTATTTTATCTCCTTTTATGAATATCATATTTCTTTATTATTAAAAATAAAACTATAAGTCTATCAAGAAATTTAAAAATTGCAATTTTCAAATAATTAAATAATTTCAAGTAATTAATTTAATGTAAAGTTCTATTATTAAATACGAAATTTAAAATTTAGCGCCATTTAGCGATTTTACTCGATTCATTCGATTCTTTTTTAAATAATCGATTCCTAATCGATTCTTTTTTTATGTAATTGATTCTTAAGAATCGATACTTTTTCAGGAATCGTGCATCCCTACTTGACAACTGTCAAGAAAATCATGATTGACAGTTAATTTAGTTTGTTGTCGCCAAAAACGCTATATCTTTGTAAAGTATACAGTGCAAGTTTTAATTTAAATCCCATGACAAGTTTCTAGCACGTCAGATTTACCTGGTATAAATTTTCAAAAAGTGCGGAAAACCTGATTTTTCTGGAGTTTTACCCACACTTTTCTCAAAATGCTGACGTGATGGAAGGTTTTTTTTTTAAGCAGGAGAAGTAAACAATCTCAGTGTTAGAGAAATTATTGTATTCGCTTTTTCTGTGCCAATCCCCTCTTTCATTTTCAGCCCTGGGTCCCCCTTTCTCAATGCGCTAGAAGAGAGTGGGGACAGGGGTCTCGGGCGAACTCGGAATTTTCGGAGTCAGTTGATCAACGTTTGTGATGTATCTAAGAAGTGAGCTACTGAGGAAATAATAAAACCAGTATCACCAGCAAAAGTGTTGTTTCTCTTTCGACCCATTCAACCACATCATTAATCAGAAACATTGGTCCTTCGAGCCGGATTGTGGGAGGTGGCCTGTATATTCACACTCAACTAATCAAGGGAGCAAGTAAGTAATTCTAATATTTTTATACTTCTCGCGGTAAAGCCTTTATTGACTCATCGCGTCTCTTTCTCAGTTTCTCTCTCCTTGAAACTTTGTTGACAAACGTTCTCTTTCACAAACACTAAACAATAGAGACTACCTGTGAGTGATAAGACTACCAAAAAAAGGGTCTGGCGTACGCCTCCCTTTAATGAGCCGCTTTCGACCTACACTCAGGTCAAGCATAGTGATTATAGTCCTGGTGTCTCGTGCCTTGCACGTCATCGAATAAGGTCCCATTTGCACTCCTGTCCGCCGGCCGACCAGTACAACCAATCTCGAGCGATTTCAAAATCCTCTCAAGCCAGTGAGGCTTCAAATTAGTTGTGTCTTTGTTCTCTGTTTTCAGGATGGACGCAAGGTCCCAACAAGCACTTGCAGACGTGATCAAGAAGGGTTTGAGTTCCATGAAGGATCTACCAAGCAGCGAATGGACACTCGGACTGATGGAGAGCCGTCTTAATCTCTTGGAATCCTATTGGCACGAGTTCCAAGCGAACCATGTTGCTCTTCTACAAGCGACAGACGACTGCCCTTATTTCACGGAAGGAACATATTATCAAACAGAAATGGATTACGTGACAACGAAGGGACTCTTGTACGACATCCAGACTCGTCTACTACCTACAAGCAGTCTCAATCAACCTCTCGCTGCCCAACCTCCGAGTTCCAGTCACTCAAGATTGCCAAGGATCACGGTACCCCCATTTGACGGTAATCGGCAACAATGGGAGTCATTTAAAGACCTGTTTCGGTCTCTGATTCACTCGGATCCGTCGTTGAAGGATGTAGACCGCCTATATTATTTGAAAACACTCGTAAGCGGGGAAGCGTTATTATCTATCCAATCGATCCCTATCACGGCTGATAATTACGCCACAGCTTGGTCAACATTAGAGCCTCGATATGACAATAAATACCTGCTGGTGCAGAGTCACCTGATCGGTCTCAGGAAGTTGCGTCACATCAAGGAAGAATCTCCCGCGGAACTCCAAAGATTGATCGACGATTTAAGACGGCACAGAGATCAGTTGCGAGCACTCGGTCGCCCAGTTGATCACTGGGACGACTGGTTCATTTCGATTGCTACCGATGCTATGGACCCTGTAACTCGTCGAGATTGGGAGGAGGAACTACAGCGGACATCCTCAGAAGCAGAGACATCAACCGAAGCCTACCCCACTTTCTCACAATTGTCAGTCTTTTTCCAACGACGATGCCGGACTCTCAAATCGCTTGAGCTGAGTCGCGGCAAATTGTCTACCACCTCGTCTAGAATGCCTGCCAGTACATCTGTGAGACAAGCAACAACTGCAGTCACCACCACAAGTAAATGCACCAGTTGCGAGGGACCACACTACATAGGTCATTGCGAGATTTTTCAGAAAATGTCTCGGCCTGCCCATCAACGCAGTCCTGTCGTGTATGCAAGCTGACACACCATTCACTACTGCATGATGGACCGGATAAACGACCGATAAACGATCGAGTCACATCAGGGGCAACTCCCAGAAAACAAATGCGACCAACTGCGACTTACTCTCTCTCGGAGCCAAACCGGTCCTGACTATCAGTGCTGCTTACAGCGTTAGTGACACTTGGAGATGGAAACCGACGTCGAATAACAATACGAGCTCTTCTCGATCCCTGCTCGGACGCCAGCTTGATTAAAGAGCACCTACTTCGAAAAATGGGAACTTCTTTAGAAAGAAATCACCTAAGCATCGCTGGGCTTGTTGGTTTACCTATGGATTCGGCGAGAGTGAGAGCACAGGTCCTCTTACACCCTGGGGAGCAACAAGATTCGATACAGGTTGAGGCTCACGGAATTCGACACATTGGCATCATCACTCCCACTTCGACCATGAGTCACAGTGTTAACGCTTTTGAAGGACTTTTACTAGCCGATCCGACTTTCTCAAAACCCGCCGGTGTCGATCTCATCCTCGGAGCGAACATTTACAGTCAGCTTTTGCTTCCAGGAATTGAAAGGAAAGGTTCACTTTTAGCCCAAAACACAGTTTTTCGTTGGGTTGTTACCGGAGTCACAAGGGGAAAGGAAAACGAGACCCGGGAGAACGCAGCTCTAACAATGGTGACGAAAGAGGAGGAATCCTGTAATGTGGAAATCGTTAGCCTTCTCCAGAGGTTTTGGGCCATTGAGGACATTCCGCGAAAATCTCGTTCTTCTGTGAACGATTTAATGTGCGAGACATTGGGCGCACAATTGCTTAATTCGCAGGCAGAAGCTCTCTGCATTGAACTAAAAGACTGCTACGCATGGAGCGACTTCCAAGTCGTTATTCACTGGCTATCGTTCCGCCAACCTGTTGGCAACGACTTAGTGGACAATTACATTAGCCATGTTCAAGAGTTGCTTCCAGGTATTAAATGGGGTTACGTGACAACGGATAACAATCCAGCAGATCTGGCCACCAGAGGTGTGGATACCGAGAACCTTAAAAACAATCAGCTCTGGTGGCAGGGACCAGCTTGGCTTCAGCAGACAACCGACATGTGGCCTCAAGAGCTCCTGCTGCAATCTCCAGACAATCTGAATATTGAGAGCCAAACCTCACTTCATTGCTTGACAACTCAAACCACCAACACTCTGCTCGGCCGCTTCTCTTCCCTATCAAAGCTTTTTAGAGCATTGGTTCGATACCGAAGGCTGCTACAATCTCGTCGAACGTCTACCAATTTAGTCTTGACGCCACTCGCTCCAATGACGACCAAGGAACTCAAAATTGAATTTCTCACATTCATCAAAATGGATCAGCAACAAACCTTCGCCGCCGAGATAGGACTTTTAGAACGGAATGGATCTGTGCAAGTTGGCAGTGCTCTCGCTCGATTAAAACCTTTTCTAGACGAGCAGCATATTCTAAGAGTTGGTGGAAGACTCGAAAACTCATCCCTGAGTACCGAAGAAAAACATCCCCGCATTTTGTCTGGTCGAAGTCATCTGGCCGAACTCATCGTAGATTGGGCTCATCAAAGAGCTCTACATGGTGGCCCTACTCTTACATACGTTTATGTATTGAAAAGAGCTTGGATCCTTGGAGGCCGGGCCAGAGTCAAATCCTTCGTCCGACGATGCGTTGTCTGCTCCAAGACACTAAGAAGAACATCGAACCAACTCATGGCCGATTTACCAGCCTCCCGTGTCAATCCATCAAGACCGTTCAGCAAGACCGGCATCGATTATGCTGGACCCTTCCAAGTTCTGTGGTCAAAGGGACGAGGAATCTCATCTGCGAAAGGATATGTTTCAATCTTCGTCTGCCTTTTGACCAAGGCGATCCATTTGGAGCTTGTTGGTGTCCTTACCACAGAAAGCTTTCTCAGAGCCTTGTCTCGCTTCGTCGGTCGCCGTGGACGCCCGGTTGAGTTATGGAGTGACAACGCCACCAACTTCCGAGGTGCTGACCTGGAGCTACGCCGATCGTTTCTTGAGGCAGAAATTGATTGGAAGAGGATTAAAACTACTTTGGCTCAAGATCAAATCGCATGGCAGTTTATACCACCTTCGGCTCCCCACTTTGGCGGCCTCTGGGAAGCTGGAGTCAAGTCCATGAAAACCCATCTTCGGCGAGTCTCTGGTTCTAGGAAGTTCACATATGAGGAGTTTGCGACATTGCTCGTGGAGATCGAGATGGTGCTCAACAGTCGCCCTATGATCCCGCTCACCGGTGACCTTGAGGATCTCGACGTGCTGACGCCAGGTCACTTTCTTATTGGTACAGCGTTCACCTCAATTCCTCAGCCCTCATTAGCGGATGAGAATTTGGATCGCCTGACCCACTGGAAGCTCGTGAGTGGAACCCGCGATCAATTTTGGCGTCGGTGGTCTTTAGATTATCTAAATACGCTCCAGCAGAGGGCAAAATGGACAAAGGCCCGACCGAATCTCAAGACTGGAGATTTAGTCATCCTAATTGACCCATCACTTCTGGGACCTCATGGACATTGGCCCTTGGGACGCATCTTGGAGACACACTGTGGTGCAGATCAGCTGGTCCGAGTGGCTACCGTCAAGACTCAAAATGGAACTTATACCAGACCAGTGACTAAATTTGTTCACCTCCCAGTTCCTGTGACCCAGAGCTCTGACGTTGAGGGTTGCGAGACGGCGGGAGGCGCCCAGTGAGTGCTTCGCACATGACCAGAGATGTTACAAGTGTGTTGTGTCAAAGTTCTTTTTCCTAGTTAATGCTTAAGTTTTCTGTTTATTTGTACGATTTTGTTCTTTATCGTTTCCCTATTTTTTAATATTGTTTTTCGTTCAGGGAACGAGGCGGGCGGCAATGTTAGAGAAATTATTGTATTCGCTTTTTCTGTGCCAATCCCCTCTTTCATTTTCAGCCCTGGGTCCCCCTTCCTCAATGCGCTAGAAGAGAGTGGGGACAGGGGTCTCGGGCGAACTCGGAATTTTCGGAGTCAGTTGATCAACGTTTGTGATGTATCTAAGAAGTGAGCTACTGAGGAAATAATAAAACCAGTATCACCAGCAAAAGTGTTGTTTCTCTTTCGACCCATTCAACCACATCATTAATCAGAAACACTCAGGAAGGAAAATAAAATTTCAAATTTTATTTTTGTTCAAAAATATAAATAAATAAATATAAATATAATAAATATAAATAATTTTTAGTTAAAAATAAAATTTGAATTTTTATTTTCCTTACTGAGATTGCTTACTTCTCCTGCTTAAATTGACAATGGAAGGGTGTACTCCTCGCTTCTCGAAGGTTTTCTTTGTCAGATTCAGATTCAGTGCATCAAAAACTACGGGAAATGACTTGTCGATCACAAACAACAACAAAATTCTTTTTTATCCCACAGGCACAAACATGACGCTTTTAGAAGCTTGTAGGCAGGGTCTAAACGCATTCATTTGTTGGACCGTGTGAAAATGACGTCCATCTTTTCCCTAGGGAAAAAATAAACAGCTGATCCATCCATTTTTTCCACCTTCGGGAAAAAATAGACACCATTTTCATACGGTCAAACAGATAAACTCATTTAGACCCTAACCTACAGGCATTTAAAAGCACCCCGTTTGTGCCTTTGGAATAAAAAATATCGTAAGCAACACGGGTTTAAAGTTAGTCCAATTTGTTTACAATGATGACACTCATACACAAACATCAGCGTAAACAAATGGCTGCCTTTAACTCCTTGTTGCTTAATATACTATTTTTTGCAAGCTTGTGTTATTTGATATAAGTAAATGTTCATTTGATAATAGTCAAGTATGTAATTGATTATTTAAATCGAATAAATTATGTTCAGTGCGTTTATGTCACTTTTGTAAAACGTGCAAGCATTAATACCAACCATCTTAAGGTATTAGTCGCGTCCTTGCTGTAGGGTGAAAACCGATAAAAAAGGACAATAAAGAAAATTGTATATCAACTTATTTGCTTCCTTATGATCTCTTCTAACATAACGTAAATACTTTTCATGATTTTAAATCATGTACTATAAGTTTTCGTGATGTGGCGTTGACACGTTTTATACATTTTTCAATGAATCTAAATAAAACCTAAAAACTTTGCGTTTTTAACTTAATGTATTTTCTATTCTGTACACGGAGCGAAAAATCTAATCTTTGTAGCATGACACTAACTTATTCTTTTGTAGCAGGCGTCTTCGCTTTGCTATTATAGTAAAATTTTTAACTTTTATAGCGTTAGAAGTATCCACGCTCCAAATGCAAGAACTCCACGCCTTTTGGTGTTGAAGCGGTTGCAATAACATTTTTTTGCCTTTGGAGCGTAGATACTTCTAACGCTATAAAAGCTAAAAAATTTACTATAATAGCAAAGCGAAGACGCCTGCTTCAAAAGAACTACAAAGGTTAGATTTTTTGCTCCGTGTACGGTCAATAAAGTTCATTAGTGTTTAAAGTATTTGTTTTATCTTAATGTGCAACTCAGTGAATTTATTGGAAAATCTGATGATTCCTTTTCATATAGATTTAAAACATATAGTTTAAAAAATCTGAGGAAAGTCATTCCACGAGACAAATAATTTAACGCAAAAATAATAAACGGCGATTGTACAGAAAGCAAGGACGATAACTTGTAAAACCAGCTGATTGTACAGACGCGTTGTAATATTAGCTTTTTTGTCTATCTAATAAATTTTGGTTTACTGGGAGTATGTGCTTTCAACCCAATAACATTGAATTCAAATAGCACCTCATTTTGCCATTCGACAATTATTATTTTGAGTGTACAGATCATTAAAATATTAAATTAGATTAATTTTGTAGAAACATACCAAAATTTTTTAGAATTTTCTGATTCAATCTCAGACGTTTCTTACTCTTACGTTTTTCTTTTCTGGCTGCAGAATCATCTTCTTTTGTATCTATGAGAACGTTAAAAGTTATTATGCATCATATTATATTGCCGAAATTTCACAGTAAAACAAAATCTTCAAAAAGTGTCCAAGAACTCTCTAAATCTGAATTAGTTAAAAATAACTAATTTGAAAGCAAAAACTCAGTCACTAATTCAAATAGTTATATTTCTACTAATCATTTAGTGAAAAATAACTAATTATTAGTCAAATTCATTTTTAGGTTATGTCAAAATAACTAATATTTTAGTAAAATTCTGTTTACTAATTCAATTAGTCAAATTTTAACTATCTTTTAGTTATGTTTTTACTAACAATTAGTTATTTTTTTACTAATAATTAGTTATTTTTAACTAATTGCTGAAATAAAAACTCAGGCACGATTTTCCTAATTATTAGTTATTTTTAACTAATTTAAATTTAGAGAGAACTGATATTTTTGAAAAGATTCACTTCGAATTTGGATTCAGCGGAGAAATTATTTTTTTTACTTATTTAAAAAGTATTAGCTAATTTGGTTATTCTGTTTTCCCTGGCCATTAGGCGAAAATAGAAGGAAAATCGTATTCGCTCACCGTTCGCACCCCGTTCGAATTCCCTTCAATCCGACGCAAAACAACAATATAAAATGACTTCAAAATTATTGCAAATAATTAATGGATGCCTCCTCTATCAGATTGTACTTGTACAATCTTTAAAAATTGCCAAATTAATAATAAAAATAGCGAAAATAAGTAAGATATTTAGCCAACTAAACTGCAAAGATTGACCACCAATTAGAGGGTGTCACGTGCTTTTCCGCACGAAAATCAAATCACTCTTGTTGAGTTAAAGAATATATAAGTACAAAATTCAAAAGTTTAAATAAAAATAATCGATTAATTAATTTTAATCATAATTAAAAGCATAATTATTTCATTTCTTAAGAACGTAATGTTACAATTAATTAAATTAAATTTAAAAGTAAATTAATTAAATTCACATAAAAATAAAACTAAATTATTTATCTACCACAAATATTGGCAATTAAAAAAATAAAACTTGAATTACACAAAAAATAAAATTGAGATATTCAGATAACAAAAATTAAAATGTACGACAGGTAGTAACAGACAGGGGCACAACAATCAATTTGTACAAAAAAATCTAATCAAAATCTAAAATGGTTGATCATACACAGAAATATACAATTTAATTATTGAAATTAATAACAAAAATTATCAACTCATAAAAACCACTCTTAAGGATAATATTCTAATAAAATTATAAAGGAATGTATTAATTCGCACAAAAAAAATCAGACCACAATCTGAAAGAGTAACACATCCTCAGAAATATACACCCTAACTTTGTAAATTAATAACAAAAATTATCAACCCTTAAAAACCAAAATAAATGATAACATGAGGGGTTTAGAAATGTGTTTATTTAAAATTTGATTTCATTATTTTATCGGAATAAATAGCCTAAGTATCGTTCGCAGAAAATCGGATGATTTCGGGAAAAGAGAGACGCTGGATGGCTGCTAGACGGTGGGGCACTTTGTGAAATTTAGGGGTAATTCTTGTGCGATTAATAAAAGTAATTTCCGTGCATGATTTGTCCTCATTAAAACCGATCCGGTAGAAGTATTAATACGTTTTCGCCACTTTTTTACGTGTCGCTGATAGTTTAAAGGTATTAAATTTATTTAATAATTTTTGTATTAAATTTTATGTTTAAAATTCGAGTCATTGTTTTATCTGTTAAATTATCTTGAATAAATTTCGGAATTTAGAGTGGCGATAATTTTCGTGGTAAGAAATAAATTGGAGGACAGCGTGTGCGGGGCGACAAAAAGGGAAGGTTTCCACAATATAACTTCATCAAAAAAGTAAATTCTGGATTCTTGGCCATTGACAAAGGAATTTTATTCATTGACCGAAGAAATAATAACCTAGATATTTGATTGTTCAGGAGTTTCAATCAAATCGTAGGGGATTTGTGCGGACTAGCAGCCATCCACGCTGTCCTGTTTTGGAACTTTCAACCCGACGAAGCTTGTCTCAATTTAAACTTTACCGGAAGGATAAGTTTGTGAACAAATTTTACGATGAATTTTTTTAATTATTAGAACATACTTTTTGTCTCCTCATTTTACTCCATTCGACAAATGCTCAATTCTATTTTAAAATTATATTTTTAAATTCCGGATATCGACTTATAAATGACCTCGGGGTCAATGTTATAATTTTGTTTAATTAAATTTATGTTTTTAATTTATCATATTTATTGTACCATTTCTAATCGTGACTATTCATTATTTTTTATAATACTCGTTGAATGAAGGAGTGTGTGTCGCGTATAAATTTTATTTTTGCAATTTCTATTTGAAAAATCTTTTGTTAACTCGGTCATTTTGCTATAATATATTATTGAATTTGAATTTTATTATTGTTTATTTATTTCAATTTTTAACCTGATATAATACTCATAATTATAATTATTTATTCAACTGAAGATAATTATTATTTCGCATGTATGTTCAATCCGTATTATTTATATTTGCTTAAAGATAGATTACTGAGATTTATTTTTTAAAAAATAAAACAAAAATCGTTTCAAACATTCCGATAAAATTAAAAAGAAAAATATCAATTTTCACAAAAAAATTCTAAAAAATATCTTAAACGGTAAAACATACTTTGAAATAATAATTTTGTCCGTTTATTATACATATGGGTAATTTCCTTCATAATTATGCCTCGCTAAAAAAATTTAGCAAAATACATATATATGTACTTATATATTCTTTAACTCAACAAGATTTTCGTGCGTAAAAGCACGTGACACCCTCTAATTGGTGGTCAATCTTTGCAGGTTAGTTGGCTAAATATCTTACTTATTTTCGCTATTTTTATTATTAATTTGGCAATTTTTAAAGATTGTACAAGTGCAATCTGATAGAGGAGGCATCCATTAATTATTTTCAATAATTTTGAAGTCATTTTATATTGTTGTTTTGCGTCGGATTGAAGGGAATTCGAACGGTGAGCGAATACGATTTTCCTTCTATTTTCGCCTAATTGCTAGGGTTCGTATTCGGATTTAGCGAACATATATACGTTGAACTATACTATTATATTGTCTACAACAAAACAAAAAAAATTTTGTGTGGCTGTGTAATTTATGCATTAATATTAGTATAATCAGTTAAAATTTGCATTAGAATCAGTTGTGTGCAACAAGGGTGAATGTTAAGCAGTATAAATAATAAATGTTATAAATTAATTAAAATTGTGTACATTTAAATTTCTACATATATCGTAATATAATACCAGTAGATAAATGCTGATCCTCAAATTTTGTTTCACCATCAAAAAAAGTTGTTTGGTCTTTACTACAGCCAGGTTTCATTAAATTGTCGTATTCTACAGAAATGTTTTAAACGTAAGGAATTAATAGATACAAAATAGAAGAATAAATGGTTTTGGTTGATAAAAATAATAATATTTAAATACAAATCTTACAGTAAAATACAATATGAGGCAGATTGCGTAAAATAAATTTAATTAAATGAAATATAGGTAAACAATGTGGTACCCTAACACGGAAAAAAATAGGACCAGAATTATTATACAATTTGTTCAAGAATTGTGGATACTGTATAAATTTGAAAGTTTTTATTATTAATGGTTTGCAATAAATTAAAGAGTTTTTCTAGAAGAATTAGAATTTACTTCAAGAAGACTTCCGAAATTCGTATAAGAATTCTTAAACTCGTTATAGAAGAGAAAAATTTCAAAATTCGATAAAAAAATTTTTCTCCGCAAGTACTCGAACTCAGTTTTTTGGGATTACAAAATCTCCACTTTATCCAACTGAGTTAAAAAGGCAGTTGAATTACAGAAGCGTGAAAATATATTTTTTGGTGATTGACTCATTGTCTATTTTTTTGTGTCAAATGTAATAATTGCACTAAGAAAATAAGCATCTAGTCAATTTATAGGTTAAGGGACTCGGAACAAAACAAACAAGATACCGGCGATTACAAATGAACTTCAAGGTTAACAGTACCATTTATTCAACTAATAATAAACAAAGTGCTTTGCAGGTGCTATATCAACAACCTCTCATGGCTACATATAATCAAAAATTGGTTATATTTATTTAACTTATTTTCTCAGTGATAATAAAAGTCATCAGATGTTAATAAAACTTCAGGAGTAAAGAACAACAAGAGGTAAAATGAATAAAGGAAGTTAAATAACATAAAATGCAGATAAAGAAAGATGTAGTAAAGAAACATACCAAACTGTTTGTTCCCGATTTCTTTATCTACAATAATATTTTTGTGTTTTTTCCTCTGTTTGTTACTATCAAAAGATCCGTCTATTGATGAATCTAGAGATACGTAATAATTAGTAATTTTGTACTAAATATTAGTGCAATTTAATGGTAAAATTCAATAGTAATCGATTTTTCTTTAATTTATTAATAGAAAACCACTAATTTAGGTTTAGAGAGTAATAAAGTAAGATTATTAAATGCATTAATACCAGAAGAACCAAACAAATTTCTTTCCCAATTCTTTTGCTGTGTCAGAGGGGAATTTTCAGTTGAATTTCGATTTTTATTGTTTTTAGGAAAAGATTTATCTAGAAAAAGAGAAACTAATAATAAAAAGCTATAAATAACATGAAATTGTGTAAAATAAAAATTTTAAATAACCCAATGCAATACCGGTTTTAGATTGATAATCCTTTAATTCTTCATCAGAAGAAGTATCGGTATAATCTTCATTGCGATTTACTTTTTCTGAATTACCGGTTTCTAAAAAAATATAATAAACTTAAGAGAACAATAACATCACATAAATATAAAACTTCAAAAGCAAAGAACAAAATGGGACAGATTGAATGAAATAAATAAAGAATAAAAATTACTTGTAAAACAAACGACACTAAGCCAATATCAATATATTTTGTCAAAAATTAAAAACTTGAACTTATTTGGGAACAGATTAGAGAATGTTTTATTCCCTGTACTATATAACTTTTTTTTTAAGATATCAAATTGTTTTTATTTCATCAGTTAATTTCAAAATCAATTTTAAAAAATAATCTGTTTACATGTTTAAACAATTTGCGATGATCAATTTTAGAATAATATGGCGCATATCACAGTTTAAGATTGCACATAACATTAATTGTTTATTACGTACATTTTCTATTTTTATGTATCAAATGTTATATCCCAATGAAAAATTTCTGGGTTATGCCGATGCTTACAACTGGCACGGTACCGCGCCTGTTGTTTCTGCCAAGGTTTGGCTTGCCGAAGTCGGCGCATTACTGGCTGTAACGATGTATCAGTACTGCGCCAATATTGATGTCCAGTATTGGCAGTCAGTACCAGCCCAGAGCTGGCGCGGTTCAGCGGGTGTTGTTTCTGCCAAGGTCTGTCATAGAAATTTTTTGACAGAGTCGGTACGGTACTGGCTGTAAAGCTGTATCAGTACTGCGCCAATATTAATGTCCAGTATTGACAGTCAGTATCAGCCCAAATCTAGCGCGGTACTGCGGGTGTTGTTTCTGCCAAGGTCTGAAAAAAAATTTCTCAACAGAGTCGGTGCTGGCAGTAAAGCTGTATCATTACTGCGCCAATACTGATGCCCAGTATTGGTAGTAAATATCGACCCAATACTGGCGCAGTACAGCGGCTGTTGTTTTTGCCAAGGTATGTCATAGAAATTTTTTGACAGAGTCGGTGCAGTACTGGCTGCAACGCTATATCAGCACTGCGCCAATATTGATGTACAGTTTTGGTAGTCGTATTTCATTTTCGATTATTTTAAATATAGTATTTTATTACATAAAAAATTTTAAAAAACGTTATTTTTATAGATGAAAGTATTTTCATAATTATTTTTTTGAATAATATTATTATAATTTTTAATCATTATTGTTATCAATAAAAGTTGCCATATATAAAGATTTAAAAATTAGATAATTTAAAAGTGAATCCTCAAAAATGAAAAATTAGAAAATTCTGCATTCTTTATATAGACTAACATCAGCACAACTTTAAGTGAATGCATAATTTTTATAAATATTATTCAAACAATTTTAATTATTTAGGCAAAGTTTACTACAGTTTAAAAAATATTTATTAAAAAAGTAAATGGTCCTCCCCATAACTGATCTGAAATTCAAATATTGGATTTTGTAGATCCTAAACTAAGCCAGCGTGGCTGTAGGGTTTAAGCGTATAGCTTGCGTCCGAAGTGTCCCGGGTTCGATCCCAACCAGCCTGCGATTTTTCGTTTTATAAAATAGTTTTAATTGTTTAGGTGTACCGAATGTTAACCATATATGTAAAAATTTGTTTAAACAAATTAAATTAACTAATAAAATCTCAAAATAAAATTTGCAAGACGAAGTTTTCATTCAATTAATTAAATAATTGTAGATAATAGTTGTATTCCAAAAATATAAATTTTGTTTTTTATTTGTTCAAATAAGCAATAATAATGATAAATAGTAAATTAATATCAAATTTGTACTGAGCCAGTGACTTTTTTCCCATTGGGTTATTTGATTCCACTTTTACGCCCGAATTTTTTCTTGCCAATATACGCTGATACTGTTCACCATTAATGCGTTAGTCCTGGCAGTCAGTACGGATCGTCGTTATCATCCCAGAGTTAGGTCAGTACTGCGCAAGCACTGGCAGCCAGAACTGCAGTAGTACTTGCATTCGATACCGTATTAGTACTGGCATACTGTACTACGCCAGCCCTGGCAGGCAGTACTGCGCTGGTACTGGCAGTCAGTACTGAATAGCGTTATCATTTCAGGGTTAGGTCAATACTGCACCAGTACTGGGCTACAGTACTGCGCCAGCCTCGCACAATACCGGCCAGTACTGGCGCGGTACCGCGCCAGTTGTCAATTTTTCATTTGGTAGTTGATAAAAGTCATCAGATGTTAATAAAACTTCAGGAGTAAAGAACAACAAGAGGTAAAATGAATAAAGGAAGTTAAATAATATGAAATGCAGATAAAGAAAGATGTAGTAAAGAAACATACCAAACTGTTTGTTCCTGATGTCTTTATCTACAATAATATTTTTGTGTTTTTTCTTCTGTTTGTTACGATCAATAGATCCGTCTATTGATGAATCTAGAGATACGTAATAATTAGTAATTTTGTACTAAACATTAATGCAATTTAATGGTAAAATTCAATAGTAATCGATTTTTCTTTAATTCATTAATAGAAAACCACTAATTTAGATTTAGACAGTAATAAAGTATGATTATTAAATGCATTAATACCAGAAGAACCAAACAAATTTCTTTTCCAATTTTTTTTCTGTTTCAGAGGCGGATTTCCAGTTGAATTTCGACTTTTATTATTTTTAGGAAAAGATTTATCTAGAAAAAAAGAAACTAATAATAAAAAGCTATAAATAACATAAAATTGTGTAAAATCAAAATTTTCAATAACCCAATGCAATACCGGTTTTAGATTGATCATCCTCCAATTCTTTATAAGAAGAAGCATCGGTATAATCTTCAGTAGGATTTACTTTTTCTGAATTACCGGTTTCTACAAAAATATTTTAAACTTAAGAGAACTATAATATCAGATAAATATCAAACTTCAAAAGCAAAGAACAAAATGGAACCGATTGAATAAAATAAATAAAGAATAAAAATTACTAATAAAACAAACGGCACTAAGCCAAAATCAATATATTTTGTCAAAAATTAAAAACTTAAACTTATTTGGAACAGATTAGAGAATGTTTTATTCTCTGTACTATATAATTTTTTTTGAGATATCAAATTGTTTTTATTTTATCAGTTAATTTCAAAATCAATTTTAAAAAATCATCTGTTTACATGTTTAAACTATTTACGATGATCAATTTTAGAATAATATTGCGCATATCACAGTTTAAGATTGCACATAACATTAATTGTTTATTACGTACATTTTCTATTTTTATGTATCAAATGTTATAGTTGATCATCAGATGTTAATAAAACTTCACTCTTAGTTTCAATCAATCAAATTTGATTGTTTGTCAATCAAATTTGATTGTTTGTCAATCAAATTTGACTGATTCAATCAATGTAGACTCGCTCACTGGTGGACCAATTGAATTGATTGTTTTAAATCAGTCAAACAACGTGATTGATTTGAATCAGTCAAATATACTGAAGAATTCAATCATTTTTGGGGTCGAGGACATTTCCACCAAAACCCAATTGACCGAATTTGTAATTGGCCGAAATTTAATTGTCCGAATTTGTAATTCTACAAACTTGCATTTGTCAGAATTTGCAATTCCCCGAACTTGCGTTTGTCCGAGCTATTAACTTCCCGAATTTGTATTTGTCATAACTTCCGAAACATCAAACTGACATTTGCCAAAACATTTAAATCGACGAAATTGCATTTGTTAAAATTTTTATCTCCTCGAACTCGTATTCGTCTGAACTTTTAAATCCACGAACTTGCATTTGCCAGAACTTTGAAATCACCGAACTTGCATTTGTCAAAATATTCAATTACCAGAATTTGCATTTGTCCGAACTTTGAAATCACCAAATTTGCATTTTTCCGAACTTTGAAATCACTGAACTCGCATTTAGCAGAATATTCAACTCTCCAAATTTGCAACTGTCAGAACTTCTAAATCCCTGAATTTGCATTTGTCCAAACTTTAAAATCACCGAACTTATATTCGCCCGAATTTTGAAATCTCCGAATTTGTAATTGTCCGAACTTTGAAATCACCGAACTCACGTTTGGCCGAACTCTTAAGTCTCCGAATTTGCATTTGGCCGAACTTTTAAATTACCAAACTTGCATTTTTCCGAATTTTTAAATCACCGAACTTGCATTTGTCAAACTCCTTAAGTCACCGACTACTCGTGTCCCCGAATTTGCATTTGTCCGACCATCGGAAAGTAGGTTTTCTAAAGGAGTCTTTTGATTGGCTGGTAATGTAACCAGGAAATTTACCATCCAATCATAAGACTCCTTTAGAAAACCTACTTTCCGATGGTCGGACAAATGCAAATTCGGGGACACGAGTAGTCGGTGACTTAAGGAGTTTGACAAATGCAAGTTCGGTGATTTAAAAATTCGAAAAAATGCAAGTTCGGTAATTTAAAAGTTCGGTCAAATGCAAATTCGGAGACTTAAGAGTTCGGCCAAACGTGAGTTCGGTGATTTCAAAGTTCGGACAATTACAAATTCGGAGATTTCAAAATTCGGACGAATATAAGTTCGGTGAATTTACAGTTTGGACAAATGCAAATTCAGGGATTTAGAAGTTCTGACAGTTGCAAATTTGGAGAGTTGAATATTCTGCTAAATGCGAGTTCGGTGATTTCAAAGTTCGGAAAAATGCAAATTTGGTGATTTCAAAGTTCGGACAAATACAAATTCTGGTAATTGAATATTTTGACAAATGCAAGTTCGGTGATTTCAAAGTTCTGGCAAATGCAAGTTCGTGGATTTAAAAGTTCAGACGAATACGAGTTCGAGGAGATAAAAATTTTAACAAATGCAATTTCGTCGATTTAAATGTTTTGGCAAATGTCAGTTTGATGATTTGGAAGTTATGACAAATACAAATTCGGGAAGTTAATAGCTCGGACAAACGCAAGTTCGGGGAATTGCAAATTCTGACAAATGCAAGTTTGTAGAATTACAAATTCGGACAATTAAATTTCGGCTAATTACAAATTTGATCAATTGGGTTTTGGTGAAAATGTCCTCGACCCCATTTTTGTTGATTTAATAATTCTGCTATAATTTTAATATCTTTTAAGAAAAAACACCTTATTTTTGAAAAATAAAAAAACTAAATCAAAATAAACCTTGAATCTCTTTAACTAGTAACATTTTGTCCGAAGTGCAGATTTTTCGTTTTTATTTACTATCCAGAATACTTGTTATTTATTATTGATATTGTTTTATAACATTCTTATATCATATGATGACAAACACAACATACACAATTTAATATTAAACGCTAAACTTACAAATTAAAATATTTGACACTGAGGGGTCTCGAACGCGCGATCCTTGGGCCTAAAGCCCAACGCTCTAACCATTATGCCATACGTTCAATACATATATTTTACGAACTGTCGTTATAAGCTACGCGCTACTATTATTTCAAAAATATTGTCTAATAACTGTGATTAGTTATAATAATAGTTATATAATAAAAAATACTTAACAAAACATAAGGGTATGTTGAAAATACACATTATACAATGTTTATTGTATTTTATAACAATTATTGATTTACCAGTTAAAATGACTGATTTAAGTTTGTAGATAAATTTAACAGACAAATCAGTCATTCTGTTTGACTGATTATCAATCAAATTCAGTTACTGATTAAATCAATCAAAATATTCGATTGAATGACCAATCAACATGATTATTCTGCAAATGAAAATCATTAATTCGACAGTTAAAATCTGCTTGATTGATTCAATCAATCAAATTTTGACTGATTTAAACTAAGAGTGTTCAGGAGTAAAGAGCAACAAGAGGTAAAATGAATAAAGGAAGTTAAATAACACGAAATGTAGATAAAGAAAGATGAAGTCAAGAAACATACCAAACTGTTTGTTCCCGATTTCTTTATTTGCAATAATATTTTTATGTTTTTTCCTCTGTTTGTTACTATCAAAAGATCCGTCTATTGATGAATCTAGAGATACGTAATAATTAGTAATTTTGTACTAAATATTAGTGCAATTTAATGGTAAAATTCAATAGTAATCGATTTTTCTTTAATTTATTAATAGAAAACCACTAATTTAGGTTTAGAGAGTAATAAAGTATGATTATTAAATGGATTAATACCAGAAGAACCAAGCAAATTTCTTTTCCAATTTTTTTTCTGTGTCAGAGGGGGGTTTTCAGTTGAATTTCGACTTTTATTATTTTTAGGAAAAGATTTATCTAGAAAAAGAGAAACTAATAATAAAAAGCTATAAATAACATGAAATTGTGTAAAATCAAAATTTTCAATAACCCAATGCAATACCGGTTTTAGATTGATCATCCTTCAATTCTTCATCAGAAGAAGCATCGGTATAATCTTCAGTACGATTTACTTTTTCTGAATTACCGGTTTCTACAAAAATATTTTAAACTTAAGAGAACAATAATATCAGCTAAATATAAAACTTCAAAAACAAAGAACAAAATGGGACAGATTGAATAAAATAAATAAAGAATAAAAATTACTTATAAAACAAACGACACTAAGCCAATATCAATATATTTTGTCAAAAATTAAAAACTTGAACTTATTTGGGAACAGATTAGAGAATGTTTTATTCCCTGTACTATATAACTTTTTTTTTAAGATATCAAATTGTTTTTATTTCATCAGTTAATTTCAAAATCAATTTTAAAAAATAATCTGTTTACATGTTTAAACAATTTACGATGATCAATTTTTGAATAATATTGCGCATATCACAGTTTAAGATTGCACATAACAATAATTGTTTATTACGAACATTTTCTATTTTTTTGTATCAAATGTTATAGTTGATAAAAGTCATCAGATGTCAATAAAACTTCAGGAGTAAAGAACAACAAGAGGTAAAATGAATAAAGGAAGTTAAATAACACGAAATGTAGATAAAGAAAGATGTAGTAATGAAACATACCAAACTGTTTGTTCTCGATTTCTTTATCTACAATAATATTTTTGTGTTTTTTCTTCTGCTTGTTACGATCAATAGATCCGTCTTTTGATGAATCTAGAGATACGGAATAATTAGTAATTTTGTACTAAACGTTAATGCAATTTAATGGTAAAATTCAATAGTAATCGATTTTTCTTTAATTCATTAATAGAAAACCACTAATTTAGATTTAGATTGTAATAAAGTAAGATTATTAAATGCATTAATACCAGAAGAACCAAACAAATTTCTTTCCCAATTCTTTTGCTGTGTCAGAGGGGAATTTTCAGTTGAATTTCGATTTTTATTGTTTTTAGGAAAAGATTTATCTAGAAAAAAAGAAACTAATAATAAAAATCTATAAATATCATAAAATTGTGTAAAATAAAAATTTTAAATAACCCAATGCAATACCGGTTTTAGATTGATAATCCTTTAATTCTTCATCAGAAGAAGTATCGGTATAATCTTCATTGCGATTTACTTTTTCTGAATTACCGGTTTCTAAAAAAATATAATAAACTTAAGAGAACAATAACATCACATAAATATAAAACTTCAAAAGCAAAGAACAAGATGGGACAGATTGAATGAAATAAATAAAGAATAAAAATTACTTGTAAAACAAGCGACACTAAGCCAAAATCAATATATTTTGTCAAAATTTAGAAACTTGAACTTATTTGGGTACTGATTGTAGGATGTTTTATTCCTTGTACTATATAATTTTATTTGAGATAACAAATTGTTTTTATTTCATCAGTTAATTTCAAACTTAATTTTTAAAAATAATGTTGTTACATGTTTAAACAATTTACGATGATCAATTTCATAATAATATTGCGCATATCACAGTTTAAGATTGCACATAACATTAATTGCTGATTACGTACATTTTCTATTTTTATGTATCAAATGTTATAGTTGATCATCAGATGTTAATAAAACTTCAGGAGTAAAGAACAACAAGAGGTAAAATGAAGAAAGGAATTTAAATAATATGAAATGCAGATAAAGAAAGATGTAGTAAAGAAACATACCAAACTGTTTGTTCCCGATTTCTTTATCTACAATAATATTTTTGTGTTTATTCTTCTGTTTGTTACTGTCTATTGATGAATCTAGAGATACGTAATAATTAGTAATTTTGTACTAAATATTAGTGCAATTTAATGGTAAAATTCAAAAGTAATCGATTTTTCTTTAATTTATTAATAGAAAACCACTAATTTAGATTTAAAGAGTAATAAAGTATGATTATTAAATGGATTAATACCAGAAGAACCAAACACATTTCTTTTCCAATTCTTTTGCTGTGTCAGAGGGGAATTTTCAGTTGAATTTCGATTTTTATTGTTTTTAGGAAAAGATTTATCTAGAAAAAAAGAAACTAATAATAAAAAGCTATAAATATCATAAAATTGTGTAAAATAAAAATTTTAAATAACCCAATGCAATACCGGTTTTAAATTGATCATCCTTCAATTCTTCATCAGAAGAAGCATCGGTATAATCTTCAGTGTGATTTACTTTTTTTGAATTACCGGTTTCTACAAAAATATTTTAAACTTAAGAGAACAATAATATCAGATAAATATAAAACTTTAAAAGTAAAGAACAAGATGGGACAGATTGAATGAAATAAATAAAGAATAAAAATTACTTATAAATCAAACGACACTAAGCCAAAATCAATATCTTTTTACAATGACATAAATTATTAACGCTTATAATAAATTATTTGCCGAAAATTGAACAAAAATACTTTTTAATTTAAAAAACAGTAGTAGTACCTAATAAAGATTTGAATTTGCAAAATAAGATTAATTGTAAAGAAACGTAACAAGTTTACTTTCTAATTCATCTGATTTCATAGTATGATGCTTTGACCGGTGGCTCTGCTGGTTTTTAATACTAACTGCTAACATTTACTGGAGTTCATTTAGGCTTTCATATAATATTTAATTGTCAATATTTCTGCGTGTAATTCATTAACCATACTAATTAATTATCTGTAGAAGATGTATAAGTTTCTTAAAAAAAAGACTTCACAATACCGGCAAAAATTAATTATTAATTAATTTAATTTTTATTAATTAAATTAATTATTCTAAAGTTAAGAGTTAAAGGTTCTAATTTAACTTTAACAATGAAAATTCACTAAAAACTGAAAATTCTCTTGTGTTTATCACATTTCTATTAGTAAAAAAAAACCTTCAAAGTAGGAGAACTTTATAACCAGTTTTATAACCTCTTCAATGATTTGTAAAAAATTGCATTTTTTTTATTTTCTACAGAGTTAACAGCCTTTAAGGACGATCATATTTTTAATCCTATTTTTGTAATTTTCTTCGTGTTTGCCGGTATTGTAAAGTCTTTTTTTAAAGAAGCTTATTAATTTTCTGCAAATAATGAATTAGTGC
Source organism: Ganaspis brasiliensis (assembly GCA_037103525.1). Lineage (NCBI taxonomy): Eukaryota > Metazoa > Arthropoda > Insecta > Hymenoptera > Figitidae > Ganaspis > Ganaspis brasiliensis. The sequence goes on from JAZKLR010000187.1 coordinate 544,469, forward strand.
AGTTAATGATTACCTTTAGTAAAGTAAAATAAATTGGGGCTTGCTACCGTCTTTCTTACAAGTACTTTGTAAGCTTTAACTTTTTTCTCACTTAATTTGTCACCTATTTAGCCATAAATGTAAAATAATTGTTATAAATCAAAGTTTTAAATAAGTCAATGCATTACCGCTTTCAGAATTTCGACCCTTGAATTCGTGTTTAAAAGAAGAAAAATGGCTATTGCGTTCACTGCCATTTGCTCCCATATAATTACCGCTTTCTACAAAAGTATTTTAAACTTAAGAAAACAATATATAAGGAATAGAAGTATGAAACTTTTTGGGTTGACAAAAAGTGATTAGATGTAAATAAAAATTTAAAAGCTAAGAATAGGATAGGATAGCTTCAGTGAAGGAAATTAAAGATTAAAAAGTACTTATAAAGAAAGCTTTAGCAAGTGCGAATAAATTTGTTTTTACAACAAATTTGCCGTATTTGACAACGTTGCCGACCGTTTTCCCGACAACATTTATTTCCGACAACTCTTTTTCTCGATACACAGGCACACAAAAAAAATAAAGTTCTCTGATCTGGGTATGAGACCAATATTTTCTTATGTATTTTGATGCGCTGAATCCGAATCCGTCAACAGAATTGACCGATCACGTCACGCTTTGACCCTAACCTCAAAATCAATAAAATAACAGTTTTTGTTCATTAGAATCTGAACCCGACTTAACTTTAATGCATACCTAGTGCCAATAGAAAGCTTGATTTATGACCTTTAAAATGCTTTTTTAAAAATTGTTCTACGATGATTTTTAACGGAGATATAGTATGTTTTTCATAAAATTATTTTTTTCACAATTAACTATTCACGCGTTTTTAACATTTTTAAAAAATCATATGTTACGTAAAACATCATATCTCCGTTACAAATCATCGTAGGACAATTTTTAAAAAAAAAATTTTAAAGGTCATAAATCATGCTTTCTATTGGCCCTAGGCATGCATTAAAGTTAAGTCGGGTTCAGATTCTAATGAACAAAAACTGTCATTTTATTGATTTTGAGGTTAGGGTCAAAGCGTGACGTGATCGGTCAATTCTGTTGACGGATTCGGGTTCAGCGCATCAAAATACATAAGAAAATATTGGTATCATACCCAGATCAGAGAACTTTATTTTTTTTGTGCACTGAAAAAAATCCAATAAGTTATGTTAACTATAGATGAAGAGTTGCAAGAAATTCAGTTGTGCCAACTCCAAAATATAGTTAAATCAAATGAAAACTCAGTTGACTTAACTATTTTTGAATCTTTCGTGGAACTTTTGTATTTATAGTTCGTTTTGGCGATAACTATAAAATAAAGTTGAAATAAATGTTAGAAAATAGTTAAGACGCAGCAACTTCGCATGCGTATCTTCCCATTCTCAAACTTGTTTGCAGAGTAATAAGTATCAACTTGATTATCTTGACTGTCGGTCATGACTTTTATGTCGCTTAAAACTTTGTTGTTATTTGCGCCCTATTGTTTTTGTTTTAGTTAGAAAATCTTATATAATATAAATTAATGAATTAAGGAATTTGTTGATATTCTATACAATAATAATACAGAGGAAAACAATTTTAATATGTACAAATATTTATCCCTTCCATTTTTGTATTTGTGTAGAGAAAATTTTTTCGATTTTCGGAAGGATTAAAAAATAAAAAAATAAACTATGAAGTTATTCTTTTCATTGTCACAAATGTGACAATGAAAAGATTAGACATTTGTGACAATGAAAAGAATAACTTCATAGTTTATTTTTTTATTTTTTAATCCTTCCGAAAATCGAAAAAATTTTCTCTACACAAATTTTAATATGTCTATTGTTCGCCTGTTTGTATTGTACTAAAATTAAAAGACAAAGCTTAGACATCACAATCCAAATGTAAACACTACTGGCCTTTATAATAGATTTGAACTAATAAATACAACGCCATAGCATATTCAAATGTTAAGTCAAAGTTAAAATAACTATAACCGAGATTTAAACCAAATTTTCTTTTGTATTTAAAACGACTGATTTTGTAGTTGAAATAGATATTGGCGCTTTAGTTATCGCCAAAACGAACTATAATTTTTCAGTTGGACAAAATTTTCTTATTTGGATAAACTTAAAAAATTTTTCAGTGTGTGCCTGTGTAATGATTTCCTGACACCTTTCTTCCCGAATGCATTTTCCCGACAATAATTATATATAGGTTTGTAAATTATTTGATGGTGTGAAGTTTGTTGTTCAGTTGTTCAAATGTCAGTTGACATGTTATTTTCTTGATGCATTCATGTCTTTTGGTTACGTCTTCAAAATTCTAGTCCACTTTTAAAAATTATTGTGTCAAATGAATAGTTTACCAGAGATTATCGATAAAAAATTGCTATTAGACGGTTTTGTTTATCTTCGGCCTCGTCCTCGTAATAATAACACAAACTGGGATTGTAATCGTCTGCGAAAAGGTGAATGCATGGCTAGAGCTGTCACAACATTAAACGGCGAGGAAGTTATTGTTTTGCGAGGACCAAACCAATCTGGGCATACACATCCACTTAATCGGGAAGAAGGTTTCTACCCATTATGTTTTTTAGCTTTAACTATTTATTGAATTTATTGAGATTTTATAAAAATAAACTTAATAGCTGAAGCTGAGAGAATTACACATCAAGTAAAACGCCAAGCTGAGGAACACCCTGAACAGCCACCCTCTCATATGTTACGAACAGAACTCATGAACGTTTCTTCTGGTGTTTAATCTCAACTTCCAGATCGTCCAAATTTAATAAAATCAATGCGAAGTTATCGCAGACATGACTTACCCCCTAATCCTATTTCTCTTGAAGCATTAGGTGACATTCCAGAAAGATTTGCGCTTACTTTGTCAGGTGAAAAAATTTTAATCTTTGATTCCCAAGTATCAGAAAGAGTTTTAGTTTTAGTTCCCTACAGTGGTTGCTTTTTTCACTTTTGTCAGTCAGTGTATAGAAAAATTCAAGACTTAGGTTTGCAACAGCAATATAATGATCCAGAAAATCTGGAAATTAAAATTGGATCGCATATGCTTATGGCACTTGCTTTAATTCCACCAGACGATGTTAAACAGACATTTATTCACTTATCACAAATCTTACCGGAAGAACTGTTACCTTTGCTGAATTATTTGGAAGAATATTATATAATTGGACGACCTGTAAGAGGTAGGCGTGGCGCTGTACCACCGAGATATAACATTTTGATGTGGAACCACTACGAAACAGCTTGCGACAGTTCACACAAAACAAATAACATAAGTGAGGGGTGGCATAATAGATTTCGATTGCTAGTTGGGAAACATCACCCAGATTTATACTCAGCCCTTCATGAAATACAAAAGGAACAGCCTGACACTGAGAAAATGATTGCAGAGTTAAGCTTAAGACGATCGGTGAAAGCTGCTCCAAAGAAAAATGGATTGATGCAAAAAATAGAATACAATCCATTGTTCTCACATATGATACAATGAAACAGGAGAACAATATTATAAAATTCTTGCGTTCTGTAGCTCATAATATTAACATTTAATTAATGCATTACATGTCAATAAATTATATTTTAAATAATATTTTAATAAATCTTTAATACTGTCGGGACTTGCATTTTCGGGAAAAAGGGTGTCGGGAAAATCATTTTTCGGGAACCTTGATTCGGGAAATCTGACGGTAATCGTCAATGTACTAACCATTTTAATTATTATTTTTTTTTTTTTAACAGAACAAGTTTAGGAGAGGAAAAAATGCATTTACTGACATGTTCGTGTGAGACTCAACCACATCCTGTGTCAGTACCTCACTAAAACAACCTCTCCCATTCTTGCTTTGCTTACTCCATCTACTCCTGCTCCATCCTTCCTGAAAAGTAAGCAAGGGCGTGATTCATTTACTCAAGACGTTATCCATGTTTCTTGCACTGTTGGTCTTTCTTATAGCCGCCGATGTTCTTTGGCGGTTGTTGGATACGTTGTTGGATACTTTTTTAGAGCTACCGAAAATGATCTTATAATAAACAGTGCTGCCGAATCAGATTGAGAGAGTTTAGAAGAACAGCCTTTTGCATATGAACCGCCAACGCATCAGTCTGGCCCTCGCAGTCAGGAATATTCTTCAATTATCTTACAAATGAAGCCATTGACAGGTTATGTCGATAAAATATCGTATCTTGGGTAATACACCTATCTATTAATAGGTTCTCCCTACAATCTGACAGGCCTCTCTTACATCCTCGTTGTTTACTTACTGCACTCCAGACTGGTTCTATAGATGACAATATCCTCTCCTTGAGAATCCAAGTAAATAGCTTGTAGCAGCTGTTAAAACAAGCAATTGGTCTGTAATTTTTTGGATTGGATAAATCTTTTGATTTTGGTAGAAGTACTGTTCGTCCTTCCACCAACTACTGTTGTATTAGATGTTTCCCGTTGAGATAGGTAGAGAATATACGGGCCAAATTTTGGTGAGTTAAAGTAAACTTCTTCCACCATAGATTATTAATCTTATCTGGCCTGGATGCTGAAAGGTTCTTAGTTTTAGCAACTGCATTTCTTACCTCCTCTTCAGTAATTGGTGGACATGTCTATACAAATTAGTCAAGCCCCTGTCTGACACAAAAGCTGCGAAAGAGTGACAAAGATAACCATTCATCGTTTACTGAATGCGATGTCCCATAGATGTTGCTCCAAAAAGTTTCAATTTTTTCGCGACATGGAGGCCTTTTAACGGTTAGTGATGGTACACTAAACAAGCGGAAAGGATTAGTAGCAGAGATATTATTTAGCTTTATCCATTTCATCCTCCGTTCGAAACGTTCCCTTATGACTACAAGAGAACGTATCTTCTCAATCCAGTGTTGCTTGATGGTCTGCAACTTTGACTTTTTTAGAGTGTGATGCAATCTTCTAAAAGTTTAGGCTATTTCCAAAACTCTTGTCGTGAACCTTCTATTTGATTCGAGATATGCAATCACACTCTGCAATTGAGAAGCATGTCGTGGAGCCAACCCGATCTTGATCTGCACTTGTTTGAGTCGCTGGCAGGTCATAGCAATGCGTTCCGCAACAGATTTTCTGGTACTTTTGCGAAGTAACGACACAGTTTTTTTAAACACAGCACAGGTCAATGTCCAGAGATCTACACTTTCTGAAAGTAATGAGTTCATTGTTCCCTTCAGATATTTTATCCATTTTAATGGAAACCTTAAGATGAATTTTGGTTTCTCTCGATCTCATATTTCCATCTTCGGCCGCTGGCGTTGGTGTTTCACACAAACTTTGTATGTTCTCTGAGGGTCTTCCTGTTCTTGGAGAAGAGCTTTATATCCCCTTTTTCTCAGAGAGGATACCTGATTTCTTGATTACTGAGGCGTCATTTTCGCGTATTGGAGGTGCATATTGACCCATGGAGCACGTAACCTTTGCATGTATCCTCTTCTGTTTGGAGCACTATTTTACCAACACAACAAAATGTCCCACCGAAGTTGGTCCGTCCATTATAACCTTGATCAAGCTTGTCCCTGGTCGTTACTTAGTCGTCGCCTGAGTTCTATCCTATTGCCACGCCCAACTGAACCCTAATCTCCATCCGAGAGAGGCCTATTGTGGGTGGCACTGCGCGTTACAGTAGTCGTAACCGCAAATACTCTGTGTAAGAGGTTATCCCAACACAGAGAAGACAATTATATCGGGTGCCCTCCCATATCTGACTTTTGGTCCGCCTTGGGTATTTTAATTTCCTCGGTACCTTCCATATGTAAGATGACATTTAAGTACTTGACCTAGTCGGCTCAGAAATTCTGTGATATCCGGTAAAGAGTACCACAAGTCCCTTGCCAACTTGATCAAATACCTATGCAATGTTCTCCAATGGTCATCTAAGTACTAAAATGAGTAGGACTAGTATCTTTGAGCTGCTTGTTAACGAAGTCACTAAGCAACCCATTGCGGGTATTATCATTTGTAAAAAATTAAAAACTTCAACTTCTTTGGGAACAGATCGGAGGATGTTTTAGTCCGTGTACTATATATTTTTAGTTTTGGTATACAAATAGCTTTTATTTGAGCACTCAATTTCAAAATCAATTTTCAAAAATAATCCTATTATTATTATTTGTATAGAATTAAAAACTTGAACTTATTTGAGAACAAATCGGAGGATGTTTACATGTTTAAATCATTCACGATGATCAATTTTAGAATAATATTGCGCATATCACAGTTTAAGATTACACATAACATTAATTGTTTAATATTACGTAATCAATTAATCCATTTATCGATTATATATGTTTAACATTGTCAGTTTTATGTATTTCAAACAATAATTCAATTTATTTGCAACCTTAAAATAGTGAATATAAATTATACTATTTTTGTTTCGTAATATATATCATTTATTTAAAACTGTGAAAGTGTATCCAAGTTAAGAATAAAAGTTGCGCGATTTCGTTACAAAAAAAGTAAAATTTTTAACATTTTTTTCGCTAATTTTATCAATATATGCAATGAAAAATGAATCACTAAAACAATTGTAGAAAGATGCAAGGTACTAAATCCTTTGCTGAAAATCGAGCTTTTAAATGTACAAGAAACTGTAGAAGAAATTTTGTCTGAAATTCTGGAGTTTCCAGATATTGTCCGACTGAAGAGCCAAATAGTTAAAAAATAACATACAAAAATATTAAAGGTGGTAAATTCAAGTTGCAATTAAATCTACATAAAGGAAGTGATCAAGAATATTTCCAAAACGGTTACAAAATCGATTTGTTCAGTAACCATCAATTTTAATTTTAAATATTCTGATTTGTTAAAAATTGTTAAGGAAAAGGACGAAGAAATCGCAAAATATAAAGCAGAAGGCACACAACTTTTATGAAAAAATATTATAATATTTTTTGTCTTAATAAAAATAAATTTTTCTTTAAAATACTTAAAAGTGACATTGTTAAATATATATTATCGATAAATGGATTAATTATTTAATTAATATTATAATATATAATATAGGTAATATATAATAATATATAATATATATAGTATATATTAATTATTATATAAATAATATTAAACAAATTATGTAATGTACAATCGAATATTTTGATATTCACAGTATCATTCTGAAGATGATCATCGTAAATGGTGAAAACATGTAGATGATTTTAAACCAAAGACAAAACTTTGAAATGGATTGTGAGATAAAAAACAATTTTTACATACACACGGAGACAAATATCTTGCTTTTATAGTATGAAGCCCTACTCTCCCTTAATCGTAGGGAAAGTGAGAAAACATACCAAGCTTGTTTTATAATTTATTATCCAATAAAATATTCTGAACCTTTGATAGATGGTTCTGTAGGTCTTAAATGATAACAAAAAAATCATGTTTTGATGTATATAAAAATACACTTAGGTGCATAAATGCCTTACCCAGAAGTTTGAGGTAAGGATATGTAAGGTAAGGATTTATGCACCTAGGTGTACGTAAGTGTTATTAATTGACAGAAATTGTAAGAAAATATGAGAGCTTAATCAAATAATACCAGTAAAATTAGACAAATTTGTTTTCAATTCCGTTCTATGTAACAGAGAGGAATTTGGCGCAAAATTTTTAGGATCATCTTGTTCCAGGAATGGTTCATCTGAAAATAAATTAACTAATAAGAAGAAGATATACATGTAATTTGTTTACTTTAAGTCCAATATTCGTAAATAATTGTGCCAATTTGAAAACACGTAACTTTTAAGAACAGAGTAGAAAGAACGTATCTTTGTGGAATGACTTGAAAACAATGCATTCAGGTAGATTTTATATTGCACATGAGCAGTTTATAAAAATACTGATACCCAAACAAGAAACGCCGTGTCCGCAACTCTGATTAGTCACCTGCCTTTCATTGGATACAGCATTTCGGAGAAAATGCTGGCGGCTGAATACATTCAAAAGATACATACTTTCCAACCTGCTCTAAAAAGTTATACGACTTATAATTGTTCTAAAACAATTACGTATGTCCAACTTATAGTGAACGAATTGTGTAAATTCAAGTTTCTATATTGTAAATATTGTAATATTGTAAATATAAAAAAAAGTAAATAAAAACTAGACAAACAAAACATAAAATTGTTTGCATATCTGGTAAAAAGTTCGGACGAATTCGGGATTAACTCCGGTCGGAAATGTCTGGAAATATTCAGAATTAATACGGGATGCGTCTGCAATTAATCTGGTTTATATTAATATTTTTATTAATATTATTTATATATATATTAATATTCCATACCGAATAGGTCCGAAATAGTACAGAATTTGTCTGGCACACATATCTTCAATTTGGTAAAAGTCTGGATTAACATGGAAATTATCTGACAATCCCCATAAATTTCGGATTGAGCTCGGTTAATTGATTAACAAATTATGCAAAGAAAGGCACAATTGCAGATGTCAGCCTTAGGCTCAAGACAAATGATCGACTATACAAGAGTCGGGAGGCGCATTTGGTTTTAACGTCCAGTTCCCACCTGTATAAGCCTATACCACACAACTCCACTTACAGAGTATAGGGGCCGAGAAATTCTCGGCCAATGCAAAATAATGTTGCAATTAATTGCAGTCCAACACCAACCCTGGCTTTCTGACCCTTCACTGTAAAAATTGGTGGGACAATATGTCTCAAAATGAAACACTTTGAGACGCATATGTCTCAGAGTTAGCCACAATATGTGTCTTGTGTCCCCATATTTGAGACATTTGTTTGCATTTGTTATTGCAGTGTTCACTGCTCATTTCCCGTAGCAAACATTCTACTAGTAAGTCTTACGACATGATGTTCAGATAAAGCTAAGGATATAGTAGAGCGAACTACTAAGCTTCCTTTAAGAATGGTCATTCAGAATGTCTCACATCTGCAAATTCTACAATGACGTGGATCGCCCTCAATACAGTACTTTGGTACATCATCTTAGAAATGTCTCAAAATTTTAAGTCGATGCGAGCAAAATTGGAAGAGAGAGCGCGTTTTGTGCGCCGCTAAAAATGCCCATGACTGTCGAGTCGTTTCTTGCGGCGCACAGTGGTTTGAAATCAGAATTTGATATTCAAATCAATCTCACAAATCTCTTAAGAATTTATTACTGAATGTAAAAAAAAAAATTGAAAATCCATGCAGCTATTCTCTCTAAAAGTTGATTTCAACGTTAAATTCTGATTTCAAACCTCTGCGATAGCGAGAAGGTTAAACGCGTTTTTCTCAAACCCACATTTTCAAAGTTGGTGGAAACTACATCTTGAAAAATTACGCACCGATCATTTTGCAATTTTTTGCACATCTTTTATACACATTTAGCTTGTTCTTGAGCGGAAGACTTTTTTTATAACGTTTATAGTTTGTTTAAAAAAATAAAAATGATCCATTTTTTAAGCAAAAATTACAATTTTCACTAAGTGCTATAAAAAATTAAAAAAATATTTTTTTTTTTCAAATGTGCTTCGTTCAAGTACTAAAGAAGCTAATCTACTAACAAAAAAATTTTTGTTATTTAATTTTAGATGATCCTGTCGGGACTTATGATGTCCACCACAAAATTTTTTTTTTTTTTTTGGGAGCCCAAATAAATTTAGTATAACTTTTATAATCGTTTACTATATTAAAATGTAACCAGTTTATCGTTTATTTTTTCGTTAGTTTGTCCATTTTATTAAGTTAACCTACTTTTTCCTATTGGTATATTAAAAAATAGTGAGTCCTTTATGTAGTGAAAATTTTTATACGCAGTTGCATATGGAAAATCGTGCATTAATACATAAAAATGATGTTGACTTACGAAAATTTGACAAATTTTTCGTTCGTTCTTTCACCACTTCTATTAAGTCTACTCACTTTTCCTGATTAAAATACATTTTCATGCGCAGTAACACATGCGCAGTAGGTCACATTAAGCGCTACATGTCCGAGATAGTTCATCGTGAGGGCCACATGTGCGCAGTAGTCATACGTAAGTTCTGCACATGCGCAGTAGTTAACTGGGTCAATTTCACATGCGCAGTAGTAAAAATTGAGTGCTACAGATGCGCTGTATTGCACTAGGAGAGTACTGTTGGATTTAAAGGTGCTTAGTGATTGCTATAATTCTAACGAATTTTACGTTTTTTTTTAAGTTCAACAAAAATCAAATATTCATCTCTTGTTATATGTAAAATAATTTAGACACGATTTACTTTTAAAAAATGCATATCGTACCCAATGTGTCTAAAATTTCTGTTTACATGTTTATTGAACTTTACATGCATGAAAAATTTTCTTAACAAACTTTTTTTTTGAAGTTTTTGTTACTGCGCATATTTAGCTATACAGGGATCCTTCTGCGCATGAGTTTTGATTTTTATTTTTAAATGTTGTTAGTTATTTTGGTTATAATTGTTTAGTTTTGATTAAGAAACTTTTTTTTCATTTTATCATTATTTTTCGAAAATTATTATAAGAATTAACACTAACTTTAGAAAAATTATCATTGAAATTAATTAATTGTATATAGTTTTAACCCTCCAATGTTAGCCGTTGCTTATCTTTTTATTGTACACTGATCGCCAGATATGCTTTAACATATTTCCATATGACCTAGGTATTAAAATGTTAAAGCATATCTGGCGATAGCTGTGCAATAAATAATGAGTAATGATTAGCAACAATAAGAAAGTTAAATAACAAATTATAGAAGGACGCAAAAGGTATGCAATTAATTACGGTGCGTTACGTAGAGGGACGGAGAGATCATAATAGCTTTATAAAAGCGTTACGTATTTTTTAACCAAACACTTATAACAACTAATTTTTTTAACTTAATATTATAATATTTAAAAAATAAAATAAAATATATTTTGCCGCTAACTTCTACATAGAAAAATGAACTATTTATAATTAAATTTTTTTTTTAATAAGATAATCGTTCTTGAGTTATCAAAAATTCAAAAATAATTACTAATTTTTGAATTTTGAATAAAAATATTTTATAAAATTGAAGAAAATGAATTTAAAATTTGATAAAATTAGCTATCAAATGACATAAGTGTAATTTAAGCATGATAATCTCTTAAAAAACAATATTATTTAAAAAATAAAGAAAAAAAACATTAATTTTATCAAAATATTAATTATAAACATTTACAGTATGTTTTTTTAGATTTTGATTTTTATAATATTAAAGATCAAAAACTAATATTAAATTGAGACATTTTTAAGCTTCGTAACATAAATAATAAACTAAATACAAAACGTTTTTTAAAACCTTTAATACCTTAAAAGTAGGCAAAAGTTATTCGACTTGATTGTATGAGTACAAAAAGTGCAAAAAAATTTAGAACCAATGTTTACTGCAATGTTTAATGCAATGCTGAAAGCAACAAAAAATAATTAAAATTTATTAACATGATTTATGTATATAAATATAAATATTATAATAAATATATATACAGAAAATAAATAAACATTTTCAAATTAATAATTCTCTACCTTCGATAAATACATTCAAGGTTCTTGGAGGCATTCCATGATGGAGAAAAAGATACGATATTATAGTGTTATATTTTTATCTCTCAAATGATTATAAAGCTTTGAGAAGGGGGCAATTGCCCATAACCATTCTGAATCTCAAATAATTTTTACAATTGAAGAAAAAAATCAATTATTATTATTATTTAGCATACTATATAAAATTCAAAATAGATTGAAAAGAATTAAGATGTCCTTTGTAATCATTAAATTAATAAAATTTTTATAATGATTAATTATAACAATATAAATTATTAAAATATAAAAACTGTTAAAAAAATTAATAAAAGTTTAATGACAAATAAGTTCACTAATTTTTTATAATATGTTCACATTAATAAGCAATTAAAAAATAATAATTATCAAGCAAGCGAGGTTAATATTGCTAGTTTTTGTTATTTTGTAATGAATAAACTCAGAAATGTTTTTTAAATATAGGTTAATTTCATGCAAAATTTATAAACAAAAAACCGTCCTTCATTTTTCTTTAAAAAATCGAAAGAAACCATATACATAAGCATCCCTGACTGCCTATGCCCCCTTAATTGCTTACTAAGTCGAGGTATGCAACTCACACATCGACACATCAGGCACCGACATTTCTTAACCCAATCATTGCGGGCAATCACCAGATCGCCCGTGGTACCATTTAGATCCAGATAGGGGTACCCAAGAGAAAACCGAATCCACCTTCTTATTTTGTCATTTACATTTAATATAGTGAATACACATTCCTGTTGATGTCCTACGATGAAATCTCCGGATACGAGGACCGTACGTACGGATAATGTACAGAGACTTTTATACACATCATATGTACACCGAGACACATAAATGCTGAACTTCCGGTATATTGTTTGTCTATTGTTTGAACAATAAACCGGAAGGACAGCATTTATGTGTCTCGGTGTACTACTCGTTCATATGATGATTATAGAAGAATAGTTTATATCGATACGGGTCTAAGAGGATCCTTAAGTGCCAATTATTAGCATGGAAGGGACATATTATCTGACCGATTTAAGGAAGTTAAACTTGACGACTGGAGTGGGTAATGGTAGCTGGAAGGGCAACTCCTGAGGAGAAAAGAGAAAACTTTATGTGACTTTTACATTTTTGACAAATAGCATTGTTCGTTTTAAATTAATTGACAGTTGTCGGTTAAACATATTTTAATTAAAATTTTAAAGTAGATCTACATGATCAACAACGCTTTACTTATAATTTATCATGACAACAAAATTGGACATTTGTTGTGCATCGACATTTTTATTAATGCTCGAGGGTGGTCTTGCTTGTGATGAAGAATACAGAGAATCAGAACACTGTGAATTTTGTCGACAAGGATTACGCTACATTTGGGGAACATCATCGTCACTAAAGTTGACATTTGTGAGAAAATCCTCTTTTTTTTGTTATTTTTTTGACGAATACGTGTTTGGACTAGATCTCTTTGCATCAAAAGCAAACATTAAATGTAAGTTATACATTTCATGGCACAGAGATTCTGACTCTGTTGCAATAGATGTGTCACTATGGATTGGGCGGGTTATTTTTTCTATGCTTTTTCTCTATTCTCAGTCGTTTTACGAGTATTACAAAAGATTCGGACAGATAAAGCGGAAGGAGTTGTAGTTGAACCAAGGTACCCCGGTACCTTTTATTTATGTCACTATTAGTGATTTTAGAAACTATTCATGTTCTGTAGGTACAAAAACTACACTGAGAAAAATGTCTGTTCATAAATATTCAAATTAAATATTTAGATATTGAACCTTAGCAGTATTAAAAATATTAATTTTACTGTCTAAAATATTAAGTTTGAATATATCAATTTTTCTCAATGTACACAGATGCGCTGTTTCTAAGCCTTTCCACAAAGATACGTACTTTCTGCTTTGTTCTTAAAAGGTACGCGTTTTCCAAATTGTGACAAACACTTGCGTACATTCCACTTGGGGTGAACGATATAGACTAAGGACTGGAAACGGAACAAAAAGTACTTGTTCCTTACACACGAAAAACCACACCAAGTGGCCTTATCGCAAACAATATGTCGCTGGGTACGAAATACCCTCGAAAAAAGTGGTGTGGACACCAAGATTTTCTCAGCCCACAGCACCCGGCATGCAGTAACATCAGCAGCAGCGCGTAAGGGAACATCATCTACATTGGCACTTTTCTATACCCGACCTATTTTTAAATCAACGACATTCGCGGAAGCGACCATTAATTGAATACTATCATCTTTTTCCACCAAAACTTATGATTATTTAATTCTTTTTACAGCTAAAGTTGTATGTTATACCATAGAGCATAGTTTAGCTCAGAAAATTATTTCAAGGTGTTAACCCCTTTTACTTAATGTTGTAAGAATTAAATGAGGTTTCTGAAATAAAATAAACTCGCTTAAGACTATAAACATCTAGCTATTTGATCTTGAGGACGAGACATAGAAATAAAATTGTATGGATGTAACAAACTTACCTTAAGTAAAGATCAATCCAAATTCTATGAGATATCTCGTCCTAAAAGAACACTTCAACTTTACCTGAAACAATCTCATGTGTGAGTTTTGGAAAGATTTAAAGTATAATGACAAAAAAGGGGAAGGATGACATGGACGACACCTGACGATGATTTGAGTCGTGGAACGAAGACAGACTCACCATCATTCTTTTCATTTATTGAAAAGCACCATGGATTAAACACAAAGAATTTATTGAAGAACTGGACCAACAACAATATTCTTCTCGCACAAGCCACATCAAGGAGAAATTTCTTGTCAAACTGTAGAAACAATGACGTTTTTCCTCAACACGTCGTTAATATAAGTAAGCATCATTCGAGTACTACTTTTCATAGCAATTATATTAAAAACAATTTTCCAAAACTAAATGGTTTCTATTCTAGTAAATTACTGAAACTGGAGATTAGAGATATCTATTTTCATAATAGTTTTTTAAAAAGAATTTTAGAAAAATCAAAAATATGTATTCTGAATTCTAACATTGAAAATTCTGTTATTGAAAAGTTTTTTGAATTCTCAAAATTAAAGTTTATCCGCATTTACAATAAAAAAAGCGCACTACATTTTTCAAAATTGAACTCTTTGCTCTTCAAGCAAAATTCTAATAATGTTTCATATAAAAAAAGAAACTGGTTCCGAAACTTAACTGAAGTGAACATTCTGACAGATGTAATAGATGTTATAACGTTAGGCCCTGCACAATTTGACTACGATGTTCTGAAGTTTTTATTTTTTAATACTTCCCATGACCTTCTTTTGATCGATTTTACACACTTTGACATCTTTCTAACTGATTTTACCAATATATGGAGTGGAAAATTAATCACTGAAACAATTGTAAAAAGATGAAAGGTACTAAATCCTCTACTAAAAATCGAGCTTCTAAATGTAGAAGAAACTGTAGAAGAAATTTTGACTAAAATTCCAGAGGGTCCAGAAATTGTAACTAAAGAGTCAAATAGTTATAAAATAACATTATACAAAAATATTAAAGGTGGAAAATTCAAGTTGTAATTAAATCTACATAAAGGAAGTGATCAAGAATTTTTCGAAACAGTTACAAAATCGATTTGTTCAATAACGATCAATATAAATTACAAACATTCCGCTTTATTAAAAATTGTTAAGGAAAAAGACGAAGAAATCGCAGTATATAAAACAGAAGGCGCATAACTTATACGAAAAAATATTGAAACCAAATCTTTTATCGAAGATCCAAAGATATTTAACATTCCTTAAATATAATTCAAAGTACTTTGAATGAAACTTGTAACTTCTTTTTTGAATTCTCAAAATTAAAGTTTATCCGCATTTACAATAAAAAAAGCGCAGTACATTTTTCAAAATTGAACTCTTTGCTCTTTAAGCAAAATTCTAATAATGTTTCATATAAAAAAAGAAACTGGTTCCAAAACTTAACTGAAGTGAACATTCCGACAGATGTAATAGATGTTATAACGTTAGGCCCTGCACAATTTGACTACGATGTTCTGAAGTTTTTATTTTTTAATACTTCCCATGACCTTCTTTTGATCGTTTTTACACACTTTGACATCTTTCTAACTGATTTTACCAATATATGGACTGGAAAATTAATCACTGAAACAATTGTAGAAAGATGCAAGGTACTAAATTCTCTACTAAAAATCGAGCTTCTAAATGTAGAAGAAACTGTAGAAGAAATTTTGACTAAAATTCCAGAGGGTCCAGAAATTGTAACTAAAGAGTCAAATAGTTATAAAATAACATTATACAAAAATATTAAAGGTGGAAAATTCAAGTTGTAATTAAATCTACATAAAGGAAGTGATCAAGAATTTTTCGAAACAGTTACAAAATCGATTTGTTCAATAACGATCAATATAAATTACAAACATTCCGCTTTATTAAAAATTGTTAAGGAAAAAGACGAAGAAATCGCAGTATATAAAACAGAAGGCGCATAACTTATACGAAAAAATATTGAAAACAAATCTTTTATCGAAGATCCGAAGATATTTAACATTCCTTAAATATAATTCAAAGAACTTTGAATTAAACTTGTAACTTCTTCTTTGAATTTTCAAAATTAAAGTTTATCCGCATTTACAATAAAAAAAGCGCAGTACATTTTTCATAATTGAACTCTTTGCTCTTCAAGCAAAATTCTAATAATGTTTCATATAAAAAAAGAAACTGGTTCCGAAACTTAACTGAAGTGAACATTCCGACAGATGTAATAGATGTTATAACGTTAGGCCCTGCACAATTTGACTACGATGTTCTGAAGTTTTTATTTTTTAATACTTCCCATGACCTTCTTTTGATCGTTTTTACACACTTTGACATATTTCTAACTGATTTTACCAATATATGGAGTGGAAAATTAATCACTGAAACAATTGTAGAAAGATGCAAGGTACTAAATCCTCTACTAAAAATCGAGCTTCTAAATATAGAAGAAACTGTAGAAGAAATTTTGACTAAAATTCCAGAGGGTCCAGAAATTGTAACTAAAGAGTCAAATAGTTATAAAATAACATTATACAAAAATATTAAAGGTGGAAAATTCAAGTTGTAATTAAATCTACATAAAGGAAGTGATCAAGAATTTTTCGAAACAGTTACAAAATCGATTTGTTCAATAACGATCAATATAAATTACAAACATTCCGCTTTATTAAAAATTGTTAAGGAAAAAGACGAAGAAATCGCAGTATATAAAACAGAAGGCGCATAACTTATACGAAAAAATATTGAAACCAAATCTTTTATCGAAGATCCGAAGATATTTAACATTCCTTAAATATAATTCAAAGTACTTTGAATGAAACTTGTAAACATATGTTTAAATCTCTAGTCAATTTTTGTAATAAAACTGAAAATTTAAACTTTAGATGTTTTCAAAATAAGGAAGACCAGGACTATTTGGCGCAAGGGCTGCTTGACGCACTTGAGTTTATTCTAAGGTGAAATTTCGAATTAATTTCCATCTTTACTCAAGTTTATGTACTTAATGAACTGTAACTTTGCACGTAGTTTCATTGTTATTGATTATTGCGGAATATAGGTAAAAATAACTGATTTTGGTGCTTAAAAGTACATTTTAAACGTATTCAGTTTTTTGTTATATCTTTTTAAGAAATGTGATAAGAAAAAATTCAGAAGTTAAGTATTGAGCTATGAATATTTATTTTGAAAGAAAAATAAAAAAGTCTGATTTATATTTACAATGATATAAATAGAGAAAATATATCAAAAGCCAGTTCGAAGTTACTTGGCGCATCACATGACTAGAGGGGAGGAAGTAAGATATTACACTAAAACAATATAGTTTTGAAAAAAATATGTTTTACGTTAACAAAATGAACTTTTTAGGTGAAGTAGTTACCTCCATTCTATACCCAAACGTAGACATGTCTATGAAAATACTATTTACAACCTAAGAAATCAACGTTGTTATATATCTATTATCATCCCGTCTGTTATCTTCACTTTTTTGAAAAATAACTTTTTTTTATTAATTAGTTAATTTTTGTTATAAAATTTCTCAACAAACTTGACTTACATTATAATATACTTTAAATCGTATCGTTCACCCCAGGTTGAAGGTACTCAACTGTTTTTGAACATTTGGAAGTCGCGTATCTTTTTAGAATAGGTTAGAAAGTATGTATATTTAGTGGTGTTTTTAGAAACTACTGATGTTGTGTAAGTACAAAAACTACACTGAGAAAAATGACTGTTGATGGATATTAACATTAAATATTTAGATATTAAAAATTAGTATATTCTGTATAGTTTATATATAGTTTATATATATATATATATATATATATATATATATATATATAGTTTTCATAACTGCAAAATTGTCAGACTTAATTAACAAAGAGTCAAGAGTGTATACGAATGTATATATGTATGTATATGAAAAAATAAAAAAAGGTAGTATAGGTAATATAAATTAATTTTAAGGAGGAACCGGACAAACAATCGGAACAAAAGTTAGTCCAAATGAATAATTTTGATTTTTGATATAGAAGACACATAAGTTAATGTAATTTTTTTCAGGGAAAGTGTGGACATTTGTAGTTTTTACAAAATGAGCCGTTAAAAATTGCAATTTGATGAAAATTAAAAAAAATTGACGTTGGAAACGATTATTCAATTTTAGGTTCAAATTAACAGAAATTGAATAAACGTTTCCAACGTCAATTTTTTTTAATTTTCATCAAATTGCAATTTTTAACGGCTCATTTTGTAAAAACTACAAATGTCCAGACTTTCCCTGAAAAAAAATTACATTAACTTATGTGTCTTCTATATCAAAAATCAAAATTATTTATTTGGACTAACTTTTGTTCCGATTGTTTATCCGATTCCTCCTTAATAAATTTAAAAGAAAAGAAAATTGCAGTATATGGAAAACGTACATTTATGTGTGTGTTTAAATTGGGTTTCCAGTGGGCATACGTGTCCAAAAGACGTATTTATGTTGTATTAACATAACTATATCAGGTATTGACATGATTTATTTGTATCGACACATGTTATTCAGAAGAATAACATGAACAGAAGAATTTATGTTAAAAATCAACTGGAATGAATCATCAGAGGAAAAGAGGCATATGTATTAAGATTGAGTTTTTCAACAAAATATGGAAAGACCACTATTCTCGGGCAGAAGGATGGAATTACCACTCTTATCGATACGGTTCAAAGAGAATCCTCAAGCGCCAATTCTTGGCTAGGAAGAGAAAAGAGAAGAATTTACTTGATTTTTACATTTTTTTGTTTGTTTTAAATTAATTGACAATTGTCGAATATACATATTTTAATTGTAATTTTAATGCGGATCCGCGAGATCAATATCGCTTTACTTATAATTTAAAGTATGAAATAATATTGGTCAAGCAAAGATTAATAACACATTAAAAGAAAAAAAAGATATATCACGAGAACAAAATTGGATATTTGCTGTACTTCGACATTTTTATTAGTGCTCTAGAGACGCCTCGCTTATAATAAAGAATTTAAAGGATAAGAACCCTGTGTATTACAGCGTCTTGTTTTTCTTTAGATCATTGTGATATAATAGGAACTGCATCATTGCGTGATTCTAAGAACTCGATTATAGAATTAGGAAAAATCTTGATTCCCGTTTTTCCGGATTTGGAATCGTCTGAAATTGTCTCTCGATATTGCACGTTATGAACAGTTAGGGAATAGAAGGAAGGGAAAGCAGAACATTAGCTTAGAACATGAATTTACGAGATCGATTCCAATTTGATTTATTAAAGCACATATTGTTGTACTGAGGTCATTAGTATTACACTGATAAAAAGGATTCCTAACGTCAAATGGGATTCATTTGAGTCAATCTCGCCGCGCAATTACGGGCGGCGAAACACGCCGCGAGATTGACTCAATAGCTCAGCGAATTTGACTGAATGTCTTTGAGTCAAATACATAAGAAGTTGAGATGAATATAATTCATTTCATACAAGCACTTCTATTACTCTTTTTAACACACATTCTATATAATCAATAAAATACGTAATTTAATCAATTATCGAATGACATTATCTCAAAGCAGTTTTTATTTATCGGAAAAAATTTTTTAATTCAGTTAAAAAATATATTTCATTGTAACTATATTACTTTTTATCCAAATAAAATGTTTATTTTTAGTTAACTTATATTTTTAAAGTCGACAACTATCTACAAAAAAAAGAAGGGTTTTATTAAAAGCCCAAATACATACTTATATGTATATAATGTACATAGTCAAAGAATGAACTATGACTATGACTTTGTCGATACAAGGTTCTTATAAATCCTATAAGCAGAGTCTAATGTGAGGTGAAGCGCAGTGCGCCCCTTGTAGACAATCAGTTGAAACTACAGCTTTTAGTTGACAATCTCATGGTGTATTTGAGTCAATTTCATTTTAGTTTTATTCAAATATATTAAGGTTATTGCTTCAAACTCATAGTTTTTCATGAGAAACTCACAAGTTACTGATTCAGTTACATGGAATTTAATTTAATAAAATATTTTTTAAAGATAATATCGCTCTGTTTGTGGTTCAAGTAAACCCTGTTGATTGCTTCAACTACCGTGTTATTGAGTCAACTAGAATCCATTTGGCGCAATCGCAGATCGGACAAATACGCGGCGAGATTGACATTATCTCACCATTTTTATCAGTGTATTAAATTGGACTATATTGATCATTACTAATTTTGTTGTTATTTAAATCGTTAAATATATTTATTGTATGTCTAAATTTTTTTTAATTATAATCTTTAGAATTGTATCATATACATATATGCATAATATGCTATGATATAATATGACAGGCTATGACAATGAACAAAGTTTGCTGTGTTAAACAATATTAGCTGAATTTTTTAAAATTTACTTTCACAGCCAATTTGTTTGCTGTTGCTATATTTGCAAACATATATTGACATATGTTGTAATTATACAATTTAGACCAGATTAATTGTATACTTTTCCGGAGTAAATCTGGATTAAGATATTTCGTCGAACCAAACAAACTTCGAACTGTACCGGACTGAATATCTTGACAAAGACCTACCCTATTTCTGAATCCGGAATTAATTCAGATTTTGCCCGTTTGTGGGTCACGGAATCAGGACAGAATTCATCCGAAATTTTTACTTTGGAAATTGTAATAAATATTACAAAGCGGTAGGTACCAAGAAAATATTGATCTATTTCCGTCTTCTTGCTAGTGGAAGCATTGGAATTACCTAAATGACGATTGACTTCTTCAGCTTTAGAATAGTTGCCTTTGACAGAAAAAATTGTATTAACATACAGTATTTAGAATATATATTAGATTCTTTATAAATTTTCAAATTTTTAATATTGAATTTATCACACAAAGATAAATTCAAAATAATACGTTGAGGTTCATAACACTTCCCCAAATTTCATGTGACATTTCTTTTATTTAACCTTTTATAGGGAACATTCTTACAATATATCTCTCTATATTACAAAAAGATATCGCCGCCACCGCCAACGCCGCTGTTTCAAGATTTGAGCTCTGTCCCCTACCCTCCCTTTACACCCAACGTCTACCTTACACCAACCCTGCCTCTCTCTCCTGATCATACTCTTCTCGGGCCACCTAGGGATTCCTCAAATACTCTTCAGAGACTCTCTGGAGCATCTCTAGTCTCCTCAGAATTCTTATAGAGTTAAATTTAAAGTTAAAATTAAGGAAGCCTTTTTAGAGAATCCAGGAGAGCCACTTAAGCAAAAAAAAAACAAGAATTTGTTTTTAAAAATAAACTAGGAGAAAATTATATCCATTTCATGGACATTTCGCTTCCAAGTACTATGACGCCTTCTTTCACATTATGTTTATAATGTGTCTATTTTGCCAGATATCTGTCGATTTAAGGTGCTCAAATTATTCTGCCAGACAGCAAACTGGCGATTGAAGGTGCTCGAATTATTTTTCCAGACAGCAAACTGTCGATTTAAGATGCTCAAATTAGTTTGCCAGTAACGAAAGATAAATAGTAAAAGATTGGTGAATTAAGATGAGAAGGTTATTTCGACAGTAAAAGAAAAAAATTATAGGTTTCATATTAAACATAAAAATAAAAAATTGAGGTAAGGTTACAAATGTGTCAAAATCTTAAATATCTATTCATTTTAAATTCAAATCCGACTTTATTAACATAGTCTTTTAACTTTAATTTTTTTTAAAGTATAATTTTCTTATAAAGTTTCCTGGTTAAAATTCATTTTATAATTTATGTAAGTATTAATAAAAGTGGTTTATACGTTGGCCTTAAATATTTATTATTACATTTTTAAATTATTATTTGCTTTATTATAATGCACGTATATGTATATAAATTAGTGACTGGGAAGTAAAAAAATTAATTAATTAAATTTAATTGCGTTTATTATATTTACAACATAATATTAATACTATATTATTTTATAGGATAAATGCGGGTAAGTCCGCACAGTACCGATAGTCGGACATTTTCAGTTTTTATGGAATGTAAAAATTACCTGCAGCACTCTCTGATGATTTTTAAATTAGTTAAAATGCAACAGTAATTTACTCAACCGCGTTGTTTTGACATTTTGTTTGACTACTTTACATAAATTATAAAATGAACTTTAACAAGAAAATTTTTTTAAGCAAATGAGAAATAATATGATAATATTGAATCTAAAATAAATATTTAAATTTACCGCCAGACACGAAGGGATTGCAAACTGCAAGCATTTATTACTTTAAAAAAAATTAAGGTTAAAAGACTACGTTCATGAAGACGGATTTTAATTTAAAATGAATAGATATTTAAGGTTATATCTATATTGGTATTTACTAACACACATCACTGTCATGTCGCTATACAAATTTTGTACCTGTGTGCTGCGACAAAAGGGCCGCAGTAGCCGGGCGGGAAACTAACCAGTGTATCACACCAATAGCCTAACGCACAATGAATCGTAATCGCTAATCGTTAATCGTAAGAATGAGAGGAAGGAGGACAGAGATATATGTCTGTCCTCCTTCCTCTCATTCTTACGATTAAGGATTAGCGATTACGATTCATTGTGCGTTAGGCTAATGCATTACGGCTTGGAGAGCCTGGATTACATAAAAATACTCTCAAAAATATCAATTGTATCTCAAATGGTATCTAGAAGTGTCATATATGCACACCAGTACTGGAATGACGTCAGGCTGAACTAGGGACGTGCAGGGTTGTGTACGTAATATACCAGAGGTAGGGATGGGCAATCTCGAAAAAAATTAAATCGATCTCGAAAATTTAGGATCTATTTTTTCGATTAATCGGACAAGAAAAAATCGATTCAAGAATCGATTTATTTCGATCTTCCTGTAGTAAAAGTGTTAAATACATTATATAAACCATAAATTATTCAATTTTTAAAAACAAAAAAAAATTCATGTTCAATGAAATTTGAGTTTTAAGAACAAAAATACAACATTCTTTGGTAATTATTTAGAATCGCGGCTTTTCCGAATTTTTAAGTTCTTTGATCGGGACCAAGCCTAAGTGGTGTATTTCAGCACCAAATTAAATAATCCGGTGGAAGAGGTTGAAAAAGTTTACCGGTTTTTTTTATTTTTACAAAAAACATGAATTTTTTAACAATTGTAAATAAACTATTTTTAATTACTTTTTTGCGAATAAAGGACTTCAAACAATTAAATTTGAACTCCTGTCGCACAATTATAATAAAATTTATAATAAGAACTGTTGTTTTGACAACTGTAAATACTGCCAGGGTTGTGTACTGAAGCGCAAGGATAGGTAGCAAACTATAATTTATGTGCAGGTGTTTTACACGTGTAAACATGCTCAGGATTGTATAGGAGACTGTAGTGATACTGTGATACACAGTGGTGGGTAGTCTTCAACTGACCTCAAGTGACCGGTGACCGTCACAGAACCGAAATAATATAACAATAATTAAGGTATGCTCCCAGCTTGGCTGCCTGCATGCATGCGGACAGACGGGGCAAGGGACGCGAATGAGTGTGACTGAGAAAGACTGATATCTCTCTCTCCATCACACTCATACGCGTCCCTTGCCCCGTCTGCCCGCATGCATGCAGGCAGCCGAGCTGGGAGCGTACCTTTATTGTCAAAGATACTTTACAAATAGATCCGGCGAGGGTCCTGGTGGCATGTGGACTAACTAAAAATTTCCATTAGTAAGAAAAAGACACATATATATCTCCGTCCTTTTCTTACTATTGGAAATTTTTAGTTAGTCCACATGCCACCAGGACCCTTGCCGGATCTATGTGTAAAGTATCTTTGTTATTGTCAAAAAATATAGTAATTACGGCCGAAGGCCGTGCGGAATGTGTTCCTATCGGCCAGCTTGAAAAAATGAGAGAGTGAGGAGGACAGTCCTAGGTGGGGGGGGGAGGGGGTGTCCCTAAACAGACTGATATAAAATACGCCG
Organism: Ganaspis brasiliensis; assembly: GCA_037103525.1. NCBI lineage: Eukaryota > Metazoa > Arthropoda > Insecta > Hymenoptera > Figitidae > Ganaspis > Ganaspis brasiliensis. The sequence goes on from JAZKLR010000187.1 coordinate 568,579, forward strand.
ACTTCACGTATTAATGGCACCCCAACCCCCCCCCCCCCCCTAGCTTGTCCCCCTCAATCTCTTTTTTTCAAGCCGGTCGATAGAAACACATTACTGTATTGGTAATTACTGTATTTTTTGATAATAATTATTATTATATTATTTCGGTTCTATGACGGACACCGGTCAGTTGCCGCCAGTGCTGCGTCACTACACAACTCTGGCCTTAGGGTGAAGTCACATACGACGGAGTAGGGTATCAGTGGATTACAATAGACCAATTAGATAATTGGTCACAATGGAAAGTTTTTTCTGATTGGTCTATTCTATTCCTCTGATAATCTACTCCTTCGCATGGGTCTTCACCCTTACGTAAGTGATCACTTTTAAAAGGATGAGTAACTGCCTGTCTTAGTGCAGTTAAAAAATTGAAGTTTTTTGTAAAAATAAAAAAAGCAGGTAAACTTTTTCAACCTCCCCCACCGGATTATTTACCTGAATTTTCTCATTTTGGTAAACGTTTATTAGTAATTGTCGGTAAAAGACTCGGTATTTCTGGGTTATACCGAGCACGACACATCACTAATCATATTTGTTAGCCCTTAAAAGGGCTGATTGATTCATCATATTTGTTAGCCCTTAAAAGGGCTGATTGATTCATCATATTTGTTAGCCCTTAAAAGGGCTGATTGATTCATCATATTTGTTAACCCTTAAAGGGCTCATTGATTGATCAGTTTGTTAGCCCTTAAAAGGGCTGATTGATTGATCAGTTCGTTAGCTCTTAAAAGGGCTGATTGATATATCACATTTGTTAGCTCTTAAAAGGGCTGATTGATTTATTGCGGGCAATCGTTTGGATTTTTCATCTCTTGGATCGCGTCGAAGGTTTGATGGAAGCGAGAACAAAAGCTTTTAAATTTTCGCTTAAAAAGGTATTCGGCTATGTACCCGTCCATGTGATCTTCTCGGCGATCGTACGTGGGTATGGCCTTTCTCGTGTCGCGCCAAGTGCGTTCTATGTGCTAAGTATGAGCACCTGTTTCTGGATCCACAAAATTGTATTTGTGGTTCACAGTTAGATGCTCAAACCCTAGCTTCTCGACGCCATTGTACGCTTTCCAACAATCGGAAATTATTGTTGTTCCTGCCTCAATTCTTTCGCTAATTATAGCCAAAAGAGTTGCACTTGTCCTACCAGGAACAGGAATAATAAAAATTTCCTTTGTCTCACGACAAAAGCCGCCAAACACCCAAGCACCATCGATGATTCGACCCCGATGGTACTTCCTTTTCCCAAATTTCGCCTCGTCTATTACGACAATTTTATCAGGTCCACCAATTTTTCTTGGGGAGTTATTTAAACACCACAAGAAAATGGCTTTCCTGACAAAACTGGCCCAATCTACGTAAGTTGCAGACGATATTTCTAGCTCTTCCATTATGGTTTCTTGTCGAGGCGGTGGCAAGAAAACATACCAAGCTATAAATTTCGTTTCAACTTCTAAAGGAAGATTGCATTGTTCAAACCACGTAATTGATAACTTAAAACTGCACGTGGTTTGAACAAGTTTTTTACCTTTGCGGATCTTGTGCCATTTTTGGCAACGCCAAAATTTATCCTGAGAATTGAAAACTGCTTCAAGTCCACAACTTGTGCACTGAACAGTTTTCCGAATCACATTATGCTTTCTTAGAAAGTCCAGTAATGTGTCTTGCGAGTCAAACACTTTCAAAATCTCCAAGCAGGATAACGAGCAACCTTCGCAGTCCATGGTCGGAACAGTAATGATAGAGCAGAGTTCTGTAATTCATTCGTACGTATGATGGCCCAGGGTTGTATAGTGTTCCTTAAAGAGAGAATCTCAGTAAGTTGCCACTAAGATAAACATCCAATGTAATGAACCATCTGTGTTAACCGAAAGTGTACTATTTATGTGTGAACTACATGGTGTTTACGGTATTTCGCTCCGGGAGCGATTGGAGCTCAGGGATTAGACAACCTCTATTTGACATTACTTTTGGCTGAAAGGCAGTTTTAAAGGCTATGATTGGCTGAAAGGCAAACAGTGTGATGAAATTTTTGATTTCGTAAGCTTAATGTACTTTTTTACCAAAAACGGTGTGAACTAACCATCTTTGAGCTCTAAATGTGTGCTCCGTCTCCTAGGACCGAGCGAATTGAGCAAAAACAACATGCCTCGATTATACTAATCACAGAAAAAAATTTTGAAACTTTATGGCTAAAAATATCTATTGACAGCAATGTTTTATTTAATAATGGAATAGAAGTAAATTAAAATTTTTCTGTCAACATAAATAAAAAAAGAACATGTAAAAATAAACAATTTTTTTGCAAAAATAGGTTTCTGTTATCCTTTATTTGTTAAGGATCAATCTATTTCATTTCTTAAACAATTAAATCGATTTTCACAAATTTTTATAATTTAGGTTATGTAAACACTTTTACTTAAAATCAATTTTGTTGAATCAATTCTAACTATATATATTTAAAAATTGGCTGAAATTAGTTTTCTTGTCTTCCATTCTACTAAATTGTAATTAATTAATTAGTTTTAAAGAAAAAACAGAATTCATTCTTCTTCTATGTATGGTTCACCAGCCCTGAGCTCCGAGTGCTCCCGGAGCGAAATACCGTAAACACCATCAGTGAACTCACCTGCACATACATTGTACGTTGCTACCCATCCTTGTGCTTCAGTACACAACCCTGGCAATATTTACAACTGTCAAAAAAACAGCTCTTATTATAAATTTTATTATAATTGTGCGACTGGAGTTCATATTTAATTGTTTGAAGTCCTTTTCTCGCAAAAAAGTAATTAAAAATAGTTTATTTACAATTGTTAAAAAATTAAAGTTTTTTGTAAAAATAAAAAAAACCGGTAAAATTTTTCAACCTCATCCACCGGATTATTTAATTTGGTGCTGAAATACACCACTTAGGCTTGGTCCCGATCAAAAAACTTAAAAATTCGGAAAAGCCGCGATTCTAAATAATTACCCATTCTTTTTAAGAAAATTAATTTGGTTGGTATTTTTCTATAAAAATAAACTAGGAAGTTCAGCTGACTGTATCAGGGTGAAGTCCTATGATTGTGTTCTAACATGCGTTTTGTAACTAGACAATGAGTGCAAAAGAGATGTCGACATTTTTTTGTCACTTTTGCACTTTTTGACTAGAACAAAACATGCGGTAGAACGCAATTATGAGACTACGCCTTTAGGGTGAAGTCCTATGCGGAGGATTAGAAGGTCAGGGAAATAGAATAGGCAAATCAGAAAATGCTTTCAAGCGGTGGAATAGTAGAAAAGTGGAATAGATTTCAGCCAATTAAAATTTAGTCTCTAGCGGTATAGAAATGTTTTCCTTTAGAGACTAAATTTTGATTGGCTGAAATCTATTCCACTATTATATTCCACCGCATAGACCGCGTCCTAAGGGGGAAATCACATGGATGCGTCAAACGTTGCATCGCAATGAGAGAGAGGGAGACAACGATATATTTACGTATTTTTACGTATATTTCTGTCTCATTACGACGCAACGTTTGACGGTCCCATGTGATTTCACCCAAAGTTCTGTTTCTTTGACGTATGTGGGTGAAGTCCCAAGATTGTGTTTTAACGCATGTTTTGTAACTAGACCATGAGCAGAAAAGAGATACAGATATACTGTTGTCACTTTCGCACTCATGATGTAGTTACAAAACGGACGTTAAAACGCAATCGTGTGACTTTAACCTAATACGTAATCTGCAGTAACAATTGAAAGGCAATAAAAATCCTGCTTTCTGTTGTCGTGACTGACCATTGGCTGCTGAAGCGTTATTCTTAAGTCGCTCGTACAAATCTTCCGCCCTGAGTTTTTTCCATGTGATAGAAAAGAACTAAAATATTGTATGTCCTTTTCTGTCACAAGTACACTCGAAGACATTGATGCCTTAACATTTTTCCACTAGACATTCCATGGCATCAACTGCAAAAGTCTAGTAAAAAATGTTAGAGCATCAATGTCCCCGACTGTACAAGCGGCTTTATAATATTTGGAAACTTTTCACTCTTCTGATTGGAATTTTCAAGAATAGCAACCCTACAACATGTAAAGTTATGGAATATATTTATGAAAATTTATTATGAATCGTTTGACAAGATCGTTTAAAAGAATCTATTTTAACGATTAATCGAAAGTAAGAAAAATTGGATAAAGATCGATTAATGTAGTTACTTGCCAAATTTATTACAAAATGCATTTTTTTGATAGTGGGGGAGAGTGCAAATCACTTTCATGATTTGCAGATTGACACATCAATCTGATTTCACCCTAAAACAGGTATGTTACTTGTTGTAACATGCTGGTAACATACGTAGAAAACCTCGAGTAAAGCGTCATTACCCAACCCTGGGGATAATTAATCGTTAATCGATTTTAAATTATTAATGCACATCCCTAGGCTGAACGCGTCGACGTCAAACCGCAATTGTCTATACACAATCACTTCTAGCGCGACAAGCCAGGGACACAATCGTTCCAAGTTTAGAGTTACATCGAGATCCGTCGCCATTGCGTAGCAACCGCGAACGACCGAATTCTGTCACACGGTACAGTGGTTTAAAATGAGAATTTACTGTTCTAAATTCTCCACAGTCTGTAATTTTTAACCAATTTTAAATTTTTGTTTTTTAATTTCTCAGTATAACATTATCTAAAAAACTGTAATTTTTGATTTTTCATTTATTTGTTTATTTAATTTATAAATAAACAAAAATACAGACAAAATTGTCTATTTGAACTATAATAATTTTTATCTTTAAAAAAATAATAAAATGTAACTTAGTATCCTAAGAAAGTATTGTAATAACACTTATAGAAAAAAATAGTTCAATAAACTTATGGTTCAATAATTATAAACAATGATCATAAACAAATTCGGTAACATTGCAGAATTCTGCAATATTACCACAAATTTTTACCTGTGCTTCTTAATCCAAAAAAAGATTTTTTTTGGTAGTACAATTCTTAAAAGTTGTAGACAAAGCTATAAACAATTTTAAAACTCTAATTTTGATAAACAATAGCTATTGTTATTAACATTTATGTAAACAAATTCTGAATTTTTATATTTTATCGTAGAGCGTGAAGTTTATTTTACTGCAATTAGTTGTTCTTTTTCTAAAAAAATTCGATTATTAATTACAATTACTTCATAATAATTTCTCATGTGTGTTATTTTATTAAAAAAAAAAAAAAATTCAACACAAAATATTTATAAAATTAAATATTTTTATAAAATAATAATTTTTTATTAATAATTTTATATTAATAATATAAATAATTAACCAGGTACGTGAATTTGTTTATAATAAATGTTGTTAACAATATAAATTTTGAAATATTTACTTTTCTCTATATTTCTCAGTGCATCCTTCAGCAATACCCGGTTGTAAATCCGTGCACAAGATCACCTACTGAACTTGTACATGATTCTGGATAAAATCATGCACAGGTGCATTGACTTGTTTTGTGCATGAACTTGCGTATGGTCAACACACGAATTTGGAACAACGAACGTGCAAAGGAACCTGCACATGTTCATGAACGTTTCTAAAGGCAAATAATTTCATGTGCATGAACATGCAAACGAACATGCACATGAATCTGTACACGAAAATGGATAATTATTTATTAAACTTTAAACGTTGCGCATTAGTTATCTATGGGAGTCAAGGCTGCGCAGTAGATTTTAATGGCTATAAAAGGTAGGGGACCACAATAAAACAAATAACATTTGTTAATAATATTTAAAGTATAGAAAATTATGTGCATGAACATTTGCACGTTCATGCACATGTTCTTGTATCAGATTTTATTGTGCGTGCATGAAAATGTACACGTTCGTTGTTGCAAATTCACGTGCTGTCCATTCACAAGTTCATGCACAAGACAAGTCAATGCACTTGTGCATGATTTTATCCAGAATCATGTACAAGTTCAGTAGATGATCTTGTACACGGATTTACAATCGGGTAGTGTCGAAAAAAAAAATTTTTTTTAGTAAAATAACACAGATGAGAAAATGTTTATTTTATAATTGTTATTAATAATTAAAATTTTTTAATATACAATATGTTTTCAAACAACAATATCTTTTAGAAAGAGAACAACGAATTGCATTAAAAAAATTCACGCTCGGTGATAAAATATAAAAAGTTAGAATTTGTTTCTATAAAAGTTAATAACAATATCCATTGTTTATCGAAAATAGTTTTAAAATTGTTTATAGCTTTGCCTACAATTTTTAACAATTGTACTACCAAAAAAAAATCATTTTTTTAGGATTAAGAAGCACAGGTTAGAATTTGTTTATGATCATTGTTTATGATTATTAAACAATAAGTTTATTGAATTATTTTTTTCTATGATTGTTATTACAATACTTTCTTAGGATACTAAAGTTTAATTTTGTGAGGGACTAACCATATTATTTTCGTTAAACATAAATTTTAAGATTTTCTAAAATTCGCAATAAAGCAACTACTAGCCAAAATTAGATGACTAAAAACATGATATGAAAATTGTATAACAATTTTTCATATTCCTTGATTTCGGTTTTTGCAAGCGTAAACTTAATAATAATAAGAAATAAGTTTAAGGGGACCAAATTTCTTTAAGATTATAAAACTCCGATGGAAAATTCAAAAATAAATTATCAAAAGTAAATATAACATAAGAAATGTCACCGCGAAAGAAGACCTAACTCACACACATGTAAGCGCCTATGTGCCAGCATTCGGTGGGAATTGAGCTGACATTTCAGAAATCAAAATAAATTATGACAATTGTTTAATTTATTATTTTTGTATAAATCTCACAAATGTCAAATTAAATACTACAGATAATAAAAGTATAATAAAAGTAAATAGTTTTCATAGGCCCGGAAAATGACAAAATGAACAAATAAAGAAAGTTGTGTTGAAGATCAAACGAATGCAGATGAAAAATAATTTCAACCAGATTTCTCAAGTCATTATTGGAAACTTTATTTTACAATTTAATAAAAATTGCAAAGCAAAGAAGGCTAATGACACTGCACCCGGTCCCAATGTTCGAAGGGTCGCTGAATTGACAAGTCAATCATAATGAAACCATCTGGCAATAGAGTTTTGCAGGATAAAACTTGCAATTCGGCGTTTTCCAACTGAGAACCGAGGTGTAGATTTCAATTAAAGAAATTACCTGGTCGCACAACTGTAACATCCGACGGACAAGAAACAGCTTCGCGGCTCTGAAAAAGTCTCGCCTGTCGCGTTTTTAAACGTTTCTCGATTTCGAAAGAGGACGTGCACGAAAAATCCACTTATCCGTAAAATCCAGACGTGTAGAATATTAATCGCGGTTTAATTTGTAATTATCGTTACATATAAAATGAATTGATTTGCCGGGTTATATTTGAATAATTAGAATAAAATCAATTCAAAATGTGCAAAACGTTTGATCTTCAAGTTTCATAATTTTCCGAAGTCACATTTTCAAAAAGATAAAAATAAAGAAACTTGCCTTTTAGAATTAGACCCAACGGTTTTTATCTTGCTGATTTTTCCGGGTATAATTTGAACAAAGTTAAAATCGGTAACCATTAAATATTTAAAGATTTTGCCCACCCAGCCATTTGGCGGTAGTTTATAAAATTTAAATTTATTTACGATACGCTGATAAGTTACAAGAATCTAATTGAAAATTTTGACGTGCATATTCTAAATCGTTATTTGGATTCATCCTTATCTATAAAGAAGAAACTTTGCATCAGAAATTTGGTATCGCTAAGTATCGTTTTTCTTACACTGACACACGCACAAACTGTCCCAATTTACTTTATTTCATTATTAAGGTAAAATAAAGAATATTGTAAATTTCAAATTCAAAATGGTTTAATAAATTTCAAAAGGGGTTAAATATTAACTTTACTTGTTGTTATTGTGTAAAATTTCAGCGAACAAATTCTCCTTTCCTTTCTCATTGAAAACTGAAATATTCTGAATTAATAGAATAGAGACTTGGCTCATTTACCACTCCGTGACCAGTTAAAACTAAATTGATTATTTGCTACGAGCTGCTATTTATTGAAAAAATATTAAATCCATTCAACTATTAATATTTTAAATAAATAATCGGTTCGTCACAAATTTTATTATTTCCTTAAAGATAAAAATTATTATAGCTCAAATAGACAATTTTGTCTGTATTTTTGTTAATTTATAAATTAAATAAACAAATAAATAAAATATCGAAAATGACAGCTTTTTAGATAAAGTTGTACTAGGAAATTGAAAAAATAAAAAATTCGAAATTGGTTAAGAATTACGGGCTTTGGATAATTTTGAAAAGTAAATTCTCATTTTAAACCACTTTCCGTGGCGGAGTGGCGGCCTCGTCCGCCCAACAAAGAGTCTGTAGCCATGTCAATCCTCTCGTGGATGCAGCGGAATACTTAATCTCCCGGCTTAGGTATTTTTTAATTTTTATTTTATTTTTATTTTTTTTGGAAACTGATTAAAATGCATTAAACCGAAACTGCTTTTTTAGTTTTGTTTGAATTAAAAGTTATGTTAAAATTAGGAATTTTAATACTTTTTAATAAAAGCCTTTTTCCCAGGATGTGTTCGTATCTTAAATTTGTTCCATACAACGTTCCAATAACACGTAAAGCCTAAATTTAGGCTTTTCAGCGGTCTAAAGGTCAAAGTAATGTGTATATATGTGCTGCTGAATAGGCACACAAAGAGTTAAAATCTGCCTGCCTTTTAAACATAAATCTACTAAGCTGTTAAAGTTTTAAAAAAGTATTACCAGAAGGGAAAGGATGATTTCCTGAAAGTTTTTGTAAAGGTTGACCCAGATTATCCTCTTCATCACTTTTTGAATCAGCAGAATCTATAGTGAGATTTTTATCATTTGTCAATTATGAATAATACTGTCCTAAATATAGTTTTCCTCTATTGGTAGAATCCAGATTGGTTTCCACATAGAAACTATAATGTTTGATTTCATATTGAAGTCCATCACTGAGAGAAAACTTTTCTTGTGCCAATGCAAAAATGCATTGTATCATTTAATTATGATTAAATCATTTAGACAAAAACACTTGCTTTAAGTTTATTTTAAAGGGTAAATATTAGCTAGCAGTTTCTGTTAAAATAGATTTATAACGTTTTATGGTTCAGCTTTAAAATTTTACAGAAATGGCCAAAAACGTTATTTTGGACAATAAAAGACCCTTTTTTAAATTCGAAACGAAATAAGAAATTTTATAATCCTGTTTAGCAAGTAAAGTTGCTTCAAGAATGCTAGCTGACAACTCTTATGAACATTTCTGACAAGAAATTAATGATAGGTAAGACATTTTTTTGGTTATTTTTTCCTTTCATTTTTTCGTGATCAAAAATGCCTTAACATTATTTCAACATTAACAATTTTTTTTTTAATTTTTGTTTTATGTAGTATTAAACTTTACTCTTCAATCAATATAATGATTAAATATTAGTTTACAAAGTGATACATATAAAGTTTATTTTTAATTAAACACATTTTTCAGTGATTTTTATGAACGTGTGTATCTTGAGGCCTTTGTTTTTAAGATTGAAAATTATAATAATGAGATAAAATGCTTTAAAACAGATTTGTGTTCAAAATAAAATTTCTTCCACTCATGTACAAAAACTCGCGTTTTTGTACGCGTGAAGCATGGTTAAAAATCAAAGTTTTAAGATCAGATGACGTCGGAGGGGAAAAAAGACTTAGGGCAGGTGAAAAAAAATGATACACAGACACCTAAAACTTCGACTTCAACCGCTTCACTCGCACAAAAACGAGTTTTTGCGCAATTGTGGAAGAAAATGACGTATGAACATATTAGTGAACCTCGTTTATTGACTCACACAATATTCGTCAAACTCGTGTTTTCACCATTGGTGCATAATATACTATATTTATCCATGTGGCCATAAGGTACCTACTATATTATCTTAGTATTAAGGTACTATACTATACTATATTATACTTTCATCCAGTAAAAAATATTTTTTATCCCACAAGCACAAAAAAGCGATTTTAGATACCTGAAGACTGGAACTCAATGTCACTTATTTGTTCGATTGCACAAAAATGACGTCTATTTTTACCCTTAGGCAAAAAGGATGCATGACGCGTGTGTTTTTTAACTTGGTTAAAAATTGACGCTATTTTTATATAGTTCAACGCCCCCCGTTGATAACATGTTTATTACAAAGCCAGTCCAATATAATATTCTATATAACCTTACTTTAACATTATAATATAATATTGAAGTTGGAAATAGAATGATATTGCATATTTGATTAAATAATCAAGCAAATTAAACGTTCGGTCCAATTAACATTTTATAACACGTAACTTCAATAGACATTTGATTAAACAAACAATTAAATAAAAATCATATTTAAAATAATATTAATAAAAATGAGTTTCCACAGTTTTTTAAAATAACATTTTATTGGAATGGCTTTGTAATAAACATGTTATCAACGGGGGGCGTCGAGAGTTAAACAAATGAATGACTTTCAGTCCCTATCATCAGGTTATTTAAAAAGTCGCAGGACCGTGCCCAGGATTTTATTCTGGGTGGGGGGGGGGGGGGGGTATTTCAAAGAAAATTAGTGAAAACTTCGTTTTTTATTAAAAATAATTTTATAATTAGAATGATTAAACATTTTTAAAATAAGTTCAGACCTCTCTGGGGGAGGTTGAACTTTCAAACCTCCACCCTGTGCGCATGGCGCTGTGCACTCGTTTACGTCTAGGGCTCTTTTAGAATCACTGGACTGCCTCTCGTGCTACAAACATTAACGTCAACAAATGGCAAGCGTTATATCCTTGTTGCTTAATATACTATTAACACGTCTTATAACCAGATTGGATTTTAGAAAATTATGTCCATCTTGGGGTCCGCTCCCCTAAAAATTTTAAGAAGTCGATTTCTACAAATACTTTGGTATCTATTGAGACTTTCTGATTAGCTAGTAGGGGAGACCGGGGCTAGTTGGGTCAGGGGTAGATTGGGTCATTACAGTTTACTCAAATGTTATTGTCGAATTAATTCCTCTCTACACAAAAAATATTTTACATAGTGAGATGCAAGTTTGTGCCAAGTTTTATTATCATATCATCATTTATGTGGAGTAAATGTAAGAAAAACAAATGTTGATACTCCAAAGTAAATTTTTATCTACTTTGTTTTTTTGTTATATCTTTCTAAGTAATAGTTTTAGAAAAAGTTTAATTATCAAATTTTGATCTTTGAATAGTTTTTTAAAGGGCAATGAAGAGATTTTAATTTATATATGCGGTATCGATAGAAAAAAATCAAATATTTTAAAAACATAGACGGGGTCAGTGGGGGCGTTTTGACCGGGGTTAGTTGAGTCACACAAATGCATGAGAAATCTAGTATATACTTATACTACATTAATAAACTACATTAATTTAATTAAATTTTACTATCAGTAATTTATTTCAGCCAATTAACACTAATGATAATACTTTTTAACAATTAGGAAGGGGCCATACTTAAATTACGTAACGCTCTAGAGGGGGGGGGGGGGGGTTCTGAAAAGTTGTTACACCTGTGTAAATTGTCAAATGTTCACATTATAAAAACTGTTACAGGGGGGAGGGGGGGTCTAAAAATTTCTGAAAAAAGCGTTACGTAATTTAAGTATGGCCTCGAATGAAAAATACGTTTTTTCATTATTAGCAATTCTTCTATTTTATGGTCTTATACTTCCGCTGTTTTACGTTGAATATATTTATTTTTCGATTTCTTTTATTAAAAAACAACTCTAAAAACTAAGTTTATTATATAAAGTAATGTTTTAACATTTAAACAGTAACATTTTTTTCATGACCCAATCTGCCCTAGGCCAGGTGGGTTGGGTCAGTTTATATTTCTCCAAAAACAAGGTTCCCAAAAAAAAAAAAAAAACTTATAACAGGACTTTTTCTTTTCTAAATGAAAGCTGAAATATTAGAGCAGGTTTCCTGTCTGATAAGGTTTTCATAAATTGGATATTAACGAAGTTAAATAACGAAGAGTTTAAAATGACTTAACGAGACGCATGAATATGTTCTAATTCGGATTAGTTCGAACTTTCATTTGTCCGAATTCCATTAACCAAAACATTCTTTTAGCCAAATTCTCATTTCATCAAAATAATATTTGACAGAAGTCAAATGAAACCGACCATTCATATATTAGAATTAATATATAACCAAAATTTCATTTGACAGAATTCATATTTGATCGAATTTTCATTTAACAGAATGCCTAGGTGATCAAATTTCGATTTACACGACCCTACTGTAAAAACGTGCATGCTATCTGTCATAAGAAGGTAGCTATGTAGTTAAATGTGTTCGCATATAAGATCTCAGGTGACACAGCCGAGATCTCGCATAAGATCTTATGTGAAAACGTAGGTACGAACGCATGTAAGTTCTTATATTAAGTTCCGTCATGCGCCGCGTATAACGTTACTCAATATGAAATTGAAACTGCGTTCTTATATGAGTTCATATGTAATAACGTATGTTAGTTCGTATGTAAGAAAGTATGCAATATCGTGTTGGTTATTCAACGAAAATTTACTTCTTAAATATTTCAAGTAAAAAGCCACGTACGAACACACGTGAGAACTCACATGAGAACTCAGGTGCGTACACACGTACGAACTCATGTGCGTCCACACGTACGAACTTACGTGTGAACACACGTACGAACTCATGTGCGAACACACCTAAGTACATTATTAAATTAAATATAATAAACAATATTAAATATTAATTATTAAATAATTATTAAATATAAAATGTATTAAATTAAATATATTTTAAAAAAAAATTCTCGCCATCGGGATTCGAGCCCATCTAACCTGAGCCTAAGTACGCCTTAAGCCCCTCGGCCACCGTAGTTATAGAAACAACTTTACAAAATCTTAATCATGCTTTTCCTGAGAAATTTATGTATTAAACATGATTAAGTTTTTGTAAAGTTGTTTCTATAACTACGGTGGCCGAGGGGTTTAAGGCGTACTTAGGCTGAGGTTAGATGGGCTCGAATCCCGGTGGCAGAATTTTTTTTTAAAATATATTTAATTTATTACATTTAATATTTAATAATTATTTAATAATTAATATTTAATATTGTTTATTATATTTAATTTAATAATGTACTTACGTGTGTTCGCACATGAGTTCGTATGTGTGTTCGCACGTAAGTTCGTACGTGTGGACGCACATGAGTTCGTACGTGTGTACGCACCTGAGTTCTCATGTGAGTTCTCACGTTTGTTCGTACGTGGCTTTTTACTTGAAATATTTAAGAAGTAAATTTTCGTTGAATAACCAACACGATATTGCATACTTTCTTACATACGAACTCACATACGTTATTATATATGAACTCATATAAGAACGCTGTTTCAATTCCATATTGAGTAACGTTATACGCGGCGCATGACGGAACTTAATATAAGAACTTACATGCGTTCGTACCTACGTTTTCACATAAGATCTTATGCGAGATCTCGGCTGTGTCACCTGAGATCTTATATGCGAACACATTTAACTACATAGCTACCTTCTTATGACAGATATCATGCACGTTTTTACAGTAGGGGAAGTAATACTTCATAGAATCCTTATTAAACCGAAATATTATTTAATATAATTTCTATTTCATCGAATATTTATATAATAGAATGTACAGATAAGTAACATTTTATTTAATAGAATTCATATTTCATTGAATTTTTATTTAACAGAATTCCCAGGTGATCGAATTTCTATTTGATGAAATCGACACTTAAACGAAGTTTCATTTGCTCGAATTTCAATTTACACGAAGTAATACTTCATAGAATCCTTATTAAAACGAAATATTACTTGATATAATTCCTATTTCATCGAATATCTATATAGTAGAATGTACAGATAAGTGAACTATTATTGAATAGAATTCATATTTGGTCGAATTTTCATTTAACAGAAGTTTCAAGTGAACGAGTTTCTATTTCATAGAATATAGTTATAGGTATAGTTTTGGAAAAACGGTTCACGTTAGCGTAGGAATAGACACTCCGAATGATTTTTTAAAAATTACCTCTTCAACCTAGACCAGAATCCTCAACCCCCTCCCCCATCTACAATTTTTATTAGAATTTCATAATAATTAGTGATTTAAGGAGGTTCTATCGTAAAAAGATTTAACATTACCATTTTCATCAAATTTGGTCCAGTGGTAGATAATGGTTTTATAATGATGGAGTTAAATTTTTGAGACCTCAAGGTACTTTTGAAAATACATGTAAATATTTGGATATATATGACAAACGACTCAATTCCCATAAAATTCAATGTAAAATGTTGAAAACGAAAACCCTTATAACTTTTTTCACAAGTACCTTGAGATCTCAATAATTTAACTGCATCATTATAAAACCATTATCTACCAGTAGACCCAATTTGATTGAAATGGTAATGCTAATTCTTTTTACGATAGAACCTCCTTAAGTACATTCCTACAATACTACTTTTTGTGCAAATATTAGCCCTTTTTATTTTTTCGATTGGTAGGGCTAAAGGTTCGGTTGTGGGCTCCCCTGCGTAACTTTTGACAGAAAAGATATTTGTCAAGTGTGACAAATGTCAAGTGTGTGGTATGATCGCATGTAGTTTTTTGCGAGAATACAAAATTGAACGGACACCTGTACTTTTTGTTGCAAAGAAATTAATTTTTTTCAAGTGAAAATTAAAATAAAAGTTTTTTTTAAATATTTTTAAAAGTGGCACAAATAAAAGAGAATCAATTAAAAATATATATCTAATGCATATTTACACAGTAAATAATATATATTTTTTAATCCAATACCGAGTATCACAACAATGTTTACAACCAAAATTTTTTTCATGACGTTTTAACATGATTGCAAAGTTCGGTTGTGGGCACTCAAATTGGTTCTGTTGTGGGCACCAATATTTTTTTAGATAAATCGCGAAATATCGTGCTGAATGAAATCATAAGTAATTACTCACAACTATTAATAGTGTTTCACAAATTTTAAGGGTTTCCAGTAGTTTCTGGGAGTAGGGACAAAATTCTTATAACGAGACTTAAGCGTCCGTCGTGTAATGACAATAGTTGTGCATTTTAGGTTCGATGCGTGAAAGAGGGAGACAAAGAGAGACAAAGATAGTTGGTATATCGATGTGAAGTGGAAGTAAAATGAAAGTGAAATGAAAGTGAAATGGAAATAAAGAGTAATTAAAGTGGATGTGAAGTGTAATTAAAGTGAACTTAAAAAGGAAGTAGAAGTAAAGTGGATATACAGCGGAATTAAAGTGGAAGTGAAGTGGAAGTGAAATGGAAGTGAAGGGGAAGTAAACTGGAAGTGAATTACATTCAAGGGGGACTGAAATGGATGTGAAAAGTTTTATTTTATGCGGTAATTTTGCCGCTGAAATCCTTTGATATAAATAAGTTTTAGTTTTGAAATTAAATTTAAAATAATTTAAGTAATTTAAATAATTTCATGTATACTCATATAATCAATAATTAAATTGGTATTTTTTCATATTTGAGGTGGTTTAAGTTCATTTTTTCTTATTTTTAGCCATTTTTTTAAGGGTGCCCACAACCGAACGAAAATTTCATTTTTGCAAAAAATGACCACTTTATTAAATTTATAAAAATAATTTTTCTATTCCACGGAATCAATTTAGTTTCTTTGCCAGAAGTTAGCTAAAGTGTCTAGCTTAAAACTTCTGAAAAAACAATCAAACATACATTTAAACATTCATTATCATTGAATGAGATCATTCAAAAAATATCATGGTAAAACATTATGTTTGTTTATAACAAATTCCAAATATTTAAACAAATTACATGATAATTTTAAACTAGATAAGTTCACTTATCTGTACATTCTATTATATAGATATTCGATGAAATAGGAATTATATCAAATAATATTTCGTTTTAATAAGGATTCTATGAAGTATTACTTCGTGTAAATTGAAATTCGAGCAAATGAAACTTCGTTTAAGTGTCGATTTCATCAAATAGAAATTCGATCACCTGGGCATTCTGTTAAATGAAAATTTGATCAAATATGAATTCTATCAAATGAAACTTCGGTTATATATGAATTCTATCAAATGAAACTTCGGTTATAAATGAATTCTAATATATGAAAGGTCGGTCTCATTTGACTTCTGTCAAATATTATTTCGATGAAATGAGAATTCGGCTAAACGAATGTTCTGGTTAATGGAATTCGGACAAATGAAAGTTCGAACTACTCGGAATTGGAACATATTCATGCGTCTCAATCCAACCAGCCTCGGTCTCCTCCTAATCTTTTGAAAAATATTACTAACCAACCAGAAAACCTTAATTGAACAATTCAAAGTTTTTGTTTAAATTGATTCACACCTCACCTTGTTTGTGAATGCAACTTCATCCCTCTTTATTCATTTTCATTTTTAATACCTAGAGTAAACCTACAGTAATTCTACCTTAAATATGAATAATTTCAATAAAATTTTAATTATTATCAATAGTGAAAATAATTGTGTGATTCATTCCTGTCGTTAATTTCCTGTCATAAATGTTCATAAGAGGAAGTTAATTCTACACAAGAAAATCTTTTTGTAAAACTAAATAAATAATATTCTAAAGAAATGCTATGGTACGTATTTTTAAAATAAATTCATACCACTATCATCCAAGAGTGAGATTGGTTCCACTTGTTTCCGGTTCTTGTCAATATGTGAAGCTATATAATTTTAAATGTAATAGTTACTGAAACTTAAATATTGCGGATGATTATTTTAAGCTTTTATAATAAAATTCATTAGAATTATTTTTTAATTACGATTGACGAAAATAAAATTTTAATTTTAAAGCAATATAAACTTATAAACGAATGCCTCTTCAAAAAGTTTTCTTTTCCACTTCAACCAAATTCTCCCAATATAAAGAAAAAACTGAAAATTAAATGCATTGCACGAACATTTTGGGCTCACTTTAGCAAAAAAATTTGCTTTTTCATAGAGGAAGCAATAAATTCAAAAAATAAAAAAAAAACAATCTGGTGAGAAATAATAAATCGCCATTAATACTATAAGCCAGAATAAAAAATTATAAATAATTTTAAAAAATTTAAAATCATAACGATCATAAGTTTCGTTCATGGGGAAGTAATAGGAGCTTTTCAATTGTGTTTATCAGTTTTTTTCGATGTTTTAACTTTAAAAATAATTAATCTAGCTACAGTGGCGTATCCAGACTTGGTTGCTGGAGGGGGTCATACATGAGAGAGAAAGAGACAACACTATAGTGTTGTCTCTCTCTCTCCCATGCAAATCCAAGTTAGCTCCTAGGGGGGGGTCATGACCCCCTTGACCCTCCCCCTGGATACGCGCATGTCTAGCTAGCACATAATAGTAGACTAGAATTAGACGAAAAATCGTTGATTTCAAAAAGTAAAAGCAGCTAATACACTGTTAAAAATATTTTAAAACTTACTCAACTTTTATGTTACATTTTAAACAGAATTTTCTAAAACGTCGATACAGAAAATAAATTCTGATACGCGTGACAGAAATTTCTGTCACAATCCTCTTCGCGCATGCACAGAATCAATAAGGTTATGTTAAATTTCTATCGCCTGGTCATGGCCAAATTCCAAGAGGAAGTAATGCCAACCTTAACCACAATCAATTCAGTTAAATTTCTGACAAGGTAACAGAATTTTCTGTAACATATGACCAGAAAAACTGCTGTTACAGGTAACAGAATAAGTGAGAATCCAAGGGACCAAGAAATTTTTCTCACTTAGAGGTTTCTCACTAAGACAGCTTCTTACTAACAAGTGCTGCTTTTTTACTAATAGAGATTTATAAAGGTTTTGTTAATTAAAATTTCAGTTTTACGTAATTATTAATTATTTATTTAACAAATATAACAATAGTCCATCTAAAGGAATATTTTTATCTAAAGGTTATTTAATCCACTCCACAAGGCAATTTTCAAGATCGCGAAATTCAACTAACCGTTTTCTTTTTAAATTACCACGACCTTCAAAACTCTGTGATTTTATGGAATCCGTTTCTTTTAATATTCGATAAAAAGTGTCAGTTGATAGACCGAATTAACTTTTTATTACAAGTCGTTTTTTTCCACTTTCGAATTCACTTATAATTTTTAGTTTCTCATTCCCTTATGGAAAACTGTGACATGAAAATAATGACACGGATGCGTGTTATTACTTTCGTGTCATTGCGTGTCATCATTTCGCGACCACACGGAAAAAATGGCACGGGAGAAAATGACACGGCAAAGCATACATAAAAATGCCAGGATGCGCAGACGTATTCTACTTATTCTACAGCACCTACGGCTGCGCAGTAAATTTTTTCTTTCCCTAAATGGTGCACAATGTATGTTTATACGAAATTATTATAAAACTAATAATAATAATAAGTTTTTTAATGGTACATTCTTTGTCATGTGATTTTTTTCGTGTCATTTTTTTCGTGTGGTCGCGAAATGATGACACGCAATGACATTATGAAGTAATGACACGCATCTGTGTCATTATTTTCATGTCACATTTTTTTATAAGGGTTTAACGAAAGAGGTTTAAGTTTTCGCTTAGACATTTTGAATATGTATTCGAAATAAAGTTATCGATTTGCAAATGCTTGTTATGACAATCGTTTTGAAACTAAATTTTATTTTGTGTGATAGGTGTAACTGTAGTTTGAACAAAGAGCCTTTATTCTCACACGTCTGTTCAAATTTTAATAACTGCTTACAAATTTCTATTGTTTTTTTTTGTTTTTAAAGTATTTAAGTTATTGAAATAAATTATAGAAAAGTATAGCTTGTCAATTTCCGAAATTGAAAAAACCTTTCCATAAAGATTTACATTTTTATTTATGTTCCAAGTTTTTTCAAGCATTATTTCTTGACATTATAAATACGTTATGAATATACAATTAAGTATCTGTTAAAAACTTTTGCCCGTTTTTGCCCCTTTTCGAGTAAAAATGATTTTATTTAACTTATATTCTGAAACACTGTAATACAAATTTAATGGATTTTAACGATTTTAACTTCTTATAATAGTATAAATAAATTAAATTTTGCAATTATAGTGTTTTAAATATTATCGGGCTTATAATTTACATTCATAAATATAAATTCATAATTTTTTTTTACAATCTTTGAATTTCTTTTGATGCAGTTTTATATTCTTTGCTACACATGTATTTTTAATTTTAGTAAAATTTTATCTGCTACAGCAATCCCTCGATAGTCGTGACCCTCGATAGTCGTACGCTTTCCAGCGTGCGCGCGTCACTAATCAGTGCAAGAGAATAATCTACATTTGTGAAAATTAAATACAATAAAGATTTGTTTTTAAAAAAATTAATTACCTGTTTACACAAATTAAAAGGTACATTAAGGTATTTATAATTCAGAAAATAAAATTAAATAAATTTAAGTGAACTTCAAAGGAACTTTACGATTTACAAATTCAATATCTTTAAACGTCAAATAAGAAACAAAATTACAATAGTATTCAAGAATTATGCAGGAGTCTCTTTCATTTTTGTGTGGCAATTTTAAATATTTTTAAATTGAGTGATTGTAGAATGCACAACCACATGTTCTGGCCACATGTCAGGTCAACAATACTCTCTCTCCTGAAACATTTCTCCACAGAACGATAAGTTTTTATAAATTGTATCTTTATAAATGTTTTAAAGTTTGGTATCTATTAAAATCAGAAATAGCCAAATTCAAGACTGATCTTGTAAACTGAAATTAATGAGAATTCAACTATAATTTAGAAAGACTGCATAAATGGTTTTTGCGTTAATTTGACTTTAAAATTACATCACAGACCGTAGTTTTGGCTGATTTATTTATTTATATAAAATTCTTGACTATTTATTTGCGTATATTAAACGTTGTTTCAATCGTGAGATGCATCTCGGTAGATAATTTTATTTATATAGAAATTATGTGTATATATTTAGTTTTAATAATTAGTCGTTCTCGATCATTAATTTTTATTATTTAATTTTCGTATCCCGTGTTAATACAATTGTATTATTCAATAGAAGTTATTTAATTGATGTGTTGTATTTGGTCGGTAATTTGAATGTGTTTGGAATCTATATATTTTTACATTTTTTTAATTTATTTAATGGGATAATTTTAAGGAGAGAAGTTTAATTGATAATAATTCCTTTATAAATGGTTTCGACTCACTTTATTAATATTTGATCGTTGAAAATCTTGTCGTAATTGCTCGTATATATTTATCTAATTGTTTTAGTTTATTTATATTTAAACTAAAGTATTAAAATTGTTACAACTTAATATGCTCGATAGCAAAATTAATTTCTAAAAATAAAGAGTTTAAATTATATTTTCTGAAAGAGCGACAGTTAACCAAAACACAATATTTAAGATATTTACTCTGAACAACCAGAAAGTATTATTCATTGAATTCAGATATTTAGTAACATGTTTTGATTTTAAGAACAAATTTTATTTAATTGAATTAGATTTCAAACTATCTGAATTTAAATTGATCCACAGTTTTTATTAAATCTAATTTTTTAAACTTCTAAAAATTTTCTAAATTTTAATTGCATTCAAATTTTATACGCGGAAGCTCTAATTTACTCAAATGTTTATATCTATTTAACAATTATACTAATTATTATTAATACTATAATATCAATTCTTAAATAATATTTCTCTAATTGTCGTCTGTCTCCGGGAGAAATTTCTGCGGCGTACGACTATCGAGGTAGAAAGGTGAGAAAAATTCATAGGTTATCACGACTATCGAGGGCTTACTGTATATTAAAATTAAATCCGCCATTTTGAATTTGGAAATACTGACTTCAAATTCATAATCATCGGCTCAATCAACCCCTAAGAAACAAGTTTAAAGCAAATCCACGCTTTTTTAAAAAAATTATTCGACATATCGGATCTGACATTTTGAATTTTAAAAAACTGACTTCAGATTCGTAATCAGCGACTCCAAAAACCTCCGAGTAACGAGTTTCAAGTAAATTTGAACATTTTTCAAAAATTGGACCGCCATATTGGATCCGCCATTTAAAATTTTTAAAAACTGACTTTAGATTCGTAATCAGCGACCGAAAAAAACCCAAAAAATAGAATGTCGTTAATTTCTAATAAAAATTGTAGTTTCTGCTAACTTTTTGCTGTTCTGCCCCACTGTGCGCCTGCATTTTCTTCAAAACTTAATTGACCAAATTTAATTGCCCGACATTCAATTGTCCGAATTTGTAACTCTCCGTACTTACATTTTTCAGAATTTGTAATCACTCGAACTGACTCGTATGATCTGTGTTCAGTGAATTAAGGAGTCTGCAAAATGCAAGTTAGGCGAGTTGAATTATTTGACAAATGCGAGTTTGGTGATTTAAAAGTTCGGACAAATGCAAGTTCGATGAGTTAAATATTTTGACAAATACGAGTTTGGTGATTTGAAAATTCTGACAATTGCAAATTCGGGAAATTGTAAGTTCAGCCAAATGCAAGTTTAGGGGATTACAAATTCAAGCAATTAAATTTTGTGCAATTACAAAATCGGTAAATTTGATTTTTGGAATTTGATAAGGCAGACGACCTAATTATTTGATCTACAACTTTCAATAGACCAGTCTTTTGTTTAAAACTAATAGATTTGCTGCAAAAAGCAAGAAACAGAAAAGAAAATATATGTATACACATACTTGGGTGCGTGATATAGGGGAGGTGGAGCAAGACGGGGTACCTAAGGTTTGAAGCTCAATAAAACTAAAATTATTGATTCAAAAATAGGGGAGAGGGCCCCAAGATGGACACCCTTTCGATTTATTGCTCTAGAATTCAAACCGAATAAAATATATTAAAATGTTTTATACCGGATGAAAGTACAATTTATAAGGTAACTTATGGCCACAAGGATAAAATTTTATTTTGAAAATAAACATTTTTTAAAGCATTTTTTCTAAATGTTAAAATTTTTGATGTAAAAAAAAAGTGGCCCCAAGATGGACACCTTCTTAAAAGTCTCTGAAAAATGTAGTAAATAAAAAATAAACATCGTGTAACAATTCTTAAACTAATTTTAAATCATTTTACTGTATTTATCAAGAAATAACATTTCTAAAAACTTTAATTTCATAGCTTAACAGTAAAAAGTAATAAGATATCGAAAAATATCGATGTATCAAATTCTCTAACGATAACATCAAATTTTATGGTAGAAAATAAAAAATTTAAATTAATTGGCTCAAAAAATTATTAAAATAGTGTAAAATCGAAAATATGAACATAAAATGAAAATAAATACATTGAAATGTGGTGTCCATCTTAGGGTCTTGAAAGTGTCCATCTTAGGGTACATGACACCATTTTTTGAAACCCAGAAAAAATTTGTATACAAACACAATATTAATAACATCATTATAGAATATTATTATATGATAAATAAATAATATTATAACGATAAATACCTATCTAAAATCAAAAATTTAAATAACTTTATCGACTTGAGAAAAATCGGTATGAAAACTTTTTTTTGGCAAAAAATTCAGGTGGTATGCGCAGAAGAAAAAAAATGGTTTTATTTTTCAAATATGCATAAAAATCTTCGTCTATACAAACAACAAAAATAAAAAAATTCAGAAGATGCTGTCACTTTGAACAAACATTTTATAGGAAATGTCCATCTTGGGGCCCTGCCCATCTTGGGGCCCTCTCCCCTATATTTTTTATTATAATAATAATCTTTGGTAATCAGTCTTCAATGACTAAGTCTTATTTTGAACATTTGTTACTTAATTAAATATAAAATTAAGAATAAGTAAAAAAATTAAAATCTTTCATTTTACCAAACGTGGGGGCAAGATGGAGTAGTATAAAAATCAATCTATTTTTGCCTACAAATTGCGCAAGCACTTTTACTGATCTTATAAAATGAACTAAAAAACCAGTGTAATGCGTAATTTTAATTCTCTCGTGTAAAATTAAATTAAAAAACTAACCTCAAAAAACAATAACTTTTATAACAGAAATAAACAAGTGGTTACCTGTTCTTGTATTTGAAATATATTATTTACGTAACAAAACGTTATAAATAGTGTGTAAAATCACCAGAAACATTTCTTTTTCATAAAATAAAAAAATGATTGGTTTTCAGTACTTTATCCTGCTCTCACTTTCTATACCCCGTCTTGCCCCCACATACGGAATTTCATTAAAAAAATAATTTCTAAATATTAAGTTTCGAAACGGAAATAAACTAGTGATTAACTACAAGTGTAATCATTGTTAAACATGAATAAAATTATATAGTAAAAAAAATGTTGTTATTAACACAGCAAACACGTTCTAAGTGGAATGCAAAAATAACAAGAAAATCGTCAAAAACAGTTTTTTGCATGTAAAAAATAAAGAACTTGGTTTCATCAATCAGTGACTTGGCCAATCAAAAACTATTGTAACGGTGCTATGTTATACAAAAAATTATGATGATTGGTTAATTAGATTCTTAATTAAGGCAGGTACCCCGTCTTGCCCCCACCTCCCCTACATGTGTGATTTTCGTTGGTCCCGACTTTATCAAGTTGACGGATATTACAAAAGTTGACTAAAGTCCCGCCAAAGCCCATTTAATCGTCAGAGGATCAATTTAAGATCACTTGTGTAATTTTTAGGGAAATGATGGTTCGAGTTTCTTTTACACGGGAAAAAATAATTCGGTAGAAATTCTTGAATTATTGAAAAACGGTGGATACGAGATTTTTTCGGGATATTTTTCATAACGCGAAATCAGAAGATCTCTACTGCTACAATCTGGACAGTTACTGATGAGTTCGGGAAAACGCAGTATAGTGGCCAAGCGCTAAACTAGCGTTTGGCTCACCCATAAGTATGTTTTCACTCTCCAGTAATTCAACTATGGATGGGGAGTGTCCGTCATCTGACGTCAGGTGACCGATGACTGTCATCGGACCGTCAACATCTGTCATCGTGGACATCATCTTTTTTCGGAAATATGAAGTAAAATTTAGTGCAAATGAAGTCTAATAAAATTGTAAAAATTAATCTAAATTTGTTTTGTTTAAACGATATTTTACAATAATACATCAAACTAGCGTTAAGAATAAATAATATTTATTGTCGGTTAAAGATGCAACCCGACACACAAAGAGGGTCAAGAAATAGGTATTAAACAGGAGCTGATTGACTGATGCATATGAAATTTAAAAAGTGACAATATTTGCACATAAAATGTTGCCAGGATACTTAAATGACAAAATAATAATGATTTATTATTTGCATTTGAGGATTTTTCAAGAATTATCACAAATTTGCGTAATCTTTAACAACGGTTTCGAGGTTAGATTTCTCAATTAATAGTAAGAACTTGGAAAACTGTATTATCTTTTACTTGCAGACCTCGCTAATGTTATAAATGATTCAGGCGTTGTTTTTGTACTATTGTTAATTCTAAACATCAAGTGTAAATTCGTTAAAACTTGATTTATAACATGATTTCCTCGATGACGGTCCGATTTCCGATTACGAGTAATCGGACCGATGACGGTCATCTGACAAAGCGGTGCGCTGTCATCTTGGTCAGTGCACATCCCTAAATTCAACCAAGTACTTAGCTCAGTTGAAAAAGCGGATATTTTGTAGTTTCAAGGAACTAAGTTTAAGTACTCACAGAGAAATTTTTTTTTTCAATAATTAAAAAAATTTTACTTTTTGAAGTACTTTGGTAAAATCTTATAACAGTTATAGAAGTTTTCTTGAAATTCATTTTAATTCTTCTAGAATAACTGCTCGGAGTCTTTCGAAGAATTGCTCAATAAAGCTAGTGTTGCCCACGATACGATACGATACGAGACTTCATGTGGTATCGTCTCGGTCTCGTCAAATATTAAAATTTCAGGTCTCGGTCTCGAAGTCTCGGAGTTTCGAAAAATTTCAATCAATCTATTTTAAGTTCTACTTGACAAAATAATATGTAATTTGGAGTAAAGTTAAAGTAAGTGCTTTATTAAAAAATAAAAGTTAAATTGTTTACTTATTTATTCAAATGTTTGCGGCACACATTTTTTGAAAGAAAATAAAATATTTTTTTTGGTGCATGACTTCTTGATCCAACGAAATAAAAAACATAGAAATTAGAAAATGCCAATATTTTGAGTGTCATGAATTTTTATCTGGTAATTATGAAAAATTATTGTTAATTGCTTCTGGAGAGACTTTTAAATTTGCGAAAAATATTAATTAAAAAAATATAATAAAAACGGTTAGTTTTTACATAACTGTAAATAAGTTAACATTTCTTACAACACAACACTCAATATTTCAAGAAAGTTTAATTTATGCATCCCTTTCTAAATGTAAATAAATGAATAATTTCTCACTAATTAAAATTAGTAAAAATCTCTCTCTTTTTTATGTATTAATTAAAAAAATTAATTATTGGTAAAAGCTTAGTGCTTATTTGCTTTAGTACACTTTCAGTAAAAACAACTATAAATTAATAGAATTTAATTAATTAACGCCATCAAACTGCAGAAGGTATTAAGGCTTAGGGATCAAAAACTAAAATAAAGCTAAGATAGATAGTTTTGGTCTCGTTTAGTTTATGATTTGATTAAAAAATACATTGTCTCCGTAATGCTTCAATTTTTAACTTATTTTCTAATTCCTTAAAGTCTCGTTGAGAGTCTCGGTCTCGTGTCTCAGTAGTATCGGTATCGTCTCGGTTTGTTGAAGACTGGTCTCGGTTTGGTATCGTATCGAAAACCCGAGACGATATGATACGAGACGTGGGCAGCACTAAATAAAGCTGTCAATCTTTTAGTGATTTTGACAGCTAGCAGCTGTTATTTATATAATCAAGACTTTAACAGCTATTAATTTATTTTACTTTAGAAATAAATTTTGGTTTTTTAACCATAAATATAAATAAATTGACATTTGAAATATAAAAGCAAATTCAAATTGCTCACAGACTGAAATGTTTGGTAGTGTGTGTGACTATTAGTAGCGCCTCAGCGGCGAGACGACGCAAAATAGTGTTTCAGTCAAATGCATTGCGGTTTGGCCCCTCTGGATCTTGTACAATAAGAATACTTACTCGTACAAGGTATTGTACAGATTCTTATGTAATTGTAAAGGTCTTATGTAATTTTACAAAGAAAAAAACATTTTTTGTGACACACTTACAAAAAGCGATAAATTTTTGCCTCAAAATATATCTTGCTATTATTGTTTTGAAAGTATTGTTTTTTCTAAAATATAAATCACACAATTTCAAAAAATAATTTTTGTTTAGGTATTTTTTCCAGTTTAAAAAGAAAACTTTTCGAAGAATCAGCTGTATAATTTTCTAATATGGTAGGACACGTACTTTCTGTAAAATTTAATTTTTTCTTCGACATAATTTCTTTAACTGAAAGCGTTTTTGAAATAACTTCCAAATCTCTTATTTTTTTGTTCGCTTCTTCCAATTCCCTCTTTAGTTTAAGAATACTTTGCGCTTCTGATTTCTCTTCGGACTCACGCAAATCCGAATGCGACTCATATGCTTTTTTTTTTATTTCGAAAATTCTCTTTTCCAACCTCTTTTGTGATTGCATCATATCAGTATTTTTAACCTACATTTCAGTAAAACATTAAAGAAAAGTTTAAAAAATGTAATTGAACCATATTTTCCTATCAAGATATTAATTGTGCTATAGTTACAACTAAAAGATTATGTACAAAACTACACCGAAAAAAGTTTAGTACACGATATGTTCGAAATGAACGATATAGATAGATGATTACAATTTGGTAACAGAGCTGTCTCAGTTTGGTACGGGAGCCGTACCAAAGTTTAGAGCAGCAGCTATCTTACGTCCTGGGGAACACGTTTGGTACAATATATGTACCAAAATAATGCAGGAGCAACACCAAAGTGGATTTGCTGTTATTCGGAGGTTATAATACTTCTGCTGTAAAGAACTAAGTTTGACAGATTTCCTAACCTCTTTTCAGTGTATAATTTCTATTTTTTATTTATTAATTTATATTTCTTGAAATCTTTCAAAAATATGCTGAATTTTAATTTTCCCTCAAATTTATATCTATTTTTTGCTGTCAACAAAGGGGCTTATGAATGGTCCTTTATCATAATTATTGTTTATCTAAAAAATAACATAAAATAAAATTTATTTTGTACTAAGTGTAAATTAGAGACGCATGATTCCCTAAAACTTATTAAGTAGAATCTACAAAAAATCGAACTTAATAGCAAAGAATTATATTTGACATGGATTTTTATTTTTTCGAATTCTTTGACAGAATAAATATGGGGCATTTCCCGTGACATTTTCATTCAAAAATTTGTTTTTGCTTGGAATAATTTTTTTAAATTCTATATGAGAAGAAAAGAAAACAAGTATTTTTTTTTCCTTATTGAATTAAAATTACAGAAGTTCTGAATTTTTGAAATTTAACATTGTTTGAAATAGAGCATTTTTAACCTTCGTTTTCCTCCGTTATTATAAGAAAATTAAAAATAATGCCCTACATAAAGTTCGTTTAATTTTTTTTTAATTTTTTATACATGTAGTAAAAAATAATGATTTTGCAACAAATATACATGAAAAATTAAATTTACGCCTAAAAAGTAACTTTTCTTAAAATCGAAGGTCTCGATTTTCGATTTTTTTCTTTCAATGCAGTTATTGATTAATAAAGAAATTTTTCTCGTAAGTCTAAAAGTGGTGCTCTTTAGCGTTCGAATCATATTTGCATTTATATAGTTTACTTTAAAAATTTTTTAAATTTTAACCTTCTGTCATAAAACAAAAGAAATGTTACACACAGGAATTTGTAAATTACAGTTGTTTCATTCATATAATTCATATTTTAAACTTTTTGGAACAAGGAATTATTATAAATATCATTGAAACATTGAAGAGCACCACTTTTAGACTTATGAGAAAAATTTCTTTATTAATCAGTAACAACATTGAAAGAAAAAAATAGAAAATTGAGACATTCGGTTTTGAGAAAAGTTACTTTTTAGGCGGAAATTCCATTTCTTATGTATTTTTGTTTCAAATTAATTATTTTTTACTGCATATCTAAAAAATCTAAGAAAAATTAAAGAAATTTTGTGTAGGGCATTATTTTTAACTTTCTAATAATAACGGAGAAAAACGAAAGTTAAAAATACTCTATTTCAGAAAATGTTAAATTTCAAACATTCATAACTTCTGTAAGTTTCATTAAATAAGGAAATAAAAAATACGTGTTTTTTTTCCTTATATAAAAGCAGAAAAAAATTATTCCAAGTAAACAAAATTTTTGAATGAAAATGGCACGTGGAATGCTCCATATATAATGTTTCGGGCGTCATCTTTGATACGCCATTTTGAATTTTGAAAATTTGGTGCCAAATTCATATAAAAAAAATCAAGAACTTTCAGTTACTGTATTTTATAAATAGCTTTTTATATTTTTTAGTTTTTGTATACAAGTAAGTGGTTAATTTTATCGATTCTTAAAATTTTTATAAACTTTCGGCTATATTTTTTAATATTAAAAAAAATTTCAATTGTTTTTCCTAAATTTTTTTGATAGCTCAAACTTTTATGAAGGAAACAAGCTAAAGCCCATTAAAATATGTTAAGTTTTAAAAAAATTACAATGGTTTTTCTAACTGGGACATATATGTCCTGCTGGCATTAAAGGAAAGTTG
Source organism: Ganaspis brasiliensis (assembly GCA_037103525.1). NCBI lineage: Eukaryota > Metazoa > Arthropoda > Insecta > Hymenoptera > Figitidae > Ganaspis > Ganaspis brasiliensis. The sequence goes on from JAZKLR010000187.1 coordinate 597,487, forward strand.
AAAGAAATCTACGCATCTAAAGGTCCAGCTCTTAAAGCGATACAGTTAAAAAAAATTTATTGCAACACAAAATTGCAACCTGAAAAAACACTTAAAAACAAATTTTGCTATTCTGACACCATGCTAAATTCCATGGATGTAGAAACAAACGGGGACTTTCTATCAGTCAAGCTGCTCTACAACTGACCTAGGAATTTTGAGAATTCTTCATAACGCGATAGATTTCCGTGACTAGTTGTCACATTTTAAACAGGCTAGTTAATCTGTGCAAAATGTCTTCCTATCTTCTAGGCTAATTTTAACAGATTTTGATAGCTTATGTTATTGGTATGAAGGGTGCATATTTGCACTCGATTTCCAGTTGCAGAATATAATGATAACAATCGCGATACTTTCTGCTTCATTTTAGAAAAAAAAAATGGAATAGAAAAGAAAGGTACCAGGCAACCTGTCCAAATTTTGATCAAAAATTGGAGAGAGTCTTGTCAACCATTTGTTTTTTCTGGAATTTTCCTGATTGCACTAATACGAAACTACGAATAGGTTGTATAACGTGATCACAACAAAGTTCCGTCGGTGTCATCACACCCCTCCTCATTCTTCTGACAAGCCCAAAAGCTTTTCCTCGACCTCAACCTCTCCAATTTTGGTTCTTGAGATAGTTTTGGAGAATTCTAAGGATTCAAAGAAAAATTGGACAGGTTGCCCTGTACTAAAATTACCTACAATTTGGTATAAATTAAATTAACTTTCGAACTTGTGCGGTTTCTGCATAAAATGAAATTAAAAACACAGAAAATGTATTAAGTTACGCAAAGTATCGTAGTTTTATTAAAATTTTTAGTAACATTTATTAGAAATTTTTAATTTTGATAATTTTTATTAAAATGTTATAAAAAATAAAGTTTTTTAATAATAAATTTAATCAAGTTTCAACACGTCAAGAATATCACAAGAAGTAAATATTATGCTCATCATAGACTTGTGCTCACTTCGAAGCTGCCATATTTAATTTATAATATTATAAACAAATTAAATTAAAAAAGTGTCAAAAATTTTTTTTTACATAGTTGAAAATGTAAATAAAAAAATGTAAAAAAAAGTTGTCATGATTTAATGTTAGTTTGTATAAAAAAAAATATTGAAATAAGCCTCCAAAACAGCCTCGAACATAGGAATATACCCTTAAGGTATCATGGAAGTCACGATCCTTGTATTTAACTTTTTTTGCTAGGAAGTAAACGAATAAATCAATTTTAGCTTGCATCCTTCAAATTGTATATAATTTTAGTACGTTTTTTCTTTTTAAGAACTTTTTTTAAATAAAGCAAAAAGTATCGTACACGGAAAAACCAATTTTTCACACCTTTGACAATTGTTTACATTATGTTCCGTAACTTTAAATCGAGAGCAAACTAAACATCTTTAATTCCTATCAACTAAGTTAACAAAATTAATTGAAATTTAATACGAAAACACATAGTATGACATATTGCGTAGGTTGCGTGGCCTAGAAAACCTGATTATAAAAACACTGGAGGAATATAATGCCATACGCAGGGATCACAGCCCCTATTGTTAGTAAAAAAGGGGAATAGGGGCAATTTTTTTTTAAAATAGGGGACAAAAAGGGGACACAAAATTCGCTTTAAAGTCTATGATGGCGACTTCCATTGAAAAATTGAAGATGTTAAATATGGTCTTAATAGTTTTTATTTTTTAAATAGAAGGAAATTTAGTGTTTACTAAAATGTCAAATTAATATTTTTTAAACAAATAGCGTTATTCATATAAACATTAAAATATTATGTATACTAGAAACATTAAAGTGTGCTATGGCGCGCGAGAAACTTTGCATTGTTATTTGTCATTCAAAACTATAAATTTTTGGATATTTACATAATTACACAATTAAAGAAGAATAATTTAAAAAATTAAACAATAAACATTAAATTTTAATTAGAAAATTAAAAAATTAAGAAATATATAGAAATAACTGTTGGAAATGATTGCAAATTGAAAAACTGAATTGAAAATCGACAAAAATAATTGAAATTCAAGAAAATAATAAAAACTTGATGAAATAAATTGAAAATTTATGAATTGAATTAAAATTTAAAAAAATAAATTAAAATTGAAAACAAAACTCTAAGAATGGCCAGTTTAATCCAAAATCGAACAAAATAATTATTGAAAAAATTAAAGAATAATTATAAAATTTTAAGAGAATAATTTAAAAAATTGTTGCAAACAATTGAAAATTGAGGGAAATAAATAATAATTGAAAAAAATAGTTGAAAAGTAGATTAATTTACAATTAGAAAAAATAATTCAAAAAATCAAACAATATTAAATTTAAACAAAATAATTCAAAAACTATGGGAATTATAGGAATACCTAATTGTTGGAAATAATTGAACATTGAACAACTAGATTACAAATTAAAAAAATTAATTAAAATTAAAGAAAATAATTAAAAAAAGAGGAAAAAAATTTAAAAATTAAGAAAATAATTCAACATTGCAAGAAGGAATTGGAATTTAAAGAATAAACTTAAAAATTGAAAAAAGTGATTGAGAAAAAAACTATAATTATTGAATATAGAAGAAAATAATTGAAAAAAAGCGAGAATATTTTAATATTAAATACATTAATTTAAAATTGAAAAATGGAATTTAAAATTTAAAGAAAATAGTTGTAGAATTAAACATTTGAATTCAAATGCTAAAACAATTTTTGTGATTGAAAAAAAAATGGAAACTTGAATTAAACTGAAAAGTTAAAAATTAAATTGAAATTTAAAGAATATAATTAAAAATTGAAGAACGTATGTTAAAAAAGACAAGAATCATTAAATATATTTGAAAAATGGAAATGAAATTGAAATGAAATATTTAAAATTGAAAAAAACATTTGAGAATTGAAGAAAATAGTTGTAGAATTGAACAACTGAATTTAAATTTAAAACAGTTTTTATAATTGAAAGAAATTATTGAAAAAAGTCGAGAATTAAAGAAAATTGTTAAAAATAATTTTAAACTGAAAAAATTAATTAAATTTTTGAAAAATAATTCAAAATGAAAGAATTAAATTACATTTTTAAGGAGACAGATAGATAATTGAAAGAAAAATTAAGAAAATAATTGACAAATGAAAAAAATCTTGGAAACTGTCGAGAATAATTAACAAGAGAATAACTAATCAATTTAAAAAGTTAAAAAATAGTTATAAAATTCTAAGAGAATAAGTGGAAATTGAAAAAATTGTTTAAATTAATTAAAAATTGCGGAAAATTAATGATAATTGAACAAATATCTGAAAAACCAAAGTAGTTTTACGCGAACTCCCCCCCCCCCCCCACTATGTGTTACATAGTTTTTTTTTCATAATGCACTTCGACGGCATATGTAAGCCAGGGACTGACACGAAAACCGAAACAAAATATATTTTATTTTTGTTTCATTTCGGTTTTGAAAAACTGAATTAAAATATCAATTTAATTTTAATTTGTATTGAACCTGAAACGAAAAGGCTCTGAATTACGTTTTCGTCTCATGCCCGAAACGAAAATCGGCTCCGAATTCCGTTTTCGTTTCTCATAAAAAAGGCTCTAAATTTCACAAAAACAATTTTAAACACAATTTTTTTCTTGCAGGAGACGAAAACGAAATTCAGAATCTTTTCGTTTCGGGCATGAGACTGAAACGAAATTCGGAGTTGATTTTCGTTTCGGGCATGAGACGAAAACGTAATTCAGAGCCTTTTCGTTTCAGGCTGAATACAAAACAATATTGATTGTACATTTTTGTTTCGTCACAACAATTCAAAACAGAAACAGAATTCGGTTTTCGTGTCAGTCCCTGTATGTAACTATTGTCGAATTTCAAGAAAGTGAATTATATCACAGTCAAATTATCTGAATAAAATTTTGTGTTCTCTATATTACAGAACCGTTTAAAATCAACAAAGCTAATAATTCTAAATCTAAAAATAAATATATTCTTAAACCATTCTTTGTAATTTTCTTTTAAAAGCGGCTATCTCTGCCTTTTTCATTAGGATTTTTAATTACCAGCAGTCTTTTAAAAATGGCAAACAAAAAAAATAAACTGTGGTCAATCTCCCTCTCTCCCAAATAGCTCAGCGCGGTTATTAAATGATACAAATTGAGAATTGAGTAAAAAATAACTTTGATAAATTATATATTTAAATTTGAAACTTAGAAATAGGGGAAATAGGGGACAAATGTTTAAAATAGGGGAAATAGGGACAAAACTTCAAAATAGGGGAAAAAAGGGGAATAGGGGACAGTCTGTGATCCCTGCATACGTCGAATCGATTACGAAACAGATAACGTTGCCATGCTCATAAATAAGAGACCAAAGATCTTGGGCTAAAAGAAAAAAATAAACTTGGACTAATGAATGCAAGAAGGCCAGAAATTGGATCCACAAAAAGCATCAAGATAACCAATCTGCGAATGATATGCAAACCACACAGTGTTATTTTTTTAAAAATAAAGTGTCGCTTTCCAGTGATCCTTGGGGCATTTACAGTAGTTCAAACTCACATCTGTTTTTACCGGCATATTAAATACAAAGACACTCGTTAAACTTGCAAATACTGCACGAACTCCTGTAGTGCAAAAAAATGCAGTAATACAAAGAGTAAATAAAGCAAACGCCGTTATTATTTGAAAATATCCTACACCCATCAAATTTTAGAACCAATCTTATCTCGTTTGCCAAACTAGTGGATAATAAGGGGACGTCCATTAATCACGTATGGTGCTTTTTTAAAAAGCAGCCTCTTACCTTTTGGTAAGATTTGGTAAAACCTCTCCTCCCCCAAGTGAGATTTAGTCAAACACCCCGCCCCTCTCTTCTTCCTTTATGAAAAAGTGTAACATAAAAATAATGATAGTCATGTGTGTCAGTATTATGCGTGTCATTTTTTCGCGACAATACAATGTCCATTTCGTCCAAACTTCAAATTGTCGATTATCTACTTTGTCAAATCTCTAAATTGTAGAATATTTAATTTGTAGAATTTCCAAATGATCGAATATGCAAATTGCCGAATCTCCAAATAGTAAAATATATATTTTGACGAATTTTAACATTGTCAAATATACACTTTGTCAAATTTCTAAAATGTTAAATGTCCATTTTGTAAAATCACAAAATTCTCGAAAATCCAAATCACCGAATTTACAAATTGTCAAATATCCACTTTGTCGAATCTCCAAATAGTCAAATGAAATAAAAGGTTCAATTTTTTTCCATATGAGTTTTTTATCTATGAAATGTGTTAGTATAGTAGACCGGACATGTGCGCGAAATTTAAAATCATTATAGAAATTTTTAATTTCGCGCACTGGTTCAATCAACTATACCAACAAATTTCGTAGACACAATTAAAAAAAACGACCAAATTTACATTCGACAATTTAGAGATTTGGGAATTCAATAATTTAGAAATTTCAATATTTGGAAATTCGTCTATTTAAAGATACGACCATTTAGAAATTCGACATTTTAGAGATTCTTTCATTTGAACTTTCAACCATTTAAAGACTAATTGGAGATGAAATGAAAATTTGATAATTTGGATATTTCATCATTTGTCAATTCGACTATTTGGAAATACGACTATTTGAAGATTCGACCACTTCAAAATTCTAAAGAATGACTATTCGACAATTTGGAGATTCAACAAAGTGTGTATTCAACAATTTAAAAATTCATCAAAATAGAAATTTGACGATTTAAAGATTCGACAAATTAGATTCGAAGATTTGGATATTCCATCATTTGGAAATTCGACTATTTGAAAATTCGAATTTTTGAAAATACGACCATTTCGATTTTAGACCATTTCAAGATTCGGCCTTTTGGATTTTCGATCACTAAGAAATTCTATAAAATGAATATTCGCCAATTTGGAGAGCCGGAGATATGGAAATTCGATTATTTGGATATTCGACTAATTGGAAATTTAACTACTTGAAGATTCGACCTTTTCTATATTCGACATTTTAGAGATTCTCTCGTTTGGACATTAAACCATTTGCCTGTGTGGGAAAAGCCCAGGTTAGCCCTAATACAACAAGGTTTCTGGCGGGGTACTGGTTGGGCTAATTTAGTTATGTTAAAACTCAACCAGGATTATGTCAGATTCTTGTCTGGCCTTATCTTATTCACGAGCCCAAGCAATAAATGACAAGGCCCCTTATAAAATAAAGCATATTTAATTTTCTTAATATAAATTAGTAAAAAGCCTCTCACTAATTCAATTTATTAAAATTTTCTAAAGATTTATTGTAATAATTAACATCAAAAATTTAGTTAAATATTAAAAAATGAATTTTAAATAAAATTAAATTATTTTCAATTATTTAATTAAAAAGTCAAAGTTATTTGAAAATTGTCACTAATTCTGATTGTTAGTTAATTTTTTATAAAATTGGATTTTTTAAAAAAAATGTATTCATGAAAATAATAACAATAAATTAATATTGACTTTAGCTATGAGCCCTAATTATTTCCACTTGGACTTTCTGACCATAACACTCTCCCGAGCAGAGCTTTACTAAAAAACTGAAAATACAAATAATAATAATAAATTGAATTCGATAATATTTTTTTATGGAATTACACAAAACACATCTTATAAAAAGTTAATCTACTCTAATTTAATGAATAGTTTGATCAAATAACAATTTTTTTTTTTCTTAAAAATATTCCAATTATTTTTACTTAAACTAGAAATAATTATGTTTATTTTTTAAAGACAACATTATAAATGCAATTTACTAGTAAACATATTATAAATTAATTATCTACATTTAACAGTGTTACTCTGTGTGTAAAATGTAGTAAGAAAGACTACAACTTTCTTATGAACCGCTACAGCGTGCGTTGCGTAGGCAGTTGGTTATGGTTGCGGACTGTTAGTGTCAAATTCATGTGTTCGATTCCCAGAGGAAGGTAATTTTTTCTGTTAGGTAAGCGATTATATAAATTACAATAAATATATAAGTGATAAAACAGAAAAATAGTGCTGGGTTTAATCTTGAAAATAAAAATAAATAAATACAGAATAAATACAGAAAAATTAAATAAATCAAATAAGTTACAACAAATAAATAAGTGATAAAACAGAAAATAGTGCTGGGTTTACTCTCAAAATATATGCTTCAGAAACCATGTATCAAAATATATTAAAAATTTTTTTCGTGTATAATGTACGCATAATTGGGTCGATTAAAGGTTTTAATACGTAGCTTCACTGAAAGCTAGGGCTTATATTAAAATACAAATATTAGGCATAATTTAATTTTGAGACTCGGGCTAAAGTGACAGTCCAATATTGGCAGAAACATTGGCCCAATGTAAATCGTTAATATTAAAGCTCTTGCCAATAGATCACACTACTTGGGCTTCCTGACCATAGCCTACTCAGGCTTCTTGGCTATGCGCTAGCTGACCGAGCGTGACGCGACCACCAGGTGCCTACCAAAAAGCCCAATTAGTTCCTAACTTGAAGCTGGGCTTTCCGACTAGAAACCGGCTAATACCCTACTCAGGGACGTAACTGCCATACAGCGAAACCACGCATTGCGGGGGGGCCTCGAGCCCAATAACCCAAATGCAAATTTTTTTTTTTTAAATAAAATTAAAAATAGAAAATATTGCCTGAAATTATTTATACATTGTCTAAAAAAAATTTGGGGGGAGGAGGCCTCTTGAAAAAATTTGCGGGGGGCCTCGACATTTGTAGTTACGTCCCCGACCCTACTTCACTTTCTGCAAGGGTGGAGAAGTGAGAAAATGAATATTCGATAATTTGGATATTCGATCATTTAGAAATTCGACTATTTGAAGATTCGACTATTTAGAAATTCTACAAAACTACTATTCGACAATTTAGAGATTTAAAAAAGTGTGCATTCAACAATTTAAAAATTCATGAAAATAGCTAAATGACTATTTAAAGATTCGACAAATTGGATTCGGAGATTTTGACATTCTTGCATTTCAAAATTCGACTGTTTGAAAATTTTACTTTTTAAATAAACGGCTATTTCGATATTAGACCATTTCAAGATCCGGCTATTTCGATTTCCGATCATTGAAAAAATCTATAAAATGAATATTCTACAGTTTGGAGATTCGATACTGGAGATTCGGAGACTTGGATATTCGACCATTTAGAAATTCTAAAAATGACTATTCTACAATTTGGAGATTCAACAAAGTATGTATTCAACAATTTATAAATTCATCAAAATAGATAATTGACCATTTAAAGACTCGACAAATTGGATTCGATGATTTGGATATTCCTTCATTTCGAAATTCGTCTTCTTGAAAATTCTACTTTTTAAATATACGAACATTTCGGTAAGACCTTTTTAATATTCGGCCATTTGAATTTCCGATCAGTGAGAAATTCTATAAAATGAATAATCTACTATTTGGAGATTCCACACAGGAGATTCGGATACTTTAATATTCGATTATTTAGAAATTCTGCAAAATGAATATTCGACAATTTCGATATTCGACATTTTAGAGTTTCTCTTATTTGATCATTCTACTATTTGGAGATGTGAGAAAATAAATTTTCGATAATTTGGTTATTAGATAATTAGGTTATTCGATATAAAGCTGAAACTGGCACCCAGTTCTAAGCACCTATTTATTTTTCAAATATTTTAAGTTGGCAACGAAACCTGTTGCGTTTACAAAGAAAACAAAATACAGTGCACCAAAATTCAAAATATAACTATGTTCACTTAATATATAAAAAATCAAAACAAATAGTTTCGATCCAACCTGTTTCACAAACAGAACTAATATAATTCCCAAATTTAAAATCAAAAGAGGAAAAAAGATGCGAAAATATTACATTATCCAAATTAAATGACTGCAAAAGCAAATCAACAAAAAATAACAAACTCCAAAGGATTTCCAACCTCCAAACATTTTCTTCGTGATCATCACATCAAGGTTACCAAATAATACAAAATTCAGGTAGACAAATATTCAATAAAATTATTCTATTAGACAAACTAGATAATTTCGAAAAAATCATCTTCAAGATCCTCTGCCCGAGAATTCGGTTTTATAAATCTCAAGAACTAAAGCATCTTAGAAGACAACAAATAATTTAAAAAAAGAAACTGTCAACCTTCTGGATGGAATTAAACAGAAATCCCTAATTAAAAAAAATAAAGTTACTGACTTTGAATTTTTTTCGAATTTGACTTAACTTTAAGCGCAATTTCCCCCAGGTGTCGCGTCTTTTGATCGCATCCGTCCTAAAATATCCAGGGGCGCCATAGGATTAATTTTTCTTCTTATCTGCCAATTAAAAAAAGTCAAGGTGCTGGCAGTAAATTTTTTTCGATTTTGAACCTCATCATCGGGGTTAATCTAATCAAAAAAAATCAAAGTCAGAATCTTGATTTTTTTTAATTGGCGGATGCGATTAAAAATCATTTCTAGGGTGCCCCTGGACGTTTTGGGACGAATGCGATCAAAAGACGCGACACCTGCGGGAAGCTAGGCACGAAGATGAGGTTCAAAATCGAAAAAAAATCACTGCCAGCACCTTGATTTTTTTTAATTGGAGGATGCGAATGAAAATCAACTCTAGGGTGCCTCTGGATATTTAAGGACGGATGCGATCAAAAGACGTGCCACCTGGGGGAAGATAGGCCAGAAGATGAGGTTCAAAATCGAAAAAGAATCACTGACAGCAACTTGATTTTTTTTAATTGGAGGATGCGAATGAAAATCAACTCTAGGGTGCCCCTGGATATTTAAAGACTAATGCGATCAAGAGACGGGACACTTGAGGGAAGCTAGGCCCAAAGGTGAGGTTCGACTCGAAAAAAATCAAAAACAGCAGCTCGATTTTTTCAGTTGGCGGATGGGATTGAAAATCATTCCAAAGGTGCCTCTGGATATTTTAGGACAGATGCGATCAAAAGACGCGACACTTGGGGGAAGCTAGGCCCGAAGATGAGGTTCAAAATCAAAAAAAGTCACAAACAGCATCTCGATTTTTTTCAGTTGACAGATGGGATTGAAAACTATTCCTAGAGTGCCCCTGGATGTTTTGGGACGGATCCGATCAAAAGACGCGACACCTGCTGGAAGCTAGGCACGAAGATGAGGTTCAAAATAGAAAAAAAATCATTGCCAGCAGCTTGATTTTTTTTAATTGGCGGATGGGATTAAAAATAATTTCTAGGGTGCCCCTGGATATTTTGGAACAGATGCGATTAAAAGACGCGACATCTGCGGAAAGCTAGGCACGAAGATGAGGTTTAAAATCGAAAAAGAATCACTGACAGCAACTTGATTATTTAAATTAGAGGATGCGAATGAAAATCAACTCTAGGGTGCCCCTGGATATTTTGGGACTAATGCGATCAAGAGACGGGACAGTTGGGGGAAGCTAGGCCTGAAGATGAGGTTTAAAATCGAAAAAGATTCACTGCCAGCACCTTGATTTTTTTTAATTGGAGGATGCGAATGAAAATCAACTCTAGGGTGCCTCTGGATATTTTAGGACGGATGCGATCAAAAGACGTGCCACCTGGGGGAAGATAGGCCAGAAGATGAGGTTCAAAATCGAAAAAAATCAAAAACAGCACCTCGATTTTTTTCAGTTGGCGGATGGGATTGAAAATCATTCCAAAGGTGCCTCTGGATATTTTAGGACGGATGCGATCAAAAGATGCGACACCTGCGGGAAGCTAGGCACGAAGATGAGGTTCAAAATCGAAAAAAAATCACTGCCAGCACCTTGATTTTTTTTAATTGGAGGATGCGAATGAAAATCAACTCTAGGGTGCCTCTGGATATTTTAGGATGGATGCGATCAAAAGACGTGCCACCTGGGGGAAGATAGGCCAGAAGAGGAGGTTCAAAATCGAAAAAGAATCACTGACAGCAACTTGATTTTTTTTAATTGGCAGACGCCAATAAAAATCAACCCTAGGGTGCCCCTGGATATTTTGGGACTGATGCAATCAAAAGACGCGAAACCTGGGGGAAGCTAGGCCCAAAGATGAGGTTCAAAATCATAAAAAAGTCAAAAACAGAACATCTATTTTTTTCAGTTGGTGGATGGGATTGAAAATCATTCCAAAGGTGCCTCTGGATATTTTAGGACGGATGCGATCAAAAGACGCGACACTTGGGGGAAGCTAGGACCGAAGATGAGGTTCAAAATCAAAAAATGTCACAAACAGCACCTCGATTTTTTTCAGTTGGCAGATGGGATTGAAAACTATTCCTAGGGTGCCCCTGGATACTTTAGGATGAATGCGACCAAAAGACGCGACATCTGCTGGAAGCTAGGCACGAAGATGAGGTTCAAAATAGGAAAAAAATCATTGCCAGCACCTTGATTTTTTTTAATTGGCGGATGGGGTTAAAAATCATTTCTAGGTTGCCCCTGGATATTTTGGGACAGATGCGATTAAAAGACGCGACACCTGCGGAAAGCTAGGCACGAAGATGAGGTTCAAAATCGAAAAAGAATCACTGACAGCAACTTGATTTTTTTTAATTGGAGGATGCGAATGAAAATCAACTCTAGGGTGCCCCTGGATATTTTGGGACTAATGCGATCAAGAGACGGGACACTTGGGGGAAGCTAGGCCTGAAGATGAGGTTCAAAATCGAAAAAGATTCACTGACAGCAACTTGATTTTTTTTAATTTGCAGATGCCAATAAAAATCAACCCTAGGGTGCCCCTGGATATTTTGGGACTGATGCAATCAAAAAAAAAATAATAAAAAAAAAATTATAAAAAATAATTGAAAAATTCAGAAATTTATCAACAATTATTAATTCGATTTAAATTTGAAATAAATAACTAAAGTTATTGTTAATCAGTTAAAAAATAATTTAAAAATTTATAATAAAAAAAAAATTGAAAAATTAAGAAATCAATTTATAAATAAATAAATAAATAAATTTAAAAATGATTAAAATATTTGAAAAATATTACAAATGTCTGAAATTTGAGATAAAAAATAGGATTTAAAATAGAAAATAGTAACGCAAACCTGATTATTTTCTTTCATTTTTTGTTTTTGAACGTTTTTTTTTAACTCCTTTTCGTCTACTTCAGGGGAAACGTTTACATTAGACATAGGTTGAATCCTAATTCTAATGTTGTTTTCTTCGTTATATTTGAGCTTATCTTTTATTTCCTTTCGACTTTCTGAAAAAATTTTAAAATGTCAATAATGTCAAAAAGAGTTAAAATTATTTAAACATTTTAAATAGGACCAAAAAACGAAAAAATTACTGAAATATGTAATAAAATTAGAAACTACCTATAAAAATGAAATATTTTTATGAAAATAATTTTTGAAAATAAACATCAAATATAAAAATTTATAAATTTTAGAAAAAATCCTGATTAAAAAGATTCAATTAAATCTAAGATTATTATATTTTTGCAAATGATAAATACTTACGAGCAAAGAAAATTATTTGTGCCTTATAATAATGGCCATCACTCCACTTAACTTTGTACAGTTTGTCCTTTCTGATATTTTCCGCATCCTCCAGTTCTTTCACGTTCTTCGCGTCACAAATGTAAAAAGTTTTGTCTTTGAAAAATCTAACGTAGACATACATTTTGACAGCAGTGACTACTTTAAATCTTTTGTTTATAAACATATCATAGGCAACCAAAAAAAAAAAAACATAGAACATATAATATTATGTCAGACAATATCAGACAATATTATGTCATTTTTTATATCGAGTATATATATAGTCATTTTGTTTTGACATAAAAGTTTTTACAAAAAGTGAATGCAAATATTGTAAAATGGCAAACAAAAAAAAATATAAATTATGGTTAGACGACGAAGAAAAAGACATACCTCGGTCTACGAAATATTATTTAAATAAAAAGGCAGCAAACTTGGTGAGTATTTAACTAATTTTAAACGCTTGTTTTTAACCATCATACAACATAAAAAATAGGACAATTAAATTATAAAAATATTTTAAAAATAAATGTTGCTGTTAATGGTTAAAATAGATTCTTTGTATCTTTTATTTAATTAATATTTTTCAATTTCTGCAACAGAATTCCACATCAGAATCATCAGATGAAACTGAGACGATTTCAGCGGGGACAGACATGGAGAATAATATTGATAGGGTATTTCTTTAAATTATTTTATCATTTTTATTAATAAAATATAAACATTACTGAATTTTTTTTTATTTTACAGTTTGTACGTACCATATACTTTTTATATTTCCTTTGTATCCAAACATTGCCTTCAAAGTGTAAATAATATATGTATTTTAACTTTTTTTAATCGGGAATAAGCTCTTCCTCTTATTTATTGTGTCCGGGGTATGGCCATAAAATGTTTTACCTGGTATTTTGTCAACAAAAGAATCACTTTCTGCAAATTTTTTAAAAGTACTTTTGCTACCACATTAAATTTCACTAAAGTATTAAAAAACACTCTGACACTAATAATTTTGAATAGGACATTAAGATTTGAATCAAAATTTACAAACCGTTAGCCACCGGCTGCCCGCCAAGTTTATATGATTCAGTTTATTTACTATATGCAGAGTTGGGAAGTTTCCTGTAACTTCCGAGTTTTTGACGTATACTCAGGGTTGTGCACGTAATATTCCTCACGTAAATTAGGTGAGGTTTTTGACATTTTTTACGTATGTACGTATATTACGTCCTGAATTTCATACACAATTAGGTATTATACCTTGTAACGTCAGAGACTGATGACGACGATCGCTGGAGGGACAACAAACGCGCCACTTGATACGGAAGTTCCTACCCCCCTATCTACATGAAAGCTGATTCTGCGTCAAGCGTCAAAACGCGCAATAAAGCCAATGAGAGAGAAAAGGACGGCAGCAATAACAAACATTGTCTGTCCTTGTCTCTCTCACAATTCTATGTTTATACGTTCGGCGTATTTACGCATAACCGCAGAATCAACTTCATTGTAGATAGGGGGTACGCGCCACTTGATGACATGGACAGGCATGTAGGCATAAGCAGGTGGAGGAACCATTTTTATAAGGCGGAACCGAGGCAGGTAGGCATGTGTGCCTACACTGTAAAAAAAAATACTTCCAGAATTACAATGCAAAGTATTTTTCCGTCCCAAACATTAAATTTATATTGTAATAGTCCTTCGTAATACGTGATAAAAATGCAACGCGATTGTAAAACTACACTTCGTGTGTAGAACTTCATCGTGTTGCGATGAAAATATTCATTCGGTTTGAATATGGCTTGTCAATGTTTCACGTATAACGTGGAGAAATCACAACGCGTTGTAAAATTACTACGTAACACGATGGAAATATTTCACTTCACGTATCACGCAGTAATATTACAATGCATTCTGATTTCTCTGCATCGACTGTGATTTCACTACGTAGTATGTAAAATATTTGCATGTCGGTCGAATATTTTGATCGTAAAACATTGTAAATTTATTACGTGTCACGTGAAGCGATTTATTTCCATCGTGTCACGGTGTAAAAATACAACGAAATTTTTTACAGTTTTGTTGCTTGCTTGCCTCCATACGTATGCGCATGCGCAATAGGTTAATTTTTACTCTCTTTGTCGATTTCTCTATGGTTCATTACTACCCACCGTGTGATGACAGTTGTTGACAGTTGAAATAATAAAATTAATAATCAATTTAAAATTACGTAAGATTTACAAAAACTATAAAGAAAAATAAAAAATATATCTAACAATAAAAAAACTTTTAAAAAAATAAAAAAGATTTACCGAAAGTTTTCTTAAAAAATAAAGAAATTAATTGAGTTAACCTAGCAAAACAAACATATTGATGATATATATAATAAAAACATAATTGTGTTAATAATTTCTGTTTAAAGAAGAATATTGTAGAACATCCTAATAAAAGTAAAACTCGTAAACCACAAAAAAAAAGTCAATAGCAAAAGAAGAAAAAAATCTTTTTTAAGTCCGAACAAAACTACTGTCACCTGCAACGTTGACGTTTCTTGCTACCTATTAAATGACAAAATAAATTAGTTAATGTTTATTTATTATAAATAGCAGAGTGGTGAACTTTAATTTTGTTGATATAAATAAGAGCTAAATATTAATTTTTTATCATTTTTCCAAATTTCAAAAATAATATTAAAATTACTGTTTTAAAAGCAACAAAATTGAAGTTTCACCACTTTTGCCGCACTCTATTATTTCTAATAAATCAACATTACATAATTAATTTTGTCTTTTAAGAGTGAAAAACGTCAACATTAAAATCAGATTTTCACTTCGAAATCTGAAGCTTTGAATAAATTAAAATATCAGTCAATCGATGTTTGGAATTTATTAAAATTACAAGTACTTTAAGATGATACATTTTTATACCATTTTTTACTTTTTTCCTTCCCGAAATTTGTAGTTAGTAGTTTGATCAAGATTTGGCTACGAATCTCTGGTACTTTTAACAAATTTCCCGTCTTTTTATTCTATACTAAATTCCGGACACTTCTGAAGCCTTCTTCAATTATGTCATGACTTAAATTAGGCTGATTTAAATTTTTTGAAACACAGAAAGAAATGATTCTATTTTTACTTATTTGTAGGGAATAAAAAAAGTCAGAAGAGGTGAATGGCATCTTTTTTAAAGATGATAATAATTGCATTTTGATTTTTTCTTTTAAAACATTTCTAAATATGTGCAAACATAAAAAAAGTGATGCAAAATAAGTCACTACTGTAATAGATGATTGCAATTTTAAGTTTAAGTTGCAAATAATTTGAAACAATTATTTGAAATTTATAAATGTTTTAGAATTTCTCCTTTTATTTTTTTTCTAAAATTTTTACAGGTCAACAGATTTGTCATCAACCCTTATGGACAGAAGAAACTAAATGTATTTAACAGCGTTGTCATAAGTCAAGGATTTTCATTATAAGGACTGGAAAAATGCAGATAATATATCAAATTGATATATTATGCAGGGGAGTACTGTTATTTTAATCCGAATCAATCCGTTTCAAATACAAATAAATCCGATTAGAATTGGAACGGATTAGTTCGAAATGAAACAACAGGCTTCACACAGATTAATTTTAGCTTCGGAATGATTCGGAAAGAATTGACAGTGTGGCCACGAGTCAGTATAGTCAGGGAAATGACAGGAAAAAAATTTTTTGTCTGTAAAGTCAGGGATATGACAGGGAAAAAAGTTTTTTGGCAGGGAAATTAAAGAAATTGAAACGGACCATAGTGCGGTCAAGCTATTTTTTTGACAATAATCTTTAGACAACTCAAAAATGAATCGATTTTTTCTTTTTTGAAAATACTCATAAATGTTTGTACAATAACCCTTAACTACTAAAAAAATTAAGACTTTTATTAGTAATTAAACAAAGGTTAATAAATTTTAAAAATGTCAAAAATAATCTTAACTATTTTAAATAGTTCTAGTTACTAACCAATAATTTTGATTTGTTTAAACAATCTTAGTTAAATAAATTCATAACTTCAAAAGCTTTTCTTACTTAGATTTCGTGTCTTTGTTTAAATTAATTAATTAATTACTATTATAATTCAGAAATCTTTTGAGATTATTTACTTGTTAACTAAAACTGTTTAAACGATTTAAAAATAGTTGGTAATAATCCAAAACTACCATGAAACTCTATGTCAATAATAATCAAATAATTTTACAAAAGAAAAAAATCTAAGTAATACAAATTTTTGAAGTTATTTATTTGGTAATTAAGATTGTTTAGACAATCTAAAAATTGTTTGTAAACATTCTAAATTGTATGAGAACTCTATGCCAATCGTGACAAATTAATTTTACAATAGAAACGAATTCTTAGTATGTAATGAAAACTTTTGAAGTAATTATATCGAAATACCTTAAAATCACTCTAAAAAAATGATTTTTTATATTTTTATAAGTTTTTAACATTCTTTTTAGTTAATATTAAAAGTCTTAATTTTTGAGTACCAACTTGAGTGTTATAGTACAAATATTTATGAGTATTTTAAATAAATAACATTAAAATTGGTTCATTTTTGAATTGTTGGGAGATTTTTGTCTTTGTTCTGAATAAAAAAATGTTTGTCAGGCAATTTGGTTGTAAAGTCAGTAAAATGTCATGGAAATGACATGGAGATTGATAAAATGAATCTTGTGGCCACCCTGATTGATCCGTTTCATTCCGAAACTAAAATAAAATCTGTGTGAATCCTGTTCCAAGTGTGCACGTACTACAACTGTATATAACCACTAAGGGAACAATGTTACAGAACTGGTGTTACAATTTTGTTATTAAACAGTTCTAGAATGTAACACTGTTACAAAAATGTGGTATACTTTTGCTGTCACTGTGTCCTACATTGAACTGTTCTCCCATAGGGACGACATTCTTACTCGCCAGATAATGAACTGGTTCTAGAACTTGTTATTTGCGTTTTAATCAATCCATTTCAATTCTAATCGGGTTCATTCGGATTTAAAACGCAATAAAATAACAGTATTCAAAAGGATTAAAATTCAGCTTCGGAATGCATCGGATTAGTTCGGAATGATATGGAAAGAATTTTCGTCAAATTGAATTCATTTCTAGATTCGGATAAAAACTGATTGGCTCGGAAACAAATTTCAGATTTAAATCCGTGCGAAGCCTGTTGTTTCATTTCGAACTAATCCGTTCCAATTCTAATCGGATTTATTTGTATTTGAAACGGATTGATTCGGATTAAAATAACAGTACTCCCCTGCATAATATATCAATTTGATATATTATCTGCATTTTTCCAGTCCTTATAATGAAAATCCTTGACTTATGACAACGCTGTTAAATACATTTAGTTTCTTCTGTCCATAAGGGTTGATGACAAATCTGTTGACCTGTAAAAATTTTAGAAAAAAAATAAAAGGAGAAATTCTAAAACATTTATAAATTTCAAATAATTGTTTCAAATTATTTGCAACTTAAACTTAAAATTGCAATCATCTATTACAGTAGTGACTTATTTTGCATCACTTTTTTTATGTTTGCACATATTTAGAAATGTTTTAAAAGAAAAAATCAAAATGCAATTATTATCATCTTTAAAAAAGATGCCATTCACCTCTTCTGACTTTTTTTATTCCCTACAAATAAGTAAAAATAGAATCATTTCTTTCTGTGTTTCAAAAAATTTAAATCAGCCTAATTTAAGTCATGACATAATTGAAGAAGGCTTCAGAAGTGTCCGGAATTTAGTATAGAATAAAAAGACGGGAAATTTGTTAAAAGTACCAGAGATTCGTAGCCAAATCTTGATCAAACTACTAACTACAAATTTCGGGAAGGAAAAAAGTAAAAAATGGTATAAAAATGTATCATCTTAAAGTACTTGTAATTTTAATAAATTCCAAACATCGATTGACTGATATTTTAATTTATTCAAAGCTTCAGATTTCGAAGTGAAAATCTGATTTTAATGTTGACGTTTTTCACTCTTAAAAGACAAAATTAATTATGTAATGTTGATTTATTAGAAATAATAGAGTGCGGCAAAAGTGGTGAAACTTCAATTTTGTTGCTTTTAAAACAGTAATTTTAATATTATTTTTGAAATTTGGAAAAATGATAAAAAATTAATATTTAGCTCTTATTTATATCAACAAAATTAAAGTTCACCACTCTGCTATTTATAATAAATAAACATTAACTAATTTATTTTGTCATTTAATAGGTAGCAAGAAACGTCAACGTTGCAGGTGACAGTAGTTTTGTTCGGACTTAAAAAAGATTTTTTTCTTCTTTTGCTATTGACTTTTTTTTTGTGGTTTACGAGTTTTACTTTTATTAGGATGTTCTACAATATTCTTCTTTAAACAGAAATTATTAACACAATTATGTTTTTATTATATATATCATCAATATGTTTGTTTTGCTAGGTTAACTCAATTAATTTCTTTATTTTTTAAGAAAACTTTCGGTAAATCTTTTTTATTTTTTTAAAAGTTTTTTTATTGTTAGATATATTTTTTATTTTTCTTTATAGTTTTTGTAAATCTTACGTAATTTTAAATTGATTATTAATTTTATTATTTCAACTGTCAACAACTGTCATCACACGGTGGGTAGTAATGAACCATAGAGAAATCGACAAAGAGAGTAAAAATTAACCTATTGCGCATGCGCATACGTATGAAGGCAAGCAAGCAACAAGGATATTCAAGTTGGGTGGGGAGAAATTCAAAATGGCGGCTACCTGGATGACAGGTTTGCATTGCAGTCAATGGGACGAAATCAGTTTTTGTACAATAACTTTTAAAAAAAAAATTTGCGAACCTATGTTTATTAACAAAATATTTTCATTTATCGAAAGCTATTTTTTAAAATAATAAAATTGTATAAAATTTTTATATGAGTTTTTATTATTTTAAAAAATAGCTTTCGATAAATGAAAAATATTTTGTTAATAAACATAGGTTCGCAAATTTGTTTTTTAAAAGTTATTGTACAAAAACTGATTTCGTCCCATTGAGTGCAATGCAAACCTGTCATCTAGGTAGCCGCCATTTTGAATTTCTCCCCACCCAACTTGAATATCCTTACTAGGCACACATACACCCCTGCACATAAATGCTGAACTTCCGGTTTATTGTTCGTCTATTGTTCGAACAATAAACCGGAAGAACAGCATTTATGTGCAGGGGTGTACTTAACTGCCTCGGTTCCGCCTTACAAAAATGGTTCCTCCACTTGCTTATGCCTACATGCCTGTCTATTGCCTAACGCACAATGAATCGTAATCGCTAATCCTTAATCGTAAGAATGAGAGGAAGTAGGACAGACATATATCTCTGTCCTGCTTTCTCTCATTATTACGATTAAGGATTAGCGATTACGATTCGTTGTGCTTTAGGCTTATGTCATCAAGTTATGGAATGCCTAAAGCACAATGAATCGTAATCGCTAATCCTTAATCTTAAGAATGAGAGGAAGCAGTACAGAGATATATGTCTGTCCTACTTCCTCTTTATATTACGATTAAGGATTAAGGCCTAAGCAAATAGAAATACGGTTACAGGACCAGAACATAAGACAGAAAAGGACAGAAACAGTCTCTGTCCTTTATTATCTCATGCCCTGCTCCCGTAACAGTATTCGTTGTGCTTTGGGCTTTAGCGATTACGATTCTTTGTGCGTTAGGCTGAAGTTCCTACGCGCCACTTGATGGCATGGACAGGCATGTAGGCATAAGCAAGTTGAGGAACCATTTTTGTAAAGCGGAACCAAAGATACTTTACACATAGATCCGGCAAGGGTCCTGGTGGCATGTGGACTAACTAAAAATTTCCATTAGTAAGAAAAGGACGGAGATATATGTGTCTTTTTCTTACTAATGGAAAGTTTTAGTTAGTCCACATGCCACCAGGACCCTCGCCGGATCTATTTGTAAAGTATCTTTGGCGGAACCGAGGCAGGTAAGCACGTGTGCCTAGTTGCTTGCTTGCCTCCATACGTCTGCGCATGCGCAATAGGTTAATTTTTACTCTCTTTGTCGATTTCTCTATGGTTCACTACTACTACCGTGTAATGACAGTTGTTGACAGTTGAAATAATGAAATTAATAATCAATTTAAAATTACGTAAAACTTACAAAAACTACAAAGAAAAATAAAATATATATCTAACAATAAAAAAAACTTTTAAAAAAATTAAAAGATTTACCGGAAGGTTCCTTTAAAAATATGAAATTAATTCAATTAACCTAGCAAAACAAACATTTAATATTATAAAAACATAATTGTGTTAATAATTTTTGTTTAAAGAAGAACACTGGAGAACAACCTAACAAAATCACAAAAATAGCGGATCTAAGTTTATTTACACTAAGTTTATATATCTAAGTTTATGAGTTTTGATTTTGTTAGGTTGTTCTCCAGTGTTCTCCTTTAAACAAAAATTATTAACACAATTATGTTTTTATTATATTAAATGTTTGTTTTGCTAGGTTAACTGAATTAATTTCATATTTTTAAAGGAACCTTCCGGTAAATCTTTTAATTTTTTTAAAAGTTTTTTTTTTATTGTTAGACATATATTTTATTTTTCTTTGTAGTTTTTGTTTTTACGTTTTTAATGCGCATGCGCATACGTATGGAGGCAAGCAGGCAACTAGGCACACATGCCTAGAGATCCTATAAAGAGAGTTGAGACACAGTTGGTTGCTGCTCATCGCGATTAAACCGGAACCAGAAGTTCCAGTCAAAGGCGCGAAATATTTACATGGAAAAATTTGAATTAATTTAAATGGACGCGATTTGAGGTTATGTTGCAACATTACAAAATCACTTCTGGTTCCGGTTTAATCGCAATTAATCACGAACTATCACACTTGTGTCTCAACTCTCTTTATAGGATCTCTACACATGCCTACACTGTAAAAAAAATACTTGCAGAATTAAGGTACGCTCCCAGCTCGATGTCTGCCTGTCTGCGCGTGCAACCGACACGAGAGAGAAGAAGACGGAACTATATTTCCGTCTTCTTCTCTCTCATGTCGGTTGCACGCGCAGGCAGGCAGACGCCGAGCTGGGAGCGTATCTTTACAATGCAAAGTATTTTTCCGTCCCAAACATTAAATTTATATTGTAATAGTCCATCGTAATACGTGATAAAAATGCAACACGATTGTAAAACTACATTTCAAGTATAGAACTTCATCGTGTTGCGATAAAAATATTCATTCGGTTTGAATATGGCTTGTCAATGTTTCACGTATAACGTAGTGAAATCACAACGCGTTGTAAAATTACTACGTAACCCCCTATCTACATACATACTCTCACAATTTTGTGTTTATACGTTCCGCGTATTTACGAATAACCGCAGAATCAGCTTCCATGTAATAGGGGGTAACACGATGGAAACATTTCGCTTCACGTATCACGTAGTAATATTACAATGCATTCTGATTTCTCTGCATCGACTGTGATTTCACTACGTAGTATGTAAAATATTTGCATGTCGGTCGAATATTTTCATCGTAATACGTTGTAAATTTATCATGTGTCACGTGAAGCGATTTATTTCCATCGTGTCACGGTGTAAAAATACAACGAAATTTTTTACAGTGTATACCTGCCTCGGTTCCGCATTACAAAAATGGTTCCTCCACTTGCTTATGCCTACATGCCTGTCTATTATGGTGACTCCACAATAGGGATCTATGAACGTCGACGTTGATGGCAAAGCGTCGATGTCGACGCATTGGTTGGTGGTTCCCAAACTATTTAGTCAGCTGTGATCAGTTAACTGTCGAAACGGTGGAACATGGAACATATGACAATTACAACATTTCTCCAAATAGTTGAGAACCACCAACCAATGCGTCGTCATCGACGCTTTGCCATCAACGTCGACTATAGCCTAAAGCACAATGAATCGTAATCGCTAATCCTTAATCGTAAGAATGAGTGGAAGCAGGACAGAAATATATGTCTGTCCTACTTCCTCTCAGTCTTACGATTAAGGATTAGCGATTACGATTCATTGTGCGTTAGGCTGTTCATAGATCCCTATTGTAGAGTCACCATTAGGTAGTTCAAGTTCGGTGGGGGAAAATCCAATATAGAGGATACTGGAGCACAGCTTTACGTGGAAGCCAATGGGACGAAATCAGTTTTTTTAAAATAACTTTTTAAAAACAAATTTTTGAACCTATGTTTATTAGCAAATTATTTTTCTTTTATCGAAAGCTATTTTTTAAAACAATAAAAATTGATATAACAATTTTATCAAATTTTATTATTTTAAAAAATAGCTTTCGATAAAAGAAAAATAATTTGCTAATAAACATAGGTTCAAAAATTTGTTTTAAAAAGTTATTTTTAAATAACTGATTTTGCTCCATTGACTACAATGCATTTTTAGGCCCCAGCAAGCGGCCATATTTAATTTTTCCCCACCGAACTTGAACTACCTTATGCCATCAAGTGGCGCGTACAGAGATGCCAACGACCGTCACCAAACGCATCTGCGCATGTCTGTGGAAAATCGTTTGATTGGTCGAAGGAAGCGGGAAGATTTAAAACACATCTAATAAAGCTATTTTAAATCGTCCCGCTTCCTTCGACCAATCAAACGATTTTACACAGACATGCGCAGATGCGTTTGGTGACGGTCGTTGGCATCAGCCTAAAGCACAACGAATCGTAATCGCTAATCCTTAATCGTAATAATGAGAGAAAGCAGGACAGAGATGTATGTCTGTCCTACTTCCTCTCATTCTTACGATTAAGGATTAGCGATTACGATTCATTGTGCGTTAGGCTATCTCTGGGCGCGTAGGAACTTCCGTACATTTGCCTCCATTTTGAAATTGGACATATTGCGTGTAGTGAACGGCTCTTAAAGTTTTATAATTTGGTAAATTTTGACTAGAGTGGTTTAAAAATGAAAACAAGAAGTGTAAATAATAGTGCATTTGAAAAATGAATTTTGTCTATTTAATTATTTGGTTAATAGTGAGTGTCACGTAAATGAAGTTATTTATTATGAGTTGTACAAAATTAATATTCAGGATTATCAATGTCTAAGGTATGGCATTATTATTTAAATAAGTAAGATGAATTAGATAATTTGTATATGACTATTTGAGGTTAGGTTGTAAAAATAAAATTTTAATTAATTAATGATTATATGAATGTAATTTTTGTTTATTAACATATAAATTTAAAGTAAACTAATAATTTCTATGTTATAATGTAAAAGTTGAAATATTTTATTTTATATTTTCAATAGTATGTAATGTTTTTTTTTTGTTTTTTTTTTAGCATTAAATAAATTTTAATCAAGTTATTATTAGTTAACAATTGAAAATACTTAAATAATTTTTATTAAGAATGAATTTATCATTCATTAAAGTTTAAGTAATTAAATAATTTTTTTTTTTTGTAAAGTTAATATTGTTTTAATTTTTTAATAATGCGTTTTCAATAATTTTGTTATTGTAATGAGAATCTAGTTAAAAACCTATTGAGTTTAAAATAGAATACATTTTTAAAAAATATTTTTTCATTAAATAAGATAGATAAATAAGACTTTACAGCAAAAATGTTAATTATCTATATGTGTTGTGTATTTTTTTTTAAGATTTTCAGAAATGTTTCAGCATCTGGTGATTGTTGCAGGTAATATATTTATTTTTTCATATAATTTTCATGTTAATGTTATTTATTTTTTAATAAAAAATGTTAATTTTTATTCCAAAAATTATCATTATTAAAAAAAAAGAATTAAAAAGCCAATCAAATTGTAATTAAAACACATTTTAAAATTTTTTTTGGTTTTCTTAATTTATTGTCTTTTTAAATTCGTTTAATTTAATGAGTAGTTCTACAAACGATGGAATTTTCAGTGTCATAACTTATTTTTTATATTGATTTTGAAAGAAATAAATTTATTTCTGATGAAATTTGTAAATCCTAACAGTTTTCACGTGATATATATCTTATCTTCTTTCTTAAAGAAAGTACACATCAAAGAGTAAAATTCTCATTTTTATTTTTTTTAAATTGCTTTGCTATATTCATTTGAAGCAAAAATTTAAATTCAAAATAAATAAATAATAATAAATAAATTCAAACTGTTTAATTTTAATAATGTATGCTTATTGTTATTTCTATTGATTTTATTAAATTTATCAAGTAGTTTGAATATTAATTGCACAAATATGAAAAAGAAAAGGGTCACATTAACTAAAATTAATGTTGAGTCGCATGATTCTACCTTGTACTTATAGTTTATTTTTTTTTAGATTTTGGATAAGCAGAATTATTCTCTACAAGTTAGAAGGACAACAAACAAAAAATTCCAAGGCTAAATATGAGGAAGGAAGCAAAGTATCATATTTTTTTGTTATAACCGTTAATTCGTTAAACTTTTTTTATAATAGAAATTGTTTACTGTCAAAAAAATAAAATACTAATTAATTATATTGTTTTCATTTCTTGAGAATCTCACAACTGTTTATCCAATTCAACAACTAAAAAGAAGAGTTTGCAAATATCTGAAACGTATCTACACCTTGAATTTAAAATTCTTGTCAACTGACAAAAATGAACGATTTGCATCCAAAACTGTTTGTAGTTTTATCTTGCTTCTTCCTAGAGCAAGCTTTGTGATTTTTAAGATTTTCGATTTTCCAAAAATAGTGTGAATCTTCTCATAATCATCTAAAAAGCGTAAATTTTCATTTTCAAGCAATTCACCTAGTTTAAAAAATTGTCGCAGATAATTAATAACTCTATTCTTCAAATTAGAAAGATGTTATTAACTGTAATTTCCATCCAAGATTCGATCTCGTTGTTCAAAAAATTATTAGAATTTCATCTTTACGATTTCTGACATCTGTTAACTTCTAGGATTATTTTTTATTTACTTATAAGGATCAAAAATGTCTTATCTCTAGGTTAGAAGAATTGCTAAAATCATATATTTATGAATCTTGACATCTATAAATATCTGTCTACTTATCCTATTGTTTTTAGTTTCATTCTAAAATAATTATTGTTAACAATTAATTCTCTTCGTTTTATATTCAAAAAGTGTAAAAAACTACACAAGTATTCGAACTAAAAAATTCGTTCTCCTAAAATTCAAAAAATAATTTCAATACGTTCATACTCTCTTCAAATTCTAGACCTGTCATTATCTTTCTATTTCTAGGATTATTTTTAGTTTTAATCTCAACATATTATTGTTGTTAACTAATTTATTCCTTTTAATATTAAAAAATCATGACAGTTTCTAAATAAAATAAATATGATTTCTAAATATGATTTCGTTCCATAAGATTCGTTCTTGTTAGGTTTGAAAAAATATTCAAATCTTATTTTTACGATTCTCAATTTTTGCAAAAATGTATTGATATTCCATTTTTGTTTTGTCATTCATTGATTATAAAATAGTTATTATTAGCAGTTTATTTCTTTAAATATTCTTGTATTTTTTGCTGTCAAATTAAGTACAATTTATGATTTTTAAGTTTTATTCGAGTCCAAAATTAATTTGCATATGTGCAATTAATTATTTTTTAATTAAAATGATTATTGAATTGAATAATTTGCTTTCCCAAGAATAGGGTGTGACCTGCTACTCCGAAACTTTAGGAATTTCAAAACGCTTTCAGACCGCATCAGAACTTGCTCAAACATTTTTTATAAAAATGTACAAAATTATTTTCCATAACTTTCTACATTAATAACTGTTACGAGTAGTTGACTCTTATGGTCATCTTGTATAATCGCAGGGTCTTAGGCGAAATAACGTCAATCGTATTAAAACTTGATCAAAATTATTTTTTCAAAGATATTTATGATTATTTTTCTCCGTTTTAACTCTTATTGGTAGTTGGCCCTTTTAATTATCTTGTGTAATTGCAGGGTACTCTACTAGGTAATTTCCATCGATTAAGAACTTGATCAAAATTTAATTCTAAAAATTGATTTATTTTTTCAAAGATGTTTTTGATTATCTTTCTTAAATTTAAGTTTTATTGGTCCGTAACTATTTTTATTATCTTGTATAGTTGCAGGGTACTCTACTAAGTAAATTTAATTAATTAAAAACTTAATCAAAATTTTATTCTAAATTTGATTTATTTTTTCAAAGATGTTTTTGATTATCTATCTTAAATTAAAGTTTTATTGGTCGGTAACTCTTTTTATTATCTTGTATAATTGCAGGGTACTCTGCTAGGTAATTTTGATTGATTTGGAACTTAATCAAAATATGATTCTTAAAATTGATTTATTTTTTCAAAAATAGGTATTGTAAATTATCTTTCCCAGTTTTGAGTTTTTATTAGTCGGTGACTCTTTTTATTATCTAGTATAATTGCGAAGTACTCTAGTAGTTAATTTTCATCGATTTAAAACTTGATCAAAATTTTATTCTAAATTTGATTTCTTTTTCAAAGATATTTGAGATTATCTTTCTTAAATAAGAGTTTTATTGATCAGTGATTCTTTTGATTATCTTGTGTAATAAAGGGATACATCTATAGTTAATTTCCAACGATTTAGAATTTGATTAAAACTTTATTCTAAATTTGATTTATTATTTCAAAGATGCTTTTAAATATCTTTCTTAAATTTAAGTTTTATTGGTCGGTAACTCTTTTTATTATCTTGTATAATCACAGGGTACCCTTAATGTTCTGTAACTCTTTTTATTATCTTGTACACTGAAAGAAATGCTGTAGTGATTTCAGACATATGCTCATTGTTAACAGTTTTTTAGAACTTAGAATACTATATTAATGAATATCCAATACTGCATCGGTGCGACACTGACAATTCTACCTAACCTAAAAATGTAACTGTTAGTATTTCGCCAGTCATATGGCTAAAACACCAATACAGTATTGCCGTTCCAATATCAGCAGTAAATTATGGCAGATCTACCTATAATTATGACAGTTCCATGGAAATTTTTTTTTTCAGTGTATAATTGCAGGGAACTCTGCTAGGTAATTTTTATCGATTTAGAACTTGACCAAAATATTATTCTTAAAATTAATTTATTTTCTCAAATATATTGTAGATGATCTTTCTCAGTTTTAAGTTTTTATTAGTCGGTGACTCTTTTTATTATTATCTAGTGTAATTGCGGGGTACTCTAGTAGTTAATTTTCATCGATTTATAACTTAATCAAAATTTTATTCTCAATTTAATCTATTTTTCAAAGATATTTGAGATTATCTTTCTTAAATAAGAGTTTTATTGATCAGTGACTCTTTTGATTATCTTGTGTAATAGAGGGATACTCTTAGGGCGCAATTACATGTCTGCGTCGAACGCTGCGTTTTTGCGTTGAAGAATGAGAGAGAGGAGGAGAGAAATATAGTCACATCTTTGTCACTCTCAGCATTCAACGCAAAAACGCAGCGTTCGACGCAGACATGTATTTGCGCCCTTATAGTTAATTTCCAACGATTTAGAACTTGACCGACATTCTATTATAAAAATATATTTTGATTATCTTTCTCATTCTTGAGTTTTATTGCACGATGACTTTTTTTATTATCTTGTATAATTGCAAGGTACTCTACTAGGTAAATTTAATTAATTTAGAACTTAATCAACATTTAATTCCAAATTTGATTCCTTTTTCAAAGATATTTTTGATTATCTTCCTTACATTTAAGTTTTATTAGTCCATAAATGTTTTTATTATCTTGTATAATTGCAGGGTACTTTACCAGGTAATATTTATCGATTCAGAACTTGATCAAAATATTATTCTTAAAATTAACTTATTTTTTCAAATATATTGTGGATTATCTTTCTCAGTTTTGAGTTTTTATTAGTCGGTGACTCTTTTTATAATCTAGTGTAATTGCGAAGTACTTTATTAGTTAATTTTCATCGATTTATAACTTGATCAAAATTTTATTCTCAATTTAATTTATTTTTCAAAGATATTTGAGATTATCTTTCTTAAATAAGAGTTTTATTGATCAGTGACTCTTTTGATTATCTTGTGTAATTAAGGGATACATCTATAGTTAATTTCCAACGATTTAGAACTTGATTAAAATTTTATTATAATAGTTATTTATGACACAAGGACCTGAAATGGCACTTTATAGTACGAGTAAGTATCGTAATACGAGCCTAAGTCCAATCGCAGCCGAGGCGAAGTAGAGGTGGTGACGAGGCTTCATTGAACGTAGCCGAGGCGAAGCCGAGGTGAAGTGAAGATATGAAGCCGAGGCTCCACCGAAAAGTAGCCGAGGCTTTGATGTGGCTGTGGCGAGTTGTACGATACACGAGAACTTAAGTGCCGAAAGGGTCCAAGTGTCATATAACATTTTTTATCACACAAAAAACTGAGAATTCGAACCTAGGGAGAGGTGATTATCGTAAAAAACGGCCTCAGGGGGCATTTCTAGGTGGGAGTAGGTCGACAGACTTAGAAATGCCCCCGGAGGGCGGCGAAACCCATGAACAGCCGTTACGTTTGGGCCAGTTTGGGCAGCTGTACCATAAAGTAAAGGTCAGCTGACCAGCATCAGCCAATCAGATTACGAGTTCATTTACTTTACGGCCTAGGCCGTGAAATGAGCTCTTATAGGTTTCCAAACAAGCCGTAAAATCTAACTTTTGATGTAAGTGTGATAAAAAAATATATTTTGATTATCTTTTTCACCTTTGAGTTTTATTGCACGATGACTTTTTTTATTATCTTGTATAATTGCAGGGTACTCTACTAGGTAATTTTTATCGATTTAGAACTTGATCAAAATATTATTCTTAAAATTGATTTATATTTCAAATATATTGTAGATTAACTTTTTCAGTTTTGAGTTTTTATTAGTCGGTGACTCTTTTTATTATCTAGTGTAATTGCGGGGTACTTTAGTAGTTAATTTTCATCGATTTATAACTTGATCAAAACTTAATTCTAAATTTGATTTCCTTTTCAAAGATATTTTAGATTATCTTTTTTAATTGAAGTTTTTAAAATCAGTAACTCTTTTTATTATGTTGTGTAATTAACCTGTAGACTGCCGGGTATTGATAGACTTTATTCACCTTTAAAAATTCAAAAATGATGTGGCTATAGCCTCAAAATATCTTATAGAAAATTCCAATCACACGCAGAGTCTATATATAGACTTCCCGGCATTCTACAGGTTAAAGAATACTTTTATAGTTAATTTCCAACAATTTGTAACTTGATTAACATTTTATTATAAAAATATATTTTGATTATCTTTTTCACCTTTGAGTTTTATTAAACGATGACTCTTTTTATTATCTTGTATAATTGCAGGGTACTTTACTAGGTTATTTTTATCGATTTAGAACTTAATCAAAATTTTATTTATTTTTTTAAACATGTTTTTGATTATCTTTCTTAAATTTATGTTTTAATGGTCCATGACTCTTTTTATTATCTTGTGTAATTGCAGGGTACTCTACTAGGTAACATTTAACGATTAAGAAATTGATCAAAATATTATTCTAATTTGCTTAAAATTAATTGAGCTAATTTTATTGCAGATTGTGGTGGATGATAATGTCAATCTAATGGATGTGGATACAGAATCTTTCTCCGAAAATAATGTAAATTTATTTTTTTTCTAAAATTAGTATTTACTGAAATTTCATGTAGTGTTTAGACTTGAATCCCATGCCATACACGAAGTTGCTGAAAATATAATTATTATTTAATTTAAATTAATTTATCAGGCATTCTATTTAATTTCAATTCAAAGTTTTTCCTGTAGAGTTCGAGAAAGACAAAGTAGGTTGCGTTTGTCAACACGGACTGCAAAAGTCCGTGTTTGTCCGTATGACGAAATTTGTAGTGTTACCGCGAGACTAGAGACTTTTCGAGACGAGACGAGGGGCTAACCACTCTCGGTTCAATGACTTTCAAGAGACTAGAAAATATTCGGTAACGCGGTAATACTAGTAAAAATTGTTCACAGCAATCGAATACTAGCGAATATAATCGAATATTTTGATAGTAAACTGCGATTTACATCGATATTGAACCGATCTCGCATCACACTCAGCTGAATCGTTAAATAGTTTTTATTTTGAATATACTGAATACAAACAAATTTTAAAGGAATAAGGGGCCGTTCATAAACTACGTAGCCTCATTTTTTGGAAAATTTACCCCCCCCTCCCCCCGCGTAGACGCTGTTACATGTATTAGCGCCATTTTTTCCTCTTATCGTAGACAATAGCTTGACCCCCCCCCCCTCCCCCTTGAAGTGCTACGTAGTTTATGGACGACCCCTAACATTAAAATCAAACAATTTTCAGAAAATCAAACACAAACCTTACACGATTCAACTCAATTCTCAACTATTTCGCGCAAATATTTACGATTCAGTGTGATTTTCGACGATTCAGCACGAGTCTACACAATTTTATTCAAGACAGTATCAACAAGTATTTACAAATGTCAGCAAGTACAAGAAAATATTAACTAATTTTAAAATACCGAACTATTTACGTGAGTTTATTCGATACTATTCGGAGGGATCAGCCATTCTCGAGATGAGACTATCGATGTCAAGACCGAAACAAGACCAAGAATCTCGAATCTATACTGACTATTAGAAACACAAATATTACTTGAAATTTTGGAAAAAAAGAATGAGTCGAACAATCGGAAGAAAACTGAGTCAACTTTGTATTAACTCATATCGTCTCATATTTAAAGCAATTTAACTTTGATTGCGTTTTGATTAAAGGTTAAATAATTTAATTTTTAACTTCTTAAGGGGTTACACCACTGTAGACGGAAAAAAAGTGTTTTTTTGCGATTTTTTTATTGGTAGAAGGAACAGAAGGAGGATAATTCTTTTTAAGGATATTGTTAGACATCTTTAAAAATTTAGAAAAAAAAATTTTTTATTTAAAAAAAAATACAACATGGCGGCGTAAGAGCAACTTCTGTAAGACGGTTTTTTTAAAAATGGCTCTACTGCAAGCAGTACACTGGGTGTAAAAATTATTCTGTAACAAAATAAATTTTTTTTTCTTAATCTACATTAGAATAGCTACAGAAATACGTAGGGGATTTTAAAAATATTCATTTTTGTTAAATTGGCGAGAATTCAAAGTAAAAGTCAAATTTTTGACCCAAAACATGAGTACTTAATTGTGTCTAAAAAATCGAAATTATAAAATATCAAAAATCGGCTACGTATTTCTGTGCGGAATGTTCTTTTAAATAAATGATAAAAATTGAGAGTTAAAATAATAAAAATTGTTTGAGTTATACTGCTTGCAGATTTGCAAAAATGTGTTTCGAGAAAAACGCGTTGGCGTTACACCACTGTTGACGTCTAAAATTAAGCTCTTTTTTGCAAATTTTTTTTTGTAGAAGGAAAAGTAAGAAAATAATAATATTATAGGATGTATTTAGGTATGTCTTACAGTAAACAAAAAAATATTTTTGATTGAAAAATGTTTTAAAATGGCGTCATTAGGACGTTCTACCGAAGCATGTTTTGCATGAAACGCTTCGTAGCACCAAGCAAAGCTGTTGAAAAATTTAATCTGATGAAAAACAGGCACCAAACTTTTTTCCCTGTATTCTAGAAGGTTTAAAGCATCTTTTAAGCTAATAAAACAAAAATCGATTTTTTGAAAATTCTACAGTGGTGTATCCCCTTAATCAATTGAAAATTGCTTTTGAATAAAAAATATAATTATCTGTTTATAGGAAATGATTGTCAAATTTTAGATAATTATCTGTAGATTATTTCTTATAAACGTTTATAAACAATATTTTAAACAATTAATTTTCATAAACAAAATATTTCTATCAACAAACCAAAATGCAATAAAATTGTAAATTGATTTATTATTTTAATATACAAAAACTTAGAGTTAGAGTTAGTTTCTTCTGATTGTTCATTAATTAGTGATTTACCTAGACAGGTAAAGCAGCTGTTGCTAGTTGCTAAAGCAGTAAAGTGCTGCTTTCACTTCGCTCAGGCAGCAAACTTTGCACTCGTCATAGAACACCTCCTTTCTGCTCTTGGTACACAATATACTATTATTTCTTATAAATTTTATTTCCTTTAATGATATTCTCTTAAAATCAAAAAGCAGAAAATTATGAATTTACTGAATCAAAGTTATTTTGAGGTTATGTTAAACCACTAAATAATTTGTGTATGTCCGCATGAAAATGGCTATTGGACTTATACATATGAGCAAATTATACATTTAATTTTGAACATTTTAAAAGGTCTTAGACCCTTTAAGATTAAAAATGTATAAAGTTACAAGCATTTAAAGTTAGAAGTGTCAAAACACAAGTTTCGAAAAAAACGAATATTATTAACAGGAGACGTAAACAATCTTCGGAAGGAAATTTGAAATAAAAATTCAAATTTTTTATTTTTTGTCACAAAGAACGACGTTTTGTCGGCTGAGATTTGCCGACCTCATCAGGCTAAAATTGGTTAACAACATAAACACGTAGTCAACAAGTCAACGGTATAAAATACATCATATTAGTCAAATTTTTATAAAAATAAAAAAATGATTTAAATGATTTAATTTTTTATAAAAATAAAAAAATGATTTAAAAATTGATTTAAAATTACAAGTCAAAAAGAACGCCAACAGACTCGACATCGTAATAAATAATATTTATTACGATATAAAATACATAAAATACGGTATAAAATACATCATATTAGTCAATTTTTTATAAAAATAAAAATTTGATTTAATATTACAAGTCAAAAAGAACGCCAACAGACTCGACAACCCGACTCGACTTTTTTCGTTTCAAGTAGTATAGCCAAACCCCATTAAAAATATTAACTTTAACGGAAGTTATAACATTTTTTCAAAAAAAAAAAAAAAAAACCAAAAAAATTAATATTTTTCATTTTTTTAAGTAACACTCTTAAACAATTTGTACCTATAGCTTTTTATTTCTACAATAATTAATAAGGGATTAATAATTGAATAATAATTTCTAGCCAAACCCCATAAAAAATATTTTTTTAAACGGAAATTATGGCACTTTTTCAAAAAAATCGAAAAATAAAGAATTATCATATTTATTATGTTTTGACGGATGACTGCAGCACTCTTTGTACTTAGCTTTTTTATTTTGATAAAAATAATTTAATTAGTTCATATTTTAACATTAAAAACAAAATGGAAAAATAAATTACAAATTTAAATTTGAAATTTCTACAAAATTAAAAAAAAATCAAAAATTTTTATTTTTAAATTTTTTTGTTTGTTTGAAACCACATTTGACAGAGTGTTAGGTCTTGACTCAAGTTGGGTTTATAAATTTACAAAATTAAAAAATATTAATGACAACAGGAGATATACTATTTTTCCCGAAAATTCAAAAAATAAAAAATTTTTATAATTATACATTTTTTGATGGACTGATTTTAAACTTTGTACAATTGAGTATTACATGTGATTTCGTCACATTTTAGCAGAATTTTGCAAAACTATTATTCTATAACTGAGATAAAACATAAAATTGTTATCGGGATAAAAAAAAAAGAAAAAATTATAATTGTAACGAATTACTTTGAAGCATAATTGAGTAGTATTGTTAAAGTCTTTGATTAAGATTTTGACGTCGGAAGAATATATTTTAGAATTACAAATCCAAAATGTCAGATTCAAATATTTGATAATTACTTAATAGTAAAATTAAGAAATACAAGATTAAAATATTTAATTCAATTATTTGATGGTCACAAATCAATACTAAAATAAAAAATTGTAATTAATAAAATTTAATTTTGAAATGGGAGATACAACATAATTTTGAAAAATGTACATTTTTAGATTTATTTCATTTATACAATGTTCCTTAATTGACAGAATTTTAAAAATATTTAAAAAAGGAGATTGAACAATTTTTCTAACAATCTAAAAATATTCTTAATTTTATCATTACATATCTAATGTACATGACTTCTAATATTTGTAACTAATGTGAAATAAAAATTTTATTAAATAAAATTAATTTTATTCAAGGGGGCATAGGCAGTCAGGGACGCTTAAATATACGTTTTTTCTCAATTTTTTAAAGGAAAATGAATGACGCTTTTTTATTTTAAAATTTTGCATTTAATTAACCTATATTTAAAGAACAATTCTGAATTTATTCATTAAAAAATAATAAAAATTATAAAAGTTATAATAAAAAAGTCCACCACAAAGTTTTGTGGTGGACACCATAAGTCCCGACAGGATTATCTAAAATCAAAAAACCAAAAATTCTTCGTTAGTAGATTAGCTTCTTTAGTATTTAAGCGAAACACTTTAAAATTTTTTTTTTTTTTTTTTTTTATAGCAATTATCACTTTGAAGTGAAAATCGTGATTTTTGCTTAAAAATTGGATCATTTTTATTTTTTTTAAACAAATTGTAAACGTTATAAAAAAAAAGTCTTCCGCTCAAGTACAAGCTAAATATGTATAAAAGATGTGCAAACAGGGGCGGCGCCAGTTGTGTGGACTGTGTGGAGTAGTCCACATACCAAATTTTTTCGTGTGTGGATTTCCACACACCAAAATTTTTCAATTATTTTAAATAATTCTATCTTCAACGGTACAATTTTTAGTATGTATAATTCCAATAAAAACTGCGATTTTTTAAATTATTTAAAATGTCTTAAATTTAAAATTTGCGTTTCACATATATAAAAATTTTAATTATTATATTTCAGACCTCCCCCCTCCCCCCTTTAAACATAACTTAAACTCCACACACGACTCCGACCTGTTCCGCCGCCCCTGTGTGCAAAAAATTGCAAAATGATCGGTGCGTAATTTTTTAAGATATAGTGTCCACCGACTCTGAAAATGTGGTTTTAAGAAAAACAAGTTAAACCTTTTCGTTATCGCAGAGGTTTGAAATCAGATTTTGATGTTCAAATCAACTTTTAGAGAGAACGGCTGCATGGATTTTCAATTTTCTTTTTTTAAAACATTCAGTAATAAATTCTTAAGAGATTTGTGAGATTGATTTGAACATCAAATTCTGATTTTAAATCACTGTGCACCGCAAGAAACGACACAACAGTCACGGGCTTTATAAGCGGCGCACAAAACGCGCTCTCTCCCTTTCAATTTTGCTCGCATCGATTTAAAAATTTGAGACAACATTTCTAACATGCTGTACTTTAATAGAAAAAATCGGGAACGTACGAGTTACACCCGTACCAATATCTAGGGTTCCGGACATTTACGAAAAAAAGATATACCTTATTAACAAACAGAGAGCTCTAATTTGGTACACATATGTATTTTTACGTGTAGATTTCAGGAAGATTATAGGGAACATTATCTGGATTGACAGTCAAAACGTTGTCAAAAAAAGAAAAACTGTAAATTTTCGAAAAAAAAGTTTTTTCCTCATAACTTTAAAACTATTTGAGCTAGAGGGCTAAAATTTCATACATTTGTATATTTTTATGTACAGATTATGAAAATTAATTAGAACGTACAAATTATGAAAATACTTCTACCTTCAAGTACATGAAACTTTTGCTTAAGGGTACAGGTTTGTATTTCATATAAATAACATAAAAATCAAGAATTTTTTTTTAAGGGGAGGCCCTGAAATTTTTATAGGGTTTCAGCGCTTATAACAGTCTTGATTATAAGTCCTGTGGCAGCCTTGATCAAGCTTTGTATAAGATTAAAAATTTTTTTTGGTTTTTTTCATAATTTTTCAATTATTTTGAAAAAAAAAGTGATAACAATTTTCAATTGCGTTTTATATCGTTTTTTTACATTCTAAGTATATAAATAAAAATTTTATTGGTTTGAGGGGTACTGTAGGACAATTAGGGTGAGCTCTAGCATAGGGGTCTAAACCTCTTTTTGGTGATTTTTTGAATTTTTTTTTTGTGACCTCATAATATTCAATTTTATTTCCAAACATAATTTTTCCATAATCTGCATGCAAAAATACACGAGTGTACCAAATTTTAGCCCTCTAGCTCAAATAATGGCAAAGTTAGAGAAAAAAAACTTTTTTTTGGAAATTTGCAGTTTCTCCTTGACAACGCTATGGCCATCAATCCAGATCATGTTCTCTATATTTTTCGTGTAATCTATACGTGAAAATACATATGTGTACCAAATTTCAGACCTCTAGGTCAAATAGTTTAGAAGTTAAGGGGAGGGGGGAGATAGTCCATTTTAATGCATTTTTGCTAAAAAAAAGTTGTTATTTCCTTGACAACGCTATGAACATCACCTTGAATCATGTTCTCTATATTTTTCGTGCAATCACAGGTTTTTTAACAGCTGGCAACTGTCCAAACTTATTTTTTACCCAGTTGAAAAAACTTGTACATGATCTTGGACAAGTTCTTATATGATTTCTTGTACCTGATCAGTGGTATGAACTTGTACAAGAAATTGTGTGGTCTCCGTCAAAGAAATTGGAACATGTTTATGTACAAGTTCTGGTATAAGGTCCCGTACAAGAACACTTACTCGTACAGGTTCTTGTACAGGTTCTTAAACAAGTTCATGTTTTCTATGATATGATTAAGATTTTGTATAATTACTTATATATAACAATGGCCGTGAGGTACTAAAGTATGTCGTTAGATGAGTTATATGCGGGTTGATATGGGTTCGAAACTCGTTAGTGTTAATTTTTTTTGTTTTTTGAACTTGTGCAAGAACCTATACAAGAACTTGTACAAAAACCTGTACAAGAACATGTACAAAAACATTTACAAGAACGTGCACAAGAACATGTACAAGCTCATGTATAAGGTCTTGTACGAGTAAGGGTTCTTGTACGGGACCTTATACCAGAACTTGTACATAAACATGTTCCAATTTCTTTGACGGAAACCACACAAGTTCTTGTACAAGTTCATACCACTGATCAGGTACAAGAAATCATATAAGAACTTGTCCAAGATCACACTGAAAAAAAAAATTATTTGATTCAATTAATTCAAATTATTTGATAAATATTTACTTCGTTCAAATATTTTTTAGTTGGATCTAAAAAATATGT
This sequence comes from Ganaspis brasiliensis, assembly GCA_037103525.1. Classification (NCBI taxonomy): domain Eukaryota; kingdom Metazoa; phylum Arthropoda; class Insecta; order Hymenoptera; family Figitidae; genus Ganaspis; species Ganaspis brasiliensis. The sequence goes on from JAZKLR010000187.1 coordinate 635,111, forward strand.
ATTTGGTTCAAATAACTTGAATTACTTGAATCACGTTTATTTAAACCAAATAAATCTTCTTTGGATCAAGTAAATAATTAATTTAATCTTATAAACAAATATATTTAATACAAATGCTAAATTATTTGAAACTATTCATTTATTTATTTCACTCAAGTATTTGGGTTTTTGTACACAAATAAAAATTATTTGACACAATTAATTTATTGTATGGATTAAAGTAAACCGAATTATTTAATATAAATAATTTATTATTTAATGCTAATATATTATTTTATAAAAACAAATAAAAAGTATTTCAGACAAATAAATAATTTATTGAAACGAAATTTGTGAGTTGTTTAGAACTATTCATTTAATTATTTCACTCAAGTATTTGTGTTTTTGAGACAAATAAAAATTATTTGACACAATTAGTTTATTCTATGGATTAAAGTAAACCGAATTATTTAATATAAATAATATATTGTTTAATGCTAATATATTATTTTATAAAAACAAATAAAAAGTATTTCAGTCAAATAAATAATTTATTGTAACGAAATTTGTGAGTTATTTAAAACTATTCATTTATTTATTTCACTCAAATATTAGAGTTTTTAACGTTAATAAAAATTATTTAACACAATTAAATGATGTTATGAGTCATAGTAAATCAAATTATTTAATGCTAATATTTTCTTTCTTAAAAGCAAATAAAAAGTATTTGGAACAAGTAAATAATTTATTGTAACTAATGTGTGAGGCTATATAAGTGTTTTTGTAATTTTGAAGTCAAGTCAGCGTGGCTTAGTGGGTAGCGTAAAAGTCTCGTATTGCGTACGTCGCGGGCTCAATCCCACCATCCGTGCGAAATTTTATTTCATAGTTTATATGTTAGGTTATAATAAGTGTTAACTAAATATAAGTAAATAAGTGTTAAATAATCAGTATTTAAATAAATAATAAATAATAAGAATGTTATGAATGAAAATCACCATACTCATAATAACATTAAATAAAAGTAAACTCAACAACAAAAGAGGGATTACATTTTATTCATGCAAACTAATATTTATTTGCTTTAAAAATATAAATGAAATAATTTTTATAATTGATTTAAATTATCAGTTATTAGCTCCAAATATTTAATTTATTTGACACAAATTACTGTTTATTTAATGCGATAAAATAAAATACTCAGGTCGAATAAAATATTATTTGAATGGAATAATTTTAATAATTGATTTAAAACATTAGTTACTAGCTCCAAATATTTAATTTATTTGACACAAATTACTGTTTATTTAATGCGATAAAAGAAAATACTCAGGTTGAATAAAATATTATTTGAATGAAATAATTTTCATAATTGATTTAAAACATTATGTACTAGCTCCAATTATTCCATTTATTTGACTCAAGTAATTTGTATTTGATACAAATTAGTCTTTACTTAATACAATCAAATAAAATACTTAGGTCTAATAAATAGTTATTTGGTTCAAATACAGGTTTATTGGATAATAGACAAGTAAATAATTTAATTGGATCAAATAATTTTTATTTGATCCAAATAATTTTTTTTTTCAGTGCATGTACAAGTTTTTTCAACTGGGTACTTCGGATATGTTGAGCACCACCAAAACCATAAAGATATGCATATATCGTCAAAGCAAAAGATTAATTAAAAAAAGTTATCATACAAAATGTAAAAAAGTGCACTAAACCTGAGTAAACCTCCCACGTAAACTTTAACCCTTCGGACGAGTTAATATTGATTGATTGGGTTATCATTGTGCACAGCTAATTTTTTTCACATTCTAAAGCAAATTCAGTCTGTCAACCTTAGAATTTCCAACTTTCGCAAAATAACGGTCACCCTAATATATGTACTACAAAGCTGCAACTTTTGTACATAAAAATCGTAAATTTGACTGCTCTAGAATTCAAAATTAAACAAGCCGAAATTGTGAATATTGTATATATTCTTCATTGCTATAGAAATTTTATTTTGAAGGTATTGTTTTTTATGTACAAAAAATGAAAACATATTTATTTACACAGAAGCAATACAAAATTCAAAAATAATTTGATTTTTTAACATTAATTTTCTTTCTCTTGGCCGTTACTTAATCCAAACAACAGTTTTTACTTTTTTAATATCTTTCAAAACAAATTCCGACATTACACTACTTTTGCAGTACGTGTAAACGAACACAGTCTACTTTGTCTGTGTTTATCTCTTTCGAACTAGGAAGTGTTATCATATTACAAGTTTCCAAAGTTGCCTTCAGCGGGTTTAAATTCGTGTAGCGCACAACAAAGTGTATTTTTTATTGTCAGCATTCTCTCAACATGCTTATTATATTCCCTAGCTAAAAATTAAAGAATTCTATGCAGGATCATGTACGGAAAAAAATGAGTTAGCTACCGTAGCTAAAAAATTTAGTTAATACTTATTCAGTCGACACAGCTAAATATTAGCTAAGACAGCTAAAACATTTGCTACGACAGCTAAAAGTTAGCTGTGGTTCCTAATATTGGTAGATACCGTAACTTAAATGGTTTAATTTTCCCTAGAACAAATAACTATGTTTAGCTATGGGATCTACACCTGTTAGCTACCACGGCTTACTTTTAGCTGAAGTTGCAAATTTATTAGCTGCCTTAGCTAATATTTAGCTATGGTGACTAAATAAGTATCTGATAAATTTTTTGGCAGCAGCAGCTAACTTACTTTTTTCCGCTTGTGTGGGATCATTTATAAATTTATATTAAGATTCCTATATGGTTGCATAGCAAAGATCCTGTGTACAAAGAAATTTTTACGCTATTATCATAGGACCCTACACTTTTATTCTATGTGGAACCAAGTGGCATAAAATCTTGTGTTTCCTTGATCAATTTTTGTCTATGATTTTTTTTGACTAACTATCAAGGTAAGGGAGAGCACGTGGTTTCCTTGTCAGAATCTTATCCTTGATCTTTATTTCCATTTATAAGTGTATACCCAGAAAGAAGGTCTAAATTCAAAAGAATTGAAGATTTTCAGTGCATCAATGATATACCAGTGAGATTTATTCATTATTTATTAATTCCATTTCTGTCCAGTTCTTTTGTATTCTCTGATGTGACTGAATGTCAGCAGAAAATCTATCGCAATCAATTTATATTTTAATGTTTCCCAAGTTTGTCAAATCTTTTTAATTACAGTCGACACCGCGTATAACGGGATTAAAGGGGCCGTGAATTTATGTTCGTTATAACCGATCTTCGTTATATAAACGATCAATAAACATACGTTTACACGTTACATTAAAACCAATCAAATAATTAATTTTCATTCGTAATGAGCCGATCGCTCGTTAAAAGTGATCTCGTAATAAGCGGTTTCGACTGTATTTAGAATTATGTAGCATTTCACACTATCAAGTAACATAAAATTTACGTTTTTTTCCGGCAGGTTAACGGCGGGTAATGAAACTTTAGAATTTTGTTATATTTAGTATGAGTAATGTTTTACATAAATATTAGGTCAAAATATTAATTAGTTTACGGGAATTGAAATTTGCAAAAAAAATTTGAAATCGCAATATCTTCCGTTCTATTAGTCGTATCAAGGTTTTCTTTTTTTTTAAATGCTCAGAAAAAGATAAGGAATAATTCTATTTCAGGACAATTTTTTATAATTTTAAAATTAAAAATATTATTAAATAAAAATTATATAACTTTTACACAGCTAAAAAAAATTCAATGACCCAAATGCTAAAAAGATCTTACCTGTGTTCTTTTCAAGATTCCAAAAGAGTTGAAGTTAACTGTTAATTCCTTAATATTTAACTAGCGTAACAACCCTCGCTCGATAACGCTCGCTCGTTTTTTTTAGTTCTTTTATATATTTCTTTACTTTGTGTATTCTTAAAAATATATATAAGTCTATAAATATTTTTAGTACCCTTTTTCCTTTTTTTTTATTTCTATTAACTAATTATTATTTATGTATAATTTTTTTTTAGGTCAATACATTCTATTTCACCTTAAGTCGTTGCGGCCTATTTTTAGAAGAATATGATAATTAAATAATTTAAAATGTAGTAAATTATAATATATATTATGTAATAATAATATATATTTTTAAAATTTGTTAGAATTAATAATAAATTTTTCTACCACACATGCACGAAACACGAGATTTTCGTACATATGTGATAGAAAATAGCATATGCACCTCGGGAAGCCGATTTTTTGTCTCGCACAATGTTCTCCGAACTCGTCTCACACTCGCTACGCTCGTGCTACACTCGTTCTTCGAACATTTGTGCTTGACAAAAAAACACGGACTTCCCTCCCTTGATGTATAATATACTATTTTTAGAAATATAAAATTAATTCTTAAAATTTTATTTTTTTTATTTTAAAAATAATATCTAGTATTCTCAAAGATATTGTTTTAAAAAATATTGACAGTAATAATGATAATAATACTAAATATTAATTAATAATAAATTATAAAAATAATTAATTAATATATTTATAATTAGTCTATTATGTTATTTTTTGAAATTATTTTTTTGTTTTTGTAATTAATATTATAGTTATAAATTTTTATTTTGAATTTTATAGAATTATTTAAAATAATGTTAAATATTTTAAACTAAATTAAACAAATTTAATCAAGTTTCTCACAGACAGGAATACTTAAAAATATTTTAACTAATTTCATAATCTTGTATATAAAAATATTTATTATTGTAATAGAAATTATTAGAAAAACTTTTTACTTTAATAGACCCATCGTTGATCACCTATACATGCGCAAAAGCTCCAAAAGGTAGTTACGCATGCGCAGTACTTTCCTATAAATAATACACATAAGCAGTTGTTACAATAACAAAGAAAAATGACTGTAAAAAAATTTAATTGTCAAAGCAAATGGAGAAACAAGTTAACAAAAAAGTTATATACATTGCGTAAAGTATATACTAATGCGCAATAGGTTCCTATGGCAGTTACGCATGCGCAGCAGCTTTCTATGAACAAAAGACATGCGCGGTTGTAAAAATATGGAGTATAAATGACATTTTAAATATTCTAAAATAAAAAAATATAGAAAAACGTGTAAACAAAAAATTTCAATATATTACGTAAAACATATAATTTAAAAGAGTAAATTGCACAAAAAGCATTTAGCACATGGAAAAAAACAAAATTTTAATTTTCGTTGGACAGCAATACAAAACAACTGCACATGTGAAATGTTTGTTTTGTAGTGCGCACGTTTACACAGCTGTGGTGCACTACTGCGCAAGTGCAAAAATATGTTGTGCATGAAAAAATGTTCAGTTTAACATGCTTGACACGAATAGTGCCAGTGCGCATGGTTACAAACTATAATAACATGGTAAAATGAACATTATTGTTAGTTGCCTATTGGAAAAAGTAGGTGAACTTTGAAGTGTGTACGACGATGAACGAAGTTTTCTCGGTATCGCATTAATATAATAGAAGATTTTAATAAATTATAAATGTAAACATTGGAATTTGAAACTAGTAAACATTGCTAATTAGCTGCGCGCGCATCTCCGGCTGAGAAGTGCAAAGCCCATGTTACACAACGTGAATTCAGTATAATCAGTGCCAGAGCAAAGAAACTTTGTACTCCTTTGTAGAATTAAAAACTATTTTTAACTATTTTTGTCCAAAATTCTTTTGTAGAATGATATTAAGCAACTCGACATTCGGTGGCATAACACACTCATGAAAAAGTCGTAAACACTGTGTTTGGTAACATGGGCTTTGCACTTCTCAGCCGGAGATGCGCGCGCAACGTATTAGCAATGTTTACTAGTTTCAAATTCCAATGTTTACATTTATAATTTATTAAAATTAAATATTAACCCTCTGACGGTTTAACCCGAGTATACTCGGGGTAACGTTTTCTCCTTTTTTTAAAAAAACGTATATTCAAAATATTAAAAATAAAAAAATTCTTAATGAATGTTGAAGCTAAATAGCTGTATTTCAAAGCAAAAATTTCATGGTCAGGTAGAACCATTTTTTATAAAATTATACGTTAAATTCCCTCTAAAATTGAAAAGTGCCAAAACCGTAAGAGGGTTAAGGAGTTAACAGTTAACTTCAACTCTTTTGGAATCTTGAAAAGAACACAGGTAAGATCGTTTTAGCATTTGGATCATTGAATTTTTTTTAGCTGTGTAAAAGTTATATAATTTTTATTTAATAACATTTTTAATTTTAAAATTATAAAAAATTGTCCTGAAATAGAATTATTCCTTATCTTTTTCTGAGCATTTAAAAAAAAGAAAACCTTGATACGACTGATAGAACGGAAGATATTGCGATTTCAAAATTTTTTTGCAAATTTCAATTCCCGTAAACTAATTAATATTTTGACCTAATATTTATGTAAAATATTACTCATACTAAATATAATAAAATTCTAAAGTTTCATTACCCGCCGTTAAGCTGCCGGAAAAAAACGTAAATTTCACTTGGAATCGCACATATATGTTTAAAATTAAATATTTATTAAAGGTAAACGACATGAGCCAGTGGCTGAATTTGAGAAAGTAATTTATAAAAAATAAAATTTATTTTATACTTTCACACATATATTGTAAACAGAAATTAATTTAAAGAACAATTTTGTATTAAAAATATTTATATATTTTAAAGATTATTTTCGTATAAATTATTTTTTAAATATTAACTGCTAGCGCTGACCCATACGTTGCAACTGTCCAATGTATCTTTTAACATGTTCAGCTACTTGGACGGATGACTGTCTGCTGCACTGAAAACCCGAGTTCAAACCTTAGATTACACAAATTTTTCTGCTTAAATTTTAAGAATTGTATTGAAAAGGATTGAAATCACCTTATTTTTTATTACGTGTGATCGAAAAAAAGAAATTGGACAGAAATGGAATTCATAATGATTAGAAATTTTTAATTCTTTTAAATTTTGACCTTCTTGCTGGGTATAGGGTCTGTGATTTGTTTCTATGCTAAAACCTACGAGCTACGAGAGACTTTCAAAAATAATTTCTTAATTGGAATATTATTAATTAATGCTCTATGTTCGAGAGATTGGATTCTCGGTTGCGTTAAATAATTCTAAAACTATATTTAATGTTAATATTGCTCCTATAAGTGTATTTGAAGATCGTATATGAAACTGTGTATAGATATATAAAGCGTTAATTGATAATATTGTAATTAAAAAAGTGTTTGTTAAAGAACCTACAAAAGATCATATACGGGTACATATAGTGAGCACATGGGATCCTATCTAGAATCTAGTCAGGAATCTTCACAGGTTCTCACCAGGAATCTCGATACAGGATCCAATATGTATTCCTGTACAAGAATTTTCAATAATCTAGTCTGTCTAACTATGATAAAAAAAATTAAAATTTTCTTGTTGGAAATATAATTATTTTTCTGTTTTCACAGTTCTTATGTTTTTCCTAGTTAAAAATCCCTTTAAAGGAACTTTCAAGGATCGTGTCATGAACCTTGAAGGAACATTAAATGTTCCTTTAAAGATCCGGACAGGTCCTTTAAGGATCCTCAAAGGTCCTGCAATAATTTCTTAGAGGATCCTGACACGATCCCTTGACGGAATTTGGAACAACGATCCTTTACAGGTTCCCGCGAAGGAACGCATATAATGTAAATGTTCTCATGCAGGTTCCCGCGCAGTGTCCTTTAATAAAATTTTTTTTTTCTTGTTCTAGTAATTGATCAAAATTATTTTGACGTAGGATTCTAGAAAATTAAAAACTACTGTGCAGCCGTAAATATCATAGAAACCAAGTTCGACCAGTGCGCATCATGTATTCAGTTCTTTGAAAAACTTTTTTTTCCTTACTACATAGGAACTTACTTATGTTTCTTTAAAGAATCCCTCGTAGGACCATAATACAGCTTGGGATCCTGTAAGGTACACGCGGGAACCTGTGAAGGATCATTGTCCCAAATTCCGTCATGGGATCGTGTCAGGATCCTCCAAGGAATTATTACAGGACTTTTGAGGATCCTTGGACCTGTCAGGATCCTTAAAGGAACATTAAATGTTCCTTTAAGGTTCATGACACGATCCTTAGAAATTCCTGTAAAGGAATTTTTAACTGGGATTAAACAAAAAAACTATGAAATTACATATAAAAAGCTACAATTATTAACTATGATACGATATTATTGTTTTATTTATCTTCATCTTTTGTAATTAAATAAAACATAATAAAATAATTTAATTTTAATTGTAGAAAATGTTGACTCGAAATAGTATGTTGAGCTCAACTCGATAACTGTTAGTAATTAAAATGTAATTTTTATAAAAATTTGTATTGGACATAATAAGAAAATTTCCTTTTAGAGTGCCTTAAGTGAAAATTCTATACAAAATGAAATTGAAGCTAATGTCTTAGATGCCCAAAATGTTAACGAGTTGCCTGACGGCTTAGAAAATCTGGTTAATAAGGAATTGAAAAAAAAGTTAAGAACACCAGACATATTGACTGCTATCACCACTCCGGTAGGTGTGAGCGAAGGTGAACTGTTGCTTATGCTTCTGAAATTCGCTATTACTAACAACTTAACGCATGAAGCTGTAACCGAATTGTTTAAAGCCGTAAACTGCATTTTTGTGTCAAACGTCTTACCAGATACTAGTTATTTAATTGATAAATTATTGTTCTCAAAAGAATTTGTCAAATATCATGCTGTTTGCCCTAAATGCCAAAGTTATGCTGGTATATTTGAAAAAACTAGTAAGGATATGAAGTGTACATCTTGTGACAATATTTTTTCCATAAATAGCAAAAATTTTAACACGTTCTTTGTGACTTTTGATATTAAAGATAATGTTAAAACTTCCCTGGAAGTTAATGAAAAATATTATGATCATGTAATGCGAAGTAGAGTTCATGAAAATGGAGTATACCGCGATATTTATGATGGAAAAGCCTACAGAAAGTTTGTGGCAAGCTTACCTCCTGAAGACCGTGACCGATATGTTACATTTTCTTTTAATTGTGATGGAGCGCCAGTATTTGAAAGTAGCAATTTTTCAATTCATCCTATTCAATTAATCATAAATGAGTTGCCAATGGAAGTAAGAACAAAGAGTACAATTGTAAGTGCATTGTGGTTTGGAAAATCAAAACCTGATATGAACGTTCTTTTAAAAGCCTTTGTTGAAGATTCTAATAAACTATCAGAGTCAGGAGTGGACTGTTTAATAAAGGGAGAAAATAGGGTGATTAAACCTTATCCAATATGTTGCCCTGTTGATTCAGTCGCTCGATTCTGTATGCAAGGCATTAAACCATATAATGGCTATTTCGGCTGTAGTTGGTGTTTACAGTGCGGTGAGTACGTATGGAATGCGACACACACAGGTGGTTGTGTTAAATTTCCTATTATGGAAACAATACCTGAAGAGCGTAATGAAGATAATTTTTATGAATGCCTAAAGTACCTAGCAGAAAATACTTATGCCGATATAGTTATCTCAAACAATGGGGAAATCGTAAATCCAGAAGACCCTCATGCTGATGAACTTGCTTTAAATGATGTGGAAATGATAAATCCACAAGAAGAAGGCATCTTAGAAAATGCTGTTGATCAAGAACACAATAATGTAGAAGAAGAGCATTTATTTGGCATTCAACACATTTCGCCATTAAATATATTGAAAAAATTTAACATGATTGATGGATTTGTGCCAGAAGACATGCACTTTGCTCGTTTGGGTGTAGCCTTGCAATTGACAGAATATTGGATTAAAAATTTAAGAGCTTCTGACTTAAGGTTGATTGACAAAATCTTATATTCTATCTCGGTTCCCCATCAAGCAATGCGATTATCCAGATCTATAAGTGAAAGGGGGCATTGGAAGGCAAAGGAATGGGAAAATTGGATTTTATATTACAGTATGCCAATAATGTCATTATTTTTGGAAAGAAAGCTGCTAGAACATTGGGCTCTTTTTGTTGAGGCGTTTTATATAGCACAAAAGACTGTCATAACTAAAGCAGAATTAATACATCTTGAGCGCTTACTGAAAACATTTGTTATAAATGTTGAAGTGCTTTACACAAAGACAGCAATGACTTACAACGTTCATCAGCTTTTACATTGGGCTAAATGCCTCCAAAACTGGGGTCCAGCATGGGCACATAATGCTTTTGTCTTTGAAACTGGAAATGGGAATATATTAAAAATGATTAAGGCTGCAAATGGTGTAACCAACCAAATTTGCCGCAGTCTTTCTATGCGTCAAAGTGATCTGATTCTTACAAAATTTATATTTCCTGCATCATCTGCACGTGTACAATCATATTGTTATGATCTAGAAAACAAGGATGCAAAAAAAACTTGTAAAATTGATTCTGGTAGATATTTTGGAACTCCAAAATCAGCAAATCCCCTTTGGGTTCAAAAGATGGAATTAACCGTTGAAGCAGTATCTTATAAAAAAATGGTCAAAGACAAGTGCCTTTTTTCTGCAAAAGTTAATGAAAGGTCAGATAACAGACATGCTGAGTTAGATGATGGTTCTTTTGTAAAAATTAAAGAATTTGTTGTAGATGAACAACTCGAAAAAGAGTTTGCGATTGTTTCCTTCATTTTAACAGAGAATGCATATGAAAATATGTATCCTTATTTGCAGAAAATAGTTAGATTCAAAAGTGGTATTCATGCAATACCTGTTAATTCAATTAAAACGATTGCAGTATTAATTGAAGTAGAAGAAGATAAATATTTATGCCCTGTACCAAACTTATTTTATTTTTAAATGAAATATATATATCGGCAGCTAGGTAATTATATTAAAATAGATAAAAATTTGAATCAAGGTAAATTGTGGCAAATAAATTATTGTAATTAAATTATAATAACCTGTTTTACGCAGTTGAGTATATCGCTGCTATTATGACTCAATAGTATTAACCAATTTTCTGCAGTAGATTAAAAATCACTGATATTAAGACCAAATGATAGCATCCTATTTTATGCAGTTGAGTATATCGCTGATATTATAGCTAAATGATAGTATCCTGTTTTATGCAGTTGAGTAAATCGCTGATCTTGTAACTAAATGGTAGTAGCCTACTTTATGCAGTTGAGTATATCGCTGATATTATGGCTAAATGATAGTGGCACACTTTTTGCAGTTGAGTATTTCGCTGATTCTATGGCTAAATTGTATTAACAAATTTTCTACAGTAGATTAAAAATCACTGAGATTATGACTAAATGATAGTATCCTATTTTATGCAGTTGAGTATATCGCTGATATTATGGCTAAATGATAGTAGCCCACTTTATGCAGTTGAGTATGTCGCTGACATTTTGACCATATGGTAGTATTTTTTTTACAGTTAAGTATATCGCTTTCTTATTTTTCCATTCTATGAATAATATAATTATTTGCAAAAAAATGTAAAAAATTATTTAAACATTAACTACTTATGATTTATAAATTTTACCTACTTTTTTGTTATTTGTTATATTTACAGAAACCAGAGAAGATGAAATTGTTATTTTTCAAATATATAATTAAAGGACTTCATATTGAAATATCTATGATCTCAAATGTTTCGATTGGTCTCATATACTTTTTTACAAGACACTGATTTTCTTAACACGAAACGTCCCATGTATACATGAAAATGTGTAAGTCAAATAAAATTTTCAAAATATAGTTATGACAATTTTTAAATACCGTCAACCGGGGTAATTCTACCCACCCAGGGGCAATTATACCCATCGCCATTTTTTAATAAGTAAAATTTTCATATTAAAAGATATGAATTTGCCGCTTGGGGTAAATATTCTTTGATAGTTGTATTACAAAGTAAATATAATTTAATATGTATAGGTGATGTGCTAACTTTTTATTGCATATTTTAACACAAAAGTGTAATAAAGGCTAGTTGTGGTCGCGGGTATCTTGTGTGTTTTGTTCTGAGTACCTTTAACCTATAAATTGGCTAAAGGCTTATTTTCTCAGTGTACAAAAGATTTTTTTTAGTTCTTTCTCTTTTTATTGGACTCTAGATTATCTATAAAAAAGATTTCATATTGGTAAAACGTTCAAAAAAATTTTAGGCTATTGCATAAATAAACAAACTTTGATGGGTATAATTGCCCTAACCCCGGGGAAATTATACCCACAACTTTAAGCTTCTATAATTTCAACAAAAAATTTTTTTTCTCCAAACTTACAGGAATCGTTTAGAAGGATGTTCACAACAACATAGTGTTAAAAACTTTTTTTTTTAATTCTGATTTTTAATTAAGTGTTTAGTAAACAAAGAGCGTTTTTTTTGCGTATAATTACCCCGGTTGACGTAATCAAAATTTGATAAGAGTTTTTTTTAAATCTTTGTATTCGAATTCAGATTTTAATAATGAAAATAACTTTTTTAAATTTTATTTAAATCCGTTAAACCATTTTTGAGGTATCGTGATCAGAAGAAAAAGTACATCCCAACTTACACACACATAAATATGTGACCTGGACAGTGAAAAGGGGGCTTACGTGTCAAAAAAAAATTTTTTTTTGGTTTACACCACTTGAAATAGCGTCAAAAAATCTATCGGAATCTGCAAAAAAATGAAAAACAATTTTTTGACACGTAAGCCCCCTTTTCACTGTCCAAGTCACATATAGTGTTGCCGCGATGCGATAATTTTAACTATCTCGTCTTGTCTCGGAATTACTGGATGTATTATCGTCTTGTCTCGTCTCGTTTTCGTCAACATTTTGTATTTTGCTAGCGGAATGATAACGGGCGGCCACCCAATGTCGAAAATGGTTGGCCCAACTACACTCCCCAAAGTTGGGCCGACTTAATATGCCGAAGGCGGGCCAACTAACGGAATGATAACGGGCAGTCACCCAATAGCGAAAACAGTTAGCCTAACTACTCTCCCTATAGTTGGCCCAAGTGGAGACTACTTAAACCAAATTATTCTGGTTATGAAGACACATATAATTACTTAATTCACATTTTATAAATTTAGTTACACAAATATAATCCGATGAGAATGTGTAAATTTAATAATAGTCATAAAAATTCGAACGCCGGTAATTCAGCTGCCAGTCCAGTGTAGGCTAACCACCAGCCCATCAAAGATATGAAAGAACAAAAAGAAATCATAACCTTATAACCCAACAGTTCAGTAACACAGACCGTTGATCCAAATATCAACCCCATGTTGAGCCGTCCGTCTGATATTGGTTATTATTTAGATTTTATTTATTTTATTATTCTATTATATCATTTAAGAGACAGAGCATAGCTAACGGTCGGTCCAACTGTGTCCAGAGTTGGGTTGGCCAAAACGAATAAGGTATTTAGAACTCTTACAAAGTTTTGCCAACGGTTGGCCCCACTTCAGACAGAGTTGTGCTACCCAAAATTAATTAAGTTTTTAGATTCTCTGGCTTACAAATTTTTGCCAACGGTTGGGCCAACTTTGGCTAGAGTTGTACCAACCAAACCAAATTAGGTATTTGGAACTCTGGCTTACAAAGTTTTGCCAACTTGGGCCAGAGTCGTGCCAACCTAATTATTTAGGAATTTGGAACTCCGGCTCCTAAAGTTTTGCCAACAGTTAGGCCATCGCGAACTGTGTGGATGGTGTGGAGCATTCCACACCCCAAAATATTTAGGGTCTGGAATTCCACAACCCGAATTTAAGCTCTAAGCACTTACAAACGTCTTTCAATTTCTTCATCTTAACTCCCCCCTCTAAAATTCGTAATAATTCCACACCCAGAAAAAATTTGTTCCGCAGGCCCTGATAGTTAGCATAACTACGCTTCCCTTAGTTTGAGAAGTTGGCCCAACTTTGGCTACTTGGAAATTGCACAATAAGCCAACCTTTGGAATGCGTAGTTTGGCCCACCAGAGTTGGGCCAACGACTAAACTCTGGCTGTTAACCATAATTCGCACCTGGGTGAATACTTTTTGAACGTTTTTATGGCTTGTAACAGAATTTGGTATACTTATAAAACTAAAAAAAATCTGAAATCGAATATGGTTATTTTGAAAAATAAATTTAAATTATAAATAAATTTAAATTAAACTAAATGTTTAGGTAACTTAAATATTTCATTTTCATTTGTCGTTCTCGATAACAATTTTTTTTATTCTGAATTTTGTTATTTAACCTATATGGTGGATTTCACAGAAATTGTCCTGCCCCAAAAATAAAATATGTCCAATCTACTGCAAATTTTTTTTATAAGTTGTCCTATTGTACAGTAATTTATTGTATAAATATTTTTAAATTTTTTAAAAAATTGGGGCAGTGGGAGGGGGGGAAAGTTTGGCGATTTTTGATAATTCACTCTTCTTTTCTTATTTCCAATGTTTTAATGAATGGATAAAAAAATTTTATGTGACATGATTTTTGTAGATTTTTGCATCACCTTTCGATTGAAAAGGTCTATTTTATATTTTTTTAATAATTTAACCTTGATTTTTCAAAATTAAAAATAAATTTTATTTTTTCTCAAAGTTGGGCCTTTTTAATTTTTTTAAAAATATTTTTAAACGAAAGCTGATGTTTTTTCCTATAAGAACCCAAAATTTCAAAAATGCGTTTTTTTCGTTTTCGAGAAATAAAATGATGAATACCGCGCGACGCAGGATCGACTGTAAGGGCTCGCGTCGACGCGGCGATATGACGTTGATGACGCGTCGATCTGGCGTCGCGCGGTATTCATCATTTTATTTCTCGAAAACGAAAAAAACGCATTTTTGAAATTTTGGGTTCTTATAGGAAAAAACCTCAGCTATCTTTTAAAAATATTTTTAAAAAAATTAAAAAGGTCCATCTTTGAGAAAAACTTAAATTTATTTTTAATTTTGAAAAATCAAGGTTAAATTATTAAAAAAATATAAAATGGACCTTTTCAATCGAAAGGTTATGCAAAAATCTACAAAAATCATGTCACATAAAATGTTTTTATCCATTCATTAAAACAGTGGAAATAAGAAAAGAAGAGTGAATTACCAAAAATGCCAAACTTTCCCCCCCTCTCACTGCCCCAATTTTTTAAAAAATTTTAAAATATTTATAGGATAAATTACTATCCAATAGAACAACTCATGAAAAAAATTTGCAGTAGATGGGACATATTTTATTTTTTGGGCAGGACAATTTCTGTGAAATCCACCATATGAATGTAAAGTGTTCATCAAATGAATATCATTTTCACCTTTTTTTTCTGGTGCTTTATTTTTAGTAAGTTAGTTTTGTATGACAAAAACAAATATGTAATTTTAGAATTATTCCAGAACTTTCCATTTTAAGTCGAAGATAAAAAATAAAGATATCTGACTGGAGTTTTAGCATACTGAAGAAAGAATCGATCATGAATAAAGCACACAGTTTAGACAAAGAGATTTTGCTGGTTTGTTATTGTACTGGTTCTACCATGCAACTGAAAGAGATATATAGGTGATATTGCTGTTTAGGTAGCTACTTATGTATTTTATTTCAAGAATGTCGATTTAAACAAAAATGTTATTTACGTATCTTTTAAGGTGCATGGCAGATTTATTTTCAGCACAACATTTTCCCCAGTAGAACATTATGATAAACCAGAATGGATTACTGAATTTATTTGTAAGTTTAACATTTTAATTCTTGTTGAAAACTTAAATATTACTTTTAGTGTTACTCATGCATATCAGACTTCATTCAAATTCTAATAAAATAAAAAACGTCTTGTTTGCAATCAAAAAAAGATTCTAATCAAATAAAAAACGTCATGTTTGCAATAAAAAAACTAATTGTTATCAATTATCGGATTATCCTCTCTGATGAATCTGGAAAAGACTAAGTTATAACTGAAGTTTGTTCTACGTGAAGTAACATAAAAAGGTCAATAAAATGTAAGGAATCTACAATAGGCATCTAGTACTGAAAAATATTTGCATTGCAAATTTTTTTGGACTTTTTTCAATGTATCATAACTTTCTTAATTTTCAAAATTATAATAAAACTCAATTTTCCTTTTTTTTGCGTCAAGAAGACATAATTTTAATTTTAAAAATATTATTTTTTTAATTATTTAATTTAAAAATAATGTTTTTTATTGATTTTTAACTAAGCCCTATAGCATTTCTTTATCAATATTTTATACCTACATAAAGTTTGTCATGTCTTTTATTAAGACACCAATTTTCAAGATGATATTTTTTTTTGTTTTTAAATAATAAATTTTCCAAATTTAGACAACACTGTTGTTGAATTGACGACAACTCATCTACAGCCATCTTCCTATGCCGCATTTGCGTTGTTATTTTGAATCAAGCTTAAATAGATTTGACAGCATAGTAATTTCAAGATATATATATTTGAAGTGGTATGGTGTGTGGTATAAAGACCAACTTATTTGGTATATCCGATCTTAGTGCCGACTTATGAAGATCTTTAAAATGATCAAGTTCTGGACAGTCTTAGGAACCTGGTGAGTTTACTGATCAATTCAATACCGCTCTTCATATCTTATTCCCACGATCTTCCAAGGACTTATCAAAACAACATATTTATATTCTTCTAATCGTGAGTTACTTCAATGTACAACCGGGTCTCGCTACAGTAACGCTCTTTTTCTATTTCTTTTCTACACGGAAAAAATTTAATTGTAATGATTACAATAGTCTACAGTACAGCTCGCATATGTGACCACTTTTTGCGATGAATACAAAAAATGTTTTAATGATTAAAAAGTTGAGCAGGAGCGATTACTATAGTAGTTTGTAAGGAGTACATGCACTGCAGTATTCAGGATAAAATTGACTATTTAGAATTATTACATTTCTAAATGTATAGATTAAAAGAAAAACTGTACTTGTTCACGTATAAAATAGTTATGATTACAGTAGTCTATAGTAAAAACGAATTGCGCTACCGGCTACAGGGCGGCAAATTAAAGTTTTGTTAATACTGATTGCTATTTGCTTTGTTATGATTATTGTAGTCGTTTGTAAAAGCTCCTGAAATATATACATATATCACACTCCGCTCAACGCCGATAGTTACCAATGACTAACGAAGATAACCGAATCTTTAATTCGTCAGTCTTCAACACATTATTTACTTTGCAAACCTTTGGGGACATCCATAAATTACGTAAGACTTTTAGGGGGGAGGGGGGTCCAGCAAATCTTACGGTCAATAGAAAAAATGGCACTAATGTATGTAAAAAATCTTACATGGGGGAGGAGGGGGGGGGGGTCCAAATTACCGAAAAAACGTCTTTCGTAATTTATGGACGGCCCCTTTCCTTATTTTCGTATAATAGATTTAAAGTTTTAAATTGAAAGAAACAATGAACAAAAAGTAATAAAATTATAAAAATAAATAAAAAAAAAAATTTTAATATTTTTTTAGAATATTATCTATAATACATATTCGACGTTATTCTGTTCATTTATGTTCGCATTATTAAAGTTATTTTTTTTATAATTTTGTTTATTTTCAGTCCATCTATTCGGACTGTTAAAGTTTGACTTTTTCCTTGAATTTCATTCTTCATATCGGTGATTTAAAAATTATTTTGAAATTTAAATTTTTAGTAAAAAGAGATTATTTTAAAAAAATAAATATGTTTATTATTTGATTAAGATATTAATTATATTAGAATAATATATATTTAGAAGGGATTAAAAATTAAATTAATGATTATTATGACCAATAAAAAGTATAATTA
This sequence comes from Ganaspis brasiliensis, assembly GCA_037103525.1. Taxonomy (NCBI): domain Eukaryota; kingdom Metazoa; phylum Arthropoda; class Insecta; order Hymenoptera; family Figitidae; genus Ganaspis; species Ganaspis brasiliensis. The sequence goes on from JAZKLR010000187.1 coordinate 652,860, forward strand.
ATTAAAAATTGGATTGCTTGAAACTTAAATTGAATAAAATTTAGATAAATTGAAAAAATAAATTTGAATTTTAATAGATTAAAATTTGTGAAATTACCTTAAATTCTCTTTGCTACAATATGAAGAACACTTTCTGAACTACATTCCAAGAGCCAGATGGCCGAGAGGTACAAGGCGTATTCACGTCGTGTCGAACGTTGCGTGTTCGAACCCCGTGTGAGCCGGATTTTTTTAAAATATTTTATTTAATGTAAAATAAATATTGAAATAAATAAATCTTTGTAATATTACCGTAATATTACTTGTAATATTACCTTGAGGCGGACATTTCAAAATTACGTCAATATCACTGTAATATCACCCCGTAATATTACCAATATTACAATATGATGTCACTGTGATATTCATGTAATATTATGTGCTGCTTGGGTGACAATGAAGAATATTTTAGGGGAAATAGGAGAGTGAATATAAAAAAATAGGTAACTTCTAGGGTACTTTAAAAACTTTAGAAATAAAGATAAATAAATTATATACAGTAGAACCTCGATTTTATTTAGGTATGACAAAATTACAAAGTTGTAGAATAAAAAAAAATATAATTAAAAAATTTTCAAATTATTTTAAAAAATAAGAAAAATAACTACAAATTGTGGAAAGTAATTTAGAACTGAGAAATAATAATTCAAAATTAAAGAAAATGAATGCAGAACTTCAGAAATAATTGAAAATCCAAGATAATAATTAAAATACAAATGATGAGAATAATTAAAAATTGAAAAAAATAATTTACAATTAAAGAACATAATTGGTAAATAAAAAAATAAGTACATATTATATGAACTAAGAGAAAATAATTAAAAAAATATAAGAATGATGATAAATTAAAAAAATTGAAAATTTAGGTAATTAATTAAAAAACATAATTAAAAATAGAAAAAAAAATTAATTAAAAAATATAATACAAAATTAAGATTATAAATTAATTAATTAAAAATTGAAGAAAATAAATTGCAAAATTATAGAAATAATTGAAAATTAAAGACAGTAATTTAAAATTATAATATAAATTATTCTTGTGTTTTACGTCCGAGATTATTTAATATTGTAAAATGACGACACTTTCGGACAGTCTTAAATTTTAATTTATTAAAAGGTCCAACGTTTCAAGAACGAACCGTTCTCATTTTCAAGGACTGAAATACATATAATTATTAAAAACAATTTTAAAGAAATTATAAATAAAACAATATAAATTTTTTTATATAATCAAATAATTTATATAAATAAAATTTTATTTAATTATAAATTTATATAATAAATAATTTAAATTATAATAAAATATTTGAAAATTAAATAAGACAATCGAGATTTGAGAAGAATAATTTAAAAATGTCAAAAATAAATTAAAATTTTTTTAAAAGAATGGAAATTTGAGATAAATAATTAGAATTTTAGGAAATTAATTACAAAACATCAAAAGTAATTGTAAATTTAAAAAAAAATTGAAAAGTTCAAAATTCATTAAAGTTTTTGTTAATTAATTGTTAATAAATAAATAATTGAAGGTTTAGTAAATCAGTTAAGAAATAATTTTAAAAATTATAATTTGGATGAAAAAATTGAAAAATTAAAGAAATCAATTTAGAAATGATGTATATAATTGAAAAATAATACAAATAACTGAAATTTGAGATAAATAAATTAAAGATGTAGAAAGTGTACGAAAAAATAAAAACTTTTTAAAACTAAAAATTGAAGAAAATATTTTCAAAGTTATAGAAAGTAAAAAAATAATTGCAAGTTTTGGAAATTAATTAAAAAATAATGAAAATATTTAATAAGTAGAAAAAAATAATTTAAATTTGATGAAAATAATTGACAGTTTATGATATTAGTCAAATAATGATACAAATAAATATGAATGGTAGTACAAAATTAAGAAATAATGATGAACATAATTTTAATTTCAAAAAAAGAATAGGAATAGGAGATAAAGGATTGAAAATTCAGGAAATCTATTGAATATAATTTAATAAACTAAAAATTGGAGAAAAAAAAAGTTAAAAATGATAGAAATAATTGAAGACTGAAAAAATAATAAAAATTTAAAAAAGATTGAAAATGTCTAGATACCTTGATATAATTTAATAAACTAAAAATTGGAGAAAAAAATGAAAAATGATAGAAATAATTGAAGACTAAAAAAATAATAAAAATTTAAAAAAGATTAAAAATCTCTAGATACCTTGACTTTAAATATACTTTCGTGAAAAATAGGGGATTTTAGGGTAACATTTTTTAAATAAGGGACTTTTAGAAACTAATCGTAAAATAGGGAACATTTAGGGAAATAGGGGACGGCCTATGAAGCCTGAACTTCATTATAATTTTTTTGTATAAATTGATAATTATTTTTAAAGTTTTTCAGAACTTCATTAGAATATTATGGTAGAAAATGATAATCTTTTTCAATATTTTCTCGACTATTTTTCTTAGGGGAGGTTTTTAAGGGATGATAATTCTGGTTATCAATTGGAAAGGTTAGGGGGCACATTTATGAGTATTTTCTGATATTTTCGAACTTGATTAGAAGTTCCAAAAACCCCCAGGTAACTAGTTTTAAACTAAAAACATAGATTTTTAAAATCTGTGTCCGCCATCTTGAATACGCCAATTTGAATTTCTGAAAACCTACATCATATTCGTTATCAGCGATCCCAAAAACCCCCAGGTAACTAGTTTTAAACTAATAAGATAGCTTTTTAAAATTTGTGTCCGCCATATTGAATCTGACATTTTAAATTTTAAAATCCTGACGTCAGATTCGTAATCAGAGACTTCTTTCTGTCCCATTGTGCACTAATGCGCATGTGTTTATAAGTTAGGGCACTAGTGCGCATGTGTTTATAGGTTAGGGTCGCGGTATCGAGTCCGCCCAAGCGTTGATAATTTATTTTGTTAATTAGAATTTAAATAGGTTAGAACTGCGAAAAAACAAATAAGCGTGCGTTTCTTAAGGAGTCAAAGTATAGTTAAATCATAAAAAAATAGTAATAATTAATAACCTCACATTACTATCCAGGAAGTTCGCAAAGCAAATTTTATGTTTTATTTATATTCTTTTTTTATATATATTTTTTAAAGTACAGCAAACTTGTCACGAATTTGAAGCGAATTCGCAGCGAGTTTACATTGCGAATTTGCAGCGAGTTTGCATTGCGAACTCCCTGCAAACTCGCTGCAAAACCATGTGCTATGTGGACATAAACTTTTCAATTAATAATTAAATTTGTTTAATTTGAAATAATTTTTTTATTTAATGAACAAAGAAAGAAGTACTTAAACATAAATGCATCATTTTTCATCAAAGTGAAAGTGGTAATGGCGGTGCGACTGTTGATTACGATTTTGGTATTTTTTTTTGTACCCGCCATTATAGTAGCTCTGTTTATGCCTGTATCCATTATTTGAGTAACGATTGAGTGACAGATGTTTTTCCGATTTATCAGATCGTTTTCCACCCGCATTACGTCCTCTTGAATCTAAGTTTTGGGATTTAGAGGATTTCCCTTCATCTAAAAAATAATTTATCGAATAATTTCTATTTCTTAACTTTATTCTTAAATTATTCAAAAATGTCTAAAAAGTTTTGTTGTTTTTTCTTAATTTTGCAACTTGCTTTTCTTAAATTAACCACATATTAATGAAATTAATAAAATTATTATTCGAACAATTATTTAAACATGATTTAAGAAAAGAAAGTTACAAAATTAAGAAAAAACTACAACTCATTTGATGCATTTTAGTATATGATAATAAAGAAAAACAATAATTTGTTTAAATAATTGTTAGAACAATAATTTTATTAATTTTATTAGTATGTTTTTCATTAAAAAAAGCAAGTTGCAAAATTAAGAAAAAGCAACAACACTTTTAAAGCATTTTTGAAAAAGTTAATAAATAACAATAATTCGTTTAAATAATTGTTAGAATAATAATTTTATTTATTTTATTAATATGTGGTTAATTTAAGAAAAGAAAGTTGCAAAATTAAGAAAAAACTACATCTCATTTGATGCATTTATTTAAAAGCTAATAAATAACAACAATAACTTTTTTAAATAATTGTTAGAATAATAATTTCATTAATATGTGGTTGCTTTAAGTAAAGAAAGTTAATAAATTGAGAAAAAAATACCACTCATTTGATGCATTTTTAAAAAATGTAATAAATAACAACAATAATTTGTTTAAATAATCGTAAGAATAACAATTTTATTAATATGTAGTTGTGTCAAGAAAAGAAAGTTGCAAAATTGAAAGAAAGCTACAACTATTAAAATATAATATAATCTAAAGAATTTTATTACTTTTTTCAGTCCCTGAACCAGATGATTCCATTAATAGTTGTTCCTCGTCTACTTCCATTCCCTCTTCAAAATGAATTAAGGTTAAAAAAAACATATAATCTATATGTTACGCAATTATAAATTTATAACTTACTAATTGCATATTTTAATTTGTCAATTTCATTCTTTAATTTTGCAATCATTTCAGCTTGTTCTTCATTAACCTTTTTCAATCTCGATAATTCTTCAGCACTCATGATTAACGAAATTTATTCAGAATCTGAGTTATTTGAAGTTGTTAAACAAAAAGAAACTTTATTAATAGTATCAATATTCAAGTTGTTTAAAGATATGCAAAGGAACATGGATGAGGGATTTTAAATTTCTAAATATAGTTAATAAATTTATTTAATTATTTATGTAATAATTATTATATGGATAAAGGATTTCAAACTTCTAAATAAAGTTAATAAATTTATTAAATTATTATTTTAATGATTTCATAATAATAATAATAATAATAATAATAATAATGCTATTAATAAAATTCGTTTTTGTTTAGCAACTTCAAATAGGTCAACTTCTAAATAAATTTCGTTAATCATGAGCTCTAAAGAATTAGCTAGATTGAAAAAAGTTAATGAAGAACAGGTTGAAATCATTGCAAAATTAAAGGATGAAATTGACAAATTAAAATATGAAAATAGTAAGTTATAAATTTGTAATTGTGTAAAATATCAATTATATGTTTTTTTAACCTTAATTCATTTTGAAGAGAGCATGCATATGAATGAGGAACAACTATTAATGGAGTCTTCTGGTTCATCAGGGAAAGAGAAAACAAGTAATAAGATTTTTTATTAGATTATTTTATCTTTCGTCAGATTTTTTTTAAAACTTTGATCTGTATTCATAAAAAGTATTTATCCATTTATCACGACTCATAAAATTAATACGTAGGACGCTGTAAATAAACTATTTTAGGTTAAAAAAACATTCGAGACGAAGTATATATTCACGCTAGACGTTAATCACTTGTGTTAAATTATACACGAAAGTTTTTGTGTACACAAACTTTTTATAACATATCATTTTTAACATAACACATTTTTCTAACAATCTTATAGATTTGCAACAATAACTTTCTGAAAGTTGACGACACTTGAGGAAAGGTTGACAAAAAGAAATATATTTCTTAAAATAAATGGATACTCCTATATTTAAAAAGGATATAAATTGGCAGGCACAAGTTCTTGGCAGGGTTGTGCAGTGACGCGTCACTCGAGGTTTTCGACGTATAATACATTTTCGACGTAATATACGTAGAAAATGTAGAAAACTATGTAATTTACATCCCAAATCTATAAGGTATATCTATATATATATAAATTTTAAATTTTCGCGCGCTGTCACGTGATTAAATCTGTGTGTACTGATGTATATTACATTATGTAGAAAACTAAACATGTAAATTACATATGTAATATACGTAGAAAACCCATGTAATTTACCTGATGTATTTTACGTGCACAACCCTGGTTCTTGGGCAGGCAAATTGAAAAATTATATATACATAAATTTTAGGTTATGTTACTCGAAAACTCGACCATAGTAAAATTACACACCGTATGTTTCTTAACAACATGGTTGTGTTTAATCACTGCCGGTCTGTAAAATTACTACCTTCCGTTTCCGGAAACCTGCAAAGGTAGTGGAAGGGAAAACATGTCTCAACTCTCCCTTGATGATCTCTACACTGAAAAAATGATTCTGTAATGGCCTATTTACACCTATTTTTTTACATGAAAAAAAAAAAATTTTTTTCATGAGAGTAAAGAGGACAGATACACAGTCTGTCCTCTTCCCTCCAATGCGAAAAAATTTTTTTTTCGAAGGTGTAAACAGGCCATAATAATTTTACCAATATGGAAGTAGGAGCGTTTATAGCCCAAAGCACAACGATACGGTTACGGGGACCAGAGCATGAGACAGAAAAGGACAGAAACAGTCTCTGTCCTTTACTGTCTCATGCCTTGCTCCCGTAACCATATTCGTTGTGCTTTGGGCTTATTAGGGCGCCGTCCCATAGCTGCGTTTTGCGTTGCGTTGTAATGAGAGAGAAAAGGACACACATATACTTTTTCCTTTTCTATCTCATTACAACGCAAAGCAAAACGCAGTTATGGGTCGGCGCCCTTAGAGTTCCTATAAAGAGAGTTAGGACATGTGCCCCCTTCCACTAGCCTGTTGACAAACCGGAGACGGAAGTGACGATGAAGTAATTTGTGTGATTGGTTAAAAAGGGCGGGCGAAATTTAAAAATGTTTGTTAAGAAAGCATTTTAAAATCAGCGCGCTCTTTTCAGCCAATGAAAAAACTTTCAATACACTTCCGTCTCCGGTTACGCTGAGCCAATTAAAAGTTGAACCTCACGTGTCCTAACTCTCTTTATAGGAACTCTAGGCGCCCTTACCTACTTCTATAGTAACAGTTTTACAGATTTTACGCGCAGCGTTGGGAATAAAACTTTAACCTTATGTAAAATTCCTAAAGGCACACTCTCACCTCGGAGTCTGTCTGCATGCGCATGCAATCGACATGAGATAAAGGAAGACAAAACATGCAAATTTCTATTTCTGTCTTCTTCTATCTCATGTCGATTGCATGCGCGTGCAGGCAGACAAACTAAGTGGGAGCGTACCTTAATGCTTTTGTAAAATTACAGAATAGAAAATTCGCCGGTTATGAAATAAATATAATTATTAGAAATTCTAATATAAAAATAAATTGTGAGTTTTATTGTGAAATTAAAATGAAGCAATGTAAAATAAATAACATATATAATTTCACAAAATTTTGTTTTTATCGTTTTAAACTTTGGCACTGCACCCAGGGTTGTGCACGTAAAATACATCAGGTAAATTACATGGGTTTTCTACGTATATTACATATGTAATTTACATGTTTAGTTTTCTACATAATGTAATATACATCAGTACACACAGATTTAATCACGTGACAGCGCGCGAAAATTTAAAATTTATATATATATATATATATATATATATGGATATACCTTATAGATTTGAGATGTAAATTACATAGTTTTCTACATTTTCTACGTATATTACGTAGAAAATGTATTATACGTCGAAAACCTCGAGTGACGCGTCACTGCACAACCCTGACTGCACCTAAATTTAACCTCAACCTTATAAAAATTTTCGAAAGATTCTGTCGTTTCTTAATGATAAAAGAAAGATAAAAAATGTTAATTTATATGAATTCAAACGAAGTTGAATTTCTTTTTATAAACAAATGCCCGTAGACAGGCAAAATAGCCACATATATAACCAATTCGTTTTGAAGAAATCTTAACAACTGAAATGAGAAACTACTTTAAGACGTAGCACAATTAGGTTTCTAATTAATCATTTTTGCTAGGAATTTTACATGAGAGGATTATGGATAAATACATCAAACTGTAATATTTTTCTTCAAGATGATAAAATTGAAATTATAAACGGGATTTTTACGTGCTTTTGTAATTTTACAGTTACTGGTGAATTTACTACAATGAGGGTCAAATCACATGAGAGCGTCAAACGTAAAACGTTTTCTGCTTTGCATGAAAGCAAGAGAGATAGAAAGATATCGCTAGCGTTGTCACTCTCATGAAAAGCAGAAAATGTTTTACGTTTGAGGGTAAAATCCCATTTGAGCAGAAAGCGCAAAACCGAAAGCAGAAAATCATAAGAGTGAGAGAGACAGACATATATCACTAACTCTCTCACTCTCATATTTTCTGCTTTCGGTTTTACGTTTTCTGCTAACATGAGGGTGCGATCCCATGTGAGCAGAAAACGTAAACGGAAAGCAGAAAATCATGAGAGTGATATACGTCTGTCACTCTCACTCTCATGATTTTCTGCTTTCCGTTTACGTTTTCTGCTCACATAGGATCGCACCCTGAGATTTTATCCTGAGGGCGACGTCCCACAGCTGCGTTTTGCGTTGCGTTGTAATGAGAGAGAAAAGGACACACATATACTTTGTCCTTTTCTATCTCATTAAAACGCAAAGCAAAACGCAGTCATGGGACGGCGCCCTGACGCTCCCATGTGATTTGACCCTAAAGGTAGGTGCTTTTATTACCTACTACCAAAGTAGTACATATTCACAACCCTGAATGTACATTTACTGAAAATAGAGATCCTATAAAGAGAAGCCCCAAGCACAATGAAAAATTTTAAATCGTAAGAATGAGAGGAAGTAGCACAGACATATATCTCTGTCCTGCTTCCTCTCATTCTTACGATATGTGATTTCAAGATAAAGTTTCATTCTGCTTAGGGCTAGAGTTGAGACACAGTTGGTTTCTGCTCATCGCGATTAAATCGGAACCAGAAGTTCCAGTCAAAGGCGCGAAATATTTACATGGAAAAATTTGAATTAATTTGGTGGACGCGATTTGAGGTTATGTTGCAGAGATGCCAGAGACCGTCCGTATGCACATCTGCGCATGCCCCCGACAACATTTTTGATTGGTGGAAGGTCTTTGGACAAATTTTTTAAACAATAATCCACCAATCAAAAATGTTGTCGGGGGCATGCGCAGATGTGCATACGGATGGTCTCTGACATCTCTGTTATGTTGCAACATTACAAAATCACTTCTGGTTCCGGTTTAATCGCAACCAATCACGAACTATCACAATTGTGTCTCAACTCTCTTTATAGGATCTCTAATGATGACTACAATTTCAAGTTCCCTCAGCAAACTTTTTAGATCTGATAACAAAATTTTCCCAGCAAATTTTTGTTAAGGGCATGTCTACAGGGGCGGCGAAAGAGGTCCACATCGTGTGTGGAGTTCAGATGATTTTTGAAGGGTGGGGGGGGGGGGGGGGGGGGGTAAAGACTCAAGTTTTTGATGTAACTATTACCTTAATCAATTTTATCATTCTTCACAAGACAATTTTTTATTTCATTTCTACACTTTTTGCGCAGATTGTAACTATAAGCATTGCTTTTAATAATAGAAAACTTTAAAAAAAATATTAATCCATATTATGGTGTGTGGAAATCCACACACGAAAAAATCTGGTGTGTGGACTACTCCACACTATCCACACAACTGGTGCCGCCCCTGCATGTCTAACATTGTTGACTAAAATATAGAATTCTACCTTATCCCCCATATTTAATTTGTTCATAACATGACTGTTTTTCAAAATAATGAATAAAACAACGATTCATGACACGCACTTTATAACCTTCTAAGACGACTCAAAAAATTTCAAATCAATATCGTTTTTGGTTTAGGCTAAAAGACGTCCAAAAAATTTTATCAATATTTTAAAATGTTGGTAATTTCCTAAATTTTTCTGGACGTCTTTTAGCCTAAACCAAAAACGATTTTGATCATGAATCTTTGTTTTATTCATAATTTTGAAAAACAGTCATGTTATGAACAAATTAAATATGGGGGATAAGGTAGAATTCTATATTTTAGTCAACAATGTTAGACATGCCCTTAACACTGTCAGACAATTCATTTTTTTATCGTGTAGATGAAATACCAAGAATTAGATTTAGAAGAGGAAGAAATTGGAAAAGAATTTACGAAAGGAGGCAAAATGGTTATAATGAAGAGAATAAAAAAGAACAAAAGGAGAAGGTAGAAAGAGGTATAATTATTAATAAATTTAACAAAAAGAATTTTTTATTAAATCGAAAGACTGTGCTGCCCACGACGCGATTATACACGAGATTTTGAATGGTCTTGGTCTTGTAAAATATTAAACTTTGGGGTATCAGTCTTATTAACGATCTCATGTAATGTCAAATGTTTAGTCTCGATATCACGGTCAGGCTCGACAAAATTTATCCCGAAGGTCTTATCACTAAAAGTTGTTTTTACAGCTATTTGATGAGATTATAAGATTTCAAGCCTAGAATAAAAAAAATCTGTCTGGTTTTTAAAATTAACTCGATTTTTCTCGATTTTTTAAAGCTTAAGGACGTTGGAACCCGAAGCTTTTTCCTCCTTTGCTCGAAAATGCTCGAAAATTTCCCTTTTATGAATTTTTTTTAAAAACACTGAACACTTTTTCAAAAAAAGGGCTATGGTAGACAAAAGTATTTGAGATAAGAAATTTTTTAAACATTTGTTTTATGCAAACAAATGTGCCTACGAGCGTCAAAATTAACTCCCGTTTTGACATTGCAAGATTTTCCGTAAAAGATGGCCGCCGCCATCTCACTTGAGGCCTATGTCCCGTAGCATGTGCCCAGCTGACGAGCGGCGGCCATCTTTTACGGAAAATCTTGCAATGTCAAAACGGGAGTTAATTTTGTCGCTCATAAGCACATTTGTTTGCATAAAACAAATGTTTAAAAAATTCCTTATCTCAAATACTTTTGTCTACCATAGCCCTTTTTTTTGAAAAAGTGTCCAGTATTTTTAAAAAAAATTCATAAAAGGGAAATTTTCGAGCAAAGGAGGAAAAACTGTTTCTACGCCACTCTCAGCTTCGGGTTCCAACGTCCTTAATTGCTCTTATTTTATTAAAATTAAAATTTATTAGTTTTCTTATTTGAGGGCTCGTGAATAAATTGACACCAATTTTAGCTAATTCGAACCCACTCCTCTCCTTGCGTGATACTTTTTCTATTGCTAAAAAATTTAATTTCTTTGGTCCGTAATGTTTTTCCTACCCACTTCCCAACCCTAAAGATATTACGTGATATGTAGAGGACCCCTGGGGAAAGATTTTTTTTGGTTGTTAACCGTTGTTAAATTTAAGGAAAATCACCAAAAACTGTGTGTTTTGTCGATTTTTATATTAATATCTCAAAACAAATTCGGACATATGGCTTTTTAATGCAAAATATTTTAATGTACGTATTTTTACCTTCAAAATAAACAAAAATTATTAAAATTACTGCAACTGTTCAGAAGTAACAGGAATTTTAATCACTGAAATTGAAGAGACAAAAATGTTTTGAGGAAAACAAATATTTTGAGGATGAAATATTTTGATAAATTGGCAGAGTTAATTAAAAATCAAAAAAAATTAAAAAAGATTGATTTTAAGAAATCTGTTAAGGGATTTAAAATATTCTCGAATAAATTTGATCATCGCCGTAATTTCCGCAACCTACTATTTGCAAAACTTAAACACTTTGCATTACAAAGCCATATCGACAAAAAATACGAGTTTTTGTGATTTTCCTTAAATTTAACGACGATCAACAACCAAAAAAATATTTCCCTATGGAAATTTTGTATTCAATTTGATTGATCACTATCACAAAAATATTTAAAAACCTTAATTTTTAATAAAATAATAGTAATTGAAGCGTTGGGTGCAATAAGGGCGTTAGACAGCTAACGCCCGTTTTGATATTATTCATTCCAAATGGTAACAATTTACTCTAGTTTATATTTACAAAAATTCATTTCAATCTAAGACTTCTTTAGGATGTTAAGAATAAATATCTGGAAGTAGGTCACATAATTTGATTGCTTTGAATATTTCCTAAATAAATTTTTATTAAAAAACAATTTACAATGTACACTACATGGCAGGAAATAAAATTTTAGATATACTGAATGCATAGATTTAATAATAGTTTAAAAACTTGAAATGATCCTGAATCTGAATTTTAAAATAATAAAGAAAAAAATTAAGAATATTATTTTTTACCAATCAACAATTATTATTCTATCATTCAAAAAGTAACAAAAAAAGTTTTAAAAAATCTTGATTTTTAATACATTGAAAATTTATATTTTTTAAATGATTTAATTTTTAAAATTATGTTTTAAAGTTAAGAATTTATGAAAAATAATAGAATATAATGAAATATGTTTTAAAATTAAAGTTATCTTAAGGGGGTCTTCTACTCTCCAGGCCCGAAATTCAGTGGTTTTTTTGGGAATTAATTGTGAAGAAACTACTGAATATTTTTTGACAAATTTTTTTTTATTTTCAAGATACATCCTTTAACTTTGAAATTTTCTTATTCATGATGAAAAATAAAAATGGTGGTGATCTTGAAACGCCCTTGCGTAAACGCGTTTCAGAAATGCAGAGGTCCCGCTTGAGTCACGGTTTTGACACTGCACTGAGAAAAATATTTTCTTGATTTAAATATAAGTATTTGTTTGAATGATTTTGATTGAATAAATAATGTTTTTAAGTTTAATTTCAGTATATTAGAAATATCTGAAGTTTTGGTTCCAATATATTTTATGTTTGAAGATAATTTTCTGTTTGTTTGATTAAAAACTAAATTTTGTTCAAATTAAAGCCAATTTGTTTGCGAAGTCTTTATACTTGAAAGAAATATATTTTATGTTTGATTCAAACATATTGAATGCGCAGAAGTCTTTGCGCATTCAATATGGCGTCGTTACTGTTCTGACGTTAGTTTACTTTTCCTGTAGAACATGTACGCTTCATTTCTAGTAGTTACGTGTTTATCGCTTTTTTGAAACAAAAAGTTTATATTCGTGGTTTTGTTTTTATTAAAGTGATTTCTTAAAAGTGTAAGTGTTAGAATTTTATCAAAAAATTGAGGTATATCTGAAGTGATTAAAACTTTTGTGCACAAGTGAGTTTACACAAAAGATATTGTTTCTTTTGTGCATTTTTCTTGTAAATTAGACTGATTCAAAGTTCCACATTTCCAGAATTGTGTGCAGTTAATAAAAAGTGTAACTTTCTTCGGTTTTTACAGTTTATATATTAACATTTGAAGTAATCTCAAACATAAAGAATGCTTTATATAAATAAGCAAGAAAAAAAATTAAACTATCGCGGAACATATTTTGAGTTTAAAATAAAAAAATTTTGTGTTTTAAATAAAAGAATAATATGATAAGAATAAAAATGTATTTTATTTAAAATAAAATTTACTTGGTTTAAAATGAAAAATAATATTTTGTTTAAAGTAAATGAAATTTTTGTTTGAATCAAACAAAAAATATGTTTAAATCAAACATAGACGATCAACGACGAAATTTGTTCAAATTAAACTTAATTATGTTTGACTGTATAACAAAGTGAAATTAAGTTTGAATCAAACATATTATGTTTGATTCAAACAAAATTTTTTCTCAGTGTGGGACAATCCAAAATCAAAAAACAAATTTTTTTCATGTGTATAGTTGCGTTGACTATTTTTTCCCGTGGCAGATTTTTTATATTTTTTGATTTGTCAAAATTATGCGAAAATTCGCAAAAATTTTCATTTTTTTCTTTTTTTTTTTGATTTTAAAGGGCTATAAAAAAAACGAAAAAAAATTTCAAAAATCGTACACGGAGAAAAATAGCTGCATCATTTCTGAGTAATTTAAAAAAAGAAAATTAAAATCGGACCATATTTACTATAAAAAGCGTGACTCAGCAGCTTAAAAAACACTACTTTCGGGGAAACGAGTTTAAAGTTAACACATGGTGTATAACTTGATTGTAGGAGGCGCATGAATATTCCCTAAATCTCATTTAGCATAAATCCCATTAAGCCTAAAATCAAAAAGCCTAAAATGCATTCAGCCAAAATTCCATTTAACCTAAATTGAATTTAACCTAAATTTCATTTAACCTAAATCGCGTTTAACTTAAATTCCATTAAACCTAAATTTCATTTTACCTAAATCCCATTCAATCTAAATTCCATTTGACCTAAATCTCATTTAACCTAAATCTCATTTTACCGAAATTCCATTTAACCTAAATTCCATTTAACCTAAATTCCATTTAACCTAAATCCCATTAAACCTAAATCCCATTTCACCTAAATTCCGTTTAACCTAAAACTCATTTAACCTAAATTCCATTTAACCTAAATCCCATTTAACCTAAAACACATTTAGTATAAATTCCATTTAACCCAAAATGCATTCAGCCTAAATCTCACTACACCTAAATCCCATTTAACCTAAATCTCATTTAACCTAAATTCCACTTAACCGAAATCCCATTTAACCTAAAACGCATTTAGTCTAAATTCCATTTAACCTAAAATACATTCAGCCTAAATCCCATTTAACCTAAATTCCGTTTAACCTAAATCTCATTTAACCTAAATTCCACTTAACCTAAATCCCATTTAACCTAAAACGCATTTAGTCTAAATTCCATTTAACCTAAAATGCATTCAGCCTAAATCTAACTTCACCTAAATCCCATTTAACCTAAATCTCATTTAACATAAATTCCACTTAACCTAAATCCCATTTAACCTAAAACGCATTTAGTCTAAATTCCATTTAACCTAAAATGCATTCAGCCTAAATCTCACTTCACCTAAATCCCATTTAACCTAAATCTCATTTAACATAAATTCCACTTAACCTAAATCCCATTGAACCTAAATTCCATTTAACCTAAATCCCATTTAACCTATATTCCATTTAACCTAAAAGGCATTCAGCCTAAATCTCACTTCACCTAAATCCCATTTAACCGAAGTCTCATTTAACCTAAATTCCATTTAACCTCAATCCCATTTAACCTAAAACGCATTTAGTCTAAATTCCATTTAACCTAAAATGCATTCAGCCTAAATCTTACTTCACCTAAATCCCATTTAACCTAAATCTCATTTAACCTAAATTCCACTTAATCTAAATCCCATTTAACCTAAAACGCATTTAGTCTAAATTCCATTTAACCTAAAATGCATTCAGCCTAAATCTCACTTCACCTAAATCCCATTTAACCTAAATCTCATTTAACCTAAATTCCACTTAATCTAAATCCCATTTAACCTAAAACGCATTTAGTCTAAATTCCATTTAACCTAAATACCATTTAACCTAAAACGCATTGAGCCTAAATCTTACTTCACCTAAATCCCATTGAACCTAAAAATTTTTTTAATTTAAGAATAAATATAGTTGAATCAAGTAAAGTTTTAGGTTCAATGGGATTTAGATGAAGTGAGATTTAGGCTCAATGCGTTTTAGGTTAAATGGAATTTAGGTTAAATGGAATTTAGACTAAATGCGTTTTAGGTTAAATGGGATTTAGATTAAGTAGAATTTAGGTTAAATGAGATTTAAGTTAAATGGGATTTATTTGAAGTGAGATTTAGGCTGAATGCATTTTAGGTTAAATGGAATTTAGACTAAATGCGTTTTAGGTTAAATGGGATTTAAGTTAAGTGGAATTTAGGTTTAATGAGATTTAGGTTAAATGGGATTTAGGTGAAGTGAGATTTAGGCTGAATGCCTTTTAGGTTAAATGGAATTTAGGTTAAATGGGATTTAGGTTAAATGCAATTTAGGTTAAATGGGATTTAGGTTAAGTGGAAATTATGTTAAATGAGATTTAGGTTAAATGGGATTTAGGTGAAGTGAGATTTAGGCTGAATGCATTTTAGGTTAAATGGAATTTAGACTAAATGCGTTTTAGGTTAAATGGGATTTAGGTTAAGTGTAATTTAGGTTAAATGAGATTTAGGTTAAACGGAATTTAGGTTAAATGGGATTTAGGCTGAATGCATTTTAGGTTAAATGGAATTTAGACTAAATGCGTTTTAGGTTAAATGGGATTTAGGTTAAGTGGAATTTAGGTTAAATGAGATTTAGGTTAAATGGGATTTAGGTGAAGTGAGATTTAGGCTGAATGCATTTTAGGTTAAATGGGATTTAGGTTAAATGGAATTTAGGTTAAATGAGATTTAGGTTAAACGGAATTTAGGTTAAATGGGATTTAGGTTAAATGGGATTTAGGTTAAATGGAATTTAGGTTAATTGGAATTTAGGTTAAATGGAATTTCGGTAAAATGAGATTTAGGTTAAATGAGATTTAGGTTAAATGGAATTTAGATTGAATGGGATTTAGGTAAAATGAAATTTAGGTTTAAAGGAATTTAGGTTAAACGCGATTTAGGTTAAATGAAATTTTGGTTAAATGCAATTTAGGTTAAATGGAATTTTGGCTGAATGCATTTTAGGCTTTTTGATTTTAGGCTTAATGGGATTTAAGCTAAATGAGATTTAGGGAATATTCATGCGCCTCGGTCCGAACAAAGTTTTTTGTTTTTATAGGGGTCTTTGGACATCAGCAAAGATAAAAAAATTATAAATTGGTAATTTGTTGATAATGGAATCATTATAAATAAACAAATGTTACAAATGAACAAAAGTTCGTGGGTTTTTTCGGTTCCCAGAAACATGCAAAAGAACGTGTTTCTCACGAAATCCTTTCTGTAGCGTATTCTCAGATACATAAAGATTGAAATAAAAAAGAAAAAAAAAATTTTTTTTTTTGAAACTCCGAGAGTAGAAGACCCCCTTAAGTTTAAATTCAAAATTTTACTAACGCCTAAAGCATTTAGTGGTTGGGTGCAAAAAGGCGTTAATATTGGTTACGGAAAAAATTAGTTTTTGATAGTTAATCACAACTTCAAGTCCAGTAAACACATGAATTGGAGATTTTAATAAATGGCTAATCAAATAAAAAAAGTTGATTTAATTCGCATTTACAGCTTTTAAAATATAAAAGTTTAAAAACTTTGAGTTGAAATATCTCCGATCGTCGTTTTTTGTCTAACGCCCTTATTGCACCCAACGCTTCAATTAACCATAAAAATATAGAGAAAAATCTAGTAAACTTAAAAAATACCTGACATATTTTTTTCATTCTAGGCTTGAAATCTTCTTATTTCCTTCGTGAACAAATATCTGTAAGAAAAACTTTTAGTGATAAGACCTTTGGGTTAAACTTGTCGAGCCTCACCGTTATATGTCGGTAACATTTTACAAAATGTTTACAAAAATCATATTTTATAATAAGTTTTGTTTATTTTTTGATATTTAATACGAACATGCCTATGGTTGGCCAACATGTACATAAACATTGTTTCAATTCTACCGTGATTTTCCAAAACAGCGTTAACTATAAGAAATCAAAAAATGAGTTTTTTATATCGTTAGAATCGTAAAAAAAGATACGTACGTCAGTGCAAATTCTTTTTCAAAAATGTTTATAACATAACTTATTCCGTGATTTTAAATTTGGTATTAATTTTTCAACTCTCTAAACCTGAATTTGTCAAAAACTACTAATAAAATAATAAAAAGTCGTCCACCAATTATATTTGTAAATTTTTCTACTAAGAATTGCTGAAATATCACTCAAATAGCACGACAGTTTGCAGTAAAGCTACTGCTAGGATTATTTGTAAAGGTTGCAAGTTTACAAAGTAAGCCAGTAGTAAGCATATAATGAACTTAAAATTTCCGCCTTACAGTAAACTTAGGAAGTAATGTCGTGCTAAGCTTACACCGTAAGATTGTGATAAGCTTATGACTCAAGATTGTGGTAAGCTTATACCGCAAGCTTATGAGCAAGCTTATGCTTTGTTATTACTTTATTTATTTGTTTTTTAATTATATGTATTATTTTTAATTAGATTATTTGTTCAAGATTATCTAACAAAATATAATATTTAATACCTTATTAATATGCAAATCGAGTTTATTATAAATAAAAGATCATATATATAGTGACAATTTTAAACTGTTTAAGCTTACTATTATGTATACATTCATACATATTCATATACGTTTGGAGAAAAAGTCAACGGCAGCTTTCTTTAACTGTGTTCCATAACCTGGATCCTCAAGAGAATTAATTTTATAGCGATTCCAAAAGTCCAGAAATACTCGGTGCACAGATTCGCCGGCTTGCTCCGACCATAGCCCTAGGCCGTCATCGCCTAAGACATCAAGACATTGTTTTAAGTGTCTTGTAAGTACATGGATTTTTTAAGTTTCGGAAACATCAGTAGTTTGAACAGCTTTTATAAGTTCATCCACATTTTTATCCAAATTATTTTCCTGTTTCTTCACAGTAGAAAAATTGTTACTAACAATTTTATTCGTTGCTGTTAATGCCGTTATAAAAGGTGCAATAGCAAAATACCCAACCGTCTGATGTATCTCTTTATCCTGAAGTTTCGACGCTTCTTTCAAAACCTTCCTGCAAGCATTTTCTTCAAAAATCTCCACGTGATAATTTTTTGGTATTAATTTTAATTTTCCCGCTTTTCACTGAAAAAGATGATGCTACTTGCGTAATTGATAAATGCATTATTCCAGAATTGCATATAATGCAAGGATTTGTGAACCATTTATTCTGGAATGGCTTGGTTCCTTTATTAGGAAGAGAGAAAGCTTTGTTGTGGACGAAAAAATTAAAATTAATACCAAAAAGTTATCACGAGGAGATTTTTGAAGGAAATGCTTGCAGGAAGGTTTTGAAATAAGCGTCGAAACTTCAGAATAAAGAGATACATCAGACGGTTGGGTATTTTGCTATTGCGCCTTTTATAACGGCATTAACAGCAACGAATAAAATTGTTAGTAACAATTTTTCTACTGTGAAGAAACAGGAAAATAATTTGGATAAAAATGTGGATGAACTTATAAAAGCTGTTCAAACTACTGATGTTTCCGAAACTTAAAAAATCCATGTACTTACAAGACACTTAAAACAATGTCTTGATGTCTTAGGCGATGACGGCCTAGGGCTATGGTCGGAGCAAGCCGGCGAATCTGTGCACCGAGTATTTCTGGACTTTTGGAATCGCTATAAAATTAATTCTCTTGAGGATCCAGGTTATGGAACACAGTTAAAGAAAGCTGCCGTTGACTTTTTCTCCAAACGTATATGAATATGTATGAATGTATACATAATAGTAAGCTTAAACAGTTTAAAATTGTCACTATATATATGATCTTTTATTTATAATAAACTCGATTTGCATATTAATAAGGTATTAAATATTATATTTTGTTAGATAATCTTGAACAAATAATCTAATTAAAAATAATACATATAATTAAAAAACAAATAAATAAAGTAATAACAAAGATATTATTGATAGTAATAATAAAAATAAATAAAATGATAATATTTCATGAGAATATTATTAATAAAAAATTTGAAAAATAATTTTGAAATTTTGAAAACAGTATTTTTATAATAATTCGAAAACAGGATCAGCTAGGATTTTAAATCCAACGGATTTCTCAACTCAAAACCTCACTAAACAAAACTGTGTTTTGCATTTTTGTCGACATTTTAGTTAAACCTGACACCTCTTCCCGACAGGTGTGTATGATCACTAAACATATTGACGAAGACATTCATGTATAACATCAAAAATTTTGACTTCAACGAGTTTCGAACCTATTTAACCTAAATACTGAACCTAGCTAAACGCAAACGCATTAAATACCACGGCTATCGAGGACTTGGGATACATTTCAGAAAATGTCAATCATATGTTATCAGAAAAGCTTCCAGGATAAAACATCATTTACATTTTCTGGAATGTATTCAAAGTCCTCGATAGCCGTGGAGTTTAATGCGTTCGCGTTTTAAGTTCGGTATTTAGGTTAGACAGGTTCGAAATTCGTTGGCGTCAAAAATTTTAATGTTATGCTTTATGTCTTAGTCAATATGTTTAGTGATCATATCCTCCACGGTGTTCAGCAAAAAGTCGTTAATTAATTTTATTTTATTTAAAAATTTTAACTTTAAATCATAAACTTGCTGTAAGCTTATAACAACCTTACGCTGTAATGTTACATACCACAATCTTACACTGTAAGTTTAGTGTAAGTTTACCACAACCTTATTTGGTAAGTTTACTGTAAGACAGGAATTTTAAGTTCACTGTATGTTTGGCTTACTTTGTAACCTTACAACATTTGCGGATAACATTTACAGTAGCTTTACAGCACACTATCGTGCTATTTGGGATGTCAAGTTGAAAATAACATTAAATAATATTCAGATAAATTAATTTGAAAATTAAAATTTTGAAAAGTTTGAATAGATGAGCACCAAACGGCAATTGAAATTTTTACTTAGGCTTTGAGATATAAAATAATAAAATTTCAAACAGTTTTTTGCTTTTTTCTCAATTTCATATATTTCGCAGTTAACAGTGCTTTGCAATATCACGTCAGTAATGTCCTGTGCAGGTTAATAAGTTAACATAATAAATTTATGTTTAGATAGAAAAAGGTGGAGAATTTTACCGAAAAATGGGAAGAAGAAACAGGACCTAATTTTAAAGGATAAGAATAATAAAATTATTCATATTCATTTACAGTAAAAATTGTTTTAAAAATTTATAATAAAAGTTGTATTTTCATGAATATTTAATTATTTCATTAAATAATAATTAATGTTGCTGTGAGACAAGACAAGACTACAAACAGCATGCAAACTGTAGAAAAAAAACTGTCGTCTCTCTCTCACAGAAACACTAATAGGTAATAACGAACAGTGAAAAAGCACTTATAGCACTTGATTCAGTCAAGTACACTGAGAAAATAAGTTGACTAAATATAACAAATTTTTCACTACCATAGCGTAGAGAGGTTGTTAATATTGCACCTGCAAACCACTTTGTCTACTGTAACCGATTAAACGCGTACTGTTAAACTTTAAGGTCACTGCGGTCGCCGGTATCTTGTTTGTTTTGTGCCGAGTACGTAAACAAAGAAATATGCTAGAGGTCTATTTTCTCAGTGTATGTCTTCATTCAAAAGTAATTCCACCGCATACTTCTTGGACAAAGCTGTGATTTTGTATTCTGGAGAAACTGAGTTCGCGTAATCAAAGAGGAAAATTGTTTTCACAAATTAAAGAAATGTTTACTGTCTGAAGTACTTTGGTAAAATCTCAACAGTTAGAGAAGTTTTCTTGAAATTCATTCTAATTCTTCTGTGAATAATTATTCCCATTTTTTTATGGAATTGCTAATAAAATCTCACGAATAATTTTAAATCCACTACTCTTGAGTTATTTCAGTAATTATTATTAACTTATTTTTTTCTGTGCTTTTAAGGTTGGTTGAGCCGATGAACTTAAATGCTTTTATCTAAATTAAAAATTTAAAAACGAATTAAATGTACAAATTTTGCAAACTTAATTAGGGGAAAGTCGGCTAAAACGGGCTAGCGCCTAAGACGGGGACCTTTTAATATCTTTAAAATAAAGAAATTTATTAAACAATTGTGTATGTTGATATGTAATCGAGATGTATCTAATTAATTCAGAAGCATTTTTTTGTACATTTTAAAAAATATAAATAATAAGAGGAAAAAATGTTTTTAACACTTCAGAAGAGGAAATACATACTTGTTTTCAAACTGAGAATTTTCTAAATTAAATGTCATTTGGAATGGAAATATTGATTTTATCTCAAAGAAATCTTTGAAATCTCTAATCTTTGAAAATCTTACATATGAGAGATTCCATATGAAGTGATCAAGGTAAAAAAAATTGTTTGCCAATTATGCTTAAATTCGAAGTATTTATGGTTCATATAGATGGTAATTTTTGGAAATTTTTTTTTGTCCAATATTTTCCGAGTTGGAGGGGGGGAATTTTTTTGGGTTTTACGGTACAACGCAAATTTCAGTATTTTTTTCTAGTTAACAATTAGATAAAAAAATTTTGCTACTATCAGTTTCGATAGAGTTTTTCATGGCCTTTCGATTGATGATATATATTTTAAAAAAAAATTTTTTTGACAAAAAAAAATGAAAGTCAAAAATAAATTTGAGTTTTTTTTGGTGAAGGACACAATATATTTTTTTTTTTTTTTTTAATCGAAAGCTGAGATTTTTTCCTATAAAGGTATGTAGATGAAAAAATTGGCCTAGAATGTTGAAGCCATGAAAACTAGAGTTATATGTGGCTGATGCCTCTGGTCGCGTTGAGTCTGCAGCGCTCAGCTCTAAAACTCTAATTTTTATGGCTTAAACATTTTAGGCCAATTTTTTCATGTACATACCTTTATAGGAAAAAATCTCAGCTTTTGATTAAAAAAAAAAAAAAAAAAAGATTGTGTCCTTCACCAAAAAAAACTCAAATTTATTTTTGACTTTCATTTTTTTTGGTCAAAAAAAATTTTTTTTTTTAAATACATATCATTAATCGAAAGACCATGAAAAACTCTATCGAAACTGATAGTAGCAAAATTTTTTTATCTAATTGTTAACTAGAAAAAAAATACTGAAATTTGCGTTGTACCGTAAAACACAAAAAAATTCCCCCCCTCCAACTCGGAAAATATTGCACAAAAAAAAATTTCCAAAAATTACCATCTATATGAACCATAAATACTTCGAATTTAAGCATAATTGGCAAACAATTTTTTTTACCTTGATCACTTCATATGGAATCTCTCATATATTTAATTAATATTTACTTTATATAATTAAAAAACGTAAATATATTAAAAATAAGTCAGCTGTCTAAGACCGGCCCCATGAATTTATTAAATTTTCGATTAAAGCGGAATCTTCTTTACCCTGTGAAGGTACAGTGCAAACAGTGATCATAACTTATAAATGTAAAGAAAATTTTATAGATTTAAATTTGTATGCATTTGCCCCTAATATTTCTAACCTCAAAAATCACTTTTAATTACTAAAAAGAATATTAAACAAAAGCTATTTTTATGCTGTAAAACAGTTAAATTCTGAAATTAAATGTAAAAATATTTAAGATTGTACAGATTTTTCACATAGTTCTTATTCTAATGTCATAAACTTGTTTTGTAAAAAAAATAAAAAAATGCACATTTTTTCTAAAAAAAAGTAGTGATTATAAATAAGGTTAATAGTATGTTCTAGAAAATAATGTTTTTAATATAATAATAATAATAATAATAAACAAGTGCGTAAAAGCATTTTTTCCTCTCCTAAACTTGTTTTGTAAAAAAAAAAAATAATA
Source organism: Ganaspis brasiliensis (assembly GCA_037103525.1). NCBI lineage: Eukaryota > Metazoa > Arthropoda > Insecta > Hymenoptera > Figitidae > Ganaspis > Ganaspis brasiliensis. The sequence goes on from JAZKLR010000187.1 coordinate 675,994, forward strand.
ATAATAATAATAATAACGTTTTCGACCACCGCTTAAGAACATCGGCGGCTATGGGCTAGGACAACAGTGCTAGAAACATGAAAAACGTCTCGAGTAAGTGGATCACGCTCTTGCTAACCTTCCAGGATGGAGGGAGCAGAAACGGATGGAGTAAGTAAAGCAAGAATGGGAGAGGTTGTTTTAGTGAGGTATTACCACAGCACGTGGTCGAGTCCAACACGAACAAGTGCGCAAATGCATTTTTTCCAATCCTAAACGTGTTTTGTAAAAATAATAATAATATTAAGCATTAAACGATTCTTGGACACCAAAAAAATCATCGTTGAGTGATGATTTCTCCAAAGTCCGTCACATAAATCGAGGTTATGTTTATCTTAAAAAATAAATAAAATAAAAATAAATAATGGTAAGTAATTTAAAACAGAGAGGTCATGAATTTTCTAGTTGTCCACTCAATATTGGTAAAAAGTATTCTTTATAAAGCTTATATTAGCAAAACAAAAATATTTTTTTTAATTTTTCATTTTTATAAACTGAATAACTGGATTATAAATTACACTGGAAAGTTCACTAATAGCTCATTTGATGTGTTCCCAGCAAATGAAAACAAATTCAGGGAAATCAAAACGAATTATCAACATTTTTATTAAGTTTCTAATCGTTTTATGTACCAAGCGGGATTCAGTGAACCCCATTGTATAATCGTTTCAATTTATTTATTTCAATTGGTTCAATTTATGCATACGAATTAAAAAAGAATAAAGCCAAGAAATTTGGTCATTGAATAAATGAAATAGCAGATTTAGAACCTCAATATAGTCATCTTAAACCTACTCGAATTGCAATAAAGGTTGAATTCACATTTGTCGCTAAGCGAGATACGATGAAGCTCTTTACAAGTTTATTCAATTCTTAGGGAAGACGGAGATGGGTAGAAACAGAGGTTGATCAGCTGAGGAAAGTTTTTCTGATGTATTTGACGTATGTCAAAAAAAAAAATTACCAAAAGAAAGTTTTTGACAGATAATTTGATACTTCATAGTTCCACACCTATAAGCTTCTTGGTATTTCAATTTTTATTTTAATAATTGTTCGGTATTCTAGCATCATGAAATGATATTGTTTCTTTAATTCATTTTTGAGATTTAATATAACAGATCATTATTCAAACCGATGCACAATTTTACAAGAGGATTTTTTTTTAAATTCAAATTCCACGTGCCTTGTTGATCGACAGAAAAAATTTTTAAAGTCTAAATTCCACGTGACTTTGATCGACAGGAGACAATATTTAAAGTCCAAATTCCATGTGCCTTTTTAATCGACAAGACAAAATTTTTAAAGTCCAAATTCCACGTGCCTTTTTGATCGACAGGAAAAAAATTTTAAACTCAAAATTCCACGTGGATTTTCGATCGTCAGGAGAAAAATTTTGAAGTCCAAATTCCACGTGGATTTTTGATCGACAGGAAAAAAATTTTAAACTCAAAATTCCACGTGGATTTTTGATCGACAGAAGAAAATTTTTAAAGTCCAAATTCCACGTGCATTTTTGATCGATAGGAAAAAAATTTTAAACTCAAAATTCCACGTGGATTTTCGATCGTCAGGAGAAAAATTTTGAAGTCCAAATTCCACGTGGATTTTTGATCGATAGGAAAAAAATTTTAAAGTCCAAATTCCACGTGGATTTTTGATCGACAGAAGAAAAATTTTAAAGTCCAAATTCCACGTGGATTTTTGATCGACAGGAGAAAATGTTTAAAGTCCAAATTCCACGTGGATTTTTGATCGATAGGAAAAAATTTTTAAAGTCCAAATTCCACGTGCCTTTTTGATCAATAGGAAAAAAACTTTAAAGTCCAAATTCCACGTGGATTTTTGATCGACAGAAGAAAAATTTTAAAGTCCAAATTCCACTTGGATTTTTGATCGACAGGAGAAAAATTTTAAAGTCCAAATTCCACGTGGATTTTTGATCGATAGGAAAAAAATTTTAAAGTCCAAATTCCACGTGCCTTTTTGATCGACAGAAAAAAATTTTTAAAGTCCAAATTCCACGTGCCTTTTTGATCGACAGAAAAAAAATTTTAAAGTCCAAATTCCACGTGCCTTTTTGATCGACAGAAAAAAATTTTTAAAGTCCAAATTCCACGTGCCTTTTTGATCGACAGAAGAAAAATTTTAAAGTCCAAATTCCACGTGCCTTTTTGATCGACAGAAGAAAAATTTTAAAGTCCAAATTCCACGTGGATTTTTGATCGATAGGAAAAAATTTTTAAAGTCCAAATTCCACGTGGATTTTTGATCGACAGAAGAAAAATTTTAAAGTCCAAATTCCACGTGGATTTTTGATCGATAGGAAAAAATTTTTAAAGTCCAAATTCCACGTGCCTTTTTGATCGACAGAAAAAAAATTTTAAAGTCCAAATTCGACATGCCTTTTTCATCGTCAGGAAAAAAATTTTAAACTCCAAATTTCTTTTGAATTTTTTATAGAAAGAAGAATATTTTTAAAGTCCAAAATCCACGAGGAAATCCTCGAGGAATCCACGTGGATTTTGTCTAAATTTACCACGAGGAATTCCACGTGGATTCCACGTGGATTTCCTCGTGGAATTCCTCGTGGATTTTTTTGATAGGGTATTTAAGGATATGTTAAAATTTCATTAATTTCCATTATTTAAAGACAATTAATAGTCATAAACATCATTTTGTATATGATGTTTTTCTTTGCTTTGCAAAAATTTTATTTTCAGCTATTTTAGTTTTAATTATTTTGTTTTCAGCTATTTTAGTATAAATTTTTTTATTTCCAGGTATTTTATTTTCAATTATTTTATTTTCAGCTTTTTTGTTATAAACTTTTTTATTTTTAGTTCTTTTATTTTCAGCTATTTCAGTTTCAATTATTTTATTTTTCAGTTGTTTTATTTTAACATTTTTTTTGTTTTTAGCTTCTTTTATAAACTTTTTTATTCTTAGCTTCTTATTTTCAAAATGTCAGTTTTACCTATGAATTTTGATTTTTTAGCTTTTCTTACTGACTTTTATTTGATCAATTTTATGTTCATTTATTTTATTTTTTATATTCTCTAACTTCTTTGTAAAGAATATCATTTTGCAAATATTTTATTTTCAAAATTTCAGCTAACGTTTTAGATATTTTAACTTGTTTACAAATTTTCTCGATTATCTGTAAGGATTTCCGCTTTGCAAATATTTTATTTTTAGTTTTTCTTTTGATTTTTTAACTTCTTTTCCTGGATTTCAGCTATTTTATTCTTTAGTTGTTCTTTCATAAATTCAGATTTAGTTCGCTTTCTTTTGTTTCATTCTTTAGTTTAATTTTTACCTCTCTCATTGAGAAATTTAATTTATAGATTATGTTCCTTTTTTCAGTTAAAAAAAATGGAAATATCATATTTATGTTCATTTTCTGATGATGATGACAGTGCTGATGGAGCTAAAAGAACAGTAATTTTCATTTTTGAGAGTGAAGATGAATTCGTTAGTAAAGAGAACTTCAATAGTGAAGGTGAATTCGAGAATAAAGGTTCCACTACCTACGATGATAGTGATACAAAACTCGAGGAGGAAGATGGTGATACTATTCTCATTTTCAGTCTGCGTGAACAGGTTAATGTTTTTTTTCTACAATGTTAACAATTTTATAATAATAATAATAATAATCGACATTTCTGTGGTAAATGGTATCGTCCGTTACCAAATATCACAGAATTGCCTGGCCGGTTGGGTCAGTATAGATTCCCTCTTCCGAACACCAAGGAAATACTTGGTCTACTTGGCCAAGTGTTTGAGTGGCATCTAAGGTGGGGTTTCTGACATCCCAATCGAGCGCCTCCCCAGGTGGCGGATAGGGGAAATCCTCCCAGATATGGGGGGAACCGGGCAATTCAAATACCCGGGGCGGACCAATGTCAGATAGGGGTGGGCACCCGAAACAATTGTCCACTCTGTACTGGGTTAACCATCTACACAGAGAAGATGCGGTTACGACGACTGTAACGCGCAGTGCCACCCACAATAGATATCTCTCAGATGGAGATCTGGGTTCAGTTGGGAGTGTCAATAGGACAGAACCCAGGCGACGAACAGGCAATGACCTGGGACAAACTCGAAAGCGTTTCAAATGGACGGGCCAACTTCATAAGAACATCTTGTTGTGTTGGCAAAACAGTTCTCCAGGCAGAAGAGGATATATGCTAAGGCTGCATATGCGATGGGTCGAAATGTACCACCAATACGCAGAAATGACGCCTCAGTATCTAAGAGACCAGGTATCCTCTCTGAGGAAAAAGGACATGAGGCTTTTCTACGAGAAGAAGAACATCCTTCAGAGAACATACAAGTTCTCGACCCTCCAACACCAACGACCGAAGATGGGAACATGAGATCAAGGGAAACAAAAATTCATCTTAAGATTTCCATAAAAATGGACAAAATGGCTGAGGGAAATCAATAACTCTCATTACTCCCTAAAAATGTAGATCTCTGGACATTGAACTGTGCGGTGTATGATAAAGCAGTGTCCTTGCTTCATGAAAGTAACAGGAAGTCTGTTTTAGAGCGAGTGGCTAAGACCTGCAAACGAATCAAACAAGTACAGTTCAAGATATGGGTGGCTCAACGACATGCTTCTCAATTACAGAGTGTAATAGCGTATCTAGAATTGAATTAAAGTTTTACACCAAGAGTTTTGGAAATTGCCAAAACTCTAAAAAGATTGCATCACACTTTGAAAAAATCAAAATTGCAGACCATCTAGCAACATTGGATTGAGAAGATACGTTCTCTTGTAGTCATAAGAGAACGTTTAGAACGGCGGATTGACTGGATTAAGCAAAATAATATATTTGCTACTAATCCCTCCCGCCTGTTCAGTCCACCAACATCAGTCGTTGTTAACCCCCCATTTAGTGAAGAGGTTGAAACTTTCTGGAGAAACATCTATGGGACGTCCTATACAGTCAACGATGAGGATGCGTCTTTACCACTCTTCAGAAGCTTCTGTCTTGAACAGGGGCTTGACCATTCTAGTGAGGCATGTCCGCCAATTACTGAGCAAGAGGTTAGAAATATAATTGCTAAAACAAAGAACTTTTCAGCACCCGGGCCAGATAAGATTAATAATCTATGGTGGAAGAACTTTACTTCAACTCACCGACATTTGTCCCGCATCTTTTCAACCTTTCTTTGCGGAGAACATCCCGAACCACAGTGGTTGGTGGAAGGTCGAACGGTACTCTTACAAAAATCAGGAGATTTGTCTAATCCAAAAAATTATAGACCGATAGCTTGTCTTAACATCTGTTACAAGCTATTTACTGGCATCCTAAAAGAAAGGATATTAGCATCTATAAAGCCAGTTTGGACTCGATAGTTTATCGACGCAACTTGTCAATGGCTTGGATTGATTACCGTAAAGCATTCGACTTTACGAGTCATGAGTTGATCAGCAAGCTCCTTGATTGCTTACAGGTACATCTAAACATCGTGAGATGATTGAAAGAGCTGATGCTCATGTGGAGGACAAGGTTTGTTATATCATCCAACAAACAGCAGAGGATAACTAACATCTCTTTTAGGAGAGGAGTTTTTCAAGGTGACTCACTCAGTCCTCTACTTTTCTGCATCTCTCTTTTGCCTCTCTCTATTGTGCTTCGAAAAAATCGCTCTGGATACATGTGTGGCAAACCAAGAAATAGAGTTCATAAGCTCAACCATCTTTTCTACATGGACGATCTTAAGCTCTATGTATCTAATAGAGAAGAACTTTAAAATCTAGTGTTTGCAGTAGCCAAGTATTCCAGAGCAATTGGAATGGAATTTGGATTGGATAAATGTGCCGTTTACCACTTAAGTAAGGGAAGACGTGAAACATCTAAAACACTAGGTGACTCTGAGGATCTTCAGCTCATTGGTGGTAACGGCATTCATCATCTTGGTCAAGGAGAAACATACGCATATCTTGGAATTCCACAAGCGGAGACTCGAGATGTGCGTCAGCTTAAAGATCGTCTCAAACAAAATATCGTGATCTTCTCAGAAAAATTTGGTCTTCCGAATTATCTGGTAAGAATAAGATACAAGCCACAAATACATTAGCCATTCCTTTGCTTCTCTATACTTTTGGAGCAGTTAAGTGGAATGTGAATGAGCTGAAGATGCTAGACAGAGAAACTCGCAAGATGATGACAATCCATCGAAGTCATCATCCAAAGTCTTCCGTGCCTCGAATTTACCTTCTGCGAGATCGGGGAGGAAGAGGTTTACTGAACTTAGAGTGTCTTTATCGTAGAATCGTTTTGGCTGCTACATGCTCAATTATGAACAGTCGAGATCCTCTTTTACAATTTGTTCACGATCATGAAATTACGAATTGTGGGGTATTCTTATATCATGCGGCAGAAAGAGCTGCGAATGAACTTCGTCTCCCATTTGATACTAATAATGTGCAACATGGATTAGCATCGTTACCACCATTGAAGCTTAAGGGCCGTGTCAAGGAAGCAGAACATGCGCTTCTACTACAGGAACATAAGAGCAAATGTTCACGGACAATTCTACAATCTCATAAATGAAGTAGGATTGTTAGTTGGTTTGACATTTTCGTTCCTTAAATCTGCTGGTTTAAGATCGGAGACGGAAGGATTTCTATTCGCCTGTCAGAATGGTGTAATTAATACTTTGGTGTACCGCAGTCGTGTGATGCATATGCCTGTCGACAGTGACATCTGTCGTGCATGTAAACAATATGCGGAGACTCTAAGTCACATTCTAAGTGCGTGTTCGAAGTACTCGTGTTACAGGTATATTGAAAGACACAATGCTGCGCTTAAGGTGTTGTATTATCACCTTCGACACCAGTATGGTATAGATAAAGAACCCATCTTGCCGTATACCCAAGGGGATCAGGAGTCCGTAGTGAAAAATGACCAGTGTAAGATCTACTGGAACTTCTCTTTTTCCACCACTCATCGTATCAGTGCCAATAAGCCTGATATAGTACTCTAGGATCATAAAAGTAAGATCATTTGTGTAATTGAGTTCTCGGCCCCAGCTGAGAACAACATTAATCGTAAGGAGGATGAGAAGCGGACCAAGTATCAAGAGATCATGTTCGAATTGAGTCGAATGCACCCAGGTTATAAAGTCCGATTGAATGTTCTTCTAATCGGTTGTTTGGGAGGGATTAAGGCTTCATTTGAGAGCCAATTAAAAAAGATTCCTGGCTTCGAGCGCCAGGCTGATGCATTGGCGGTTCGCATGCAGAAGGAACCTAACCTAACCTAACCTAACCTAACCTAACCTAACCTAACCTAACCTAACCTAACCTTCCAGAATGGAGGGAGCAGGAACGGATGGAGTAAGTAAAGCAAGAATGGGAGAGGTTGTTTTAGTGCGGTATTGCCACAGCACGTGGTTGAGTCCCACACGAACAAGTGCGTAAAAGCATTTATTCCCCTCCTAAACTTGTTTTGTAAAAAAAAAAAAATAATAATAATAATAATAATAATATTTTTCAGAGGATGAAGTTATTGCAACCACCAGAGGTATCTTCACTAGAAGATTGTAAAGAAAAAAATAAAATTTTTATGTATTTTGTTAATATATATAAATAATTTTTCTATACAAACTGCTTTTTTGTGTAATAGTATGCATGTTGTATTTTAAAATAAAACGGTAATGTGTGGTGGGAATTGCGCGCGCTTATGGGGGGTTCACAAATGCTCGCATTCTCAAGGGCGGATCCAGACTTCGTTTTTGGACGGAGGTGTACATGAGAGAGAAAGAGACAACACTATAGTGTTGTCTCTCTCTCTCCAATGCAAATCTAAGTTAGCTCCAGGGGGAGGGGTCATGACCCCCCCTCCTGTGGATCCGCCACTGCGCATTCTAGTGGCAGGGGTTAGATTTTGTTTGTTTTTTTTTGTTATCAGTTTATTTCCAGCTTTTCTTTTTAGCTATTTTATCCCAGTAAAAAAAAAATAATTTGGCACACACGAAAATAATTGGGTATAAACGAGACCTGTACTCGGTCTGGTGTATAGACCGAATTGTGATGTTTTCCCGTATTATTTCCGATTGTGTGGAATTCAATTCTGTTGCCGCGATTGAATTGAGGTTATATGAGCAGAGTTTATGATGTAATTTGGAAGCAGGGGTGTTTTGACGTGTAAAAATGGCGGTTATGAAAATAATTTTGATAGTTTGTTAAAATATTAAAAAGTAAAATGTGACAGGAACGACTAGATTTACCATGCGATCAAGTCAGGTTCTTATGGTAAATCCAGCCATTCGAATCATATTTACCATAAGAACCTGACTTGATCGCATGGTAAATCCAGTCGTTCCTGTCATATTTTACTTTTTAATATTTTAACAAACTATCAAAATTATTTTCATAACCGCCATTTTTACACGTCAAAACACCCCTGCTTTCAAATTACATCATAAACTCTGCTCATATAACCTCAATTCAATCGCGGCAACAGAATTGAATTCCACACAATCGGAAATAATACGGGAAAACATCACAATTCGGTCTATACACCAGACCGAGTACAGGTCTCGTTCATACCCAATTATTTTCGTGTGTGCCAAATTATTTTTTTTTTACTGGGATTATCAGCTTTTACTTTTAGCTCTTATTTTCAGCTTTTATTTTTTTGTTCTTATTTTCAGGTATGTTATTTTCAGCTCTGATTTTAAACTCTTATTTTAAACTCTTATTTTCAACTATTTTATTTTCAACTTTTATTTTAAGCTTTTATTTCTTTTGTTCATACTTTCAGGTATTCTATTTTCAGCTCTTATTTCCAGCTTTTATTTTTAACACTTTTATTTTCAACTTTTATTTTCAGATTTTTTATTTTCAGTTTTTTTTTATTTTCATTTTTTAAAATACTTTTATCCTCTTAAAGTTTCTAATATCTACTTTTTTTATCTTTTCTGTTTAAGCTTTGTTTTGCAACTACGAAAATATGGATTTAGAAAAAGTAAACTCTGTTGGGCGCATGGAAGTTACCATACCAACGAAGCCACTATATGGATTAGTTCCAAATGGTAATTACATTAATACAAAACTTACAAAGGTGAAGACAAGATTTGGATCAAGGATTATGACAGAAGTAGATAGTGAGTTTATAACTTTCCTACCAGCCAGATTTGTACAATTTTTTGAAGATGAGTCAAACACCCTGGAGATGATAAAAGAAGCTGCTAGTTCCAACAACTTATGCATGAAGTACTTGGGGTGAACATACAACGCCATGGAATTTAAATTTAAATAACTTAAACTGATATATTTATAATTTAGGAAAATTTCTTCGATATAGGAAGGCAATAAAGTTGAAAAACAATATTTATATGTGCTACGTTTCGATGGCTCTGTTCGCCATCCTCTTCAGGCCACTTTATTAAAAACAAACAAAACACCAAATTTAGAAAAACACAGTAAAATAATTTTCTTAATGCAGTTCTCACTTTTTTCTCTCATAAAAATTCAAAAAAAAAAAAATAATAACACACAAAAATAAGAAACATACCTCCGAATTTACAACTTAGTTACATAGTAACGAGTCAACAATACATTGTAAAATTTTGGCAACAATAAATTTTTTTTTTCTTTTTGTATAAACAGACAATGAGTCAAATAAATAAAAATTAAAAATCATTGTCGACACGACGAATGATTTTGTCAAACTAAAAGTCAGAGGTAAATATTATACATTAATAAGTAAGTCGACGACAATTAAATGATATCAAAACAATAGGACACAATAATTAGAATTTGAGTTTTTCCAATAACGAAAAATATCTGTTACTGAGGAAACAAATATCTTCTTTCTTATTAATCGTGTTATTCAAACCTTTGATATGTATCATCTCTGAGATAAGTCTTTTTTTATAATTACGTTCAGAGTCGACAATTTTTACGTCATCAAAGTCAAATGTGTGTTGTGATTTTGATTAATGTTGTTCGACGATAGAATCGGGACCTTCACCTTTTTTGTGTTCACGAATTCTTTCTTTTAAAGTTCTTTTTGTTTTTCCAATATACACGGTGAGTTTTAACCAACTTTAACCTAAAGGTTCTACCACTACAAATGTTTTTGCAGATATTGAATGTGGACACTTTTTTAAGAGTTTTGCAAAAAAAAACCAAAATCTTTCATCGAGCCGTTTTTGAGAAAATCGATTTTTTAGGTTAACAAATATAATTTTTGAACTTTTTATTTGAAGTATATGCATGGTCGCAACAAAATAAAACTCAGTTTGAATTTAGGCACTTTCCTAAGTACGTTGCAGAAAAAAGTAATACTAAAAACACTTTCATTCAGCCATTTTTGAAAAAATCAGTCGTTTAGGTTAAAAAATTTAATTTTTGGATTTTTATTTAAAGTATGTGTAATATCGTTAAAATAACTAATACTAAAACTTTATTTTAAAAATAAAAGCATTGCGTGGGCCGTAATCTTTTTTCTTTATAGAAGATTACTGAAAAAAAATTTAAATCATTAAAATTCGATTTTTACCTTTGAATTTAATTGTTTTTGTCCCTTTCAATTTTTGTGCAAGTTATTTAGAAGGTCGGGCATAAAAATTAAATAGGACAAAAGTAATTAAATTCGAATATAGAGGTCGCACTTCAATGATTTAAAACTTTTTTTTTCAGTAATCTTCTATAAAGAAAAAAGAATACGGCCCACGCAATATTTTTTTTCAAAAATGAAGTTTTAATATTAATTATTGTAACGATATTACACATACTTTAAATAAAAATTCAAAAATTAAATTTTTTAACCTAACCGACTGATTTAACCTAAAAAATCAATTTTATCAAAAATGTCTCTATGAAAGATTTTGATTTTTTTTTGCAATACTCTTAAAAAAGTGTCCACATTCAATATCTGCAAAAACATTTGTAGTGGAAGAACCTTTAGGTTAAAGTTGGTTAAAACTCACCGTAATATATGATAATATATCACCATGGATAATTGATAAACCATGGAATTTGTTGTTTTTTATTGTTATTCGTTTTGTACTTCATTTTCTTGCATCGAGTATGATACAAAAGTAAGGCTCTATCCAGGAGATTGTAGACTATATTTTTCTTTTGTTGTATCGGATGGCTCGAAAAATAATTAATCAACCTATTTAGTAGATATGTAAGGCCGTTTCTAATCCACTAAAATCGTTCTGCGCATGCGCAAGAGCGGGAGATTTAAATTGCTGCGCAGGCGTCAGGTTTTTTGAAATTCAGAGACTACTAATTTCAGAGATGTGCGCAAGTTTTTAAATTGATGAGAGTTTTGATTACAGGTGTCAGGTTTCAGAGATCTCCGCATTCTGGCACGCGTCAGAATGGCATGCGTTGCAATTTAGAGGTCATTTATTGAGTGGATATCAGCATTAAAATCTTAAATTATAATCATAAAATTAAACTACACAAGATAAAGGGAAAAATTTTAAACCTTTTTTTAAATTACACCATTAATTAAATCGTGATCTGAATCAAGAAAAAGTACTTTATTTACTTGTAAAAAATATTCAGTATTTTAACAATTTTAATTGATAGCATATAAATCTCCAAAATTTCAGTATTCACAAAAAAATTTCGAATTATAATTGTAAGTAAAAAAAGTTTTCTCTGTTATATCCACTCAATGGTTCACAAAAAAACTCTTTTACTAACCTCAGTTATGTTTGACTAAGAATAAACCAATATTCTAATTGAAAGAATTTGTCTGTGTTTTCTTTGCAGATAAATATAAATATTTTATTAAATTAAAATTGTACACAGTTTAGTCGAGAGTATTTTAATGGGGTTTATTTTAACAGTACTAATTTTTTAATTATAATTTTCTTACTCTTTTATTTATGTTTTTCTTCTGTAAAAAATTAAATAGCTTAAAATTAAACCACAATTATTTTTAAAGTGTCATTCCTTAATTTAATATTATACCTACAATTAAAATCAATAATAAAATTTAGGACCACGCATTTAATTACTATTTGAATCAAATTATTAATAAAATAAAAAGTAAGGTTTCATTACATTCTCTGATTGCTTCGTGAACGATGCTAGAAAGATTTGTAAAATCTTTTTCAACTTGGTCAAAGCCATCTAAGGATTTAATTACAGCGTTAGGAAAGCTTGATTTTTGTTATTTGAACAGTTTTATTTAAAGCGAACAGTCGATCACAACATGCTTGCTGAAAGCTAGCCATAGCTATCTGTGTGTTTTCCTACAATTTTCTAATAGCTATCTCAACATTTCAATTAAACTTTTTAGAAACTTTACAAAACGTACGATTGTCGATTGGGTAAGGAACATTTTAAGTAATCATTTTTCACATACTTAGTGTTTTAACTTTTTAGATAATGGATCTAGAATATTTATTTTCACAATATCCAATACAGAAAAATATTTTAAAGTATCTATGGGATACTACAAACTTAAGTCACATAAATCGTTTTTTCCGAGATTTGTTATACAAATCAAAATCATTATCTGTAAAAAATAATTATTTTACTCAAATGTATTTAAATAATTTTGAGTACTTAAAAAAGCTAGAAATTCTGATATATGATGATTTGTTAATTTATCAATATTTAGGTCGTTTAAATCATCTTTCAATTTTACACATTAATTTTGAAATTCGAAATATAAATTATAGTTTTTTACAAAATTTACCTGAACTGAAAGAGCTAATAATAACCGATAAAAAGAATCTGTCTATGAGCATAAAATTAGATTTTAAATTATTATCTCATTCATTAAAAATAATTATCTGTCAACATTGTGATCATATAAACTCGATTTTCTTACAACACTTTAATAATCTTTATTAATTGAGAATTATACGTTGTGCTTTTCAATTCGATTGGACAACATGTCCTCAATCATTAAAGAAGTTGGTATACATATCACCATATTTTATTTATGATGGATATTACACATTTACAAACGAATTTACACATTTAAATCAGCTTGAAGAACTAACAATTTCACACATTCAGGGAAATATTAACACATTACCACGATCTTTAAAAACATTGTGTATTAAAAAGGTTGCTTCAGTCTACGGTACTGATTCATTGCGCGAGTTTATTAATTTACAGATATTGATAATAACACCATATACAATGGCTAGAAATATAAAATGTTCGGAATCCTTAAAAATATTTGAATGTCAACGACTTCTTTCTCACTCATATGATTTTACTGACAATTATGTAACATTATATGCTTTTATCTATTTAAATAAAATAAATATTATGTGAAACTAAATTATAATTTTAGTATAACCCTTTTCCATGAAAAGTAATACTCATAAATTATTTATCATTATTTATTTAAATTAAAATTATATATTAAGATTCATATCTTTTTAATTCTAAGAGTACTTGAAAACTTGAAACGTTTTTTGGTGTAGGTCAGTATTGTTGACTCTCTTTCTTCTTCTATCCTAAGACTCTTTCCTTCACATAGTCTCTCTTCTTCTTCTTCTTCTTGGTTTGTGGCCTTGGTACGGCCAATTCAATTCACATAGTCTCTCATACACCCAGAGATGCCAAAGACCGTCCGTATGCACATCTGCGCATGCCCCCGACAACATTTTTGATTGGTAGATGGTTTTTGGACAAAAATTTTGAACAAATCCACCAATCAAAAATGTTGTAAAGGGCATGCGCAGATGTGCATACGGACGGTCTCTGACATCTCTGCATACACCGCTCTCCGCGACACGTGTTCATGCTCTCTCTTTCTTTCTTTCTCACTCTCTCTCTCTCACTCTCTTTCTCTCTTTCTATCATTCTCATAAGCTCTCTCATTTCAACACCAAAAATTCAAATCCTATGGACCCATTTTACAGATAAGCTGAATTAAGTGGAAAAAAATTCTATGAAAGTTTATATGTATATAAAATGAAATTTAACTTTAGCATATAATGATGTATTTATCACTTCCAGCTGAAATTAAGGTTAATAATTTTGATAATGTCAGAATGTAACATGATACATTATAAGATTATCATGAAAACCTAAATTGATTATATAGTTATAAGGTTACTAACACCTCTGTTCTTCTTTAATATAGGTGGTAATTCAAGGGTAATCAAGAAGTAAAAAGTTTAATTACACAAAGAGAAAAATTAAACAATATTATAAAAAGTTTTAAAAATTTAAATCAGGAAACAAGTGGAAATAGTGGAAAACAATAATTTGAATACATTTTACTGTTAATGAATACGCTTTAAAGAACTTAAAGTATTTTTGAATTTTTAAAAGGTAAGAAATATTTTTAACTATTTATTTTTTTAAGCAACTTTTTTCACTAGGAAACAATTTTTACACACTTAGTATTTTAACTTTATAGATGATGGATCTAGAATATTTATTTTCGCAATATCCAATACAGAAAAACATTTTAAAGTATCTATGGGATACAAGAAAATTGAGTTGCATAAATCGTTTTTTCCGGTAATTATTATACGAAACGAAAATAATGAATATAAATTAGCAATATAATTCTAATTATCTATACAATTTTAAGAATTTGAGACATCTTAAAATAAGCATATACAATAATTTTGAGCGTTTAAGTGTATTGACTGAATTAACAGATTTAACCATACATGTTGAAGTTGGTAATATAAATTATTCTACTCTGCAAAATTTAAAAAAAATTTAAAAGTTTAAAAATAAAGGATAAATTATTTTTATCAGCGCACACTAAATTAGATTTTACTATTTTACCTCATTCTTTGGAAGTAATCGATTGTAAATATTCCAATCAAGTGAATTCAAATTATTTGCAAAATTTCACTAATCTACGTGAATTGTACATTTATCGCTATAATCGTAGATTTAGACTAAGAACTAGCGACAGTTTTGGTCAAGCGTTTTTTATAAGGCCTATAATTGGAGAATAGGTGCATCCTATGCTCCTCTTTGCAAAAATAAAAGTCTGGCAGCATCCATGCCCTGCGTTTCAACATATGAGACAATTAAAAATGCACAAAATTTATATAATATTTCTAAGGACCAGACTCAGTTGATGTTAATCCTTTATGTCTAAATATTATAAAAATGTGACTGCCAGACCTCTAACCCCTTGCCAAAGACATGCCAGACTGGTTGTTTATTAACAAATAATTACGGAATTTCAAGCGTCTCTTCTAAGTCTGTCTTTTTTTTTTAAGGTAGTATTGAACATTTATATATCACCTTTAAAATGACAGACCAAAAAACCCCTGCTAAGTATGTGAAAAAAATTCTAAAACTTTTAAGATTTTAAACGAAAAGTAGGCGGCCGATGAGGGTAGGCGTGGCAGTGGGAGTCCTCCGAGTTAGGGGAATGCCACGTGGAAGGGATGGCTCGAGAGTGAGCTTACAGCTTTGTCATCCACAGTTGAAAATTGTCGTTTAAATGTACTTATAAGTCAGTATTTGTATCTAAAGAAGGTTTATTCATAACTGTAAGTGTGTTCATAACTGTAAGTGTGATTTATATTCAGAATGTGCAGTGGAAGGAGGAAAGTGACAACTTGTTACGTTCCTTCTGACGCCCCCCCCCCCTTTTTTATAAAAAGTTTAAATTACACAAAACTATTTAACATTTTTGAATTGTCTAGTAGAATGGCTTAAGAGCATGTGATGAGAAAAAATTCAAAAAATTAATTTTTTGTCATAATAAAATGAAATTATGGTCAGAGAGCCTTTTCCGACCATATTGTAAGTAATTGTACAAAGTTTCAATTAACCCGGCGAGCGTAAGGTAGGGTAAAATTTACCCTGTAAAATACTTATTTCTCAATAATTTGAATTTGGCATGATGAATTTGTCTGTAATTTTTAATATCTGTCAATGTCATTCATTAATGTTATAATAAATCTTTCATTTGTTTAAACAATTTATTATTGCGAGATTGTAACAATGCCAAAACTAATATAGAGAAAAGTGAATTTCTATAAATTTGTTTAAACAATTGAAAAATTAATTGTAACAATAATTAAATACATTATTAACCTTCAGTAAACAATTACAATGTTTAAACCTAATGATTTAAACTTTCTTTTACAATATACAAAAAAAAAGCTCTTGGTGTGTTCTATAATCAGCGTATATGTGTTCACAATTGTTATAAATAAACAATAAGAAATGTAAAAAAAATTTTTTTTTAATTGTTATTGCTTTGTTACCGTGACACGTGCAGCTATTAAAAATTACAGACAAATTCATCATGCCAAATTCAAATTATTGAGAAATAAGTATTTTACAGGGTAAATTTTACCCTACCTTACGCTCGCCGGGTTAATTGAAACTTTGTACAATTACTTACAATATGATCTGGAATGGCTCTCTGACCATAAGTTCATTTTATTATGACAAAAAATTAATTTTTTGAATTTTTTCTCATCACATGCTCTTAAGCCATTCTACTAGACAATTCAAAAATGTTAAATAGTTTTGTGTAATTTAAACTTTTTATAAAAAAAGGGGGGGCGTCAGGAGGAACGTAACAAGTTGTCACTTTCCTCCTTCCACTGCACATTCTGAATATAAATCACACTTACAGTTATGAATAAACCTTCTTTAGATACAAATACTGACTTATAAGTACATTTAAACGACAATTTTCAACTGTGGATGACAAAGCTGTAAGCTCACTCTCGAGCCATCCCTTCCACGTGGCATTCCCCTAACTCGGAGGACTTCCACTGCCACGCCTACCCTCATCGGCCTCCTACTTTTCGTTCAAAATCTTAAAAGTTTTAGAATTTTTTTCACATACTTAGCAGGGGTTTTTTGGTCTGTCATTTTAAAGGTGGTATATAAATGTTCAATACTACCTTTAAAAAAAAAGACAGACTTAGAAGAAACGCTTGAAATTCCGTAATTATTTATTAATAAACAACCAGTCTGGCATGTCTTTGGCAACGGGTTAGAGGTCTGGCAGTTATATTTTTATAATATTTAGACATAAAGGATTAACATCAACTGAGTCTGGTCCTTAGAAATATTATATAAATTTTGTGCATCTTTAATTGTCTCATATGTTGAAACGCAGGGCATGGATGCTGCCAGACTTTTATTTTTGCAAAGAGGAGCATAGGATGCACCTATTTTCCAATTATAGGCCTTATAAAAAACGCTTGACCAAAACTGTCGCTAGATCTCCGTCTAATTAGATGATCTAGAATTTGCGACTTCTCTAAGAAAATTACAGTATATGTCACGTGAATCTATTGTCCCGAGATTTTATAATTCATTAGAAAAATATGAGGATTTAAATCAGCTTGAAGAATTAATAATTTAACATGTTCAAGAAAATATTCGCAGATTACCACGCTCACTAAAACTAATGTGCATTGTACATAAATCTAACATCTTCAGAGCTAATGTACTAAGAGAATTTTTAAATTTACAGACATTACATATACAGCCTCTTATGTTAGCTGTAGCTATAGAATGTCCAAGATCTCTAAGGGTTTTTGAATGTAGGAATATTCTTTGGGTTAATTTTAATTTTCTGAAAGATTTAAATAATTTAGAAAAACTTCTTTTACCAATAAACCAGATTGTTGATAATAGAGTACTACTATGTGTACCAATTTCTGTAAAAATATTACATTACTACTTAATTCATGATTTTATTGGTTTGCACAGATTAATAAACCTTAAGGAATTATGTATTTATAGTAGAAATGTTATTCCAGAAAATGTAAGTTTCCCAGTTACATTACAAAAACTTGATATTAGAAACTGTCATCTTCAAAATTTTAATTTTTAAATAAGTTGTCAAATCTTAAAGAATTAACTTTAAGTTATTTATATGTATCCATCACTTTACATTTACTAAAATCAGTAAAAATTACATATAAACGTTTCTATGAAATTATTCATTATTTTGAATAATGTATATAATTGTTTTTATAATAAAAATATGAAAATAAACTATATTCTCTAATAATTTTTTATTTTTGTATGTATTTGAACTCTTGAAAGGTTTTTTTTTAGTATAGGTCAGTATTATCTTGAACTATCTTGAACTATCTCTATCCTTTTTTTTTTAACTTACAGTCTATCCTCTTTTTTAACTTATAGACTCTTTCTATGTCTCAAAATTCCTTTAAAAAAACTTTTCTCCCCTTTCAAGTGCATCACGTTTCACTGAATGATACAGAAACACACGTTCCAAGAAATCTAAGATTTAATAGCTTTTACGGGGAACTTCTTAACTTCCCCCTACTCATCTAGCCTTGATTTCATTTATATCTTATACCATGAAAGAGTGTGAAAATAATCTACATTTAGTTTCTCCTTCCAACTTATAATCTCTTATCCTTTGTTTAATATTTTGATGAAAAAGTATAGGTTACATATAAGAAGGATTCAAGAGACGATCAGTATTAATTCAGATTAGTTAATATAAGGTTCTGTGTTGACGGTGATCAAATTTTAAGGAGAATAAAAAAGTGAGTAAAAGTAATTTATTAATCATTTCTAAAATATTTTTTAATTTTCATATTTTTTCTTTCTTTCATTTCTCACTATTAAACTTTTTTATTTATATTTTTATGTTATTTCAAGTTATAAGATTATTTCATTTTTATGTTTTTATATTAAATTAATTCATTTTAATTTATTTTTAGTTTGAATTAATTCATTTTAACTTATTTTTAGTTTGAATTCCTTTTAACTAATAATTCTATTGAGACTGTTCTTATTAATTATTTTTATTGTTCCATTTTCATTATTTTTATTATTTAATTATTAGTTTTTATCATTTCATCATTTTTTATTATTCTATTATTTTTAATATTACAATATTATTTAATTTCCTACTTTATTATTATTTTTTTATTATTTCATTATTATTTTTATTATTTTAATTTTTGGTTTTTATTACTCCATTATTTCTATTATTTAATTATTAGTTTTATTCTTTCATTATTTTTATTTCATTATTTTTATTTTTTAAATATTAGTTTTATTATTTCATTATTTTTATTATTTTATTATTATTTTTTTATTATTTCATTAATTTTATTACTTCATTATTATGTTTTTATTTTTCCATTATTTTTATTATTTAATTATTAGTTTTATTCTTACATTATTTTTATTGTTTCATTTTTATTTTAATATTATTTCATTTTTTAATTATTTCAATATTATTTCATTTTTTTCATTATTTGATTATTATTTTTTAATATGATAATCATTTTTGAAAATAGTTTTATTTTTTAAAATTTTTTTTTTTCTTTAAAAAAACATACTGTTTAATGTTTTTTATAATTACTTTTAATTTCATTGTTTTGAATTTTCAGTTTTGCAGTGAGTGAATACACCTGGATTTACATTGATATCGCAATACCATCATCTTGGCGTTTGACATATGATTTTGATACTCTTGAGAAATTTGTCGTATATGGTATTGCAACTAGAGAGTACAATCTAATGACATGACAAATGCATCCTGATTCTAACTTTTTTATCGATGCTGGAGGAGTTTGTGGTGAACTAATCTATACAAATGGTGGATTTTTATTCAAAAAAAATATTCTCGAATAATAGACCTGTAAGTATCAATTTTTTAAAAAATTTATGTATGATTTTCTTTATTTTTAAATAATTGAATTTTCTATTATAAAAAAGATTTTTTCAAGTTCTTTAGTTTTAATTAATTGAATTTTCTATTTTTAAAAGATTCTTTTAAGTTTTTTAATTTTAATTGATGGGATTTTCAGTTGAAAAGAAATTTTAATGTGTTTTTAGTTTTAATTATCTCGGATTTTTTAAAAAGGTCATAAAAAAATAAATATTAAAATTTTTTTAAAATTAACTAGAGTTTTATAATAGTGTTGGCGAAGTACAAGAAGAAGAATAAATCAACACTTTAAATAACATTTAATTGATAAATCAATTTTTCAATTCTAATATTAAAAATTTTTATCAAAAATTCTTTTTCTATTATGCGATTACATTAAAAAAATAAATGTAATTAAAAATATATATTTTAAAATGTAATAAAATATTTTTAAAAAAGCCATCTCTTTTATTTATTGTGTTTTGTTCTAGATTATATAAATTTTTAAATCATTTTAAAACATTTTAAATTTTTTACAATATTCCCATTATCTTTTAAAAAGGGTATATAATTTTGTGATTTACAATTTTATGAATTAAAAAAATGATATTAAAAGTAGATAAATAATATTAATAATACTACAGAGTAATAATAAAAAAGATAAAATTAAAAATTAAAGATAATAGATTTATTTATTATTTTTCTTTTATACGCTTTCCATCTCATTACCTCTTTTTTCTATTACCTACTCCTTCTCTCTGTGTACTCTTAGTACCCCTCCCCTCTACCCTCATCCGGCTCTCCGCCTCATCATGTTCTCAGCTCCACCCCCTTGCTACGCTTACTCCCTGTCGACACTCCTACCAACACTCCTACCAATCTTCATACCCCCTTGCTCCACTTAATCACCAAATTTAGTTCTCTCTGTCTACTCTTCTAGCAGCTCGCTCTCTGTAACATGCATTCTCTCTCCTTCTATCTCATAGTCTCTCTCTCCCTCTCTCTCTCCCTCTCTGTCTCCCTCTCTGCACATGCATTCCAATATAGTTTCAATATCATTATTCTCTTATGCTATTTTATTCTCTCTCAGTTGCATACACTCTCTCTAGCATACGGTCTCAAATCTTTCTTTCTTTCTAAGTCTTTTTTTTTCAAACATTTAACCTCTCTTTCTAACCTCTCTTAGCTGTCATTCTCTTTTCATTCACACTTTCAAGCACTCAGAAGGGGGAATAAAAATGCACAACATACAAGATAAATTTTTTATTTTAATTAGTTAAAAATTACATACCTATGTGTGTTTATCATTATGTGTGAATGTGGGTGTATATGTTTGTGTATGTGTAATCATATTTAAAAAATAATAGAAATTGAAGAAAATAATAAAAATAAGATGAAACATTATAGATGTTTGTAAACTTTAAAAATGTAGCCATCTTCATGTTGTTGGATTTCAGAAATGATGTTTTTAAAGTTTAAAAATGGTTTTAATGAGTTTTCAGCCGACAATGGTGATTTTTCAAATTCAGCTTTCGATGTCAAATATAATTCTAGAACGTTTTTTAAGTAGTTTGTCTCAGCATTTTTTGAAGTTTGTGCCCATAGAATTAGGATGTAAATTTTTTCGGAATTCATTTTATAATAAAATTCGCCTTCTAAACTATAAACAGTTCTGTTTGCCATTTTTTTTATTCTTTGTTAGAGTTATCTGTAACAGAAAAAAGTTAGAGAGGTTAATATAACTAACAGTTATAAACTAAACATGGAAATCTTTTAAAAAAATATTTTTTAAACGAAAAAAATGATTAAAACGCTGAAGGGCATATGAGAGTTTCCATACCAAAAAGATCAAAATTGCAAGTCAAGTTTTTGATTTTGATCAAAGTTGGTCAATTTGTGGTATTTAGAGGTAGTAATAACTTAGTCAAGTATTTTTGAAAAATTTCCAAAATTTTAGGAATTATTCACTTTGAATTTTTTACCCTTTATTTTGTCAAATTCTTGTCATTTAAAGAGTTTTTAACCGATTTCAATGAAATTTATGGGGTGTATGTAAAAACTATAAGGTTTTAAATAAATTTGAAGTAGATTTAAAAACTTCAAAAATTCATGTAGAAACACAAAAAATAACCTTTTTTCTATGTGTGCTAATTCATATTTTCTTTTTTCGTCACAATATAATGAAAGCTTTTTATTTTACCTTTATTTAAAAAAAAAATTGATGGAGGGTCTCTTAGTTCTCGAGATATCGGCAAAAGAGTATTACGCTTCACGTCTTCTATCCTATGAGCATAACGATTTTGAGTTTTATTTGTTTTTAAAAATATTGTAAATAAATAAACTACAATGATTTATTCCTGACTACTATCTATGAATATTATAAGAAATAAATAAATATTTATGAATTAATAACCAATGGTAGTGTTAAAAAGTTTAAAAGTAGATTTTATTCAATTAATTTTGCAGCAAGTAAGACAGAAATTTAAAAGCAATTGAAGGTGATAAATTTGCCAATCTCAATTAATAGTCTAACAATTGTGAAACAATGAAAAATGTATATTACAAATTTTTTTTTTGTCGACAGTAACACAATAAACTGTGAGTCATGAAAATATGGATATTCGTGGCTATTTAAATTTAGCATCCACATATTGAAACTTAGTATTTAGATATTTAAACATAATACCCAGATATTAAAATTAGTATATTTTAATATCGTGGATAGTAAGTTTGAAAATCTGTTTCTGTCAGTGAGGTACGAAAAAGCGTTGCAGATTAATTTAGACTAAATTTACTGCTAAATTCTAAAATTGGTTTCGGTAAAATGAATAATTTTGAATATATTTATAGTTATCTACTGTTGGAATGACTATCCAACATAGGGCAGTTTCCCATAAATAACTGTTAGTAGTAGACCAGAAAATTTTTACAACTATACATTTATAACTATATACTTATTTACAAAATCATTCGACTTACTGTGGTAAACAGGACCATTTGATTGTTTTGCTTTTTAAGCAACCTTTTTTTAGAGCAGATTTCTGAATATCTACAGTTTTTGAATGAATGGAAGCAGAACATTAATTGCAAAAAATTTTCCAAGATACTCTGCAAACGATTTTGAAGATTCTCTGCAAACGATTTTCTGCTTTCATTCACACAAACACTGTAGATATACAGAAATCTACTCTATAAAAGAAGTTTACTCGAAAAGCAAAAAGCAATTGTTTCAGTTTTTTCTTTTCACTTTCTTCAATTTTTAAAAATAAATTAATAGGAATAACTACTAGGCTTAAAGTGTAAGTCACAAAAAACCAATGGTTGGAGTTTAGAAGTAAAGTAAGATTAAATTAATCTGCAACGCTTTTTTATGCCTTACAGTTTTTTGAGTTACTGTCCAGGCCCGTAGCCAGAAATTTTTGTCGGGGGGGAGGGCCAAAATTCCATGCCCGTAGCTCCCGCAGCAAAAAGGTTTTTCTCAGAAAAAAAAAATTTCAACAAGTAAAAAAATTTTGGGGGGGAGGACCTGTCCCCCTAGGCCCTCCCTAGCTACGTACCTGTTACTGTCGACAAAGAGAAATTTGTAATATACATTTTTCATTGTTTCACAATTGTCAGACTATTAATTGAGATCGGCAAATTTATCACCTTCAATTGCTTTTAAATTTCTGTCTTACTTGCTGCAAAATTATTAGAATAAAATCTACTTTTAAACTTTTTAACACTACCATTGGTTATTAATTCATAAATATTTATTTATTTCTTATAATATTCATAGAGAGTAGTCAGGAATAAATCATTGTAGTTTATTCATTTACAATATTTTTAAAAACAAATAAAACTCAAAAATCGTTATGCTCATAGGATAGAAGACGTGAAGCGTAATACTCTTTTGCCGATATCTTGAGAACTAAGAGACCCTCCATCAATTTTTTTTTTCAAATAAAGGTAAAATAAAAAGCTTTCATTATATTGTGACGAAAAAAGAAAATATGAATCAGCACACATAGAAAAAAAGGTTTAAATTTTTTTTGTGTGTTTCTACATGAATTTTTGAAGTTTTTAAATCTACTTCAAATTTATTTAAAACATTATAGTTTTTTACATACAACCTATAAATTTCATTGAAATCGGTTAAAAACTCTTTAAATGACAAGAATTTGAAAAAATAAAGGGTAAAAAATTCAAAGTGACGTAATTCCTAAAATTTTAGAAATTTTTTAAAAATACTTGACTAAGTTATTACTAGCTCTAAATACTACAAATTGACCAACTTTGATCAAAATCAAGAACTTGACTTGCAACTTTGATCTTTTTGGTATGGAAACTCTCATATCTAACATTGTTGACTAAAATATAGAATTTTACCTTGTCCCCCATATTTAATTTGTTCATAAAATGACTGTTTTTCAAAATTATGAATAAAACAAAGATTCATGACACACTTTATGACCTTCTAAGACGACTCCAAAAATTTCAAATCAATATCGTTTTTGATTTAGGCTAAAAGAGGTCCAAAAAATTTTACCAATATTTTAAAATGTCGGTAATTTCCTAAATTTTTTTGGACGTCTTTTAGACTAAACCAAAAACGATATTGATTTGAAATTTTAGGAATCGTGTTAAAAAGTCATAAAGTGTGTCATGAATCTTTGTTTTATTCATAATTTTTAAAAACAGTCATTTTATGAACAAATTAAATATTGGGAATAAGGTAGAATTCTATATTTTAGTCAACAATGTTAGACCTGCCAAAACTTTTAAAATACATTAACATTATAAAAGTAAACAAAACGCTGTAAAAACACATTAAATTGGAACACTATAAAACACTGACTCTAAAAAATATTAAAACACTTTTTAAAAACTTGAAAAACACTTTAGAAACAAAACATTATAAAAGAAACACTATAAAACAAAAGAGAAACAATGAAACACTATAAAACACTATTTAAATTGAAACACTATAAAACACTTTTTAAAAACTTGAAAACACTTTAGAGACATTATAAAGGGGAACAAAAGGCTGATTAACAAAACTTTCAAAACACTTTAGAAACATTATAATAGGAATCAAAACACTGATTCTAAAAAATATTAAAACACTTTTTAAAAACTTGAAAACACTTTAGAAACATTATAAAAGGAAACAAAACGTTGATTAAAACACTTTTAAAACTTGGAAAAATACTTTAGAAACAAAACATTATACAGAAACACTAAAAAAAAGAGAAACAATAAAACACTGTAAAACACGATTTAAATTAAAACACTATGGAACAAAAGAGAGGTAATGATACACTTAAAACACTATTTAAATTGAAATACTATGAAACAAAGAGAGGTAATGAAACACTTAAAACACTATTAAAATTGAAACACTATAAAACACTTTTAAGTTAAAACACTATGAAACACTAACTCTAAAAATATACTAAAACACTATAAAACAGTGATTCTAAAAAAAAATAATAAAACACTATAAAACACTGACTCTAAAAAATAATAAAACGCTATAAAACACTGACTCTAAAAAAAAAAAAAAAAAAAACACTATACAACACTGTCTCTAAAAAATAATAAAACACTATAAAACACGGATTCTAAAAAAATATTAAAACACTATAAAACACTTTTAAGTTAAAAACATTTTTAAAAGATCTTTAAATAATATTTGATTATTATAAGGAAATTCTTTTAATAGTAAAAAAATGTATTTTTTGTCCCACAGGCACAAACATGGCGCTTTTAGATGCCTGTAGGCAGGGTCTAAACGCATTCATTTGTTCGACTGGGTAAAAATGGCTTCCATTTTTTCCCTAGGGAAAAAATGAACAGCTGATCCATGCATTTTTTCCACCACAGGGCAAAAATGGCCGCTATTTTGATAGGGTTAAACAAGTGAATGCATTTAGACCCTAACCTACAAACATTTAAAAGCACCAAGTTTGTGCCTTTGGAATAAAAAGTATCGTAAGCAACACGGGTTTAAAGTCAGTCCAATTTGTTTACAATGATGTTTGTGTACAAGTTCACTTATGAAATAATAGTATATTAAGCAAGTAGAAGAAAATAATTGTAGAGGGAGAAAACTGACACACGAACCTAGCGGTGGTCACCCGTATTATTTAATATAGTATTATACTGTATTTCGAATAAACGTACTTTATATTATATGACTGTTACATAGTTCTCTAAAAGTACTTTATTTCATAAGTGAACTTGTACAGAAACATCATTGTAAACTAATTAAACAAATGGCTGCCTTTAACCCCTTGTTGCTTAATATAATATTTGTGTACCTCTTATTTCGAGAGCTTAGAGTGGACTGATTTGGTCAGATTTTCCTCATATGACACTATGTAGATTTTTCTATAGTTCTAAGATGATTTCCCCCTCCTCTTTGAGTTCAAGTGCATGGTTTCATTTAGGATATAGCCCTATGAAAATTTTTAGCGTTTCTTTTAATGAAACAAAGAACACTGTGCTCTTGCTTACAGTGTTTTAAAATATTTTTTTACGGTAATATTACATAAATATTAATTAAAATTATTACATTTTAATCAATATTTTCTTTTGTTTCAATTTCACTGACTTGTTTTCACTGACTCTACAAAAATATTAAAACACTATAAAACACTTTTAAGTTAAAAAACATTTTTAAAAGATCTTTAAATAATATTTGATTATTATAAGGAAATTCTTTTAATAGTAAAAAAATGTATTTTTGTGTACCTCTTATTTCGAGAGCTCAGAGTGGACTAATTAGGTCAGATTTTTCTCATATGACACTATGTAGATTTTTCTATAGTTCTAAGATGATTTCCCCCTCCTCTTTGAGTTCAAGTGCATGGTTTCATTTAGGATATAGCCCTATGAAATTTGTTAGCGTTTCTTTTAATAAAACAAAGAACACTGTGCTCTTGCTTACAGTGTTTTAAAATATTTTTTTTACGGTAATATTACATAAATATTAATTAAAATTATTAAATTTTAATCAATATTTTCTTTTGCTTCAATAAAAATAAATCTTTCAAATTAAAAAAGTATTAAAAATCGTTGAATTTACCAGAATCATTAAAAATTTTGTTGAAAGTTATTAAATATAGATGAATTTAAAGAAATACGTTTGAGATGATAAAAGAAACAATACATTTAAGTAAATTATAATTTTATTAAGAACATTTCTTTCTGTTTTACATAGTGTAATACAAATTTATTTCTTACAACTATAATTCACATTTCTTTTTCTTTTACAAAGTATAATAATAATAATAATAATAACTTTTTTTCTCACGAAGTATAATATTCATTATTTTTCTTATAATAATAAAAATAATATTCATTTTTTTCTTACAAGTATAATATAAAATTAATTTTTTATAAAGTAGAATACATTTTTATAATATATTTTTACATTTTTACATTATCAATTTCCATGGGTTCATTTCCTTTATATCCCCATGGAAGTGTATCTGTTTCACCAGGTAACAGAAATCTCTTTTCATCGTCCCAGCTGAGTCTGATTTTGTTTTGTTTGATAGTAAAAACATCATGTCGTTTACTACGGATTAGATGTTGAGATTTAATAAGGTTTTTATAAGAAAAAAGAGACTCTTTATAATCATCGAATGATATGGACTTTAATGTTGAACCCTTAACACCTTTTGCTTTACATTTTTCATCATCTTGATTAAAAATTTTAAAAGAATACCATTTTGATCTTAACCCAACAAATTCTGGTATAACTTTTCCATTACACTCATCTTTCATTAAACCTAATACCTTTTTATTTGCAAGTGGAATCCCATAAATATTATTTGATAAATAGTCTGAAGTATCAAATTTATGTAAACGAGATCGACCCGCGCGCCGAGGCGCGCTTGTTATTTTTTCCTAATAAATGTTTATAATTGTGAACTGTTTAAGAAAATTTATGAACAAACAAAATAAATCATTTAAAAATAATTAATAAATAAAACATGAACATGTTAAAATGTATTATCATAGTTTTTTAATAGAGAAGTTTGGATTAAAATATTAAAAAAAAATTTTTTAAATTTTCTTTAACAATTGAAAACAAAAGTTTTTAGGATATTTTAAAAACGGTTCTACCTTATCCCTAATTTTTACATTTTAAGGACCTAAATAAAACGTTTCGGATACATCTTGAAAACGTTTTATGTTTAGTCATTAAAAGCTCAAAAAAAAGAAGTTAACGTTTTTGTAAATCAAGCAAAATTAAATTAAAATATTATGTTAGTCATCTAATTTCATAGTTCCAAAAACATATCTCGAACATTTTTAAATTATTTTGGGAACTTTTATGTTTCAACGTTTTGAAAACGTTTTTGGAACGTATTTGAGACACTTTAAAAACGTTTAAAAAGGCTTTCACAGATTTAAAGAATCCATTACCTCTAAGAGTGCAATATCATTAACTTATGGATACAACCATAGGCATAGGAAAAGAGATAAAATGCACAACAGCTTAGGATAATTTCACAGTAAGCATGTAAGGTAACAATAAGCTTACAATAAGCTTAAATGATCATTAATAAAATAATTGATCGATTATTCTTGCGAATTACTTTTGTATGGTACCTACAAATGCGCGGTAGGGGGTACTTTTGCACAAATAAAATTTGTGTAAAGTCTTTTTTCGCTACCGACAGCTGAATTCAAGTTGTTTTTTCAATACTGCATTTGTTTACATTATGTAAAGGTCCAGTGTTATTGAAAACTTGGAAGTGTCGGTAGGTTCAGTGCTGTGTTACATCTTACGGGGTCCAGGGCGGGTTCTTTAAGATTTTAAAGTGAAGCGGATTAAAAGTGTTGGAAACACAGATAAATTCCTTATATTACTATCAAATATAGCTTCTATATTTATAGATTTTCATGTTATCGTATATTATTATTATTATTATTATTATTATTAAATATTATTAATATAAAAATTAATTTTATTTCGTCGGAACTTCTTTAATGCAGCGAATCTTCACTTGGTTAATACCGCGTCTCTGCAAATAGTTTAAAGGCTACTTTGAGTGCAATTTGCCCTGCAATAAAGCCCTTATGGAATTTGCAATTACTCGGTATTAACCAAGTGTATAGATACGCGGTATTGAAGTAGCTCTGACAATATTAAAGATATTAATATAAATTGATGCGTGTTACATTCTTTTAGATTCGGGCAGGTTGTTTTAGATTTTAGGGCAAAGCGGGTTATATATTTATGCTTTATTTATATTCAACCATTATTGGAGTCTTACCGTAAGCTTACCTCACCGTCAATTACCTTAACCTTGCCGTAACATTAACTTTGCTTTACCGTAACCTTATACACGTAAGCTTACAGTGACCACATATGTAAACTTACAGTGATATTACATTTAAACTTTTTGTCTAAGATATTTTAAATTTTATATCCTATAAAAAGAAACCTTGCACGTCTTAAAATCCGGTAAAACGTCTAACTTTGAACACGATTTTTTGAAATAATGTTTTTTTGTGTACCGTACCTGTCATAATTTTACCAAATCAATCGATTTTGAAGAATGAGTGCCTAAATAAAAGATACTTAAAATTTTGAGGCCTTGTCTTTTTTATTTTTTAAAAACAAAATGTTAAAACAGTTTATTCGGTTAACAATTTTTTTTCTAATGCTGCTCTTAATCCATCATCTTTGTCTTTTCTCGTATAAGAACAGTTCGCTAGGTTTGTAAATGAGCTGGCAAACATATTCTGGAAATGGTTTCAAAATTGTTTAAAAGATTCTTTTTTCATTTTGAAATTTCCTGTGCTGTTTTTCTAAATTCAGGAACAATAGCCATTTCATCTTGAAAATGCTGTAGCATATTGCGTGGTAAATAAGTAAATATAGTTAACGGAATAAGAATTCTACTTTCTTGTATTCTAAAATCCTCGTGATGTTTAGGTAAATTACTAATTAGAAAAACTTTTCTTTCGATTTACTCGACAAAAATATGTTCTGTCTTTTTGAATTATTATATGACTATCAACAATTCATTGTTAAAATAGTCAACGACCATTAAAAGACTCATTATTAACTGTACTTCCTATATCTACACGTAAAATTGTTTTTTTTTTATTGACACACTGTTTATTGTGATTCCAACTTCTTATACCGCATACTTAAGATAGCAGACATATTTAAGGCTTAACTTTCTCATCCATGTATGTTACATATTGCAATTTTCTATAACTTTTATTCTAAAAAGTTATATTTGATTTTGGAATCTCGCTGTCAGATGTTGTTATAAAAATTGTAGGAATTTTATTAATTTTTTGTACTTTATGTAGGCCACTGTCTATTTCAAGATTCAGTGTTAAGAGTATTTTCATGTTGAGAATTTTTCACGATCATTGTTTAGCTAAACTTATTATACGTGTCCATACATTATAAAGGAGTTAATTGATATCACCTATTCAATCTAAAATAAGAATAAGTGAAAATGTATGAATATTAGAAATTTTGTATAAAATTTAAGGTTAACTGATCTATTTGTTTTGTGATGTGGATATATGTCATTTACTGGTATCTTGAAGTCAGTGGTATTTTATAGTCTGATTCGAAGGAGATGTTTGGATCTTGAAGAATGCATTGATGTTATTATCAACTCATTCATAGGTTGAAAATAATGTTTAATATTTCTGTTTAACATATTTCTTTATGACTTTATACATATACACGTGCAAAAAACGTAAAGAAAATCAATAATTTCATTGAAGCCTAAATAAATTGCAGTAAATAGTGGACTAACTATATTCAGTAGTGCTGTACTGGGCTGAGACCTGTTATACTGGAGTGAATCCTATTAGTGGATCAATTGATTTCCAACACAGGGTTCCCCATATCATACATGTGCAGTTTAGAAATGAGTACCAAACTTCTAACCTTTTAGCGCAAGTGGTATATCTACACTGGATAATACAGCGTATCTACAAATTCCTTAAAGGCTATGTTGCAGGGCAAATTGCACTAAAAGTATTGTCTAAAAGATTTGTAGATACGCGGTATTAACGAAGTGTAGATTCCCGGTATTGAAGTAGCTCCGACGATATAATTCAGCGATTTTAAATTGTAATGAGTTCAAAATATTCAGCACTGGTTTCCTAAAGTTCGTCATGGAAATAAATTGCTTTAATCATAGGACTCAGTACCGTTTTCCGAATCCTCATTTTTCTGCGTTCAGTTTAATATTTCTATCCTATGCTTAAATATATATTACCATAGAGACACATGAGGAATAGAAAAAGTGGTACATTGCTTGATAAAATGCATTATCTTGATGTTAGAATATTAATAAAATAGTTCCAGACAGCACAACGTCTTATAGTAATCTCACTGCAAGCTTATAAAAACGGATTTGTTTAGTATTAAGAAGCATTGAAATGTACAGTTTTTTAATGCCATTCTATGCTTCCCAGTTAAAAATTTCGTGTGTGTTCCCCCGTGTGTTACTACATGGGTTCCCATATGGGATCCTGTGTACCAGGAAACTTTTGCACGAACCCTCAAGGGAACAATATACATAGGATCCTATGTAGGATCCCACATAGAATTTCAAATTTAAATTTTAAAAACTTCTAACATGCTGCGCAGTAGTTTTCTAAAGCACTTACGGCTACGCAGTAAATTTTTTTGTTCTTGTAAATATGGTATGTAACAGTTACTGGCAAATGAATTATTTTTTTAAAAATATTCTTTTTGTAGATTCATTTAAATTGTTTAATAGATTAAGGATTCCACAAGGGAACACATGCACATGGGATCCTATGTACAATGTTCCCTCGAGGGTTCGTGACACTGTTCCCTGACACACAGGATTCCATATGGGAACCCATGTAGGAACCTTTAAGGGATCCCATACAGGAAACCATACGGGAACACACGTGGGAACACACGCGAAATTTTGTAACTGGATTTTTAATTAACCTTATTTTCCTGTGAACACTTACCATGAAAAATATAAAATAACTCATTAAAACAATTACATTATTATTATTATTATTATTATTTTATTGTTACAACTGTTAATAAACCATCCTTGATTTTAGTAACGATTACCACATGAAATAGAATAGAAACAAACGTTCTAACCTTAAATTACTCATATAATAATAATTAAAAAGAATTAATAAAATATTATTTTTAATACAATAATAGATAAAATTCAATATATTAATTAAAAGTAATGAATTGTTATTAGTTTTAATTTAATAAATAAGAAATGTAATTAATAAACAACACAATTGTTTCAAATGTAAATAAATTAAAAATTTAGAAGCAAAAGAAATTTACAAAAGTTATTATCATTCACTATACTTACAATTATTTTATTATTATCTTTATTATAACAACACTCATTTTATAAATTTAAAATAATTATTTAATAAACTAATGTTTTAAATAAACTTGATAAAATGAATTACTTGTTGAAAAACTTCAATGATAATGATCACATAATGTAATTTTTGAATTACAATAGAAACAAACATCCTAACCGCAAATGACATTTATCAGTATAATACTTTGAATAAGAAAATACAACTATTGAATTAATGTAATAAGAAAAAAGATAAATAAATTAGAAGCTTACAATAAAATAAAATGAAATTATAGAAAATTATTATTATTACTTACTTGTCACGAACCATTACTACTTAACTGGAGAATGGTAAAATATAACCTTAAACATGAAAGTATAATACTTTTATTTTACAGAAACTTGAAAGGTAAATGAATTATAAACATTAAACATACAATAAAACAAAATAAGGAACTAAAAATTATTATAACTTACCAGTTTCACAATTTACACGTGACCGAAAAGAAATCCAATGACAATCACCACGTGCAGTAAAATAAAAAAAATATCAAAACCTTAAATGACATAAATAATTATGATACCTTAAGAAAAAAAATAACATTTAAATAATAGAACTAAAAAACAGATAAATAAGTTACAAATAAAATAAAAAGAAATAAAAGATTATTACTATTATTATCATTACTAACCTGTCAGAAACGAATGCCAATGTTAACAGAACATTATTTTACTTAAAACACCATAACCTTAACAACTTCACTAAAATCACTGTCACTTCTTAAACTATCACTCCTTAATTATTACAATTTCATTTATTTTTAATTTATTATTATTTAATAAAATGCATTTATTTAGGGGAGAGGGACCCAAGTTGGACACCCTTTCGTCTTATTGCTGTAGAATCCAAACCAAATAAAATTTATTAAAATGTTTTATACCAAATGAAAGTACAATTTATAAGGTAACTTATGGCCACAGAGATAAAATTTTATTTTGAACATAAACATTTTTTAAAGCGTTTTTTCTAATTGTTAAAATTGTCGGTCTAAAAAAAAGTGGCCCCAAGATGGACACCTTCTTAAAAGTCTCTGAAAATTGTAGTAAATAAAAAATTAACATCGTTTAACAATTCTTAAACTAATTTTTAATCATTTTACGAAATTTATCAAGAAATAACATTTCTTAAAACTTCAATTTAATAGCTTAACAGTAAAAAGTAATAAAATATTGAAAAATATCGATATATCATTTTCTCTAACGATAACATCACATTTTATGGTGGAAAATAAAAAAATGTAATTAATTGGCTCAAAAAATTATTGAAAAAAGTGTAAAATCAAAAATAAGCAAATAAATACATTGAGATTTGAGGCCTGTCCATCTTAGGGTACATGACACCATTTTTTAATCCCCAGTAAAAAAATATATACGAACACTGAATTAGTAAAATCATTTTAGGATATTATTATACGATAAATAAAGAATATTATAACGTTAAGTACTCATTCTAAATCATAAATTTAAGTAACTTTACTAACTTAAGAAAAAACTGTTACAAAACTTTTTTAGACCCAAAATTACGTGGCATGTGTAAAAGAAAAACCAACTGGTTTTTTTTCTTCAAATGTGCATCAAAATCTTCGTCTAGGCAAATAACAAAAATGACAAAAAGCATAAGGCGCTGCCACCTTAAACAAAAATTTTATACGAAATGTCCATCTTGGGGCCCTGTCCATCTTGGGGCCCACTCCCCTAATATACGAAAATTTTAAATAAATTGAAAAATACTACAAATAAACGTCTAAACTGTGATGTTATTGTTGACAAAAAATATCGAAAATCTTCTAGCCAATCAGAAGTCCGATAAAACGTGTTACACCTCTGAAGTTAGTTGAAAGGGTTCTCGTATAGGGAAGTCAAGGTCAAAGCTAATTTCTATGTATTAATTATTTTAAAAAGATTTTTTGTTATTTTAGATTGCTAACATTATAAAAAATTTTATAAAATAAACTTGAAGTTACTAAATTTAATTAAAAGATTTTAATTCGTCTGCAAAACAAAAAATCAAAACTGAAAACTATCGATAGTGAGGTTTGATATGTACTGACCAATGGGAGACTCGGAAATGGAGTTACACGTCTGAAGTTAACCACAACGTCTGTTCTTTTTAGAATAGGATCTCTTTTTATATAATTATAAAAGTTTGGAGTATTACCATGATAAATAAGGCTGTCTGTGTCCGTGTAGAGCAGCGTTGTATTCTCAGCAAAATTCTTTTTCATGTAATTGTAATGAAAATCATAAATAATTATTTTAGATATATCCAAAATAGTAAAACCGATATAAATAGGTTTATTAAAATATACTTGTAATTTGTTCATTTCTATAATAACCATATTTTCCTCAAATATGATGCAGCTATGAAAATTAGGTTGGGCAATTAAATTTTTTGCTCCATATCTACCCCCCCCCCCCCCAATTTGTTACTAGTCGTATATCTTTATGGTTTCTAACATTTTCCATAGTTTTCCCAAATACTGAATTATTCATTAATTTATAAAAGTTTTTCTCAAATTCATTGACTGATTTTTTTCTCATTTCAGTATTTAAATCAAAGTAAGGTTTAAGCCATGGTTTTTGTTGAAATTTTAAAACTCCATGTATTTTAGTTATTTTCATTTCTAATGCTGTATATTGTTTTAAGTTTCTATAGTGAACTTTATATTTTTCTTTTGCTAATAAACTTGTAACTAATTTTTCACATTTTGAATTTGGTGGTGTGAAATGATGTGGGCATAGGAGCAGATCTTTATGTAAGTCATGAATCTCAGTTCGGTATTCCAGATCTACTTCGAGAATATAACCTTCTGAAGATTCATCTGGAATATTTAAAAAAAGTTATTATCAAAATTTTCAAGCCATTCAAAATCTTTATATGGTAAATATTGACTCATAGCTGCACCATATTGATTGTTAATATCCAGATACATAATATAAGACTCTGGTTCAGAAGGATTGAAATCATTCCCCATAAATCTATTATTCGCTTTTGCATATCTATTTGAACATTGTGAAACCCCTCCCCTAATCCCTTTTTCAATAAAAAGTAACTGTGACGGCGTGCGGCTGTTGCTATATGAGCAAACAAGGGCTTTAGAGCCCTGAGTTCAAAAACAAGTAGAAATGAAACATTAATGTTTAATTAAGGAATTAATAATTATTTTAATTTGTTTATTAATCAAACTTGTACTTATTTAATTAACTAAATAAGTTTTAATAAATATAAAATGAATAAATTGAAAATATTGGCATCATGAAAATCACAAATATAAAATCTCTTTATTTTCTCAGAAATAATATAGGATACTGAAAATAATAAAGTTCTAAGAATTATTTGAAGGATGAGAAAGGTTAAAAACTTGAATTAGATTTAACTTAAAATAACCGGATAAAATCGGTATAAGCAGCTCAAACTGGTTAAAATATGAGTCACTACACTAAAAATAGTATCATTAATTGGTTTTGGCGCCAGCTAGACCGGAAGTAAAATGTAAACATTAGATCTTCTAAAAAAATATGTCACTCGTCGTTTGCGCAACATGACCTAGATTTAAGTCAACGCCTCTAGATTTTAATTGGTTTAAAATTACGCAATCTTAAATATTATAGGTTAGAATTTTTGTAGAAAGGGAAAAAGTCCCTTCTTTTCAGGAGTAGGGATGTAAATATAAAAATATGCGATTCGGAAGGAAAAGCAGATTTTTACTTCGACTTCTCACGCATTTAAATCGCTCGCTTAAATATCAGATTTTAATCTGATTATTTACTAAACAACTAATTGTAAAATTTCGGTTGTGTATTTAAGAACATTTAATAAACATTAATTAATTAAATTACACAAATTTAAACGGATGTTTAGTTTGATGTAACATTTTCAAAGTGCAATAATTGTTTAATTGTTTTAACAATTATTAAGACATTTCTATAGATTAAATTAACTAATATTACGAAAAGTGTTTAAAAATTTAAGTGTTGTGTAAAAACAAAAATAAAACTGTGAACAATCATAAAATTTATTGACAATGTTTATTGACAATAAAAGTTGGTTTTTAGTATAACTTTCCAACTATAAAAAATTTCTTGTGTTTTATTTCAACAACCTTATTAAATTATTCTTATAAATTATTAATCCAAATAATTCAATTATTAAATTCAGTGTAATTTGTATTTAAAATCAATGTTACGTTTCCGCAATTTCACGATCAACATGTAATTTATGAAAGTTTTATAAACTACCATCAACTAGAAATTTCCTCGAGAATTTACCAAAAGAACGGACCTGGGACGTGACTTAAATTGGTGACAGCGGTAACTCCAAAAGTGTCAACTCCAGTTTTAAAAATAAAAGAAACTGCATTTTTCAAACAAAAATCTTTTATTGTATTTTGATAAAAAACCAAACACTTAACTACAAATTTGGAAATAATAAAAGAAACTGTTTGATATAAAAAATGTTTTATTTCAACTGATAATGGACACTGGTACGAGGTTGGCAGCCCATGAAAGGAATTCTATTACATCTTGACAGCAGCTGTAGAGGCTTCTGTAACAACATCCGAGTAATCTACTACATCTTAACAGCAGCTCCTGTAACAGTATCCGAATAATATCCACAACATAGGAACAGAAAAGGATCAACTTCTACAAGAAACTCAAGAAATAATGTTGTGCAGTGAAAAACTAAATGTATAAATTTTTATAATATGGCCTGTTTCTAGTGCAAGTTAAATATCTTATAATTTTTTTAGAAAGATTAAAATATAAAAAGTGTAGAAGACTGAAAATACAACATTCCGTAAGTTATAAGATAACAAAATGTCGCAAGTTAGGGTAACTCGTTCAAGAGCGCATTTAGCTGCAAATAATGACAACATTAACACAAATAATGAAAATTCAAATTCGAATACACGAAATATACAACGAGAAACAAATTCTACTATTCAAGCCCCTCAGGCAATAGTATACGAAAATCAATTGCAAATTATACAACGCGAAGTTAATTTACA
Organism: Ganaspis brasiliensis; assembly: GCA_037103525.1. NCBI lineage: Eukaryota > Metazoa > Arthropoda > Insecta > Hymenoptera > Figitidae > Ganaspis > Ganaspis brasiliensis. The sequence continues at coordinate 713,041 of JAZKLR010000187.1, forward strand.
TGATACTATTTCAGAAACAGATCATTCAATTGGATCGGAAATAACAGGAAATTTTGTACATCATAGACAACAAAATGTTAAAGACAATGTTGTTTCAGCCACTATGCAGTGTTCAAATTCATTTAATTCCTTAATAGGAACAGCAACAGTCAGTAAAATTCCAAAAATTATAGAAAATATTATACCAATTTTTGATGGAAAAAATATACCAGTTAAGATGTTCATTGACCACTGCATAGCGGCTATGACAATGATTAAATTATCCGATCTACCTTGCTTTACAATGTTAGTTAGAACTAAGGTAACAGGTAGTGCTAAGAAAATAATCCAGGATAAAATCAGTCTGAATCTTGAAGAAATTTTAAATTGCCTAGAACAAAACTTTACTATTCATGAAAATATTACTCAAGTTTTAAATTCATTAAGTAACATAACTAGAAACAAAGATGAAACTATACAAGATTATGAAGCAAGAACAAAAAAGATTTTAAATAAATTACATGCATTAATTCTTAACGAAAATCCTTGTGGAGAAGTTAGTGTGCAGCAGTGTAATACATATGCATTTGCAGCAAAAGCTAATTTTCTTCAGGGATTAGATGAAAGAACATTTATACAATTAGGTAATCAGACTGCTTCTACCCTCGACGAAGCGATAACATTAGCAATTAAAGCAGACGCTAAAATAAAAGGTTGGCAAAATACACATAAGTTTGATAATTTAGTTGATAACAATATCGCAGATAACTCACAAAATTTACAAAAGCGAGTGGCTTATATTGAAACCAGTCAACAAGATAATAAAACAAAAAGATTAAAAAAGGATGTTCAATGCTATGGGTGTAAAAAATTCGGTCATTATAGAAACGAATGTAGAAATGCTGCTAATCCAAATAACAACAATAATAAATAAAGAGAAAATCTTGTGTACATATTGTGAAAAATTAGGTCATGATATTTCAGTATGTAGATTTAAAATAAAACACGAAAATGAGTTAAAAAAATCAAAAATTAATTATGATAATAAAAAAAGATATTATAATCAAAAAAACTTGGAAGTAAGCCGTCAGACGGGGGAACAAACGGCTTCGAACAATGTCTCCCTCAACAACAAATCGTGCTCCCTGTTAAAAGTAATACACCTTCAGGGGACACCCCAGTCATAAAATTGGAAAATTATTTATTTATTAAAGATGAAACAAATTTTATGTTAGATACAGGTTCTAGTGTAAATATAATAAAAATTACTTCTCTGTCAAAAAATACAGTTATTAACACAAAGAAAATTTTTCATTTAGTGGGAATTAGTAGAGGTATGGTTCGTACAATAGGAGAAACAATTATACCTATAAATGACATAGAAACATCTTTTCAAGTGGTTGCAGACAATTTCCCAATTAAACAAAACGGAATATAAGGTATGTGCTTTTTGCGTCAACATAAAGCAATTATTAATCTTTTAGATGATTGCATTCATATTCAAAATATCCAAATTGCATTACAAAGAGATACAATCTTACAATTACCAGCTAGAAGTAAAGCTTTGGTTCAGTTAATTACAAATTCTGAATTAAAAGAAGGGTACATTCCAAGATTAGATTTGGGACCTCACATTTATGCAGGAGAAACTTTGGTAACAAACGAAAACGGTTTAGTTAAAACATATTTCATAAATAGTTGAAACTCAGATATCCAAGTTTCAATTTACCCTATTACATTAGAAGAATTTAAATCAATACCTCCATTCCCAAGAACAAGAAAAGATGTAGAAATAAAACAGAACGAAAAGAAGGCACATGCCAATAGATTTTCTAAATTAATTGAAAACTTGCATTTGGATCATTTGAATGAAGAAGAAAAAAGTAGTCTTTTAACAACATTTGCAAAATATCCTTATCAATTCTTTTTACCGGGTGACAAATTAACACAGTCAAATACACTAAAACACAAAATAGTAACAACAGACGAAATTCCAGTTAGGACAAAACAATACAGGTATCCACATGTTCCAAAGAAACCGGATTCAAAAGGGAATGCTAGGTGGCGGATGGTAATTGACTATAGAAAACTGAACGACAAAACTATATGTGACAGTTATCCTATCCCCAATATTGTCGACATTTTGGACCAATTAGGAAAATCCACTATTTTTTCGGTTCTGGACTTAGCAACAGGTTTTCATCAAATACCCATGGATCCAGAATCAATTCAAAAAACTGCCTTTACAACACCATTTGGACTTTTTGAATATAAAAGAATGCCTTTTGGATTGAAAAATTCACCAAATACATTCCAAAGAGTTATGGATCAAGTTTTGAGCGGACTACAAGGAATAGAGCTATTTGTCTATATGGATGATATACTCATATATGCATCTTCCTTAGCTGAGCACACTCAAAAATTGAATAAGTTGTTGGGCAGGTTAAAAACAGCAGGTCTTACTTTACAACCAGACAAATGTCAGTTTTTGAGAAAAGAAATTACATATTTAGGTCATATAATAAATGAAAATGGAGTCAAACCAGATCCACAAAAAACAATAGCAGTTTCAAACTTTCCTATCCCAAAAACAAAAAAGAATATAAAACAATTTTCAGGGTTGGTAGGATATTACCGCAGATTTATTCCACAATTCGCGAAAATTTCAAAACCACTTACGCAACTCCTTAAAGACAGTGAAACCTTTCAATGGAAAACTGAACATTCATCTTTTGAACAACTTAGAGATAGAATTTGTTCGCATCCAATTTTACAATTTCCTGATTTTACAAAAAAATTCGTTTTGACAACAGATGCATCCCATTATGCGATAAGAGGTGTCCTCAGTCAAGGTGAAATTGGTAAAGATTTACCAATAGCCTATTCATCCAGAGTCCTCCAAAAAGCCGAAATTAATTATTCTACAATAGAAAACGAATTATTAGCAATAGTTGATTGTGTTAGATCCAGCTTCAAGATTGGCTAGATGGAAAATCAAATTAAGTGAATATGATTACGAAATAGTATACAAACCAGGAAAAATAAATTCTAATGCAGACGCGTTATCTCGAAACCCACATTTCCAGGACGCAGGCGTGGATGGTCCGTCCATTGGAACCGTAAAATTTTTAGTGCGGAATGATCATTCTATTACCTTTAATTCTGGAATGACAATAGATCATACAGAACTCCAAATAATTTTGAAGCAAGAGATGGAGTGGTTAAATCCGTACAAAGATTGGCACCAATTGATGGAGTTTCCTGTCATCGGGATCCTGCTGACATAGTAAGTGAAATTTTTCAGAATGACGACACCGTTATGACTCATTCCCTTGAGATGTTCATTTTGGGGGATAAAGAGAACTCCCTAACATCTACTGGTGTCACCGGTGAGGTGAGAACATGTTTTTTAACCCAGAGTCACAGTTGTCAAATGGACACTAGTAACGGAGGTGTTGAAACTTCCTCTGGCCAGGGAGGTGGAGACATCACTTCTTCTGAACATACACAAATGACAGACAGTCAAAAGTTTTTAACAAAAGGAAATGAAATTTTAATGCACAGTAAAGATTTTATTACAATGGGAAAAGGACATATACTTAACTTTATGTCGACCGATTGTAATAAAGAGTCTAAATTAATTACAGAATTGTCAGAAAAAAGACTTTTCGATCAAAATTTATTAAAAAATGAAACTCCACAAATTGGACAAGTAATAGTCCTAAATTCAGAAAACCTGAAGATGTTGTTTTTTTAAATAACTTATCAAAATCAATAATAGCTTTAAAAAATTCATTAAAAGTTTTGAATGTTAATTTTCTTAAAGTATCAAGTCAAAATAATGGTTTGAATGGCATATCTTAGATGAATGTTGAAAAATTAATTTTAGAACATTTTAAAGATTCAAACATCAAGGTTATGGTCTGTAGCGGAGAAATCAAATTTCCAATTTATGAGAAAAGATTTAAAATTATTAAAGAATTTCATGAATCGACAGTAGGCGGACATAAAGGTGTTAGTAAAACATACTGGAGAATTAGATCACCCTATTATTGGTCCGGTATGAAAACAGATATTCAAAAATTTATTAAAAATTGTAAGAATTGTTAAAGATTTATAATAACAAGATTACGTACCCGACAACCTATGAGAATTACAGATACTCCAAAAGAACCATTTGATAAAATACAAATCGATATTGTAGGCCCTTTACCGATAACTTCCACTGGAAATCGATATATTTTGACCATCTAATGTGTTTTTTTCAAAATTTTCGGATGCCTATGTCCTAAAACAAATAGATTCTGTAACAATAGCACACACATTAGCAGAACAGTTCATATCTTGATATGGATGTCCAAAAGTTATACACTCAGATCAAGGTACAAAATTTCACTAGTAAAATCATGAAAACATTTTGTAAAATATTTAATATTCAAAAAATAGAATCCACTGCTTACCATCCACAATCCTTAGGATCTCTTGAACGTAGTCATCAAGTTTTAATAGAGTATCTTCGTCAATTTGGTGATTCCCAAACTTGGGACGAATGGCTTCGTTACGCTATATTTTCATATAACGTACAAATTCATGAATCGACGGGTTTTGCTCCCTATACTCTTGTATATGGAAAAGAAGCTCAAATTCCGTCTAGCTTTGATGAAAATAAAGTCGACAAAACGTACGTCCAGTATCTCCACGATTTATTTCATAAACTTGACAATACACAAGCTTTAGCTCATGAACGTATTGAAAAAGCTAAAATAAGATATAAAAATTATTATGATAGAAATATTCATCCAATAAAATTCGAAGTGGGAAATGCGGTTAATCTAAAAGTCAATGTTAGAAATAATAAAAAATTTGATGCATTTTTTGAAGGACCATATGAAATTTTTGAGTTAATCGGTGAATCAAATGCAAAAATAAAAAATTTAAAAACGAATGAAATAAAGCTAGTTCACAAGGATAAGCTGCAATTAACAAACTTAAAATAAGTCTAATCCATTTTTGAATAAATTATTGTATATGTGTAATTAATTACAATATTAATTGTTTGAATATACACAGTTTTGTATATAAGTATATATAATATAAATTTTTAGTATTGCTGTTATAAAACAAACTAGATTTTAAAATTTCTTTTTAATTTCGTTACATTATTTCACATACGCGTGTATAGATTTGTATTTACAAAAGTTAAATTGACGGATGAAATAATATCATGATGATGTCAAAATGATTATAACAGTAACATTGATATTAATTTAAAAGCATTGTTGAATTACGTTAAGAATAATCACAAATCGAATAAACTATTAATCTTATTTGTTTATATATAATAATATATATATCACAAAATTATAGTTTATTTTAGATTAATAAAATATAAATTACAAAAAAAAAATATATAAATTTTGTATCTTATAAAATTTTATATTGAGGGTGAGGTATACTCATGAAAACACTTAAGGAATATAACTTAATTAACTTTAAAGTTTGCATTAATTATTATTATCATTATTAATTACTATTACTAAAATTTACTATTTATTATAACAATTATTTAGGTATTTCATCATTTATATAATTCTTTATATTATTCATTATTATGTTTATTTCAATATTTCATTAATAGTATATTTCCTTTTATTATTTATTATAATATTTATTTTGTTTATTTGAATATTTTATTAATAGTATAATTATTTTTATTATTTATAATAATATTTAGGCTTCCGTTTCCGGTACCGTGCAGTAGTGCACGCGTTTTTGAAGGGTAAATTGTTTTTTGGAAAATTTGGTTATTATTAGTTAAGGGTGGGTAGTGGTGTGAGTGAAAAGTGATGTGCAAAGTAAGGTGAATGGTTGAAAAAGAATGTAAGTAGAAAATAGTGTGAATGGGAAAGATAAAAAAGGTAAAAGGAAAGCGTGAATTGTGAGGTTAGGTGGAAAGAGTGGGGTGTGAGTGCGAGAGGTAGAGAGAATGACGAGGAGAGCGAATGAACTGTAGGTAAGGTAGGGATCTAGAATGGCGAAATTTGACTCAAGTAGTATACGCGGGAAAATATCGGAGATACGAAATATTATAGGCGAAATAAAAAAGGGAAAAGACGGGGAAATTATGAAGTGTCAGGACTGCATCGACTTACTTGAGTTTGTCAAGTTGTTGGTGAAAAGATTTAATAAAAAATGGATAGAGGTGTGGGACAGAATAGAGATTAATAGGGACATAGAAGAAAAAAGAGATAAGCAGACGGAGGTAATAAAAAAGGAGAAAAAAGGGATCGAAAGGAATTTAAAAAAGTGGGAGGAAAATTGGAAAATGGAAAAAGAAAATATGTGGAAGAGAATGAACAAGTTAGAGAAAGAAATATCGGATTGGAGTCAGGGAGATGGGAAGAATGAGAAGGGTGGATTGGATATTGTAGAGATAGGGGAAAAGGAAGGAAGTAGAGAGAATAGAGAAGTAAGGGATGATAATTTGGAAAGGAAAATAAAAAAGTTAGCGAGTCAGGTTGAGTTGCTCGAGAGGGAAAAAAGAAAGCGGAACATCGTGATTAGAGGTTTGGAAGTAGGGTGTAGGAAAGGCAAAGAGGAAGTAGAAAGATTGCTTACAGGAATTGGGGCCAAGGTAAAAATTAAAAAGGTTACGGGAATTAGAGGAGTAGATCAGGGGACAATAAAATTGTGGATAGTGGAGTTGGAAAATGAGGAGGACAAATATGAAGTCATGAAATTAAGGGAAAGGTTGAGAGGGAGTGGGAAGAGGATAGATGAAGATAGAACATGGAGAAAGAGAAGGATAAGGTGGTTCTTGGAAGAGAAAGCGTGGACAGAAAGAAGAAAAGGGGGTGAGGTAAGGATGGGGAGAGATTGTGTCTGGGTGGATGGAATAAGATGGAAAGTGAGGGAAGAGACAGGAGAGGTTATAAAAGTGTGATTGTGTGTAGGTATGGAGTGCATGGATGTGTTAGGAATGGAAGAAAGTGAGGGGGTGAATGACGAAAGTGGAATAAATGGAGAAGTGAGAAAAAAGTGGATAGTAAGGAGTGAGTGAGAGAGTACAGTAAAATGTAAAAGGGTGGTCGATAAAAGGGATAAAGACAGGTTTGTCAAAAGGAACGGGAAATGGAAGCCCAGGCACATGGCGAATAATAGGTTAAAATAAGTTAAGATGGCGTTTAGATTTAAGTAGATTAAGATTGTAAAAAGGTAGTTATAAGAAATATATTGTAATAAAAATGTAAAGGAAGTGGAGCCCTCGAACCCGTTAAAGGGAGAGTAAATAAAGTATATATAATAATATTTATTTTGTTTATTTGAATATTTTATTAATAGTATAATTATTTTTATTATTTATTATAATATTTATTTTGTTCATTTGAATATTTTATTAATAGTATAATTATTTTTATTATTTATTATAACATTTATTTAAATATTTTGATTATCTATATAAGTTATTTATATTATTCGTTATAATGTTTATTTGAATATTTTATTATCCATATAATTATTTTTATTATTCATTAAAATATTTATAAAAAAAATTTTTTTTTTGATTATTCGTATATTTATTTTCATTATTCACTCTGTAAATAAACAGAGTTACTTTTTGTTATTAACTTATTTTCATTGTTGTTGTAAAGTTCTTCATAAGATGAATTAAAGTTGCTAAGTCTAAAGCAATTGAATTATTAAACACATTTACAATGTTGATCAAGTGAATATTCAGACTGAGATTCAAATCTAGTAACTTCCTTTGGACAAAAATTATATACAATAAAAGAAAACTAGATTTTGAACTAGCGGACCACCCCTGACCTTAGTCGCCTGGCCCCTTGTTGTCATATTCACTTGTGCCATTAACCTGTTAACCGATAAAGTTAAATCACATGTTCGCATAGAAGTTATTGACCATTAATGAAATACTAACTATAAATAAACATGATGGAGGAACAGTACAAATGCTTTAGATCATCAAAAATAGTAACCAAATTCACGATTGTAAGTACAAATTTGAATTTGAAAGATGAAAGTGTACATGTGTGTGGAAATATTGTTAGCATGAATGAACACGTTTTCATGTTGTAAATATTTTGATAAACCCAAATTTTCATATATATAAAAGAAAACTTCTTACCAAATAAATAAAATAAAAAAAATAATAATTAATAAAAAATTTTAAAAAAGGGAAACAAAAAGGGACCTTTCCTTTTTATTAGTGCTCGAATAAAGAAAACTTATAAAAGGAAATTCACATGGGATTTATATAGTAAAAACATATGTAAATATATACTACTATTTTCTTTTATTCTGAATATAGGTGCATACACGGATGGAAGTATGTATGTGTATGAATGTGTGTATGTGTATATGCGTATATATGTATATGTATGTTTATATGTGTGTTTATTTTTGTTCATTTTGAATTATTTTTAGGGCGAATTATTAATGATGGAAAGGAAAGACGGTCCTGTTAAGCATATAGAAGGAAGAGTTTGGACGGCAAAACAATCCTAATAACCAAGGAATTTTGTTTCGGTGTAAAAATTGCTTGTTACAAGGGAAATTACCTCTAGATTTTTCTGATCCACTTGTAATAGATATCCACCTGCTGGGATCAGAACCTCTCGTCAACCAAAAACACTACTTAGGCTGCGGTAACGAATCCTTATTAGTCGAGCCTGCTGGGAGTTGTTTTGCGTGCAGACAAGTAATCTGTGAATCCGGGTGGAACGTTGAACGTGAAGCTTATAAACTTTTTATCATAAAATTTAATATCGAGAACCGGCACATACTTGACGAACCCATTTTATGGAAATTATCAGTAAGAGGTTTTACACCAGAATTAAATAACTTTTTATGGATAGACATTAATGAACAACTAGACGGAACTGTTATTTACCAATCAACCAAAGAAAGAAATCAAGATTATCCTGCAGAGCAATTAGTTAAACTGAATTTGATACAAGCATTTCCAGTGCCAGATGAGGAGATAAATGTAGACAATAATATGGAGATTAACGAAGAAATGGTAGAAATGATACCCGATTTAGACGAAAATTTAGATGAACTTATTGAAATTTTTCAAGAAGAATTAAACGATGATTCAGGATTAGGACCTGATATCGTAAATTAAAATTTCTTTTTCTTGGTTTTGATTCTTTTGTTTTATATATATATATGCATGTTTTTTTTATATTGAAATTATTAAAGTCATTTGACTCAGATTAGCATACCCTATTTAAAAACCTTAGGTAGGATCTGATGTAGGATCTTAGGTAAGATCTTACCTCGTAACATATGTTAGTTCTTATGTGATTTCTTAGGTAAGAAATTACCTAAGATCTTACGTGTGCATTTGGCAAAAGGTCTTACGTTAGTTCTTATGTAATTTCTTAGGTAAGTTCTTA